>CM052813.1:57360749-57512837 GCA_028533885.1 Nasua narica | reverse complement strand
GTGCCCCGGAACATAACATTTTTATGGCATTCCTTCAGCTTGTTTTTCTAAACACTCCAAAAAGAATAATAATCATAAACATCCTAATTCTTTCCTCAACAACCAATCACTAATGTGTTCCACCACCCATTCTTGGCTTTGCCAGTCAGCTGACCAGGACCACCCGCAGATCGGCGCTATGGGACGTATCAGAAGAACTGTTTGCTCCGACACTGTTCTGAACACCCCCCCACGTGCCTGGAGCCCTCATAAAACATGACAGTCCATCATCACAAACAGAATTCCCAGCGGAGAGTTTGTAGGCCGTGGCTGGCAGTCAGAAGTCTTTGAGTTCAGTTACGTATTATCATTGCAGACTATCTTTCGTTCTAGAGACGCACAAATCCCAAACAGCAATAGGGTAGAAGAAAAGACAGGCATCGACGCCCGAGAGACTACACTGAAATCCCAGCTCCCCCACTTTAGTTAAGTCGTTTAATGTGTCTGAGCCTCGGTAAAGCAGCAAATAATGTCCGCCCTAAAAGATGGCTATAAAATTAAGTAATTTTGATAAAGCACCTGGTCCAGTGCTTAGCATATAGCAGGTGCTCACTAAGCATGATGATAGTAATGAGGAGGGTAGGAGGATAGCTTCTGATGTCCCTAAGCAGAAGGGTTGGCTATAGATGAAGACATATCAAGGGGATGAACGTGAGACTTGGCTTTCTCTCCAGACAGGGATCAATGTTGATGGACGCCCCGCAGCTGCGGTGGACAGCTACTACTACTGCCCCAGCACTCCTCCTCCTCTCTGAGGACAGCACTGTCCTTTCTAAGGAGGATGGTGCCTACTCTTTCACCAGCCACCTACTCTTAGTGGGGTAGGCCACTCACAGTTCCCCACGCCTCCCCCACCTCAGGCCACACAAGGGACTGTGTGATCCAGCCAGACTCGTCACAGTCCAGCCCCAGAAGTTTCCAAATTGGAACCCACAGTCTTTTCTGCCCCAGAGTCAAAGCTAAGAAGATACGGCGTAGGACCTGCCTGTACTCAGGTTTGCAAAAACCTAACTTAGACCTGCACAGCGCCCTTGGGGCAAGAGGACGTCTGCAGTGAGTATCTGAAAGTGTCGGGTGCCTTGATTGCCCTAAAGACTTCTGTGTTTACTTGTTGCTCTTCTAAGAGCCCGTGAACCCTCCCAAATCCTATTGTATCGACATTTACCACACATCACGGGCTCAAAGAGCATTTGCGGAAATACATTTAAATAAACATCTGAAACAAAAAGCAAGCAATGAAACACTTACTAAGAAACTCACGTCCTCCTCACAGACACAGCGAGGTTGGCTTTACCCTTACCCCACCCGCCCGCCATCCGCGGAGTCCAACGCATGGAGAAATCACACTATTTACCCACAAAATAGTTACACGATGGCCCCAAAAAAGGGCCCGGTGAGCTTCTAAGTCAATAACAAGGGCATTTTTATTTTCCCGCCTCTCCTTTGTAAGAGCATCTCCTCGCCTGTAAGGGAGAAGGAGGCTCAACAGCAGACTCGGACGCTTTTGAAGCTGAGCTATCAACAAAGGATCTTCTAAATCAATTCACCACCAGCACCGGGATGCAGGCAGTTCTCAGAAATGTCGCACAAAGAAACACAGAGAAAGGCTCTCCGAAGGCGGAAGCGGAAGACGTTTCCACCCTGGGGATGGAAATCCTCTCCACGGGGTCGGTGGGCCTCACGGCTCCACAGCCATTTCAGCACAGGCCATCCCAAGAGGGGCAAACACTTTCCCCAGGTCACACGGGTGAGTCTTCATTCCAGGCATGAAGTCAGATTTCCCAGTTCCTGTCCCTCTAGACTCCCACCCGCCTCTGCCAGCGCCGGGCCTACCAAGCAGCGACCGCCAGCCGAGAACAAGGAGCATTGAGGAGGACCAGGCTGGGCATCTGCCAGCACCATCTGCAAATTCCACGGCCCGAGAGGACAGAGGCAGCCTCAGACCCCCCTGAATCTAAAGATGTCAGAGAGAGACGGACATCGGCTGGACCTCCCTGAGGCCACGGTCTGAGGGTGCTCAGTGTATCTGCTTAGCTTTTTGAATCCCAAAATATGATTTTGCCCCTGCGTCCAAAACTAATCAGGCTCTTCAGAACTCACGTTCCAATTAATCTCACAAGAGACGGGTGTATAAAACAAATGGCTTTTTTTTTTTTAAGTAGACTTTGTTTTAGAGCAGTTTTAGGTTCATGGGAAAATCAAGTGGAACAAAACGGCCATTTTTAAATTTATAATGGGATCGATAAACATGCTTTGAGCTTCTACTGTGGGCCATGTGCTAGACAGAAATGTGGCAAATGACACTGCACTGGCCTGGGGCGCCTGGGTGCCTCAGGAGGTTAGGCAACACCCTTTGGCTCATGTCATGATCCTGGGGTCCTGGGATGGAGCTCTGCATCGGGCTCCCTGCTCGGTGAGAAGCCTGCCATGCTCTCCCGCTCTCTGTCAAATAAATGAATAAAATCTTTAAAAAAACAAAAACAAAACATTGCACTGTCCTACCCAAGTTGCACACAGTGGGGGGGGGGGGGGGAAGGAAAAAAAAAATCAATGGTTACAGTATAGGCTAGTAAACATGAAGACAAAAATAAGAAGAGAGTCTCAGAGTATCATAGAAAAGAGGCTCCCAACGCATGATGAGGGATCAGGGAAGTCATCTGGAAGATGTAATGCCTGTGCTGGGTTTTGGAGAATACACAGGGGTCTTCCAAGTGAATGGTGAGCCTTTGGGACATTCCAGTACAGGAAAAAATTGATGTCCTTATGAATTCTCCCTGCCCAAGCCCAGAGCCAGAGGATTCGAAATAAAAAGTCCCTGCAGTTATCTTCTCCGAATCCAGAAGTCTTCCACTGCCCATCTCTAAAGATTTCCCCTAAATTTTCACTTTCCTATTTCTCCTATTTCCATTGTAAATTCAACCTCTTTTTAGCCCCTTCCGGTGAATACTTTCCAAACTTTTAGTTTCCACCCCAGCTGTTGTCTCTCTTGTCACCCTTCTCTGCCCTACCCTCTGGAACATTCAGGTAGGTCATTTCCCAAGGCATGATGTCCAAGCCCTAGGCACCGTGACCCTCACATGTTTGGGAGAGGATGGGGACATAGGACCATTACAGGCAGAGGGAGCAGACTGCCATGACAAAATGGCCTGTATCACGAATCATCTGTCTCACCCACATCTCCAAACCAGGTATAATCAGATGTCTAAGGACACCAGCTACAATCCCAGAGTATTTAAGAGCCTAAGAATGAGTCCTCTAGGTCGTAGCCAAAGCCTCACGAAGCACATTATCCCAAACAGGAAGGTAACAGGAGAGTGGATTCTCAACACACTGGTTGAGGACACACACTGTGGTTAAGGTTAAGGACACACACTGATCTTAATTTGATTTGAACATTTCTAATGTTCATTAAGTGAACAGATCTAAGGACCATCCCTGAAGCTCTTTTGTTACAAAGACAGCCAAGTTCAGCCATTGTGCAGCAATGTGTATAACTGCCCCTCTCAGAAGGAGATCTTCTTACAAATATTGAGGACCGCCTACCATCATGCCCTACATCTTGCTCTAATTCTTCCAACCCAATTAAAATGAGGCATTTCAGTAACAATCCCCGGAGGCTCCTCCTCATTCCTTCTCATGTTCCCCTAGATTGAAGTTGTTTCTCAAAGCCAGCCCAGGCCTCAGATCATCCTATCAGTAACACAAACTGGGTTGCTTCATGAATCAGTCTCCTCTCTCCAGCTAGATTGTAAGCTCAAAGAGGAAAAAAAGCTGTATCTTCAGATTTTGCATGTGTACTAAGAAGAGGCATAATGCTGTGCAACGTGGGGCAAGTCACTTAACCTGTCTGTAAAATTCAGGGAAATAGAACCAACCTCAGATGGTCAGTGGAAACATTATATAAAATAATGTATGGAAAATTCCCAGCATGACACATGATAAGTACTCAAAACATGTTTGCTTTATTAGTATTATAGTTAGTATTCTAGTTAATTACCTCATAGCTCCTTCATCAATGAGGTAGTACTAAGGTAGGTACCTCACTGGGTTATAGTAAGTAAATGAGATAATGCCTGTAAAAACCCATTACAGTGCCTGGCACACACCAGGCTCTTTTATAAATGGAGGCAATGAGTACCAATGCACTGAGTAATTGCTTCTTGGCTTGAACTCCCAAGGCTCTGAGTCTATACTTAGAAGATCTGAAACAAATCAGTCTTTTATTTCATGAAAATTCACTCTCTGGAGTAGGTAGTGAGGGGCAGAAAGCAAAATGGAAAGCTATTCCCCATGAGTTGAATCTTTATTCAGTTTTTCATTGGTTCACTAGATATGACTGAACACCTACTAAGTGTCAAGGTGTAACTTAGTGAGGTGATGTATTTCTTTGTGGCAGCAAATTGAAATGTCAAACTTCCTTTACTCTCTCTAAATTATCTCTCAGCCAGACTACTGAAGGCTAGATCCAGTGAAGACTTTGCAGGGTGAGACAGACATGGGGAAGAGTGGCATAAGAAGGGACATCCTAAGATAAAAAGCAAGTGGGGAAGGAGAAACAGAAGGGGGAGTAGGTTCCTAGTGCCACTATAACAAACGACCACAAACTAGATGACCTAGAACAACAGAATGTATTCTCTCCCAGTTCTGGAAAATACAAGTCCAAAATCAGAAGGGCTATGATCCCCCTAAAGGCACCAGGGGAGAATCATTCCTTCCCTCCTTGTCTCTTCCTAGCTTCTGAAGCCTGCTGGCAATCCTTGCCATTCCTTGGCTTGTCTGTGCATCACTCCCACATTCCTTTGTGTCTTCATGTAGATGTCTTCCCCGGATGTGTCCTCTCCTCTTCCCATAAGGACTTCAGTCACTGGATTTAGGGCTGACCCCAATCCAATATAACCTCATCTTAACTAATCTCATGGGCAAAGAAAAGACCTTATTTCCAAATAGATCACATTCACAAGCACCAGGTGTTAAGACTTGAACATATCTTTGGGAGGACATGATTCAACCCATTACAGAGGGTATCTCTGGAGAAAAAGCAGAGTTGGGTGGTTTGGGGGAATCACACTTTGGCACTTGGTCCTACCTCCCTCCTCCTTCCCTTCCCATCTCCATCCACGGAGAAGGTGCTTGACCTGGTCCCTCTGAATTTGGGTGTTAACAAGAGGCTTGGGGGTATCCCTAGTACATAAGGTGAGGATACTCTTCCCCCTGGAACTTCTGGGGACTCTCAGAGGTGCCCTGCCAGTACTGCCATACACGGCTGTGGGAGTGTTCACCTAGGTACACAGAGGGGTCAGCAACCCGTTCCAGGAGAGCTGTGTGTCTGAGCAGGGACACACACCCCAAAAGGCCATTCCCCTGGGTTCTGTGAATTTTGAAATCAGGGCAAAGAGAACACTGCTGGGGAGCCTCCTGGAAAGTCATTTATCCACTTGTTCATTTGTCCATCCTTCCATGCATTTATAGCATAGTGGCCCTGGAGACAGGCTTCCTGAGTTGAGCCCTGACTCCACACTTACTGGATGCATGACTTGAACAAAGCACCCTGTTCCTTAAGTCTCAACTGTCCTCTTCTGCAAAATGGGAATAAGAACAATAACTACCCCGTTGGCTTTGCAGGGGGAAAAACCACCCCTGAGTATAGTTCCTGGCACAGAGTCAACATCCACACATGTTAGCAGCTATTATGATGAAGAAGATGCTGATGAAGGTGATGATACACTGTAGCAAACGTGCACACAGGTGGGGAGCAGAGATACATGAATGTAACTGCAGGTGGAGTACACTGTCAACACCAGCCCTGAACAATTCAGGCAAGGGCTACCAGTTCTGCGCTGGGGCTATTTTTTAAGATCTGTTGGGCTCTCGAAGGGAAGAAGATATGCTGCTGCCCCATCCCCTCCAGGACCCAGTTTACATGGGTCAGCTGCACACCTGCAATTAAACCTGGCAGGGATTGTGCGGGGTGGGGCTCACTTTCTGCAGCCGTCTTATTTGCGACCCTTCCCCAGGTTTGTTCCCTCAGTCACTTGTCAATGTGTCATATCCCTTCCACCTTCCCTCTAATGCGTTTGCTGAAAAACAATTTCCAAACTCTCCTTGTTACCAGGAGAGATGCTGAAAAAGGAAGAAGAGAGAGTTAGAAAAGCTACAGACTCTCTTTGATGAGTCAAAGCTTCTAGCATTTCCCTTTCTTGACGTTCTGCCTTTGACTGACATTGGGGCCTGTTTATAAATCTTTAACATGAGCCAGTGATCTTTTTCCAAAACCTCAAACTGCAGACTAGAATCAACCTTTGAATTGATTACAGTGGATTTGTTTTGGTTGCACATTCTCAGGAGTTTTAATAAGCAATCTTTCAAGGATTGCCAGCAGGAGGAAGGATGTCAGGGAATGAGAGCTTCCCAGGTGCTGACACCTACACCTACTTTCCTGCTTGGATTTTCTTCTCTCTGCTACTTTTTGGAGTCACCAGTTCGCTCTTCTCCACCCTCTTCCCAAGTCAAGTACTGCCTTTTTTTTTTTTTTTAAGTAGGCTCCATGCCCAACGTGGGACTTGAACTCACAACCCTGAGATCAAGAATTGAGATTAAGAGTCGGACGCTTAAGCAGCTGAGCCATCCAGGTGTCCCTCAAGTACCATTCCTGCTCATGCCAACTGACATTCGAATTGACAAGATCAAGGAAGGGCATCGAGAAGAAAGACCTAAAATCCTTAAACGAGTTCCAACAATTGTGTTTTTCAAAACCACCAGAACATCAAGATACTGCATATATGGGGAAAAAAATACAGAAAAGCAAGGTATTTCTAAATGACCTGGGCATTTGGTACATATAAATGCGATGATCCCTTGTGTCATAGTGAAAACCACTGAAAGTATCCGACACTCAGAAGTTCAAGGTGGTCACAGCCGCTCACAGTGCCCTGTAACAAATAGTTGTATCTCTAATAAGATGCATCCTCTGGCATCAGGCCTTGAGCCTGCTGAGTTCTTAGCAGCCCATCCTGCCCAGCAGGGCCTTTGCAGCTTGAAGGTGACACGGTCTACACCTGCGAGGGCAGGGTCACCTCTGGCAGTCACCCTACCTCTCCAAATGGCTAAGCTCAGACTTGGCCTCTTTCCGTGGCGACAAGAAACTACACAAATCTTTCCGCCTGGTCACACCCAGGGGACAGCGCCTGGAACACAGATGTGCTCCGAGCCATGCCAGCCAGACAAATTAACTAACGGGCCTGGGGAGCAGAGGCCAGGGCCACCCGGGCAGGCAACCTGCGATTAGGCAGGCTCCTGACACATCACAGCAGAGGGACCACGGCCCAAGGGGCAGGACCGTGTGCCCCAGCAGGCCCAGATCTGCCCTGTCAGCCTGCAGCCCGGGCAAGGCCTCTGCTCCCACAACCGTAAGCAGAGCTGGAGGAATTGGAGGCACCTTCACCACTGCTGGGAGTAATTGAGCAATAGCCTCCCAGCAGGCTGAATCTCGAAGTGTTCCTTGGGAAATTATAGACTTTTAACCTCCAAAACAATATAATTTGAAGGTGAATGTATTTTTCCCCTCAATAGTTACAGGGCCTCTTATTTTCTCTAAAGATCTGAGGTGGGAGGTTATTTTGCTGCCTCTACGTATATATTTAAAGAGATACCTTCAATGAATTAAGCTCCAAATGTAAGTTTTAGTAGAGAAGTGTTTACGATACCTCTGAAAGTAACATTTCTATAGAGGATTTCATTTCCAATTAATCCAGTTTCACAACCAAAGTATAGAGGCTCACCCTTATTCCTCTATACTGTTTCTTTTTCATGACAATAGAACCCTCCCAGGCACCCAACTAGAAAAGTTATACTCCTACCCCTCCCTTCATTCCTCATATCCTTTCATTCAATCATTCCATCACCAAGCTAGTCAAGCATCCCATATTAGTCAGGCTTCTCAGGAAAAATAGAACCAACAGGATATGACAGGAATATTAAGAGATTTATTATGCGGAATTGGGTTGTGATTGTGGATGCTGAGAAATCCCACAATCTGCCATCAAAGCTGGAGATCAACCCAGGAAAGCCAATGGTTCCAATCCAAGCCTGAAGGTCTGAGAACCAGCTGGGCCAATGGGTAAGTCCAAGTCTGAGGGCAGAAGACTAATGTCCTAGCTCAAGCAGTCAGGCAGAGAGATAAGTTTCCCTTCCTCCGCATTTTTGTACTATTCAGGCCCTCAACGGTTTGGATGATGCCCACCCACAATGGGGCAGACAATCTGAACTAAGTAAGTCCCCAGATTCAAGCGCTAATTTTTTCTGGAAACACCCTCACAGACACACCCAGAAATAATGTTTAACTAGATATTGGGGCATCCTATGGCCCAAATAAACTAACACTTCAAACTAAGTTGACACTTAAACTCAACCTTTATATTCAATCTGGCCCATTTCCCACATTGGGAAACAGCACTATGTCCATTCCCATTCAGTTCCAAAGTCCCTACACTAAGGCAAGTTTCTTCCATTCTCATACTGGGATCACTGTGTCATTTCTAAGCAGGCCTCCTGGATTCCAGCAACTCTTCCAGATTATGCTTTCCTATACACAGCAGCCACGGTTATCCTCTTTCAGTATTACTCTTGCCAGGCCACTGCTCAAAAACCTTCACTACCTTTTGTCCCACTACAACATTCACAGCCAACATTTCTGTATCACCTTCAAGATTATCCCACAAGCAAGCCCCACCTTGCCTGTCCCAATGCATTCCTGAAACCCTCAAGCACGTACTCACCATTCCTACCAAACTACGCCTCTTAGGCCCACAAACACACCAAACACATGCCTATCTTGGACCTCCCTACCTTTGCTCACCCCATTCCCATCATTTGGAATTCTCTTTCATCCTCTCACTCTGTGACTCAATTCTAACCATCCTCCAAAAGACCTTCATGATTACACCATGTTCTTTTGTTTTCCCACAACTATACATGGGTTTTTGTCAAGTAAGGTGCCTCATTTTAGACTGAAACTAGGTCATTGTTTATGTTCTTTCACAAATAATGTCCCACTTTTCAAAATTGCGAGAACTTGGATGTCATGAGTCATCTGTATCATTGTGGGATGAATTCTAGAACAGATTAGCAAATAGACAGCTTATGCAGACTTGGAAAGAAATGAAAAGATGTCAAAATGTCAACCTGAGCCCAGCAAAAACAAGCCACACCAGACTACTTGACTCCTTTTTGTTCAAGGATTTTACAAAGGCAAAAATGGGAACATGGAATAAATGCAATGCTCCTGCATTTCATCAAAGTATTTAACAAAAGCTCTCCTTACCACAAATTTAAGAGCATGAAGAAGCTTGATGAACCTTCTAGATGATGAAGTGATCACATCTAATGGGTGCCGATCACTGTACAGTTGTTAACTAGCAAGGAAAGCAATAGTGGTGTGCTCACAGAGCCACCCCAAGAACATTTCTGTCAATGGCAGGATGGTAGTAATCACAACACTGAGAAAAATATACAACTTGGAGGGTAAAAAGAATATCAAATGACCAAATAAGGTTAAAAAATGTTCTGAACTAATTGGAAAAGAAGTCAACATGGCAATTCAGTAGGGCAACGGGGACAAATTTAAGGTTTCTCACCCAGGTGCATTCATCCAACATGACAGGTGGCAGGGCAGGGGGATCCATGTCACTGAAGATTTTCAGATAGAAGCTCTTTTTCTCATTCTTAAGACATTATATAGAATATTCGGTCTTTAGGAAATGGTTGAACTACAGGATGCAAAACAAACAAACAAACAAACAAAAACCCTCCCAGCTCTGAGATTATTGTATTTTATGATTCCATGTATCTCCACCTTGCACCCTAACTAGATTATAAATCCATTGGCATGAACATCATGATGCAATGAAAAGAACAAGGAATTTGGAATCTGATAGGCATGGGCTCAAAGTTACTAGGTAACTTCTACATATGTTTCTTCATCTACAAACTAAAAATTGTGTAAGATACGAGAGTTGAGTCAGGTAATGCTCCATGCACATGGCTCCATCAAGTGCGTGGCACACAGTGGGTGCTAAATAAATGTTCATTATAAATCTTTCTCCACACCCTCACAGTCAACAGAGTACTAGGAACATAACCGGATCTTAGTTCTTTGATTTTGAGGGATAGCCCAGAGAGGCTGCTTGCTCACTGGAAAAGGTTTGGAGATGGGAAAGAATAGATAAAGTCATGTCAGGAAGGGGAATGGCAGGAGGCAAGGCACGGAGGTGATAATGAGAACATGGCACATGCTGAAAATGGCAAGTACTCTGACCGCCCCCAGGATTGGAAGCTGGAGACAAGGTTAGATTGGTAGAATAGCCCAGATACTATGAAACTTCAAATATCACTCGGTCAAATCATAAGAAAAAGATGCCTTGTGATGCTACTATGATACCCAGCCCTTACACTCTTTCTTGGGCACAATTTAAGAAATTGTACATTGGTTAGAATCAAGAAATTTTCTCATTGTCTGAGAACACTGGTGTGCCAAACAGAGTTCACAGGAGATGCCTCTTCTGGCAGCAACCAAACAATTTGATTCTCATTTTTCTGCTTTCCTTTCAATAGCCATGGTTTACTGGCTTGAATTAGGGTGCCCTATTGTACCCATGCAGCCTCTCTAGCTGGCAGAGAGCTTGAAGGCCTATTTCACCAGTTCTATTCTTTCTTTTCTAACACTAACATATTTGACAAGAGTATGAGTAGGTGGAAAACACAATGTTTCCAACTGAAGTTCACTAGCAAGCCTCTAGTAGAGTCATTTGGGGAGATTAAAGACAGGATCACTTGAACACGTGAATGTGAATATAATTTATAGATTACTTCTAGAGACTTTATAGTTGCTTATCTCTCAGAGAGCTATGAGAAGAGCAGAAGCCACACAGGAGGAATGTAGATAATAGAAGGGAAAAAAAATATATTAAATCTTAAAGTGGCTGATACAGCAATTAATATTTCAACCTTCCTTCTGCAAGGAAGAAGAGATTTCAAGAAAGAGTAAGATTACAGAGGTATTGAATTCCCATCAATATGTGGGGAAATAGGGTGAAACGAGGGAACACCTAATTATGTATTACAAACATAAACCCCTTGGGCACTAAATGGTTATTTTTTAATGCTAAAACAAACAGACAAACAAACCAAAAGAACCACAGCCACTAAAAAACTTTGTTTTTAATCAAAGTTTCAGTAGCACAGTTCTAGCATATTCCTAAGTAAAGCTATAGAAAAGAAACAATGCAGTGTTAAGCTTCTTACAAGAACAGATTTTCACTTTTTTTTTCATTCATAAGTATTCTGTAACCATGCTCCATAGGGCTAGCAGACCACACTCTTTCACTCACCAAACCCCACCAATGCACACACTCTTACACACACAAGAACACTTAGTCCGGTCTTGAAGAGGTTTTACCATCAATTGAGGGGTGGAAACAGATAAAAGCTACACAAATGCCATGCATTCACCTCTTCAGACCTGACTTTGAGGTGTTTCTGGAGCTCCAAAAACAGATTGTAAGTGAGTTGGAGAAGCCAAAGGAAATTTCAGGAAAAAAAAAAAAAAAATGGGCTTTTGAAGTTTGATGGCGAAGGAGAACAGGTTTCCGGAGAAATGAAGAAGTTATTAAGTTTGGCCAAAGGAAAAAGGTAAGTTTAAATGAAACACATTTTTTAAGCTCATCAGGTAACCCACCATCCCTATACACGATCTTTACTCAGCCTTCTGTTGCTAGCTGACAGACTAAGCATGTGCATTGACTCCCCATCTACTGAAGTCTTACTACTATATTGATATGACAGGAAAAAAAAATGTTTTCTTGACCTAGCCAAATACAAGAAACAGTGCCAGCTATCATCTGAAATAGTAAGGAAATCCTGAAAAATATAGAACTACCAAGATCAGATCAATAAAGAATAAGAGTGGGCGCCTGGGTGGTGCAGTTGGTTGAGCGACTGCCTTCGGCTCAGGTCATGATCCCGGAGTCCCAGGATCGAGTCCCACATCGGGCTCCCAGCTCCATGGGGAGTCCGCTTCTCTCTCTGACTTTCTCCCTTCTCATGCTCTCTCTCACTCTCTCTCTTTCCTAATAAATAAATAAAAATAAAAAATCTTTAAAAAAAAATGTTAAAAGAAAGAAAGAAAGAATAAGAGTAAGGAAAATTACAGCCCAAAAGACAAACAGAGCAGTCCTTCCCGAAAAGTACAACAGAGCCTGAGTGGGCTGAGTGTTCATCCTCAGGGTAATAAACTACAAAACTATAATAAGAATCACAACGTTAATCAGACTTTTACTCAGTCCACAGACCTCAGAGCTTATGAGACTGGCAGTTGCATTTTATGCCCCCAGGGTAAAGCATAACGACTTCTCTCTGGGAATAATAGGAATGTCAGTGCAAAAGGAAGTTAGTGCGGGAAGTAGGTAGGGCCTGAAAGAGTCTGAATAAATGACTGTAGACTTCCACATCAGACTGGGTAGAGGGGAGGTATAGAAGGTACTGACTCCATCTAAGCATAAAATAAAAGAGGGCTAACCCCAGAGTAAAGTTCTATTACTTTGGAGATTGTGGGGTAAGGATCTCCAAGCTACATGACTTATCCTTGTTAAAGGACTCTATGAAAAAAATCTGCCTAGCCACCCACCTTTACTGGAGCCCTACATAAGACCTACAAGGCAGAAGAAGCCTATTGAAGAAACAGACATTTTTAAGTAGAGAAAACCCCCATGTAAGCTATCCATATGAATCAAACCACTCTTTCATTTATAATCAGGATCACAAGACATTTGAGAAAACTGATTTTCATTAAAAAGATAAATGAATATGACATCAAAAGAAAGAGAAATGATTAAGGAAAATGAAAGCAACTTTTAAATGTTCTAAAATGCATCTTCAGAGATATGTGAGTAGATACATTTGAGTTGAATATACATCAAAATAAATGAACAAATAAATTGAAATTGCTATGAAATAAGAATAATTACTGTACAAAAAAAGTTCCTAGAACGAAAAATAGGACTACCAAATTAAAAAAAAAAAAATTTATGGGGGCACTTGGCTGGCTCAGTCAGGGGAGCATGCAACTCCTAACAGTGGAGAGTCATGAGTTGAAGCCCCACATAGGGCCTAGAGCTTACTTTAAATAAATAAATAAATAAATAAAATGTACAGAATACAAAAGTAACAATGGATAAGACTGAAGACTGGATAGATGGGGAAGTTCCCATCAAAGAGAAGAAAAATGAAAAGAGAGAGAAAACATGAGATTGTGGAAGAGAGCCCGGAAGTCTACATATATTGAATGAATCCTGAAAGTAAAAATTAGCGAGCAGAAATAATCAAATAAATAAATGGGGTGGGGATAGAAATCCCAGAGGTAAATAAAGAGATAAATCTTTATAATGAAAGGACCTACCAAATAAAAGCAAAATCAATAGAAACAACATACATCTAAACAAATTCTGTTGAAATTTCCAGACTCCAAGGATAAAGACAAAGTCCTAAAAATTATCTTAAAGAAAAGTTACCGACAAAGTAACAAGATCACAACGAGCATACTGCTCAACAGCCATTCCTTTGAAGTTCTGAGGGAAATGTTTGAAATTGGAAATCTATACCCAGCCAAACTATCAGTCTACTGTGAACTCAAACGCAATACATTTTCAGACATACAAAGGTTTTTTAATGTTATGCATTTATATTCCATGATAAAAGTCCTGATGAGAGGCTGCAGTAAAATAAAAATGTAATATAAGAAGAAAATGAGGTAAGACAAATATATGAAGAAAAACAGAGCTGAGCAGGGCCCAGAAGAAAAGACAGCTCCAAGGAAATCAAAAGAGAAACCTCTGGCCCCTGTAGCTTAGGATCTCTTGTAAGTGATTTAGGATTACATTCCCTTCTCTTTTGATCAAGTTACTTAACGGTTGAGTTATATAAATATTATTTTTTGGTTAATATTTAGAATTAGCCTTTAGATAAAGCACTACTAAAGACAACTACAGTGACAGAACAGAAAGTAAATATTGTAAAACCCGACAACATAAAAACAAATACAATAAAAATCAGGAGCAGAAGGTAGATGTAGAAGTAAATGTAAGTGTACTGAAGAGTGAGAATTCCATAGACAATATCTAAATATAAGCCAACACATAGCAACTTCTGGCTAAGACACGTCACCAGAGGCAAGGGAAACAAAAGCAAAAATGAACTATTGGGACTTCATCAAATAAAAAGCTGCACAGCAAAGCAAACAATCAACTAAACTAAAAGGCAGCCTATAGAATGAAAGATATTTGCAAATGTCATATCAGATAAAGGGTTAGTACCCAAAATATAAAGAACTTATCAAACTCAACACCCAAAATACAAATAAACCAGTTAAGAAATGGGCAGAAGACATGAATATACACTTTTCCAAAGACATCCAGATGGCTAACAGACACATGAAAAGATGTTCAACATCACGCATCATCAGGACAATGAAAATCAAAACTAAATGAGATACTACCTCACAACGGTGAGAATGACTAAAATTAACAACACTGGAAACAACAGATGTTGTCAAGGACGCATAGAAAGGGGAACCCTCTTACACTGTTGATGGGAATACAAACTAGTGCTGCCGCTTTGGAAAATAGTATGGAGGTTCCTCGAAAAGTTGAAAATAGAGCTACCCAGCAACTGCAATACTAAGTATTTACCCAAAGGACACAAAAATACAAATTCAAAGGGGATACATGCACCCTGATATGTATAGCAGCATTATCAACAATAGCCAAACTATGGAAAGAGTCCAAAGGTCCAATGACTGATGAATAAATTAAATATATGAATAAATGAATAAATTAAATATAAATTGGTATATATACACAATGGAGTATCACTCAGCCACCCCAAAAAAATGAAATCTTGACATTCGCAATGATGTGGATGGAGGCAGAGTGTATTATGATAAGCAAAATAAGCCAGAGAAAGACAAAAGACAAATACCATAAGATTTCACTTATGTGTGGAATTTAAGAAATAAAACAGATGAACATATGGGGGAGGGAGGGAGGGAGAGAGAGAGAGAGGAAATGAGACATAAGAAACACTTAAGGAAAGAGAACAAACTGAGGGTTGATGGAGGGAGGTGGGTGGGGGGATGGGCTGAATGGGCCAGATGTGGGATGGGTATTAAGGAGGGCACTTGTTTTGAGCACTGGGTGTTGTATGCAAGTGCTGAATCACTATATTGTACAACGGAAACTAATATCATACTGTATGATAGCTGGAATAACAATAAAACCTTACCCAAAAAGAATAACAATTAAAAATAAAAATAAATATACGCCAACAAATAGAAAAGGGAGAATTTGTAAACCCATAAAGCTAACCATTAGAATTATGTGTCTCAGGATGTAAAGAAGAAAGGAAAGACAGACAACACTACAAGTGACCAAACACCTCAAATTTCCATAACAGGATGTCAAAATATGCTTGCAAGTGTTGACATATCCAAAACATAAAGTACTCCTATTCAGAATTTCTACCATAGCCACCAAAAAAACTAAAAGAAAAATTCTAATTTCAGAGGAATACATACAAAAGATATGGGGGGTGGGGGAAGAGACAAGACAGATTTTCGCTCTTCATTTTTTTTTTAAAGATTTTATTTATTTATTTATTAGGAAAGAGAGAGAGCATGAGAGTGGGGAGAAGGTCAGAGGGAGAAGCAGACTTCCCGCAGAGCCGGGAGCCCGATGTGGGACTCGATCTCGGGACTCCGGGATCATGACCTGAGCCGAAGGCAGTTGCTCAACCAACTGAGCCACCTAGGCGCCCTTCGCTCTTCATTTTAAACTCATGTGTAGTTTGAGTTATTTCTTTTGTAGGTTGAGTAATTTCGTATGTAGGTTTTCTTAAATTAATCTTTATAATTTTAGAGGAAAAAAAAGTTACATTCTCCCCATTTATCTAATGAGCAGTGTTCCCAAGATAAGCTGGCTCATTTGGGGTATTAGGAATTTAATATGGCAGCTAAGGCTGAGAAGTTGGGCTAGGGATCCCAGATTTGAAGTTCCAAAATATTAGACATAAGATGCACGATAGGGCCAGACCCAGACTAAAAAGGAATGTACAGAATTAAACATACACACACACACACACATATCAATAATTCACTCATTAATTTATTCACTCCTTCATTCCCCATTTATTTGCTGTGACTCATTTCACTTTTAAATCATTCTTTCTCTCATTCATTCATTCATTCAGTGGCTACTCAGAAAAAATAAGGCAGGCTCTCTGCCTTCAAGGAGTTTAAAAATCTAGCTGAAAATAAAGCACTAACCGATTACATTACTCTGTGAAAGCCCAGAATCATTCTAAGGAGAAAGATCAGCATGGGCTAATGGCTCATGAATGGAGTAACAAATGTACTGGGTCTTGAAGAATGAATAAGCTCCAACTCAGAGGAAGCAATTTGTGCTTACTTCATTTTATGTTTCATACTTCCATTTTAAAGTTTCATGACACTCCTTGAGATTTTGAGAAGAGGGATAGTGAGTAAACTCTCTTCAAACCAGAGTTAAGAAGCCATAGATCCAAAATAGAGTAGGCAATTAGTTCACGGAAGAAAACAAGACTTCTTTCAACCATGAAGAAAGTTCCATTACCCACTGGAGTACTTGCTTAAGCTGGTTCAGGGCCCTCCTGTGAGGGTGAACTACTCTGAGTGCAATGACCATCCACCCCAGTTTTCCCAGAATTGTCCTGGTTTTAGCACTGAGAGTCCTATGCCCCAAGCCACCATTCCCTCCTAGGCAAACTGGGACAGTAGTTACCCTTGAGTCAGCACGAACTGCCCAGCAGTTTCACAGACTTAGGTCAGTGGACTTACACAGTAAGCTTTGCTGAGATTCAAGATACTGATATCTCCATTTTCCAGATGGCAAAACTGAGGCAGCAAGAGGTCCAATGACTGCTAAAGGTCAAATACACAAAGAAAGTAGCAGAGCCAGGATTAAATCCCAGATCTGTTTGCTTTCATTGAGGGCCATCTCCAACGAGCCCACCCCATGCCTTATGTTTCTCTGCACAGATGGACATGAGAACAGAGGAGGAAGTGCGGCAGGCATACTGAAGAATTCAGATTCTCTGGGGAATGAGTGACTGAAAGGCGAACAACAGACCCTGAGTTCATTGGTGCCCTGGTCCAATCCAATGAGCCAAGCAGCCCAGTTATAAGGAGGAACACGAAGCAATGTCTACATGGGGTATTCAAGATCCCACAGAACCGAACCGTTTTCATTTAAAAAGATAGGTCCTCGATTGTTCCTCCCTAAATTGACATGATTAGCATGGTTCCTTATTCTCTACAACATACAGAGTGAGTCATTCCTGGATGCTAATGACCGCATTCATCATCAAAATAACACACCACTTCAGTAGGCCACTGTAGGTTTTTTAACAAAGCTTTGCAAATCTTCATCAAGGATGTTAAAGATCATTTATATATCCAGTCCCAAGATGGAACCTCTGAGCCCCAGCCAACCCAGGAAGAGGACAATTTTCAGACGCAGAAGAAATGTACCCACATTCCTAGAAAAATCTTTGCATATATGCGTCCTGCTACGTAGAGTATATCAAGTCAAGAAAAAGAAGAGAGCTGGGGAAAAAACAAGACATGAGGGAAGAGGGGAGGGACAGGAATACTGAAAGAGGTAGACAAAAGAAGGAAAGGAAGAACAGGGCTAGACCTTCGTGGTGAGAAACGAGAACAGATAAATGAAAAACGACAGCATGGAAAGTCATGGAGAGCTCAATTAATTAGTTATTGTCCATTTCCTTACAACATCTCTAACAGATCTGTCCTTGTCAGCGACAGGAAATCTTTTTGAGTTCTTCGTAAAAGGGTATTAATGGCGGTGGTAAGCTTCTGCACCCCTCCACAGGGCCGTGGAGAGGGGCCGGGAGTCCCGTAGGTCACACCGGGCGCCGGCCTCGGTGTGCGCGCGAGCCCTCTCCACTCACACAAAGAGCGCTTCTCCAGCCCACGGGCTGTCAACCCTCTCTCCTTGACTGGTGCATCAGGAGGCTGACATTTAATACCCTAAGGATATAGATGTTTGAAAGCTGGTTATTGTAACAAAGGAAGCCATCCAAACCCTGCAAGACCAAATGGATCAGATCAAGCTGACACAGAGATAAATCTGTTTTACATCCATTCTTACACAAGTTTTGCTAATCTATGTAGTTATAGCTTTCCCACTGAAGGGGAAAAAATAACCCACCACATGTCGGCAAGTCCACATCACGTTCCTATTTTTAATCTCCGAGGTATAACATTCGAGGCAAAGACCATTCGTACGCTGACTTCTGCATGAACTCCATTAACGTAGGATGACACGGGAAGAAAATGAGAGAGGAGGATAGGGGAGAGTAGAGGTGGGGGGGGGAGGAGAGAGAGAGAAGGGGAGAGGATTTCGCCTTGAATGGCGGCATGAATGCAGATCTTTGTTTTAAATGAATGAATTCTGCTCCATCATTGACACAGGATCGCTTCTCTCCCAGTCAGTCAGACACCTACTCTTCATTAGCCAGTATTTATGCTGCCAGATTGGACTTTCATATGGGAGCCTGAAGCACGGATGGTACAGATGGCAGGAGAGCTCTCATGAGATTGATAACGATGAAGAAAGATGCCACATTAAGTCAGAAGGTGCCACTGTTAACATCCCAGCTCAGAGGAGAATATTTCTAGCTAGCACTCCCCTCCAAGGGCTGTCTTTCTTCTGGCTCCAAGTAAAATTCATTCCCCTCCCCAAAAGCTCTCAGCCCCACCCTCTTGCTGGCAAGCAAGGGATACATTTGCTTTAGTCTCTTTTTGTGTGTCAACTGATTTTTGCCTCAATTACTTAACCTTTACTTTCCAAAGGTGCCGGGGATCCTAACCGTGCAGGGGAACTGGGGGGAGAGGGAAGGGAGGGAGAAGGCATTTTCGTCCACGTTTCCTTTAACAAAGGCACCACTCTAAGAGGTACTGTGCAGGAAACCTGAATGGTATTTATTGTTTCCATTCGGGCCTTCATTGCATCTGCTGCCTTTCAAAGACAGACGCTGTGTTCATAAAACCAGGGCCCTGTCTCAAAAGCCTTGGAGAAAAGGCGATCTCCAGGGTGTAGGGTTGAGGGTTTAATGGGAAAGTCAACACCACTGGAAGATGTGCAGCAAGAGGTATTTGCTGCTGGGAGAGAGCAAGAGAGCCTTCTAAGCATTCTCAAGGGAGGGACCGTGATTCAGGTGCACCTTCAGCTGCTGGCCGGACAAGGTGGTCCTTCATTCAAGGAAAACACGGGTCCTCATCTACGAGGTTTCAGCTTTTCTGCTGTAAAGGTTGAAAAATCCCCCCCATTTTGGCAAGAGAGGCCAAAATCTCGTCCCAACTTTTAACCTCTGTGATCCTGGGTCACTGATTTTTATCTCACCAGGAACAGATCTCTGGCATCAGAGCAGGGAATGAGTTCTCCAATTCCTCCTGACGTCCCAGCCTCCCCAGATGGCAACCTGACACCGGGCCAGGAAATGAACTGGGGGAAAGTTCTCCAGCCAGCGGTGCAATCAGATAAGGAAACGTGTCCCTTGTTCCAAAGAGTTACCCAAAAACCAAACCAACAGGCAAAACGGGACATGATGGGTCTTGCAAACTTAGCAAGTTTGGAAAAATCTGGCAGCCCCTGCCCAGCCAGGGTGATATATTACCAGAGTCCATTCTAGAAAATGCAGGCTGGGAAACAAAGGGAGGCCCCTGGGCAGCACTCACAAATTCCTGTCGCTGTGTAAGCATTTAATTAGCTTCCCCAGTTTACAGAAACCCCGGGCAATTTAAGGCAGGCGAGGCAGCTCCTCCCAGAGCATGCCAAGCCCCTTGCAAGCTTGGACCTAGAATGCCTACTGCCCAGGAAGGATATTTGGAGAGTCTTAATTGAAGGGAATTCCTATTTTTATGTCTGTATGATGTACCATCAGCATTTCCTCCCCTACAAAAAATACACAGAGGGGCAAGTAGCCCAAATAACTGGTTTAAATCTGTAAATTACAGCACTGCTTCAAGGAGCTTTTAAGGTCGTTTTGTGTCTACGGAAAAGTTAGATGGCATCATAAAATTTTTAGAGCTAATGTAATCCTTATACAGTGGATTCACCTCAACTGATGAGATGTGTTGTAGGCCCTACCCTTCCCTCCCTTTCTTTGAACTGTCCTTGAGTCTCGGCAGAGAATTAACTGGCCCGGTAGCATCCGTGTCACGACTACACAAAAATCTTCCTCCCTCGGGGAGTCTGGGTCTCGGAACCTGAGTCTTTATTTCAGTGCCCTCCACCAAGAGAAGAAGGCATTGCTAAATATGGTTAATTTTCTGAGTTGGATGCGTTTCCGCTGTGGCGTCTAATCCTCTCTTCCTTCTCCTGTGCCTCTTTCTTCTTGGAGCTTCGGTCTTTAGTGACCTACTCTTACCGTTTCATTAAATGCCCTCCGCCTCGGTAAATTACAGTACTTTGAAGCCTTGGAGTTTAGCATATAAAAAAGCAAGAGCCTCTGTATACTGCCCTGGGATAAGGTGTGATGAAAATCCCATACAAGCTGAACTGTACTTCCTAATCAAATGGGTGTAACAGATGGCTGCTGGAGCAAACCATCACAATGGAAATATCTGCAGTTCTCATGGTAACGGAATCTGCCAGGTCTGAGGGATTTGCTGTTTTTCAGGACATCTGAGCTGCAATCTCTTTCGAGCTGTCTAGCAGTCTCCGTCTCGCTCTCTCTCACTCTCTCAGCATGATGGAGATAGAGTTGAAAGGTGGAGCCCGATTTTGCATTCCAGCTGTGATTAAAGACACAGGCACACATCCTAGGCGATAATGCGCTGCATATTCATTATGCTATCTAGAACCTCTTTAGCTACTGGGACACAACTGTCATGCAATTACAATATGCCTTCTTCAGGAGTAAAGGGGGGTTGGGATGGAGAAGAGCAGGGAACAACAGAGAGGGAGAATACGAGGAATTAAGATGCATGAGACGTATCTTGTAATAAAGATATGGAGCAATATTAAAACTAGCAGTTGTATCCATTGCATGGCAACATGTCAAGATGACTTAACATAGAAGGATAAAACATCTGGCCTGGGGAAAAAAAAAAAATACATGATGTCGAATTTCCAAATCATAACGTAGACTATGTGGAAGAAAAACAACAGATAAGCAACTGTGTACCTTCCCAATAAGTGAAAGCATGTGGAAGATTTCCTTCTACTCTGAAATCGGAAAAGGAGAGCCATCTCGTAAGGTGGAGGTTAGTATATAGACACTGAGCTTTCGTATAAATTGAAGGTTTGGGTTTAAACCCGCAGGACTACATTACGAGAGGGGTTTTTTTTTATTATTTTTCTCCTCATGCTATTCATAACCTTATTTCACAGCAGTGCTCAGAAAGGGGAAAAATAATCAGTCACAATTCTATTTTATTAAAGTCTTTTCCTCCAAATCCCTATCGATTTAAAGAAATAAGGAAAAGTATACGGTCTTCTTTGCTATAGTACCTGCTAGCAAACACACACACACACACACACACACACACACACACACACACACACACACACGGTTGATTCACAGCTGCCTGGTCCCTTGGGTATTTGAGCCTGAAGATCAGACAACATATAAGAATTCAGCCATGACTCAAAATGGAAACAAAGAAGACCATTCTTAGCAAACCCAGCAATGTGAACTGAAAAACTACAGGCTGGAGGCTGGAGCCCCCTAGCACGCTTCCCCACCCCATTGTCCTTGAGGGCACTACTGTTAAATACATATGACAGCCAAAGAGATGAGGAGAATAGTTTCCAGAAAGCAATGATTGGATCTCCCTTTTCATGAGGTAGAATAGGCAGGACTATGTAAGCCTGTAAGTAGCACTTGAGAACAGGTCCTGTAAGGCAGCATTGTCTCCCTCTCGTATGGCGCCTGAAGAACATATTATATTATATTATATAACCTTTCCCCAAGCCCGCCCTGCTCTGACAGGGACCCTCTTCCTTTAGAACCCTGCGAATAACAACTTGTGGAGGACAATCTCCGTCTTAACAAGCCGGATTAGTTAGTTTAAAGCAATGAACTGAGGCCATTTGTGCAGATGCTAATCAAAAAAGAAAAAGGGAAAAAATTGTAAAAGACCCATGTGCCTCCACTTCTTGTAAGCACAATACAGATAAAGAGGAGGTGTCCCGGGGCCACATCTGTGAACTGACCTCTAAGGCACACAAAGGTCCCCGGGGCTTGAGGGTTATAACAGGAGGGAAGAGGGTTTGTAGCAGGCCGATAGCAGACAAGAGTGGCTCCGGAAGGGCAGTTATCAGGGAACTGTTTGAAGCCCTTTTTTTCTTAGAAATTGTTCTTTAGTTGTGTCCCACGAGGACTTTGCTTTTTCACAGACCCTTCCCAGCTCCTGGCACAGGGCCTGGCTCAGAGCAGAGGTGCACGTTGGTGGCTGGTTGGAGAGACAACAGGTAGAGGAAGAGATGAATAAGGCGAGATGCGAAAATGTCAAAATGCCAAAAACAAAACACACCGGTATGTAAGGGTCCCCTCTCTGCTCTCCACACCAAAAACGGAAGACTGTATTAAACATAATAGCATATTTGGAAAGATACTCTGTGTCTTCAGAGATCAATGACTAGATGGATTATTAACACTCAACCATGACTGGCACTTTAAAATACACACACAAAAAGGAAAGCCACTCAGTTGATGATTCAGACTTAGAATATCGCAGAAAATTTAAGCCCGTTAAAAAAAATAATCTGTCACTTCATCAGCTTCTCTGACAGATAGCTTTTTGCTATACCACAACTAGGAAACTGACTCATGAGGGAAAGAATGTTGAGTTTCCTTTAAAATAGTCTGAGAATAATATACACACTCTATTACATATTGGATCTGAGTGTGCAATCAGTCTGAGAAAAACAAATTGTGAGAGAGAACACTCTCTCTCACATTCCAGAGTCACACACACACACACACACACACACACACACACACACACACACACAGCTTCTTAAACTTTAACTGCCCTTCTGAGTACATGTTGCTGCTTTAGGAATTCTCTAAGCCAAATGTTTGCTGGAATGCTAACCTTCTAAGCAGCTCAGGATGTCCTGCCGAGATCGTTCAGTGAGAAGACATTCAACTGTCCTCCAAGTTGGAGGAGAGTAAGTCTGAGATTCAAAATTATTCTTAAAGAGTAAAACATAAAAGTTGTCCCTCTGAACAACACTCCTCTCTAACACCATCACGAAGAGTACTGTTATGCAAGAAGGTTGTAATCTTCCTCGAAAAGACACAGATAGAACTCCAAAATGTTCCTTCTATAATTTGCAGGTATTTCAAATAAAAGAATAAGCCCTTTCTACATATATTCAGTCCATATCGCCTCCCAGAGATTTTTTTTTTTCCCTTTTGGTTTACTGCCAACGATTGTCTCATTTTCTCGTGTCTCTGTCACCTGGAGCCGAGAATGGAATTTTCTGGTGTTGCTCTTCCCAGTAAGTCTTCGAATCAAGTTTGTATCAGACCCTGCCTAATTCCCTGATGTTTCAAAGCCTGTGTAGGACAGTCAGACCTGTTCTTTCAGAGGAGCCAACCTTGTCAGGAACAGATTCCGCTAACTGAGCCAGCATATGTGGCTGCATCTGAGTCTGAGGCTAGAGAGGAAACCTGCTGCCTACAACACACTCTGCAAGCCCCTGGGGGACTCCGAAAAGGAGCCAGCAGCGTCTTGTCCTCAAGGAGTTTACCACTGAGCTGGGACAGTTAGGACAAGATTACTACTGGTTACAATACCAGGCGGTACAACAGAATGTCACAGAAGCATAACCCAAGCACCCGGCAGAGTCACACAAGGGTTTAGAAAAGGCTCTGGGAAAAATGGAAAATTTGATGAGCCTTGGAGGATTATATTTAAGATTTCAACAGACAGGAGCATGGATGAGGATGTTCCAGATGCAGGAAAGGACACGAGCACTCGCACAGAAGGGTGTGGGCACTAATTCAGTCACGGGGGAGAGACAGGTTTGTCTGCAAAGACGCAAGCAGAGGAAAATCTAGGACGGGCCATAGTAGAGGAGGTGGTATCTGACCCGGCAGCACAGCGGAGCTGCTAACCTTGTTGAGGCAAGAAGCATCCAAACTGGAAACCACAGCTTCACCAGGCTCTCAAGGCACCTTGCTCTGTGAAAATTCCAAGGACACTCCAAGCTATTAAAGATGCCAAGGGGCCATTATCACAAGAAATCCAGGGGGCACCCACTCTGCATGAAGCGTGCTTTCTGAGAGTGTGAACCTTTAAGAGTCAAAATACAAAGTTGGAAAGCCTGTCCTCTTCTGTATGTCTTTGGAAATAAATAAACCTTTCTATTTCAATATTTGGCATCATGACAAGACCTAAGAGGAACTAGAGAGATAATTAATAAGGGCATGAGGGGAAAGTGCAATTAAAAATGGCAAAGACTACTCCATAAATAAGTGCTTCATACTGAGAAAGATTATTACTGCAATCTCCAGCTTCAAACCTGAAATCAAATCACTCTGAATGGATAATTTGAGCATTATTGGTGGGGGAGTGAGAGGGGGAGAAGCCATGATGGTTCCTAGTCTCTAAATTACGGGAGAAACAAGATTTTATTCTGACCTCACCTTTCTGTCAGTTTAAATCAACAAAATCATCACGGCTTAGTCCCAGTTGGCATAACTCTCCATAACCTCAAGTTTTAATGTCATCTTTCAGTTTCTGAGCCAGGAGAAGAGGTTAGATTGAGACTGCCTCAAGAAGAGCCTTTTCCAGGGAACTTAAGAAAAAAAAAAAAAAAAAAAGTTTCCTAGGAAACGAGGAAGGCAAACTCCCTTTATCTGAATAAAGCCCTTTGTCAGAAATAAAAACTAGCTGGAGCAAATCTGAAAGCTCAAGCCCCATCAGGCCTGGAGATGTCTGAACCTCTGGCCCAGTTTACAGAGCCTGCCTAAAGATGTTTCCCATCTAAAAAGCAGTCCACATGTTTGTCGTTCATCGGAGAACTTTCGGCTTCTGCATTTTTGAATGGAATGAGTCAAAACTGAATCATTTCCTGCAATTTAATTTCATAGCTGAATGCAAAGTATAAGAAGAGAAGGTCACAGGAACACGGATCTATCTCCAGAAAGCGATCACACTCCCTGGGCTGCCGTAAGTGGAGATTTAATTGGACACAGTAGGTTCTGCTATTGTTGCAACACGGAAATAAATTATTTTATTTAAACAGCCAATGGCCACAGCCAGCTCGGCAGCCACAATGGTCAGAAAAAAAAATCTGACTTCCAATTACTGCTTGAGATGGAGACAAGTCGTGCTTGCACTGATTGCAGACGGTTGTGAATAGCTCTGTTATTTTATAATTCTAATCATTGTCATCATCGTCATCCCGCCTTACATTTATCTAGTAATCTTAGGAAAGAACGAGGACCAGAGAGGAAAGCCACTGTCCATACTCTCCTTACCTGCAGTCACTGAAGTCCACCACAATAAAAATGGGATGAGCAGCTCCTGACTATCCTTGCTGCTCAGACTTGGTTCACCCTCCTCTAAGTCGGGGGTTGGCAGACTGCGCCCACAGTCCCAATCTAGCTTACTGCCTGTATTTGTTAGTAAAGCTTTATTGGAAGACAGCCACACTTCTTCATTTACGTATTGTCTGTGGCTGCTTTTGCACTCTAATGACAATTCAGTAGTTAACGATAGAGACCCATGTGGCCTGCAGATTTAAAATATTTGCTAGTTGACCTTTCACCTTACAAACCTCTGCTGTCAATCACCACCACACCATCATCATCATCTTCCCGTCTGTTTGCAGAAATCTTGGTGTCAGAGGGTTTTTAACACACCTTGCTTCATAAACACCTTTCCGACATACAGGTGGAGACAAATATGGTGCCCAGAGACACCTTAGACCAGTGCCACGTCTCTATGGGAGATTCGGACTTGGCACTGCCCGTATCACAGGACACTTGGGGTAAGGATGTTGCATTGTGTGGGAGGAGGGAGGACCAGCGCTCCTAGTTTTCATCAAGATTCAAGAGGCAATGGGCCTGACCCATAAATTGGGGTGATCCATCCGGAAACGGTGGTGAGGATGTTAGACTTGGAAACTGCTTATTAAACCACCGTATGTTAATACATTTATATTACATATACATATGTAATATTCTCATCCATCTGGAGTGGAAATATGTAAATGAAGAAACATAAAAGTTGAGAACATTAACCTGATGGACTCTTTGAAACTGCAGTAGAGTAATATATTAAAAATGATTTGAGTTCAAAAAAAAAATGATCTGAGTTCACACTGAAACCTGAGTTCAAATCCAGATATCCATTAGGTGTCTATCTCAGGGAAAAATTCTTACCCTCTCTAAGCTTCCATTTCTTCATCTGCAAAATGGAAGTGCTAACAGATAACACTTTCTAGCATTGCAGTAAGAACTAAATGAAAATTCCTAAAAAATGCCTGGCACAGTGCAGTACATGCCCAAGAATGGCAAAGGTAGAGATTCTTACTGTGTTTGGCTTCAACTAAGGCAGGAGAGTTGCTTCCTAAGGCTGATCTAAATGTGCTTAGCCAATAAAGCTCATATTCTCAAAATGATTTAATTCTGTATTCAACTGGCTTTTAATATTATGCTTGAAAATATTTTTTTTTTTATTTTCACATTGCTTCTACTCCCAAAGATTTTCCAAATGAACTCAAGGTGTATCTACATATGTATGGCATCAGAGTCAGCTAATTGCCCATTTTACAGATGAAGAAAGCAATTATACCTAGAGTCCTGTAGTTAATGAGTTAAGCGGAGACCCTGCCTCTCCTGCCTCACAGCCCAGGGCACTTAGTGCAACCCTGGACCTCATGTAAGGTTCTTTCAAAAGTCAAGCCTAACATCCCGGGGAAGCCTGGGGCCCCAGTTAGAAAGCTACAGTGGAAGGAACGAGAGCAAGGGCAGAAGACACCGTGAAGAAAGCAAGACACTCAAGAAAGCAAGAATCGAACCAAAGGAGGATTCTGCTTCAGAATTCAGACAAATGCAGTGTGCCTTTAAAAAGGACCATGTCTCTACTTCTATATTGCTTACTATCTGAAGCTAAGCCAGAGGGATGTACATCGTGAGATCTTTGTCTCATTTCAGGAAGGATACAGGATAAAGATTCTGTGCCAGTAATCTTCCTTGGATTAATGGTTTCTCTTTTATCTTCTGTATTTCTGTTCAGATGTCTTTTCTCTGAATGAGTCAGAGGAATGCAAATGCTGGGCGCAGTCCGCCTGAAATATTTAAATCTAGTTTTGCAATGTTTTGCAGGTTTGGAAAGGAAAATTACACACACACACACACACACACACGCACATGATGAAGGAATGGCAGATGAGAATTACAGATATATCAGCCAGCAATACAAAAATGTGGTATTTCAATTTGACAACAAACTCATTTTTCTTTTTCCATTTCTTTGTTTCTCCAGATCAACATTTAGATGCTTGATGTGAGTGGAAGGAATCTGCAACATTCTTTTGTGAGACTCGGAATCTCATCAAGAATGTATCTGACTACACGGAAAACTGATTTTCTTTTGGCTCCTAAATGACAAGCCTTCATTATGCAACGAGCATGTCCCTGGAGAAAGCATTCTCTACACAGTGATAGAGAGAAGTTGGGACAGGTTGGGTGGCTGGGCATGATTTGTGTGCATTTCCCTGATCCTTCTTTTTCTGATACACTCTGAACTCTTTATTTTCATGTTCAGTCATAGACTTGCAGGCAGTGTCTCACTATTGCAACTCAGAGAGCTTCCTCTGAAAGGAAACCTGAATGGCATTAATATTCAAATCCTCTGGCTTGGTCTGCAGTGGCCTGATGGAGCTTGCACAGAGCTCCTGTGCCGCAAGGGAACAAATCTTGGGAAATGCCGCTGAGTAAATTGGGATTTAGCTTCTGTCCCCATGTGCAGTACTTAACACGAAACCCTTATAATGAAAGGTCTCCTCCAAAGGCTTTTATTGCTGCAAGAAAGAGTTCCTACCCATGTGAACCCAAGGACAGGGGGAGGCTTTCTTATTTTCCTTTCCACCTCATGTGAAAGAATAATCTCATGCCTTCAGGACAAAGGCTTCTTTAAACAACAAAGTGAAATGCTTTCAACGTCCATGAACATCTCCCAACATCAATGAGATTGCTCTTCACAGATGAAAAAGGGCGGGGGGGGGAGGGGGTGTTGGGCACGAACAATTGGTCAATACGGCATTACCCTCGAAAACCAGAAAGCCAGAATTTGAAATGTGAAACATCTCCCACTCCTATTAAATTAGGATTGATGAGTTCCCAGGGATATTCAACTTCCTTTGACTTTAAATGATTTATAACCCTTCTCTATGTCATGGTTTCTAGATTTTCCCCAAGCATGCACCTGAACTGAGGTTGGAAAGGCTTGGCACAAGTGCACAAAATCATACTTCTTTTTCTCAAGAGGTTTTCATAACTTGGCCTGTGAAGTTCAATTAAGCATTCACTAAGCATCTGTGTGAGGTGCTATGCTAGGTATCTGGGCAGAGAGATGAGGGAGGTGTGGCCCCGGCCCCCAGAGAGTTCACGTCCAGTAGAGAAAGAGAAACCAGTATATGGAATGTAATGCAAGAAGTACTAGAGGTAAATAAAGAGAATGGACTATCCAGAAGGGGGTATCAATATTTTTTAAGTATTTTAAAAAATAAAAAAAGGTCACTGGAGTGAAGGCTTGAACATATTAACCACTGGAGAGGTGGACAAAAGGAAACGAGGACTAGGGTGAGGTCACTATCTCTAGACAAGCAAATAAATACAGCCTGAAATACAACTACATCCAGGAACACAAAAGTATGTTGACTTTGCCAAATCAGATTTGTTGGGTTTCTATTATCCATTCTATTGATCAAGAATTGATTTATGTCACCCTAAGGCCTACTTCAGAAGGTTACATGTTATGAGAAAGGTCAGACTTCAGTCTCTCCGAGTGAGATTTTCATGGGTGCAGCTTCCACCCAGTAGTCAGCTCTCCAATTCATTGCCCCCTCTCCAGAAAACCACTCAAAATTCTCGGAGGTCTCTGGCAGCTGCAAACATGAATACGGGTCCTCTTTGGACCCCATTCAGTCTGTCAGTAAACTATCAATTCTAGGTGTCTAAATGAGAAATGAGAGGCAGGGCAGAGAACCCAGGCCACAAAAAGAAAGCCCCTTCTCCAAGAGGGGCTCAACCAGTCTCTCACTAGCATGGGGAATCCACCCACCTGGTACAAGCAAGCAAACCATACTGTGAAGCAAGTAGCCGTTTCTCCCTTGGATGGACTTCAAATGTTTCTATTATCTTATGTGCGTTCTCCAGAACTGAAATCAAAGTGTATATTAGATACCTTGTATATATATATGCGTGTATATATATATACATATATATGCTTATGTGTGCGTGTATATATATATATGTATGTATTCTCTACTATAGATAGACAGATAGATAGATGTATATAAATCCCAGTTTCCATGGCTCTAACTTACCCAAGGAGTCCTCCTGGTAAATCAGAATGTGGTTCACCAAAATACCTTGCTGTCTTAACACCAGAATTCATACCATCATCTGTGCTACAGAGAGATTTCCTATCTATAGACATATCCCAGCCCACCAAATTAACGGTCTCTGGCTGGAGAACGCATGTGCTGAGAAGAGTTTTTTTTAATGCTCATTTAAATGAGATGCAAGCTAATTTACTCTCCTAAATGATTTTGAGGTAGTGAATGGCAAAATGTGAAAAATGACTAAGTCCACCCATGCATCAGACAGGATAATTCTGGCAAAGTTGGTGCTGACAGCATTAAGAAACAATGATGGAAGAGTCTGGCCTTGTTGTTGTCATTTTAATTGTCACTGTGAGTGACAAAACAAATGCATGTTCTTCTCCAACATACTTATCTCTCAGCTTTGTAATACCTTAGCTGGGCCCGTGTCACTTGAGAGTGTGACCAAAAAAATCAAAAGGAAAAGAAGTGTGTATGAGAATGTGTGAAAGAAAGATGGAGCGGGAGAGAGGATGAGCAAAGGGAAGAGAAGGAAAAAGGCCGAGACAGAAAGAGAGGAGTGACAGAATCAGGGAAACAGGGAGACAAAGAGAGGAAAAATGATAGACAAACAAGAATTATTTCAGATGGCTCTTCCTGAATTCCAAACAAAGAGTGCCATTAGTAATCTCATGGAAAAGGCTAGTTTTTGCAAATCAAGAAACCCGCGATGTTTCCAAGATCCACTCTGAGTTTTCAGGCAAGATAGCCCAGAATTTCTTGTTAAAAGCTTAAGGGCTCAATTTATGCTAAGCATTCAAGGAAATGTCTCTTCCAAACAGGATATCGTTTTTCATATTAAAGAAGCAAACCGATCTCAGAGCATAAATGTTATTATTCACAGTCGCAAAGGAAAATGGCATTTACTTTCTCCTGCTTCGTAGGGATGGAAGGAGGAGGCTCTCCCTTCTTTGGGGCCAGAAGAGGGTTCAGAAATCTTGTTTCTACTCCTGAAAGAAACACATTTATTTCTCTCAAGCCCAATAGGTAAGTCCACAAGCCTCGTCCATGGCATCGATTGCTTCAATGGGCCAGTATACAGTATGTGCATGTTGCTTTTCAAAATATGTTTGGGAGAAAGAATCAAAGCTAATTTCAGTATGTGAAAAGCTAGCAGATTCCATTAGTGATTGTGACTTCACTTCAAAGTGATAAGGCTGCTGGATGCAGGTTCTCAGAACTGAATGTCCAAATGGGAATTTATGATGTAGAACTTCAGTTTTATCAACCATAGGCTTCAACACATACAAAGGAAGAAATACGTATTTTTTTTACCCCGAGCAGAAATTTCAAAGTTATCCCAGTGAACCAGTTGTGCATTCTTTTCTCATCTCCACCTCCATCATTTTTTCTTCTTCAAAACAGGTTAGAATGGGGGAGGGAGTAATAGGGATCATTATTTCTGGTTTTCACATTGATGGATCTGAAAGAGTGCACTTTACGTGAACTCACACTGCCTCTTCTACAGATGACCAAAGCAAAATCCCAGAAGCAATTCTAATAGGAAGAGACCATAGCCCATTTCTCTGAATTGTCCTTAAAACATCTATATCTGGCAATATTCTTAATTATTTTGGTCCCAAACCCCATGAAGTCATCTCATTTTTATGGAGGCTAACCCCAACTACAGCTTTGAAAAGAATATATGGTCAATGATACTTAATGGTTATTTCATTCAAGATGCACCCAATCCATAAGTGAACATAAACAGACTATACATACATCCAAAGAAAAAAAATGGTATGCCCTGCTAAATTCTATCAAAATGGAACAAACTTTATAAAGTTTGTTATGAAATATTTAGTGTTTCCACCTATAAAACTGGGTGGTCTCCACTTAATGATATGTAATTTTTGGTTTTTTACAAGACAAAATTTACATTACTTAGAATATGGAGAGTTAATAACGGGGACCACTGGTTTCAAAAAAAAAAAAAAAAAAGTCAGGTTTCATGTTTACTGAGTGCCTACTATATGTACCAGGAACAGCTGACGAGCTATTTTAATCCTCACAGATCCCCTAGGAGGGTAGATATTCCAATACCCATTTTACAGATGATGAAACTGAAGCTCTAAGAATTGCCCATGATCTGATAACAGGTAGGTGGTGGAACAGAGAATAAACTCAGACCCATCCCATCTGATTCTGAAGCCCATGCTCCAAAAGATTCTCTGGCAATGGTTTCCAGACCATGTTTCGGTGTTTTAAGTTCCTCAATTGTTTTATTTGAATTTTTAAATAGATTTTAAGATATTTTAAAACTAGGGGTGCCTGGGTGGCTCAGTTGCTTAAGCATCTGACTTCGGCTCAGGTCATGATCTCAGGATCCTGGGATCAAGCCCTGAGGTTGAGTCCATGTTCCTCAAGGAGTCTGCTTGTCCCTTTTCCTCTGCCTCTCCCCCTGCTCATATTCTCTCTCTCTCTCTCTCTCCCCCCTCCCTCCCTCCAGTAAATAAGTCTTTTAAAAAGATATTTTAAAACTATAATAAAAACAGTAAGTATAATTTAAGTGTTGTATAGAGATAACCCTTTGGAGACTACCAGGATATTAACCATTTTTCTCATTGGCTGACTTTAGGATAGACTATGTTCATATAATATCTAACATACATTCATACTATAAAAATAGTGCTTTTATCAATGCTATATATTGAATTTTGTATAGAATTTACATAGGGTAAAAAAAAATAGGTTTGAAAATTACTGCTCTAGCTCAAGGGGGAGGGGGTGGCAATATAACTCCCAAGGAGTGAAATTTGGTTCTTGAGGGCCAAAAAAATCTTATGAACTATAGTGGTTTTTCCATCGAGTACATAAACAAGTAACTAGTATTTCTGTGGTATTAAGATCTCAATGGGGGGGGGCAGATTAGGAAAAAATTGTCTCAAAAGATTATGGGACAGATAATGAAAAAAAAAAAGGCTTGAGAAACACTCCTCCAGGGTATTAAGAATTTCAGAGAATTTGAAACTGAAGAGGGATAGCTTGGTCCTTATTCAGCCTAAGCAGCCTATCTAACTTGAATGGTAACTGCAAGGAGTTCTCCTTAGAGAATAAGCCTGGCTTGTTCACAACTTTAGGATTTTTCTATCCATAAAAGACTTTTATGAGCCCCAATCCTTTGCTTCTGAGAGAAGACTTAGCAAGCTGAGCCAGCCCCCTCATTTCACAGAAGGTAACACTGAGGTCTGCGAAGCAAAGGGTTTTCCCAAGGACACAAAACTATTTGCAGCAGCCAGAACTCAAACCCGGGATGGCACCCTACATGGGGTAGGCATTCAGAAAGTGTTTGGGGATGAATGAATGGATGAAGGACTTCAATTTAACACTTATCATTGGGAAGATCAGATATAATTTTTTTTTTTTTTAACCAAGTGTATGCAGACTGCTCATTCCAGGTCACCAACTGATAGAGAAAAAGAAAAAGAAAAAAAAAAGTGAACCCCCCCCCACCTCCACGTCCCTGGTGACTGGAGACCTCTGGGTGTCACCTCCTACCTCACAGCCCCAGCTGAGCTGGAACAGTGGCGGGAGACAATGCAAGTGAGTTCTTCCTCAGGCTGACCCAACCGCCCATCTTTCCTTTGTTTGTTTTTCTTTAAACTCTTAGAATACTCCTAGCGTAGTACCATCTGCTGAAGCGGGATGAACAGGTAGCTTTAAAATGATGATAGCTCTGGGAAATGATAATCACTGGGTCATAGAAAGCCGCACTGCAGTGTATAAATAAGATAAGTAAAAGTGCTGAGGACTGCATGTTTGCTTTAATAAAATGTGTTTTCCCTTTTTGTGAAGAATGCCTTTCTCGAATGCCTGGGGAGAGAAGCTGAACTGTAGACCAGAAATACACAGACGGTTCCAGAATCTGGCAATGAGGGTGGGATCAGAGGGGAGAGGAATGAAATATTACTTACTTACTAAGACACCAAAGGAAAAAAGAGTTGGACCAGAGCCTTTGTGTTGAATTGCTGAAGCAATGGAATGAGATCAGAACTTCCAGATCTGATTCCAAGGCTCCCTTCGGTAAAGGCAATACGCTGCAGCGAAGGGTAGGGGCTTGGGTTACAGCACAACTCTCCGTGCACCGCGTGACCTTGGGACACTCAATCTCTCTGCATCTTGATTTTCTCCTGTGTGAAAAGGGGATAGTATCTCACAGAGATAACCTAAGTGTACATTAGAAAATGTATGTAAAGAACCAATCATAATACCGGACAGCCCTCTGGCATTGAATCAATGATAGTAGTGATAAGGATGAAAGTGCTCAAGGTGAGGACAGTAGTGGGTGATGACGATGAGGCGACGACGACACACAGGACTTTGCTACAGCGTAGCTAGATGCACACGCTGAGTCCTGAATATCGTAAGTAGAAGTTACCATGCCCCGTGAGATACGCCACTGGAAAGTATAATTCATAGAGCAAGAATTCTCTCTGCAAAATACTTCAGGGAATAAGAACCAAGTCTTCAAAACCATGGGCAGCTTCTGCATTTTGCAAGTATGTTCTCTTCCGTAGGCCTTCTACAGGTACAAATCATTTTTCCTGACATTCTTTCATTTTATCCCCATACCAACAAGGTGAGGTTGCCAGCGAAGGCACAAGATGCCCATTTAACAGATGAGAAAACCTGAGGTCTCAGGAGGCTTCAGTCATTTGGTCACTAGCCCAGTGGTGCACAGAGAGCTGGTACCCAGACCAAAAAGCCTGGCTGTCTGCTTCTTCTAATGGTACGCTGAGCTGACTGTTAAAAAATGTCCACCAGGAAACAAATGAGGAACTTACACAAGTCAAGTGCATCTGTGCTCTCTCTGCAAACTAATGTGTAATCACCTCTCCCCTATCGGATTCCTTCCCTGAGTCAGCACGGCACTCTCTCTCTAGTCATCTACTTACCTCTGTCCTCCATTCCTGACCCCAAGTAGGGAACCCAGGAGAGACTTATGAAAGAAACTCTCCCCTTGAGAACCGATACCGTGAGATGTCTATCTAACCAGATACACAAAGGGCATCATCTGCCCCTTGTGTGACTGCCAGGGGAACAGGACTAAGAAAACTCTGGAAGGTTTTGCTGTACCCCAGTGGACAGAAGAGAGTTGACTCCCATCTGCATGATGTCAACCCTGCTGAGGGTGCTCTCCTCTCCCTTCCAACAGAACTCGGAGCGTGTATGTGACCTCCTCACAGCAGTCCTACGAGGACCGTGGGGCAGCAGCCTTTCTTCACTTGTCAAACTGAAGAATCACAAACGAGGCACCATATGCAGAAACCCGCAGCTTATTAGTTGGAGATCTACATCTTCAACAGATTTCTTCACTCCAGTTCCATCTTCTTTGAACTCTAATCAGACTACCAGCTAGAGGACTCGGATCCTGACATGGCCAGCGTCCGTGTTCCACTGCAGGTGGCGAGCTGCACTGTGATTGGACTAGCTTAAACCATGTGTCCATCCCTGAACCAATCCTAACAGGCAGAAGGAACGGATACTCTGGTTTAGGCTCCTCAGAGCCTGCCGCTAGAGTCAGGGGAGAGGTCAATCCCATCCAGTCTACATAAACAACTATGGTGGAGAGGTACTTTCTCAAAGAAAATTCAAGGTGCTGTTATTAGGAAGGAGAGAACTTGGAAACTGGGCAGGAACTCCATAGTGACATCCCATCTTTTATTCGACAAATATTCTTTGAATTCCTATTGTGTGCAGGAGGTAAATTTTAACAAAGGGAAGACCAATGTCTGCCTCAGCAGAACACAGTCTGAAGGTATCTGAGCCTGATGGTGGGGAGTAGGTGCCTTCGCTGCTGAAAGCATCTTCAACCACACCATCTTAGCCTCTAACAAACTCAAATTGCTTTTTCCTAGAGTCTCAGCCAGGCTGGTGAAAGACACACAACACAGTAGTGAATTCAAACGGTTTTCCGTTTGCAACCAGGATCACAGAATCAGGTCTTACACAATAGAAGGGGTGGGCTTGTACAGCAATGATGAGCACAGGCTCTGGAGTCCTACTGCCTGAATCCGAATCCTGAGTCAGCTACTCCCTAGCTGTGGGACCCTGGGCAAGTTATAGGACCCCTCTGTGCTTCAGGCTCTTTACCTATAAAACAGTAATAGTTTTAGTCACCTAAGTGTATTTTTGAGATCCAACTGAGTTATTAATACAGAGGTCTGTTATCTTTTTCTATAAAAGACCAGACAGTAAATATTTTGGGCATGGTAGCCACAGTCCCTGGGGTGACTCCTCAACCCTGCTGTGACCTGTGAAAACAGCAACAGATGACACATCAACAAATGGGCACAACTGCATCCCAGTAAAACTCTGTCTACAAAAACAGGTGGCACCTAGATTTGCCTGGCACTAAGTAAGGGCCAATATGGTAGCTACTGTTAGAAATTCATAGTGAATAGCTTTTAACCTTATTATTCTCTTTCACATACTGTCCCTCCCTCTCAGTGGACTCTACCCACCTTTCCTTGACAATGTTGACTGCAGATTTATTATTACAAATATATACACATTAGCTGTTTGTCTTTATTTATTGACTTAGTGACACGGAAGATCAAGAAAACTCTCCACTCCTCTAATTGGATTACCCTTCACATGTTTAAATTGTCTTGTCCCTGTGACTTAGTAGAAACACTCAGCAAAAACCTTGGCATGTTGCACATGACCTAGTGCTGGGGTGATTCATGGCAAGTAAAGAATAATAACTGTTATTATTTGCTATAAATAAGCTCTCAGCCTCATTAGTGAATGTTCACTTGCAGACACTTAACTCCCATCAAAATGATTTCCTTATGTTACAGACCGCCCCTCAAGTTTCCTCCTCTACACCGCACTGCAGGCCCAGAAATCACTGCTCAGATTCCGTGGTGCTCAGTCATGCTGAGATGTCTCAAGAGACACAAAAACAACACTGGAGTTACAAGTTAATCCTTCCTGCTGGGTTAATAATTAGGTAAAACCAGTTTGAAGCAAGGGGAAAATCAGTGTGTCTGGAGTTCAGGATGAATTAGTGAGGAAAGAGGCAAAATAAGGAATTACAGAGTTGGACTACAACTGCCAAGAATTCCACTCTCTGCTGGGCAGAAAGGGGAGGGGACAATAAAAACCCATTTAGGAGCCTTAACTTATCATCAGCAAGGAAACTTCAAACTCAGAATCCAATTCCTGTCTATCAGAAGGCTTTTGAGGAAATCCAAATGAATAACACTGCTATTTATCAGTGAAACAGAGACCACTTAAAACTTGATAAATTATAAAATGTCTCCCCCTTAGCACTTGTAGTGGCAGCTCACTATATTTTATACCAAGGCATCTCCTAAACTCAGCATCTTCCCCCGAATCTGTATGATAAAAGAGAAACTCTACATTTCACTTGTTCATTTTGTGAGGAGGGCTACACCCCCAATCAACAGGCCCTAATCTACAGGCACATTACCCAGAATGCCAAGTGACAACCCTGGAAAAAACCAGAAGGAGAAGCAAAGCTGACAAGTTCTCGGCTTACTGGCACAAAAGCATATTGCCACACTATGTGTTTCAGTAGAGAGGTAGGTGGTTGAGCCCATTCACGACCCTTGATCTTGTTACTAGGAATCAGTAGAGATGGGAATATTCTGTGTACTGAGGCAAAAATGTATCCGTATCGCTAGGAATAAAGATGCTCCCACCCATTGTACGGCCCTGTACAGACCTGGACATAGACCCAAAGGTCTTCGGTCTGAAATACACCAAGGCCAAGATTAAGTTTGTAAAGGATGAAATGCCACAGATTTGTTGGCCATGCCGCTGGTGCCCCCTGCAGCCTGCTAACCTGGGAGATGCGCACTCAACTAGCTGCAACCTCAGCCCCTTGCTAATACTTCCTCTGTGAAGAGAGCTCCTGGCATCATCCAAATACATACAGCCTCTGCCATCCATCCATTTCCCCAGGACCAGAATTGAGAATTTTAGTGAAAGGAGCTAAGAAGTCACAGAAGCCCCAAGAGCCTAGAGAAAACTGCATGGGATTTAAAGTAAGATCGGGGGGCATCTGGGTGGCTCAGTGGGTTAAGCCTCTGCCTTCGGCTCAGGTCATGATCTCAGGGTCCTGGGGTGGAGCCCCGCATCGGGCTCTCTGCTCAGCAGGGAGCCTGCTTCCCTCTCTCTGCCTGCCTCTCTGCCTACTTGTGATCTCACTCTCTCAAATAAATAAATAAAATGTTTAAAAAAATTTAAAAAATTAAGTAAGATCGGGGGACGCCTGGGTGGCTCAGTTGGTTAAGCGGCTGCCTTTGGCTCGGGTCATGATCCCAGGGTCCTGGGATCGAGTCCCATATCAGGCTCCTTGCTCGGCAGGGAGCCTACTTCTCCCTCTGCCTCTGCCTACTTGTGCTCTCTCTCTCTCTCTGACAAATAAATAAATAAAATCTTAAAAAAGTAAATAAATAAGGTAAGATCGGATCAGGTGTCACTTTCAAGGCTGCCCTTACTACCCGGAGGACTTGGGGCAAGTTATCACTGTTTCTTCAACTGTAAAATAGTAATAACGACATCTACCTTCAAGTATTGCTGTATGAACTAGAGAAAAATACTATATGTTAGGGACTCAACAGAGAAGTTTGTTTTTGAAATAAAAGTTACATAGGCTTGAAGTGTAATTTCTCCCTATCTCTCGGTCTCTCTTCCTTGATGTCTGCTCCTCCCTGTGTTGGTACAATCTTTTGGTCGTATCAGAAACCATAGGAAAGGCAAGGACCCAGAAGACACAAGAAGGAAGAAGGACAGATAAAAGGAAAAGAAGAAAGTAAGGACCAACAGGTAACACCTACATCACGTACGAAGTGCCAGACATTGTTCTAAACTGTTCATATTTATTAAATCACTTAGAATTCTTAAGGTGGTACCGTAATTATCCCCATTGTACAGATAAGAAAACTGAGGCACAGAGTGGGGAGTATGGGATTTGTCCAAAGCTACACAGGAAGTTCCAGAGCCCGGATGCCAACGCAGGCAAAATGGCTCCAGAATGTGCATTAGTGGTAAATGTTTATAGGACCCAAAGAAGCAAATGCAACCTACTCAATTAAAAAACATCAGAGAGCTGTAAGGTGTAGGCAACTCTCTGTTTCCCACAGGGACTTGAATATAATTTTGAATATAAAACAGGTAACCCATGGGCTTAAGGATACTGTCCTTACATGAAGAATGCAGAAACCACTGTGCTAATACATTCAATAGTTGAGAAAGATGCCCAGGTAAGCTTACGCCTGCTGCCACCTGTTTCTCCTCAGACCAACACGTTCCAAATCATTGTGGAAACTGAGGAAGCTTAACAGTACATTGGTTCCTGCCTTCCCTCCCACATCCTCTTTAATCTTTAGTATCAATGAGATGTATGGTTCAGTGGTTCTTATTGTTTGAGTGGTACCTATGAATTTTGAAGGAGATGTATAAAAGGGACAGGTCAAGACATCTTCACCATCTAATCCCTGAGGGTAGAAAGATAGACATCCTGACCAAAAACAGAGGGAGACTTGGTTCAGATGTCAGGTTCTCCGTGTTCCCTCAGAGAAAATTTGTTGTTGTTGTCGTTGTTGTTGTTGTTACAAGTGTATGGGTTAAAAGCAAGCACATTTCCAGGTGTTCAGCAATCTTCCAATCCAAAAAGCTCCACAGGATTTAAATACACTCTAAGGTTAATAAGCTATGACCAAAATGTGAGCCTCTGTATCAATTCTATGGTACAAATACTATCGATTCAAAAAGTACTGAAGATAGAAAACTCCAAGGATAGCACAAAAGAAGCCTCCCACTTCTGGGGACAGCCAGGAAAATCTTACGGGAGTTGACCATTAAAAGCCCAACTCTTCTTCGTCAGGAGTGAGGACAGAATGAACAGAAAATGTTGACTATGTGTAGGAAAAAGGCAGGATATGGGCATTCCTACTGAAGCACAGGTGAGACTGATTCAGGGGGGTAGGAGAGAATTGAAGGAGTGGAGGGAATTCCATGAAATGAGAGAAGGACCAAAATCAGCCCAGTTATTCTCCTCTTGACCTTCCATGTTCCTCTGCCTTCTGGGGTCTTCAAAAATATAAAATGGACTCTTAGGACATCAGGGAGTCGAAGCCTGATACTTGAGATTCTTGTGTATCTCCAAATTTATCAGAGAACCCTAAGACTGCCTGGGTTAAGATTTTTGGTTCTGCTGCTGAGGTATCTCAGTATGAAAGATGACCAAGAGCTATGAAAGCTTCAGTAAGCAAACCAGCCACCTAGCAGTGTGGATTCCAGGCAATTCAAAGCCAATTGCCAAGGGCTGTATAAGAGAGGAAGCTTATATATGTGAATTAAATGCTAAGTACTTTCTTCTGCCCTCCCTCCCTCTTCCCCATCTATCTCCCGCTCCCTCTCTCTCACCCCACCCACTTGCTCTGGGGGAAGCCATGTTGTCAGCAGCCCTACAGAGACATCCATGTGGCAAGGAATGGAAGCCTCCTGCCAACAGTGAGTGAACTTAGAAATAGATTTTCCAGCCCCAGTCAAGTCTTAAGCACTGCAGCCTTGTCTGACAGCTTGATTGCAACCTCATGAGAGACTCTGAGTCAGAAACATCCATCTAAGTAGCTCCCAAATTCCTAACCCTCAGAATCCAAGTGAAATAAAGGTTTCTGGTTTTTAGTTACTAAGTGGGTAACTTTTTTACACAATAGATAACTAACACAAATGCTTACATCATATAGCTGAACTTAGTGGTATGTCTATTTCTAAAACCTATGCCCTTGCCATTATACCTTTCTGCCAAGTCTATAGTAGTTCTGCACTCCATAACTAAAGGCTTCTGTTCTGGTTTTGAAAGAAACAAATCCAATCAAGCTACCTCAAGTAAAGTGAGGATCAATGAAGGAAGCATGAAGCAAATCACAGACCTCTCAGCATAGGTACATAGTACAGAGTTTTGCTTTTAACAAGAAGTGTCCAACATGAAGAATGTCCAACAATTTATTCACCCACAAATAACATCAATAAATGCTGGAAAAAAAAAAAAAACAACCTTGGGGGCTCCAGGAACTCAAAAAAAGCAAGCCTATTTTGGAAGTCAGTCAAAACTGTAACAAGAAACCAACACTGAGTGAATTCCAGTTTTTTCAGGTATGACTGGAGGGCAGCCAGAATCATGGCCAAAATGGCATGGCTGAAATTTCAAGAGAAAGTCTGCTACTATTCTGGCTAGAGGAGCCAGCTGAAAAAGCCCAGGCAAACTGCACAACCAGAGAATAAGGAGAGAAAAAAGCCAGGAAAAAAGAATACCAAATTCTGTGCTTAAACTCAGCCTAAGTTTCTGTCTGATCCCTGAACCACACATATGAGTTGGTATAATGGAAAGCAGCTAGTAGTTAAGGCTTACAGAACTGATCTCAGGTCTTAAATTCCACTCTCATTGACATTACAATTTTCAATTTAAGTCAAACCAGGTTTGTTGCCAACTAAAATAAAACACCAATATCTCTGGAGCAATATAGCAAAATCCAGAGTCTCTACAATATAATATTCACAGTGTCCTCCAGGATATAATGTAAAAACACTCAACATATGAAAAATGTGACTTAATCTCAAGGGAAAATGTAAACAATAGATGCCGACTCTGAGATGGACCATATACTGGCTTATGAGGGAAGAATTTTAAAATAGCTATTGTAAATATACTCAGTGAGGTCAAGGAAAATATACTCATAATGAACAGTAGAAACTTCAGCAGAGAAATAGAAAATATTTTTTGAATGAAAACTTCAGAACTGAAACATAGAATATCTGAAATTAAAAATTCAACAAGTGGGCCTAATGGCAAAACAGAGACAAAAGTAAACAGTCAATGAATTTGAAGATCGATCAGTAGAAATCACCCAATTTGAATAAGAGTTGAAAAAATTTAACAGAACTTCAGGAACCTGTGAAATAACTTGAAATGTATCACAAAGAGAGAATAGAACAGGAAAAAAATTTTTAAGGAAAAAGAATACCAGAAACTACCCCAACTTTTTCAAAGACATAAATTTGTAGATTGAAGAAGCTCAACAGATCTCAAGTAGGATTAATTTGAAGAAATGCATGCCTTAACACATTATACTCAAACTATTGACCAGCAAACATAAAGAGAAAAATTTTACAGCAGAGAAAACATCACATTATACATAGGAAAACCAGAGAGAAATTATTATAGACCTTTCTATCCAGAAACAATGGATGCTAGGAGACAGTGGAACATCTTTCACTGTTAGAAAATAACTGCTAACATGGAATTTCAAATTAAGCAAAAATATCAAAAATATCAGTGAAGATATTTTTAGATTTAAAACAAAAAAGAGGGAATCTGTCACCATTAGACTTGTAGTAAATTATATTAGGGAGGGAAAATTAAATAAGTAAATAAAGAGAAAGAGAGAGAGAGAGAGATGAGGGAAATGATACCAAAGGAAATCTTGAATTTTCAGGAATGAATGAAGACTATCATGTACAAGCAATAAATATATGGGTAATCATAAAATACTTTTAATTTCTGTAGAATACATATGACTGTTCACAGCAAAGAGTATATAGTATTGTCCTGTGGGATTTATAATGCATGCAGGTATGATGTATATGACAACTATAACTTAAGAGTATGGTAGGACAGACAATAAATGGAATAAATGGACCTATACATTATAATACTCTTCTTTTTATTACTTAACACCACATAGACTGTGAAAAGTAAAGAATGGACAGGCCAAACATTTTTTAAATCACTTGGAGTAGGGCGCCTGGGTGGCTCAGTTGGTTTAGCAACTGCCTTCGGCTCAGGTCATGATCCCGGAGTCCAGGGATCGAGTCCCATACCGGACTCCCGGCTCTGCGGGAAGTCTGCTTCTCCCTCTGACCTTCTCCCCTCTCATTCTCAGTCTCTCGCTCTCTAATAAATAAATAAAAATCTTTAAAAAAAAAAATCACTGGGAGTATAACTTTAAACCAATAAATATACTGAAATGGAAAATAGAATATTAAAATAATCCCAAAAGAAGGCAGGATGGGGGGGAAGGGTTAAAACACACACTAAAACGCACACACACACATACACACACACACACAGAATAAAATGGTAGACCTAAATCCAGCTATAGCAATAATTATATTAAACGTTAATGGCTAAACATTCCAATTAGGTGGCACACATCAGAAAGAATTAAAAAAAAAAAAATCAAGACCCAATTAAATGCTATCCATAAGAGACACATTTTTAAATATAAATGTTTAAAACTAAATGGACAAAAAAGACACACCATGCAAAAAAGAATAAGCAGAGTATAGCTGAAATGGCTGTAATAGAATCAGATAAGACAGACCTCAAATACATCTCTTAAGAAAAATAATGAAGGGGTGCCTGGGTGGCTCAGTGGGTTAAAGCCTCTCCCTTCAGCTCAGGTCATGATCTTAGGATCCTGGGATCGAGCCCTGCATTGGGCTCTCTGCTCAGCGGGGAATCTCCTTCCCCCTCTCTGCCTGCCTCTATGCCTACTTGTGATCTCCCTGTCAAATATATAAATAAAATTTAAAAAAAAAAAAGAAAGAAAAATAATGAAGAACATTTCATAATAAAAGGGACTATTCATCAGAAAAATTATAAACATCAGAAATGTGCATATACCCAATAACAAAGCCTTAAAACGCAAGTTAAAAACCAACATGAAAGGAAGACATAGATGATGCTACAGAGAAAATTTAACACCCCCTTTTCACCAAGTGACAGAAAAAGCAAAAAACTGTAAATACATAAAACAGAATAACTGAGCATACCATTACTTTACGCCTATTTCATATTTATAAAACTTCACACCCAGTGACTTCACAATACACATTATTTTCAAGTGCATGTGGTAAATTCACCCAGATAAACCATATTTTAAACCATAATGCAAGTTTCAGTAATTTCAAAGGATTGAAGTCACACAAAAAATTAAGAAATTTAAGTAAGAAATCAGTAACAATAAAATAGCTAGGGTAATCACAAATGTTTGGAAATTAGACTATAGTTTTTGTAATAATTCAAAGGCAAAGAAGACCTCACAGTAAAATTAGAAAATATATGAAACTGAATGATAATGAAGATACAACATATATATATTTGTGAGATGTAGCTAAAGCAGTAGTTAGAGGGAAAATTGTGGTTTTAAATATTTATATTAGAGAACAGGAAACATCTACATTTAATAACCTCAAGAATCTAAAAAAAAGGAGAAGCCAAAGTAAAAGGAAGAAAATATAAAATATAAAATCATGAAATATAAAATTAAAGAAATATAAAATATAAACACTAAAATAGAAAACAAACAATAAACACAATTAATAAAACCAAAAGCTTGCTCTTTGAGAAAGATAAACCAAATTCCTAAAGCTGGAGCTGGACTGAGTTGGAAATGGAGTGAGGAAGAAGACACAAAGGACCAATATTGGGAATAAAAAAGAGGTTATAACTATATATATACTACAGATATTAAGAATTACAAAAAGTTTTATGTCAAAAAAATTGACAACTTAATAAAATAAATGTATTTCTTGAAAGCCAGCAAAGTACAATCAAGAAGAAATGGATAACTTGACAGCTATTAAGGAAGCGAGTCTTTGCCAAAAATCCATCCTATAAAGAAAATCTCTAGTCACTCTAGTGACTTCTACCAGACATATAAGGAAGAAAATCATACTAATTATACAAAAACTCCTCCAGAAAATAGGGGAGAAGAGTGACATTATCCTGATGCTAATCCATACTGAGATATTACAACAAAAGAAAACTCTAGATCCATATCCTTTATTAACATAGATGCAAAAACTCAAGCTTTCAGCAAATTAAATCCAGCAATATATCAAAAATACACTGTGACCAAGTGAGGTTTATGCCGCTAATGCAAGGCTGTTTTAACATTTAAAAAGAAACCAATGCAATTAAGCATTTTAAAAAATAAAGGAAAAAAAATCATATGCAGGGGGACAAAAATGACAGAATTCTACACCCATTCATGGTTAAAAAAAATCAGAGGCAAACTATGAATAGAAGGAAACTTCCTCTATGTGGTAAAGAACATCTAGGAAAAAGCTTAAAGCCAAAAATCTTATTTATTATGAAATAATGAATTATTTCCTTACTTAAGATCAGGAAAAAAGTAAGGAACACTGCTCTCACTAGCTCTATTCAACACTGCTGGTGCTAGCAATTGCAATAATTAGAGAAAAATAAAAAGTAATACAGATCAGAAAGGAAGAAATACAACTATCTCTCTTTGCAAATGATGTTTATGTAGAAAATATTTAGGAAGATACAAAACAAATATTGGAACTAATGAGTGAATATAGTGAGAATCAGGACATTGAATTAAAACTTTAAAATCAAAATCAAAAATCAAGAAACTAAAAACCTGAAAATCAAAATTAGTGAGTTTTATACGAGCAGCAAATTGGAACACATTTTTAATTTATAATAGCACCAAAAAAGGACAGTATCCAACAAAAGCCATGCAGGATACCTATACCAAGAAGTACAGAGTACTGCTGAGACAAACTAATTTAAGATCTCAATGAAAGGAGAGATAGATAATGTTAATGGGTTAGATAACTCAATATAATTAAGATGTCTCTCTCCATATTTATCTATGATTTCAGCAACACCATTTTAAAATCCAGCAATCATTTAAATATAAAATTAGAAGGTGATTGTAAAATTTATATATATCCATGTATTTAGGTATATGCTATTATATATAAATATATATAAATTATTGACAGAATATAAAAAGCATTTTTGAAAAAGAACAAAGTTGACATTCTTACACTATCTGATTTTTGGACTTAACCTAAAGACACAGTCATCAAGACAGTAATGGCAATAGACATGTAAATCAATTTGTATAGAATATAGAATCAAGAACAAGTCTCATCCACCATGGTCAATTTTCAACAAAAATGTTATAATTTAATGAAGAAAGAAAATTTACCAACCTGCTGGAACAACTAGATATGTATAAGTAGAAAAATAAACATTGACCCTTACCCAACACTATAAACAAAAATCAATCAAAACTTTCCATAGACCTAAATGTGATACAAACAAAAAAAGAAACAAAGGAAAAAATAATTGCAGCCCTGGGGTAGGTTATTATTTAGATCAAACTCCACAAACTATAAAAATTAATCTGTAAACTCTATCTCATCAACATTTAAAATTTTTGCTCACCAAAAGGCAGTCTTAAGATATGAAGAGATGAGCCACAGACTGGTAGAAAATATCTTCAATATTAAGGAGGACTAGTATTTGAACTACATAAAGAACTCTAACAACTCAATAAGAAAACACTAAAAATTCAATAATAAGAATTAAAGTGCACACAAAAAGCTTGAATAGACACTTCAAAAAAAAGATAAATGGATAGTCCACACATGGGGAACAAACTGTTCAAATCACAAGCAATCAGTGAATCCAACTTAAAACCAATAATATCCAGTGTCTGGAGGCAGTAACGACAGAGGTGAAAGCTATGGCACCACTGCTTGTCAAAGACCATGGTGAATGCTCACCACCCAGTTCTGTGCTGTGATTTTGACAAGACCCTCGCCAAACTCTCGTTAGGCCCAGTTCTCCAGCACACACACTCCATCCCAGCAATGCCATCAACTACCCAGTATCTTTTCCGTAAGCTCTTTCTACGAAATTTCCCAAAGTCCATTTCTTTTACATTAAATTAAGAACTGTGTCTGACTCAAACATCTGCTTTCCAAAAATTATTTACTTAGAAGACTAAATGCAGATGGTATTGTTTTTCATTTTTAATTAGGCTCAAGGAAATAAGGACACCATCAAGCAAGTAAGTTGACAGTATCCAGTGTCCAATGCAATAAAGAGACAGGTGGGTGAAATACAGGCAGAGACAAAGATAAGCTTGCTGAGATGAGAAGGAAACTAAAAATGAAGTAACAGAATCAAAATCTATGTGAGAAACAAAAAAATGTAACAGTTGACACTGTAGAAAAAATCAAATTTGTGGATAAAAACAAATCTCAAAAGTCCTTCAAGAATGCAAAGGACAGAAAAGGAAACAAAAAGAGAAGATGGATAGATACCCAGGGTAGGGACCAGAAATGAAATCTACAGACAATGCATTTCTAAAAATAAGACCAAAACAAATGAAAAAGAAGCCAAAAAAATCAAAGATACAAGAGGGGGACAAAAAAAACTCTACAGCACTGAAGAAAAATTTTATCTACTGAGCAAAAGGATTTATTAAGTATTAGTCAAAACTAATAAAAAGACACCAACAGTCAGAGGGGGGAAGCAATTGTCAGATAGTAGTACGAAATGTTAATAAAATCCCACCAATAGCTTAAGTGGACTCTTATTGAAATTTGTCAAAATAACTCTAAAGTTTATCAAAAATATAAAACTGATAGAAATGACTAAAAAGTTTAGGAAAGGAAAAATAATGAAGTAGCATCTGCCAACAGTAAACCTACCATAGTAAAACATACCACAGAGCTACAATAATCAAAAACAGTAGGATACTGTTTTTTAAAAAATCAGAGAAATATAATAGAAATTCCAGAAGTAAAACTCTAATGTGTTAAAAATAATAATAATAATTAGAGAATGATAACAGCATCACAAATAAGTAGGAAAACAAAGGATTAGTCAAGAAATTGACCAGGGTTAGGGAAAAAAAATCTAATTAGATCTTTTATCATGCCTTACAGAAAAAGCAAATTCAGATGGGTAAGAGGTAGAAATAAAAAATGAACCCAGAAAATACTTAGAAGAAAAATACATTTAAATATGTGTTCTTTAGGGGTTGGAGAAATCTTTTATATATTTCCTTAAAAAGCCATGGAGGCAGTCTCCAGGGGAAATGGGCTAAAATCCCCATATGGTAATTAAAATCTTGCAGTTTATATTTTTAAAGACTAAGATTAAAAGATATGTATAAAACTAAGAAAAGATTTAATTCTCTTAATAAATAAAAGCTCTTATAAATCCATGTAAAAGCTCTTACCCAACAGAAACAGACAAAAGGCACACATAATTAAAAGTAAGGTAAGTCATTAAGAAATATTATATATATATAATATGCCCTATCACAAGGAATCAAAGAAATACAAATTTAAAACAATGAAACATTTTTTAATCATCAATCTGGCCTTATTATTTCCTTCTTAGCACTTACTACAATCTATAATTACCTGTTTGTCCTATGTCTGACTACTAAACATTAATCTCCTTGAGGGCACAGTCTTTCTAGAACTCTGTTCTTAGCACTGAGCCCAATGCTTGGCATGTAGGATTGATCAGTAAATGTTTACTCCATAATTAACAGATTTATTTTTTTCTCTCATTACTTATTTATTAACAAACACTTTCATAGCACTAAATGCCTGGCATAGTTTTGTGCTATACAAATATCAACACATCATTCTCAGAGCAACTTACAAAAGTCTATTTTTATCACCAGTTTGCAGACTGAAAGACTAAGGAGCAGATTCATGGGGTAACTAATCCAAAGTCATTCAGCTGGTAAATAATAGAATTGAGGGCTTAAGCCAAGCATTCTGATTCCAGTCTCCATGCTCTTAAGCACTATACTCTCAATCCAATATAACATAATATATCATATGGATTAACATATGATCCTTTTCAGCAACTTCATCTGTGATCTCTGGTTATTTTAAGAAAACCTTAGAGACCATAAATGACTCATGTCATTAGATACAGACCAACAATTCAACAAATTTTTAAAGTGCATTTAAAGCTATCTATTCACTTCATTGCTTCATTTGTTGCACTTGTAACTGTGTATGCGCTTTATTAGTTTTTAATAAATTTATGTTAGAACAGCTTTAGTTTGACATATTGTAAAGATAGACCACACACCATTGTGGTGGTGATTAATACTAATATATTGTTATTAACAAAAATTTGTATTTTGTTCAGATTTCCTTAGTTTTACTAACAGCCTTTTTCTGTTCTAGAACCCTACCCTGTAAGTCCTCATGTCTCCTTGGGTTCTTCTTGACTGCAACAGTTTCTCGGGCTTTCTTTGTTTTTGATGACTTTGACAATTTTAAGAAGTACTGGTCAGGTATTTTGTAAAATTTCTGTCTACTGGGATTTGCCTGATGAATGATCATACAGTACTGGGTTTATGGGTTTAGAATAAGATATTTTTAATGACTACACTCAAAACTGACAAAGGTGCACTAAGATGAGCATTTGCCTGTAGTGCCAAAGTTAAAAGTTGCTATACCTTTCCTAGAAACAACTGTACTAATATGATGATTTTTTTTTTTTTAGTAATATGATGATCCTTAATACAACCAAGTCATTTCATTTCTAGGACTCCTAAAAACATTATCAGAGATGAGGGCAAGGACTGAACTCACTGATCCACACAGAAACATGAGATAAATACATCTATGTAAGGCCCACAATTAGGAAAAAAAAAAATCTAGAGGAAGTTCAAAAGGTTCACAGTGTTTCTTTCTGGGTGGTGTATTATCTGTTCTAAACTTTCTACATTTTTAAAATTTCCTACAATAAACACACATTTATCAGAGAAAACAATGGGTTTTTTGTTTGTTTTTAAGAAAGTCATGTAAGTATATATTTTAGCTCTAATGACCCTCTGCAGACCAGGCCTCATGATGGTGCTCAAGAAATGTGCTGCCATTTCCGGCATCCACAATGCTTGAACTCTGCCACAGACTGGTCCCGGGACCCGGACCCTGTCCAGGACACATAGGCCAGCAGTCTCTCCACCAGAGTTTCTATGTAATAGCTGACAGTAGGGCTATTTCCTCTTTACATCTGTGACCTGGCTCATGGAATTCTTGTATTGTTAGGTCCATGGTTTTTTCATTAGTCCCCACAGAATCAAGGCCAAGACCGTTATATCTTGACAACTGTCCCAATATCTGCTCAACCAGTACTTCCCCAACCTTAGATTCCACTACTTTCCTTATGGGTTTCTGTCTATCTACTAAGTTTTTTGAGGACTAAGTCATCTCTAATTTATCTTGTCTTCACCTTCTCACTTAACAAGTCCTCATTAAATGTGTGATAAATTTTTAAAATTTTCCAATATAATCAGACTAATTTCTTCTGCCATTCCCCTGAATATGCCTCACTTATTTCTGCTTCTGTACATACCCCTGTACCACTCCCCTTGCCTGACCTAGTTCTTTAGCCTTCCCTTTCCATTCACATCTTTGCCGGCCTTTCAGGTTCTAGCTAATTCTGTGTCTCTCCATTAATTCTCCCCTACAGATTCACCTCCTCTGGTCTCTGCTTCTTCTAATCTCCTAAAGCTCCATTTGTATATTGTTACCCACCATCTTAGAGTGTCTCCTGCTAATATCAAGTCTAGCTGAATCTAGTCAGCAATTAGTGGAAAGTTCTAAAATTTGATATAAGAGCTAGGAGTCGCAAACCAAAGTTGGAGACCACCTGGGAGCCTGCAGTCAAGTGATTCATGCTCTTTAAGCCCATGTTTACCATCTGCAAAATGGGGACTGTACAAAGATCAACACAAATAATACATATAAAAAAAGAAGGCAAAAGAACGGTAATCTTTATTATTGTTGTTGTTGTTACCATTATTAAGTCCCTTCTCTCCCAAAGAGTTCATAATTTCCTGATACCCCAAGCACTCCTCTGTACCTTCCAGAGCTTCTCATCCAGTATTTCCCACACATCACAAGACTTTGAAGTCAGAAGACATGCCTTATTACTATATGACCTTAAACAAGTCACTTGACCTCTAAGTTTCTCTGTTAAGAGTTATATTATCGTATTTCCCCTACCAATCTCACGTTGTTGGAGGCAAAAACAATGAGGCACAAGTAGTTTGTAATCTATGAAGCACCCATAACCTGTAAAACGTGACTGTTAGATTTAATTATCAAACATACTCAGTATATACCTATGGGCTTCAATTACTCTTAGCCTCTCTTCAAATTCTGCTTAGTACACTTTACCCCACTACTCTTTCCAGGAGACAAAAAGAAAAGCTCCCTCCCTGAGCTATACTCATACCAACTCTAACCTATCATATCCAACACCGAACACTAGTTTCCTTCTGTGTTATGAGAACTATGGTTCACACATTGATCATGTTCTCTGTACCTTGGCTCCTCGGAGCCCAGATCCAAACATGCCCACTTTTAGCAACTGTACAGGACCACTGAGTATGTATTCTTACACTAACTATGTTCCTGGCTTCATCTTTTTCTACTACTTAACTTCTCCCTATACTTTCCACTTTCTCTTTCACCCTGTTCCATGTAACTCTAAAAGCCACCCAAATGCCTTCTGAAATGAAAAAGAACAAACATCCTCAATCAAAGCTCCATTTATTTGCTAAAAATAATGCCCTGCTTTCTTATTGCAAAGTGTTAGGATTCCATAGCAACCAGGATGGTCTATGTGGTCATTCATTAGCTTAACAGCAACAGGAATGGCTATGGCAGACTTCTCACAAAAACTCACAATCGTTTCCTTCCTAGTATGAATGCAACTTTCCAACATGATTTGACAGCAACTCCCACCAAAAAGGTAGGAGCTATTTCCCTACCCATTGAATGAATCTAGGTGGAGTTTGTGACTTGTTTGAGTAAATAAAATGCAGTGGAAGAAATGGTATCATGGTTCTGAGATTCAGGAAAACTTGAGAAATTCTGTTCTCTCTCTTAGAATCCCATCCAGCCACCAAGTGACCCAGCCAGGTTACCCTACTGGATAATGAACGACATATTACCCAGTTGTCCCCATTTCTCCAGCAAGTCCCCAAAGCTGAGCCACCTAGCTAACTGGAAGTTGATACAAGACTAAGGCCATCCAAGACCAAAAGAACCACTTGGCTAAGCCTAGCCCTAGGTACTAATGCAGAGTATCATAACCTAAACATATGTTTGTTGTTTTAAACCACTATATTTGGGGATATTTTGTAAGCAGTAAAAGCCAACCCAAATAGTAGCTGAGAACATTCAGAAGGCTGGAAAATAATAATTCAGCCAAAGGGAATTAATCATTTGAGAGTTATGAATACGATATAGATATGAAATATAATCAGACTCTTTTTAGGACCATCATCTTGGAATCCACAACTCTATCACATATTGGAGCAAATGAAAGCAACTTATCACGAAAAATGTAGTTCACTCAAAGGAGGTAAAAAAAAAACAATCATTACTAACCAACATGCATCCAATGCTAGCTGAGTGCAAGATGTGAACCACAACCTTCATCATCTAGGGTCCCATTCCCCAGACCCTTCCATACTTCCATGTTTACTGCCTTTACAACTCACAAAGCTTGGATTTCAGACACAGATGTCCGGCAGACACCTACTGCTAAAGGATGATTCCTAGGATGAGAAATTCCAAAGCTGCCTGCATTTAACAAGACCCAGGGTGGAGATACAGAACAGAGTCTAACAGAATGCTAAGAGAACAGTCCTTACACTGAGACCTGAATCCAGCTCCCTTCCTTGCAAGGTTACTTACTGGGCCTGGACTTAGGAAACCTAATTCACTTCTACTGTTTCCACTTACCCTCTCAAAAGGGGGCATTCTTTTCAGTCTTAAGAGTTAGTAGTTTGGGGGCACCTGGGTGGCTCAGTGGGTTAAAGCCTCTGCCTTCAGCTCAGGTCATGATCTCAGGGTCCTGGGATCCAGCCCGCATAGGGCTCTCTGCTCAGCAGGGAACCTGCTTCCTCCTCTCTCTCTGCCTGCCTCTCTGCCTACTTGTGATCACTCTCTCCCTCTGTCAAATAAATAAATGAAATCTTAAAAAAAAAAAAAAAGTTAGTAGTTTTGAGACTAGAGGACAAGAGGTTTATTGAGGCACAGTCTATTTTTTTTTTTTTGAGCAAATTACTTATCTGACCTTCATTATCCTAACGTTTAAAAATGGGTTCAGTAAAATCTCCCCTACAGCACTGATCTGTATATAAAGCACAGTAAACAGTAGACACTCATAAACAGAAGCTAGCTGGAAAAATGTTTGGCTTTTCTGTTCAGACATGGATTTTCTATTAAAATCCTACTGATAGTTCAGTATTGAGAATTCTTGAGTTTTCTGCTACTCCAATAAGACCTTTCTATTGAGATTACCTATAAGTCAGGAATATTTTATTAGTATTATTAATATTACTGGTAAGCCACAGAACTAAAAAAGCACTGAATGTTAAAAGGAAAAAAAAAAAAGAATGTACCTTAGCAAATATATGGTCTCAAAATTACTGATTTTAAGACCACAAAGAACAAAGCTCCTCATTTTGCAAATGATGAAAAAGAGGCTCAGTGAATAAGTGCAAACTCTAGAAGTGAGCCCAGGGTTTCCAAACTCCAAGTCTAATTCTCTTTCCACAATTCAGATACCATCTTCCGCCCCAGGAACTTAATATTTGACCATGATGATAACACACACAGTCCCGCATATATGTATCTCCTAAAGGAAACGTTCCCAAGTCATTTCTCATCCATCCTTTTGGCCAGAAATCCAGATTAGCTTTTGTCACTGCCATATCATCAGGCCAGCTTCACTCAAGACCAACTTATTGTCTGAAAATGTTGCTATAATTAAATCCAAGTGGCCACTGTGAGTTATCATCACATACCCTCTCCAGCCATTAGTCAGATTTTCAGGGCTGCAGTTCTTTCTAAAGAGGTCACTCACTTCTCTTTCCCCTTGGCTATCCCAGCAGGTTTTTTCTTTCCATTTCTTGGGCAAGGAACTTTTAAGCCAAACTCATTTTCAGGCAATGGGCCAACCTTCCCATTTATCCCAGTGACCTTACAGCAGCCAGAAAGTCTCTTGCCAGCATTGCTGCTGAGCGGGGGGGGGGGGGGGGGGGGTTCTCTGAAGCAGTATTTCTTCAGATCCTGAGCAGAGGACTGGGGCTGCTTCTAATAGAATGCAGGGCTGCGGTCACCATCTGCACCACTACCATCAGAATCAGAAATGCCTTGTGTTTACCTAGCAGAGTACCATACTTCATCTCTCTAGAAGTTTACAAAAATCCCTCCAGCTGGGGGAAAGAAAACTACAGAATCTTTGAGAGGGACAGGATCGTCAGAATCAGCTGGCCGAAATTCCTCACCTTACAAATGAGGATTCTGAGAGCCCAAGAGGGAAAGTGACTAGCCCAAAGTCATTTAGTGAGTGAATGGCAGAATATACCTAGACTCAGATCTCCCATCCAAAGGTCATTTCAGGAAGCATCTCACTGCCCTACGATCCCAGAAGACTAATAAGCAACTATAATGGAATAGGTTTTGAGGCTGTCCTCTGAGAAACCTCACCACCATTTCTAGTCAATATGACTCACCTGGGTTGGACCATGCTTCTAGTCCCAGGGATAAGCGCAAACCTGGATAATTAGAACACATCCTCCTGCTGGCCACAGTTATTGGTTTATGGATAATTATATGATCTAAATAAGGCCAAGGAGAATCACCCCAGAATTTTTGCTAGAGCTTTTAGAAAAGAATCAACTCTGTATTCTCTGAGATTGTAAATTGTAAGGATTATATAAAAGCCTTGACTTGCTAAAGGATATCTTTGCCACTAGTTCAAAAAAGTCCTCCTTAGAATGAATTCAACAATGACATAATTTGAGCACCTGTATTCAACCATGTCTGAAGACCTAGACTTTTCAATTTCATGTGCCAATAAATTTTACCTTTAAGATAATCTGAGTTGTGTTGTCATTTGTGACCAAATGAATCCTGACTAATACACCAACTTTTCTCAATTACTTTCAATCATGAATGAAATTTTAAGACTCCCTTGATGCAACACAGCTTTTAACATCATCACTGGCAACATGATCACCCCTACCCCTATGCACTTACACACCTATACCCAATGGACCCCCAAATGGAATTGCTCCCTGAGTCTTCCATAGTACTAATCACATTAATAAATTATTACCAGGCACTACTTTTTGCATTATCTCTGACTATACTGCCACTAAAATTCTGTAAAATCCCCATCAGGAAAAAGCATATATAAATGAAACAAGAGTGCTTTTAGGACTCTGGTTTACCTCATGCAAAACGGCCCAATTGTCAGAAAGTAGGCAGTCTATCATCCCATCACCTTGGTGCACACCCACCCCTCCCATCCAAAGGGCAGTATTAATAATATACTCAGACAGGACAACCCATTTAAAACAAACCCTGCTAAAAAGTCATGACAGCATTTTTTACTTAGTACAAGAGGTGCCCTGAGAAAACAAATACTACAATTAAAACCACCTCAGCTGTCCCATCAGCTTGGCACTTTCCAAAAGGCCCATCCCCGTGGTGATGGAAAAGATTCTTAGAGAAATTAATAAAGATGCTCCAAGTGTCACCAAATGTTCACCATATGCTGTGGAATGGAAGGGGAAATCACAACCAAACAAAAGAGGAAGAGGGGCGCCTAAGTGGTTCAGTGGGTTATGCCTCTGCCTTCGGCTCAGGTGGTGATACCAGGGTCCTGGGATCGAGCCCCACATCGGGCTCTCTGCTCAGTGATGAGCCTGCTTCCCCCTTCTCTCCCTGCCTGCCTCTCTGCCTACTTGTGATCTCTCTGCCAAAAAGGAAGACGACAACGAAGAAAAAGAGGAGGAGGAGGAAGAGGATGGTGTACTGAGAAGACAAAGCATCCACTTAAAGGAAAGCTGATTTGGGGACACTAAGAAAGCAGAAGTGTGGCTATGGAAGCAAGTCAGGAAAAGCAGCCTTGCCTCCTACTATAAACATGCCTGTTTGTGTGCAGTGGGTATCAAATTCGAAGAAGCCCAAGAGCTCTTTTTCAAGTTTTGCATCAGAGCCAAAATTATGCTTGCTTGATGGATGAATGGAAGGAAAGGAAGGAAAGGAAGAAGGAAAGGAAGGACAGGTGGATATAGATATTGCTTAATTCGTTTTGCACCCAGAACATTCTCACCCTTTTACAATCACCTCTGAAAAAATCGGGCATGTGATGGGTTTTAGAAAAAAATAACCGTCCCTGACTTAAGACAAATAGCGTGCTTAGCCTCAAAACGCACTGCATGGAAATAAGAGAAGAGTTTTAGTATCAGGACCCAGGCACACGTTGGAGAAAAACCAAGGAATGAAGAGAGTACACAAATAATTCAGGAGTCCAAGTAGAGAATCCATACCTATGTTTTAGGCTTACTCCACTCTGTTCAATTCTGGTTATGGGACTTTCATTCATTCTTTAAATACTTACTAAGTTCCTCCAGTGCCCTAATACTGGCCTAAGTGTTTGACAGTGTGAACAAACCAGGCAGGGTCCCTATTTTCCTCATCACGCTTACTGTCCAAAGGAAAAAAACACGTATTAATAAACATTAATGAGTATTGTTCCCATTGTCTATTACTGCAAAACCAGCTACTCCAAAGCATAAAGACTTTTATTTTTTAAGATTTTATTTGACAGAGAGAGAGAGATCACAAGTAGGCAGAGAGGCAGGCAGAGAGAGAGAGGGGGAAGCAGGCTTTCTGCTGAGCCGAGAGCCCAATACGGGGCTCGATCCCAGGACCCTGAGATCATGTCCTGAGCTGAAGGCAGAGGCTTTAACGCACTGAACCACGCAGGCATTCCAGCATAAAGGTTTTTTGTTTTTTGTTTTTTGTTTTTTTTTAGCATAAAGGCTTTTAAAGGATCAAGCACGGTCTTATATCTGACAACACTGAGGGTCAGGAATTTGGGCAGGGTTCAGCTAGGCGGGTCTATCCCACGTGGTGTCAATGGAGGTCACAGGACTGTGTTCAACTGACATATACAGTGAAGTCTGGAGGGTCCAAAGCAGCTCACGGACAAGCCACACACCTTGGCAGGGATGGCTGGAAGGCTGGGCTCAGCAGAGACAGTTGAACAAGTGCCTCTATAAGAAGGCTCTGGCATGGCATGGCAGTGGCAGGGTAATCAGGATTCCGGCTCTGTAGCTCGGGGCCACCAGACAGCAGTGCTCCAAGGCACAGGAAGCAGAAGCCACCAGTTTATGAAGGTCTGAGCCTGGAAAACCCCATATTATCTTCTGCCACGTTCTACTGGGCCAGCAGTCATAGAGCTTGTCCAGATTCCATGGAAGGTCCCAGGGATCCCACGCTTCCTGATTGAAGAAGAAAGAGTCTGCAGCCATTTTTAGTCTACCACAAATATCTAATTCTCAGGAGTGAAAAATACGATGAAAGATGAGAACAGGGTGCCATGTGGGGGATGGAGAGGGGAAATTGAACTGAGAGTCGGTGAGCGGGCAGCTGTGGGCTCTCTAGCTCGGAGGCATCAGTGGTCAAAGCTATCAAGTGCAGCCCACCTTCCTCACACGATATCCCATCTTCAACATGATCTTCCCCCCCCTCAAAAAAGAAACATGTCTTTATTTGTGGAAAAAAATTTCAATAAGGTGTTTTGTGCTTTTCTAACTCCCCAGAAGACAGGTACATGCTTCAAAACTACTGAATTCCTTCCATCCTCTGAGGATTGAAAAAAATTTTATCACTGAGAATTTAATGCTACAGAACAGCAATATGTACTTACAAGGAAAGTACATATTTTAACTTAAAATGTCCAGGTATTTATGTTTATCATAAAAATTCCATAGCTGGTCTATGTGCATGTGTAATACAACCCCTCTGTACATTCCACTTCCACCAACACAGTAAGCATCTCCTTCGTGCCAGGTCCTCTCACTGTATACGGTCTTCAGAGACGAACTCTGCAAAAAGAATTCCTCGTTTGCCAGCCCATCCTCCCCTCCTCTCTCCTGCACTGCCGCTGCCCGAGTTCAAGATGGCTTCAGCCTTGCCTGGACTATCAGAGCAACCTCCCTCCAGTCCTCTCTCCAGTACACGCTCAAACGGCCCCCCAGAGGGATCTTTCGAAAACCCACAGGGCAGCATCCAAGCTCCAAAGCCTAACGGGCAAGGCCCTCCACAGGCAGGGTGCAGTCACTCTCTCCAGCCTTGTCCCTGACCGCCCCAGACACTCACCAGTCCTAGGGTTCTGCAGTTTGGCCCGCACTCGCCTCCTTTATTTCTTGCCAGCTTATCCTTCGAGCCTCAACTCAAAACTCATCTCAAAATTCTAGAGAATTTTCTCCAGGCTCCTGTTCTCAGCTCTGTCACAGCCTAATGACAGCATATTAAACTGTCCACTTTGTCTGTCCCTGACCTCTAGCCTCAGCCTGGGGCTGTATCTTCTTCACCTTTTTATCTCCAGTGACCAGCGGGGCCTGGCCCACCATCACCATTCGATCAACACTGCGGAATATCTCCTCCTTTAGACCCCAGATAACCTTCCACAAGGTTGATTTTCTGGCTTGAGACAATTTCAGTTTTCTTGCGACATCCAAAAGCCACAGGGCCAATAGGGATATAGAGAAAAATATACATATTTTTGAAGTTCACTTCAACTTTTAAATTTTTTTTTCCTAGTAAGCAGAGGACTCTTCTTTACAGTCGGTTACTTGACTGTACATTGACTCTACACTGATGTAATTTGCCTATTTTTTAAGTTCCAAAGCTCAGTTGCTGGTAATTTGTTGGCCAAATCTAATCCCAATACACTTGATCCACCACACTGGCTTTTCAAACAGTCCCTGAAAATGGCTCCTTCTGCAGAGTTCAGGGGTCCCTGTGACACCAGAAACTGACCAAAGAAAGGAGAGAGGCGCAGAGATCACACAGTGAGCTCTCTAGAACTTGGCCGTTTCCTAACACTGGGAACTCCAGCAAGTTCATTTCTCCACACACCTCAGCTGCCTCATCTGGAAAATGGGGACTCACCGGAAGATAATCACTGCCTCACAGCTCTTAGTTAAGCAAGAAACGTCGGATATTTGGCACAGCAAATAGCACCCACCTTGCTCTCCTCCTCCGTCTGCAGGTAAACATTAGGGGAGAAAGCAGGTTCCCACAAGCAGGAGACACAGGCTGGGCAGCCAGCTGGGCTCTGCCCCCCACTCCAGTTCCAGCCCACATGCCGGAGCTCGCTCTCTCTGGCCTGCAGCTGCCTCTGCAGACGGAGATCCCTGGGGAGGAGATCACACTCCCGAGGTGATGAAGATAAGAAGCCGTAGGCACCATATACTATTAAGTACTGGTTTCTCCATGGTCGTCAGCCAGGCTGCAGGGTCACAAAAGGCAAACACGTTCTCCCCACTGTCACAACGGCCACCGGCAATGAAATCCATCAGCCTCTCTTGTGCAGGGCATCTGGAGGGACCCCTTTCTCCAGACATCATCCCCTGATACGCTCCTTTACCACCACCCAAGAGTCTGCAGACACAGGGGAAATACCACCTAAATAAATTGCAGGTTGCAGCCCAGAATCATTAGTTAAAACCAAGTTGTTTCTATTAGGGTTGCTTCAGGGGAACAGCAGTAGGGATATTAGAAACAATCAGAGGTCAGGAATCAGAGGGAATTTAAAGATCATCTGGAAATAATGACTTGCTCAAGGTCATAGAACAAGTTAATGACAGACGGGAGTAGAGACCAGTGTTCCTGAAGCCAACTCCAATACTTTTGCCCAACAGGACACAGAGATGATGATGATTGGATACACTTTGGTATTCAGTGAGGGAGACATTTTAAGAGAAGGACTACTGATGTGTGCATCGATTTTTGCATCAAAGGTTTATTGAGTGGCAACCTTGCATCCGGCACTGAGGTAACAGCAGAGGATGTGATAGGGAGCTCTCATGTGGCTTCCAGTCTGAGAAGGATGAGGGGCAAGAAGACAAGCAAATGCACCCAGTAATTACCATTTGTGACAGGACCCATGAAGGAAGCGAAAAGGACACTATGATGGCAAATAACACAGTGAAGCAAGTTGTTGTTGTTGTTTTTGTTTTTTTTAAATAAGGTGGTCAAAAGAAGGTCTCACAGAAGAACTGGCCTTTAAACCAAGACCTGAAGGGCCAAACTCCAGCCACGGGAAGAGCCACTAGAAGAATATTCTAAGGAGAGAGAAAGAGTCAGCAGCAGGAAAGAGCTCTGCTCTTTTCTAGAAATAGTCTGTGGGGGCGTGGAGCACGGAGAGCAAAGCAGAGAATGTAGGAGATGGGATGAGCAGGGAAGGCTGGAGCCACAGCACACCAGGTCTTCCAAGCCAAGGTAGGAAGTTCAAATTTTACTCTAGGCAAAAGAGCAAATCTACAGAGAATCCAAGCAGAGGAGAAACACATTTTATCTTCATTTCTTGGAAGATGCCGCTCCGCATGATGCCAGGTGAGCAAGCACAAAAGCAGGGAGCTCACTTAGAAACCAGGGATGGCGCCCTGGGTTCTCGTGAGGACATTGGGGGCAGCAGAAAAAACATACATGGATTCGTGATCAGTTCAGAAGTAGAACGAAGAACATTTGTCAATGGATTAGATTTAACTGTAAGGAAAAAGGTGGTGTTTGACCTAGGTTTGTCACTTGAGGCACCGGCTGGCCACCCTCGAATTCAGAGAAATTTCTGTAGACCTAGAATGAATGTGAGGAGATAAGTAACAGACTCTGGCTGAATCCAGGTAATCTAAAGTCGAAGCAAGTTGGTAGACCTCTCTAGGCCTTGGTTTTCTTATGTACAAAAATGGGATAACGACACCCACGCTATCCAGTGATGAAAGGGATTTAGGGAGGGCAGAGCCTGACACATATTAGTTCTCCATAAATGTTAGTTTCACTCTTTCTAAAATAACACATCTCATTTGGGAACAGATACAGTCCTCAGAAGACTTTTTTTTTTTTTTTAACTTAGTCCACTATAAGACAGAAAGCTTTTAAATATCCTAAGTATTTTCTAATATAAATTAGTAGTACGCATCACTATCTTTAGGAAAACCTAAAAAACCTAAAAAGAAGATCTATGTTTCTTTCATTTCTTTGTTGTTTGACTCTCAAAGTTAAACTCAGTTTGGTTTTATTGTGATTTAATCTAGAGAAAAATCTTCATATTCTTAGTTATTGCCTCGAAAGTATGTCAACTTGATGCAATGAACTAAGGGAAGACTATGGATTTCTCAACCACCTATTACGTTAAGTTTCAATTCTAGGTCCAAACAATATTTCCAAAGTGACTGAGTCAATGCAAAGAAAAATAATGCCCCACTTTGAGGATTCCTGGAGAGGAGCACAGTGGAAGGCAGGGGCATAGGTATTACATTTACAACCACTTAACGCCACCGGAAACCAAATTTTGTGTCTTTTCCACACCCAACCGTAGAAGAGCAGGAAGCAGCTCCGGGGCTCCAGCTGAGGCTCTAAGACAGTAAGGATGCACCCTGTCTCTCATCCCAAACAAATGCTTTCACTGTGGAGACCTGGAGAGTGAATATTTCAAGCATCAATAGGACTATCCTGCGATCACCAAAGATCTTCCCCCAACACCCATAAACATGTATGTACGACATGCATAAACTTGTCATTGAAGTCTTCGCCCTGTGATTTTGTTGGGTTGTTCGCTGGTAGAGCCAAATTCATGGAAAAAGAGGGTAATCACGGATTTCATTGGAGAATCACACTTACACCTGAGGGATAAAAATTATTTTTCTTCAAGTAATTTGGACACTATTATAAAGGTTTCAATTCTTACTCAATTTCTTATTCAATTTTCCAAAATCAAAGTAGAATATATATACAACTTCTTGGGAGCTAGGCAGTGCAAAAAGAGGGGTGTTCCCACAAAACCACATCCACATACTTGCTGTACTACTGAGCGTGCTTTCCTAGGAAAAAAAAGCGAACAATACCCAACTACTGATAACCAAAGAACTTGCTATTCTAAGAAGGGTAGCAGTATGATATGTTTCTAAGGCTAAATATCTCCTCTCACAGAGACTGTCATTTAAATTCCTGCCTAGCAAAGGGATTTTTATGGAAGGTTAATGCCTCCTCTAACATTTATCCTGGATGGTGGAGCTTTTCGCATAATTTCCTGGGCTTTATTCCTGCAGTGTTGTAGAACCTTATCTTCCTTCTAATAGCTTGCCAGTAAAGAGCCAGTGCATATAAAGGCAGTCGTTATTTCTCAGTTCGAGCCCTGATTTAATAAAATTTCAAATCTCTAGTAAAAGGAGGCTTGGGGTTAAGCCACGAAGGAAAAAAAAAAAAAAAAAAAGGGCGGGCCAGAGGAGAGCAGTTATGGCCCTGCCTGGGTCTGACTTACAGAAGTTTACCCAGGCCAGAGTTCTGGCCCGCGGAGGCTGCCTGGGGTTTTGAGGAAGAGCACTGGTCAGGCCCGTGGACTAAGGCAAGGACAGCAGCACTGCTTTCTTTGAAGAGATCTTTAGCTGGAGGAAGACTTTCCACATTCTCCCCATTTGCCTTTGAACTTATTTGCCTTTTCATCATCTTCCTAATCTCCTTCATTATTTCGACATTTACTAGAGACCCTGGCATTCCAGTCCAACATTTCCTTCCCAGGTACTTCTCTACCTTTCCTTCCTCGTGCATAAGTGAGCCAACACCGATAATGATCCTAACAGACTGTATTTTCCCAAAATGGCTGCAGCAGTATCTCTGGTCCTACCTGCCCTTCTGGGACCTTGCCACTTTCCCAACAAGAGGCAGTCTGTTTCACCTCCGCTTTACACTAGACTTTGTGACCATCTTATTGAATAAAATGCAGGAAGTGCCTGACTTCTGGGGCAAGGCAGTGATAAAGACTAGAACTCCTGGCTGGCTCTCTAGAACCCGGCCAGCAAACTGTGAGAAAGCCAGGACCAGCCTACCCGGACAGAGGACACGGAGAGCTCTGAGGCACCTGGCTGCCAGCCAACCTCAACCAGCAGACCTGGGAGTCCACAGGCCTGCAGATTCCAGCCCTCAGCCTTCGAGTCTTCCAAATGGGGCCTCACACGTCATGGAGCACAGAGAAGTCAATTCCACTCCACTCCCTGTCCAAATTCCTGACCCATGGAACTGTGAGCATAGTAAGAGTTGCTTTATGCCATTTTGGGGTAGTTTCTTTCACGGCAATAGTTAACATAGCATCGGTGCACTGTAACCATATCCTCTGTAAGAAATCTACCATGTCTGCAGCAGAGACCTCTTGCTCTCCAGCAAAGGCTCCTCAGGTAACTCCAGTGGTCCCTTGAGCCAATCCCTAGCCATTCAAGGGCAGCAGTCAGACACTGGGTGGGGCAAGGTCTCTGGAGAGCCCACACACAGGTCCTTTCTTGTGGCCCCAGCTAAGTTACTTAACCTGAGTTTTAGTTTAATCCATAAAACAGGGATAATAACATCTACCTCAGGAAACAAAGCACGTGAAGCTCCTATGCACAGTAGGAGTTCTATAACCCCACTGTCACTAATGGAGAATTCTTCCCAGTGCATGCCTCCTCCAGGAAGTCCATACCAGTGCAAAACTACTTGCCCTCTGCCCCTATCACTCCTTTAGAGCCTTCTAGCAAAATTTCAAGAGTCAATAGAACATTTTAGAAGGCCCATTGCCTAGGGCTCAGACACTGCTGGCTGTTGTAAGAGCCATCCATTCCCCATCATATCTTTGTGCACTTGGGTTATAGATTCCCACGCGTACTTCGTATCTACAAATCCACATAGGAGCAGAGGAACCCCATGAGAGGAGGGGAAATAAAACTCTGACCTTCTGGCCCCTACCTATTGATGTTCAAGGGCTTAAGACTTTTCTCCTCTGACAGAGTGGCAGTAAAGTAGGAAAACACAAAGAGACCCCTAAAAGGGCATTCACTGTAAGGGAAATGGAGTCAGAATTGGCAAATGAGACCCAATACTAGGTTAAAGGAAGTAATTCTAGGCACAACGTGTAGTAAATTGAACCCCTCACAGAACCATCGAGCTGGGGCCAGAAGCAGGTTTGTGGGGAAAATAGCAGCATCACAACCTATCCTCCTAGAGGGTTGGGCAGAGTGCCGGTAGTTTTGTTCTAGAACTGTACGGTCTCATCCAGGAGCTACTAGCCATATGTGGCTACTGAGCACTTAAAATGTGGCCAGTCCAACTTGGAATGTTAGCATAAAATATACACCAGATTTCAAGGACTTCCTATGGAAAACAGTATTTCATTAATTTCATATGTGTTACACGCTGAAATAATATTTATGTATATTGAGTTAAATACCATGTTGAAATTTATTTCATCTGTTTATTTTTTAATGTGTCTCCCAGGAAATTTAGAATTACGTATGGGGGCCACACTGTATTTCCACTGGACAGTGCCACCCTAGAATATCCTTGCCTAGGATACAGGACACTGAAAACCAAGTTGGCTCGAGCCAATCTGTAGATCCATATTCACAAGGGGGTAACAAACAAGTCCTATCTTGGGGCCTGAAGAGCTTCATCAGACACTCCTGTGGGGAATCACCCAGGCTCAGCCCCGCTCTCAAAAGCTGCCCTCCCGCACTAGCCACGTGCTGCTGGCCACACCCACAGCACACGCAGGGCAGGGCGGCCCCAAGATCACCCGCTGAGGAACTGCACCTCCGGGAATGCATCTTGGTCTCTGCTCTCCCTTTCTAGGTGGGACACAGAAGCGGGCATCAAGGAGAACCAAGGACTCATGAACCTGGGATTCTCAAGAATTGTGGGGAAACAGAAGCCTCAGAAAAGGCGAGAATTCCAGCTAGGAGACTGAACTGAATCCCAAACCATGGTAACGTGGTGTTAAAAGTCACATAGCTTTATTTATAGTCCTGGATTATCAAAGCATCCTCCTTTCAGTTACACGTATGGTTCCCTTCTACTTACGTATTCATTCCACATAATAATAGTTACCACGGAATGGTGCTGTTATACATTCGATATAGATGTTGAATCATCTCTAAACCCCTAAAACATAGGCACTATTATCTACATCTTACAGATAACAAAACGGAGGTGTGGAGCTGTTAAATCTTGCTCAAATTCTAGTAAATGACAGAATGTGGATTCAAACGAAGAGGTCTCATTCCAAATCTCACAGTCTGTAGTTTTCAGGAGCCACAGAATTCCAACCAACAAAACAAATGTGCTATAATTTATTTGCATTGATTAAATATGTACTTAAACTTGTATGTGTATTCCTTTGCACAGATTCAATGATGCTAAAATAGATCAGACCAGATAGAAAGCTATGACTAGGTTTCCACTTTCCACACTGAACACCCTGACCCTCAGTTTTCTTTCCTATAAGACCTACATTCGGAGACAACAGAAGTGGGATGGATTCACTTCTTGGTTCTGTGCCTACCCTAGACCCTATGGCCCTTGACATAGAGAGTCTTATCAAGCTAAAATAGTCTTTTAGTTATTCAAAAGTCATGTAGCAGACAGTTTCTCTTCCATGGTTTAGTCTTCATTGTAAAGGCAGCAAAGATCACTTTTAAGCTGGGCATGAGATAATCAGATTTGCATTTTAGAAAGATCCCTGTGGGGTACTCTCACACACACTGGTGGGAGTGTAAATTGATACAATCCTTTTGGAAAGCAATTTGGCAAAGTGTACTAAGAGCTCTAAAATGTTTGACACAGTAATATCACTTTTGTGACTACTCTGAGGAAATAATCCTAAAACCAGAAAAAGCTTTATGCACAAAGCATCCACTGTAGTATCCATAATGGCAGAAAAATGGCAATGACCTCACTAGCCAACAACAGGGGAATGGTCACACAAGGTTAGCACGTCCACGGGGCGGCCCATTACTCAGCCATCTAAATTATATTCATGACAAGTTACCAATAACATCAAAAAATGGTAATTTACTCATGTTAGTATTAGCAACACATCTTGTGGGAGATTATAAAAACGGCCACAAATCCTTTTGCCTAGATCTGTACCCTTACAATAGGATGCTGTGGAATCTCTTGTTAAAAGGTAAATTGATTCCTCCATCCCTTGAGTGTGAGCAGACCCTGTGATTTGCTTTCGCCAATGAAATCTTAGTAAGTGAGATGCAACTGGAAGCTTGCAAAGCACTTATGCATTGGCACTTGCCTCTTCCTTGCTTGGAAGTCTTCTGTCCCCCTATGAAGAAGCCTAGGGATAACCTGCTAGATGAGGGGAGATGCGCTGATCCAGTCCCTCCTGTAGCCCCGTATGGCAGCTGGCCAAACCCAGAAGCAAAGTCGTCTAAGTGGCAGCAAAACACAGATGCATGACTAAGGCCAGCCAAGACTAGCCAAAGAACCACACGGCAGAGCCCGGCCCAAATCACTCCCCCAGACAATTAGGAGCTAAATCAATGGCTGTTACTTGAAGCTGCTAAATTTTGAGACCATTTGTTACACATCAAAAGTTCACTGATACAATACCGACCATTTTCGAAGCTAGGGATTGAGTACATAGGGGCCAGGGTTCATTATAATATTCTCTCTGCTTCTGTGGGTTTCATACATTCCATAATTTAAAAAAAAAATTCAATACATATATACATTTAAGCTAGAGGAAAAGTAAATGTTAAGTAAAGCATTTGAATGCAAATATATACATGCATATAGTTTGATCATGACTATACAAAAGAAATTTCCCATAGTAAAATACTAGGAAAAAATATACCATTGGTTGCCTCTGGATACTTAGACTATTGATTTTTTTTTTTATCTTGTATGTATTTTCTGAAATATCCATAATAAAGCTATTTATTCTGAAAATAAATATGTACAAATTTATTCACTTCATCTCACATGCCCCAATAATTTTTTTTTCTTTCTAGAGAATACATGGAGAAAAAAATTGGAGGGGTGAGAAACTATAGGCAGAGAGACAAATTCAGAGGAGGTTAAAGTAGTCTAAGGGAAAAGTTTCCAGGGCCCAAAATCAAGGCAACAACAGAGAAGGAAAGGGATAGACAGGGGCCGGGAGACAGAGAGAATCCATAATGTGAGACATCACCTTGCACTAGAAGGACATTTAACCGGACCGTGGATGGGCTTCAGGGGGACCCAAGAACACAACCTTAAAATGCAAATTTGAAAAAAAAAAAAATGCACTCAAATTTGGATTTAAGTATGTAAACACATCTCTCAAGACAGAAAAACACAGGATTCATCAGATTCTCAAATGGTAAATGTGATCCCCAAAGCTGAAGACCCATTAAGCCTTGTCTCTCTGTAGACAGGGAAGAATCCAATTTGGTTTTTAAACCCTTTTCAAATCTGACCAGTCATAAGACAACCTGAATAGGATGCTGAAATGATCAGAGCACAGTCAGGGACTTTGGTCCCCAAAGCAGGACCTACTTATGTGCGTGATGGCCCAGGCAATGTCAACCTTCTCTCATCACAGAACTCATCACATGCACTTTCCTGCTGTCCCTTAGAAGCGGGGTTCCACTCTGGAGAAAGCTAAATCCTGTGGCCCATCACTTCCGGGTGTCAGAGCCATGGGTCTACCTGGGAACTGTGGCCTCCTGGAGACACATGCAAAACCAGTTTTTCTAAATCTGAGGCTCAGACAGAGTTCAGCACAGCCTAGTCCCAGCCTCACCTTCAACCTCCACACTCTCCCTCCTCCTTGTTCCCCTTCACCCTGGCCTACTTTAAGTTCCCAGAAAGCTGTGCTTCCTCCTACCATAGGAGCTTTGCATATGCTATTCCTCTGACTCTATTCCACTCGCCTCCCACCAGTGAATTTATCCTTCAGACCTTAACCTTAATCACTCTTTCCCAAGCCAAGGAAAGGCTCCTGATATATGTATGCTCTTAGGGCACTTAGCACAGATGAAGTGTTGTATTTCTTCTGTGATGACTGAATTAACCTGCCTCCGCCACCAATAAGAATTATAGTAAAAGCCAAGATCATTGCAATGTTCACTATATACTAGACCCTACAGGAATCCCATGATATACATTCATTCATTTTATTAGCATTAACAATCCTGTGAGGAAAATGAAGGATAGAAGAGAAACAACTGGACTACGATTCCCTAGCAACTAAGAAGCAGTGTTGGGATAGAATCCCGGACAACCAGCAGCTGGAATCCGCAAGGGCCTAGAGCTTAGGTCTTTTCACTGACTGTATCCCCGCATCCAGCACAAGGTCTAGTGCTTAAGAGGGACTCCAGTAGAGGTAACTAAACTGACTGGGCTTGCCTAGTCTTGAACTACACTGAAGAAACCCAGAGCTGGGGACAACCTTACAAACCACCTTCACCAGCTCCCACAGAAGGGGAACAGGAGACCCAGAGGGGGAAGCTGGTTTTCTTAAGGCCACACAGAACCAGGAATAGAAGCCAGACCTCCCAACACAGCCCCATCCTTTTTCTACCTCATTAAATGAAAACTTAAAATTAAAGATATTAAGTATAAAATACTTAATAAGTACTTTTAAACCAATAAAGTGGTCTTATACTCCCTTTCCCGGTCCTAACTTAGCTGCAGAATCAGAAGGGAAGAGAGATCAGTGGATAAGCAAAGAAAACAATTTCTTTAGTCATTTGTATTTGGAGAAAAGTACAAGGATTATAGAAAATTGCTATTCCTGTAAATTGGTCCCTAAAAATGATTCTTTCTTTCCCCCTCAGTTTACTAGTGTTGAGCATTTTTTAACTCAAAATAACCTTCATTTAACAAGTCTGTGTCTTAAACTTACAATTATTCCAATGTGATCATCTGTTGTCAATTACTTTTGTTAGCTCAATGGCAAGTTAACTTGTGCCGATCTTGATTTATACAGAGGCGCACCATAATGGGGGTTTCTGGAGGCCTGCAGCGAAGCAGTCTTGGCCATCAGAAAGACACTCATCAGGGCTGGGGAAGCTCTTTGGATGTCACTGTAGCTGGAATAAGGGAAGTTTTGATACTGGTGAAAAGGTTAGGTGGGTTTTGCATTGTTTGTAGAGCCTCATTTCTGTTCTTCTGAAGACTCAATTTGTAAAACAGGTACAGTTGTTTTTAATTCCTTAAAGGATTGAGTTACGGCGCACCTGGGTGGCTCAGTGGGTTAAGCCTCTGCCTTGGGCTCAGGTCATGATCTCAGGGTCCTGAGATAGAGCCCCGCATCGGGCTCCTCTCTCTCTGCCTGCCTCTCTACTTGTGATCTCTCTCTCTCTCTGTCAAATAAATAAATAAAATCTTTAAAAAAAAAAAAAAAAAAGAATGGAGTTACAACCAGAAAAATAACAAGACAATGACCCAAACATCCAACATTATCCTCAACTTGCTTCTTAACATCAGGGAGATCTTCAGCTAAGATGGAAGTCAAAAGATTACTATTTTCAGTGATTCCAAGGGGCACATGCACCGCAGTATTTATAGCCACAGTGTTCACAATAACCACACTGTGGAAAGAGCCCAGACGTTCACTGACGAATGAATAAAGAAGTGGTATACACACACAATGGGTTATTACTCAGCCATCAAAAAATGAAATCTTGCCATTTGCAATGACGTGGATAGAACTAGAGGGTGTTATGCTGAGCAAAATAAGTCAGAGAAAGACAAATACCTTATGTTTTTTTTTTAAAGATTTTACTTATTTATTTTATATTTTATAATATAAAATATATTTTATATATATTATATAAGAGGGAGAAGCAGGCTCCCTGCTGAGCAGAGAGCCGGATGCGGGGCTTGATCCCTGGAACCTGAGTTTATGACCTGAAGTGAAGGCAGAGGCTTTAACCCACTGAGCCACCCAGGCGCACCCCCCTTATGATTTCTTATGTGGAATTTAAGGAACAAAGGGGAAGAGAAGGAAAAATAAGATAAAAACAAAGAGGGCAAATCATAAAAGACTCTTAACTCCAGGAAACAAACGGACGGTTGCTAGAGGGTGGGGGGGGGATGGGGTAAATGGGTGATGGGCATTAAGGAGGGCACCTGAAGTAATGAGCACCCGGTATTATATGCAACTGACGAATCACTAACTTCTACCCATAAAACTACTAATACACTATATGTTAATTAAATTGAATTTAAGTTAAAAACTAAAAAAAAAAATTCTGATTTTCTAGGGGCACCTGGCTGGCTAACTCAATTGAGCATGCTCTTGGATCTCACAGTCATGTGAGTTCAAGCCCCACACTGGGCATAGAGTTCACTTAAAAAAGCGAAAGAAAGATTCTTACGTTCTAGATTCAGAGCTGTGTTTCTTTGGAATGTTTTAATAAATCCTTCTACAATGCCTTCAGAATGTTTTCCTTCCCAGTGGGTACATAGTTTCATTTTAGCTTGGGGGAGAAGGCTTTTTTTAAAGAGTTCCTATCAGGCTCTGAATATCAACTTCCAATTTGGTTAACTTCTGACCACAGACGTACCTTTTAAAAAATCCTTTCAACCATCTTGCCAGGTTTCAACTGGACCAGCAGTAACTATTCCTGGTAGTACTCAACAATGCCACGGACACAACAGGGCTCCTCATGAGGGTACAGAAGATACTACCCTCCCAAGATCCACAGCTACTTTCCAAGATAAACAAAAGAAGGACACAATTACCCTGAGAGCAGGCAACACTTCCTAGAACCCACGCCGCAATGGGAGCGCAACTCCCATTTCTGTCCAGCCCTATTTTTGAGGCCCCCCTCACCCCACGGTTGACAAACCAAGTCCTCCGGAAAGAAAAGCAAACAAGAGGCAGTAGCTGTCCCTGAGAGAAAGAATGAATAAACGTTTCCTCCGGCCAATCTGAATTTGGAACAGAAGGGACGCCGCAAAATCTTACCTTCCTCCCCCGGCCCGGCACCGCAGACAGAGAGCTGACTTTGGTGAGAAGTCTCACGCTGCTCCGGCTTCTTCAGGTTTCCCAGCAAGCCCGCTGCAGGTTCCAGAAAGACGGAGGTGTCCCAACAGGTCCCACCCTAGTCGCCAGAAACTGCAGAGAAGGAAGAATGATTTCTCCCCCTACCCCGACTAGGGAGTGCTTGGCTGAAGCCCCTTTCCCTCTCCAGGGCACCTTTTAAATAGATAAGCTTAATGAGGTTAAAAGTTCTCCACTGTGGCCACTTGTTCAGCCTTAAAACCAAATTTTTTTCACATGAGGCCTTCACGTGGGCCCTAGGTCAGATGAAGCCAGAGAGACGGACCGAACCCCCTCGGACCTGAACTGGAACCAGTTTCTAAATTGAACCCAATCCGCAGCCAGTCGGGTCAGGTTTCCAAGTCCTCCCTACCCCCACCCCCTACCCCCCACCCCCAGCCCTCACCCCACCCCTACTCCCACTCCACCCGCGTCTGGTTTCTAATTCAGACCCAATCCAACCCCAGACCGGTTCTGTTTCCAAATGGAATCCAGTCCGGTCTTTGAGTCCGACCCAGTCCCTCGGGCGTCTGCAACCTCAGGCCTGAAAATGAACCGTTCAAAGCCTGCTAAGGCGCCAGAGCTGCAGAGCGGACTAGGCCCTGGACTTACCCACCTGGGCCTCCAGAAGCAGCGGCCTCGACAGGCACCCCGCCCGGGGGCCCCGCGCTTCTGGGCGCGGGGGTCTCCCGTTTCTTCTTCTGACACTAGGAGTGTTAAGACAGAAACTGAGGCCTATTACAAATGTTAAGCGTTTATTTGAGCAAAACCGGTTCTGAGCGCGGGCCGCAGGCAAGCGGAAGCGGCGGGCAGCGCTCCACCAATAGGAGCTCGAGGGGAGAGATTCTTCGAAAAGTAGAAACAAAGTAAGGAAACGCTCGATTGGCTATAGCTTAAAGCCCAATCGGCTGTTTTCCACCCGCTGTCCTTAGCAGTTCGATTTCCTAACCTGGAGGCATTGAGGGGCTTAGATTTTGGTCGCCTTAGGTAGGCTGCCCACAGCATAAGAGGAACATCCGGCTACTGGTTTCCTTGTTTAATTAATTTACTGCTGTTAGAATGATAAACGTACCCACTTTAACAGATTAGGATATTAAAAGCCCAAAGAGGTGAGTGATTTGCCCAAGGTAACACAGCTGCCCCGGGTTGCCCGAATTAGACTTAGAACTCCATGAGAAATACGCCTGAGAGTCAACAACATGCTCCCTTTTCACAAGGCAGGAGGCTAATGCGGAAGGACACGGTGACATGCTAGTGAGCTACAGCGAGTCCAGGTCAGAGGCTGAATTAGATCCAAGAGCAGCTGCCTCCCATAGGGCCTCATAGGACCACCACAAACACTTAGCAAGAAGGCTTCTGTCCTTTATTCTGACATTGCCTCTGCAACCGGCAATGCCATCGAAGCTCAACCGTGGCTTATTTTAATGCTCTGGATTTTTTAAATGCCTTCTCCCTGAAAAGAGCTGTGGAAAAACTTCATCATGTGCTCTCTGGAAAGCCTCTGCACCCAGAATAGATGCCTTCATGGTTAGATGCCACCAACAAAGCACTGCCTCCCAATAAAAGAAGACAATAATAGGGTCTCTTGGAAATGTTCAAGAAGTAAATGACACATGTTTTGAGAAGAGCATTGGCAAGCAGGAATGGGTCTAGAACTCACCAAACTGAGACAAAGGAATGTTTGGCATGGAATAGAATAAAAGGGAAACTGGAGTGATAGAAATGCTGCCTCAAATATTCCAAGGGCTATCGTGTAAAGGAGAGGCAAGGTATATTCCAGATGTTTCCAGGGAACAGAAAAGTAACAACCAAGCCGGCCAATCAATGATGGGGCAGGCTGGGCAGGATGGGATTAAGAACACAGGCTTATAAATCCTTTCTCTGCAACATATACAGCCTCAGTTTCCCTATCTGTAAAGTGGTGGTGGCAATAATGGTACCTATCTTATAAGGTTGTCCTGAGCATTAAAAAGTTCATGAATCTTAGCAGCTTATCACAAAGCCTGACATGCAGTAAGTCTTCCATATGATGTCATCTGTTGTCCCTGCTGTTTAGAGGAAGTGAGTTCTTTGTCCTTGGACGTGTTCAAGTAGTAACTGCCGATCAACAAGGCATGAAGCTGTGTTGGGAAAGAGATTCCTGCATTAGACAAAGGATCGGATTAGGTGACCTTAAATTTCCTTCCCTTCTTGGCTTTCACATTCTTTGCTTCATTGAAACTGAGGTTAATGTGAAGCCCTCTATTGGACTACCCTTGCAGGCTTCAGCTTTGGGGCTTTGTTTTTTCACCTTTGTACTTGGAGCAGAATCTGGAGAGCGAGTCTTGAAGTGCACAACCCAGGAAGGAAAGCTTCTTTTGCTTGTTGGCTGCATTCTTGGAATTCCCAAGATTCCAGTCCCTTTTCCTCCTCGCATTGTAAACATTAGGTTCTTGTGGGGAGGACAAAAAGGTCACTTTCCAAACAGCCTTGGCTCCCAGGGTCTGATCTGAATAATTCAGCTCATCCTCGGTGAGTGCACCAGGCTTGCGGATGATCTCAAGCCATTTGACGGGCGTGGTGCTGATTTAGGCTAACAAGGGGCCATTGTCTGAGTGCAAGACCGGCATCCTGGCTTCTTGGTGAGCAGAATCAGGTACGGGAACAAAGTAGGAGTCCAACCAACTCATCATTGCAAATACACCAGTGGCAGTCAAGTGCCTTCCCAAATTCCCCTTTTAGCAGGACCAAGCCCTTGAGCAGGAGGAGGAGGCATTTATTGGGGATTGCTACAGATTCGGCTTTACTGCCACTGCCTTTATAACCACAATATAAAGTAACTCCCACAACACAGTGAAGATAAGCTCTTTAAAGAAAATATAAAAGCATTAGCTTGGCAATTCACCCAAACCTCATCATGCACCATAGACATTTTTGAAGTTTAACAAAGAAAAGCACATCATTAAAGAATACTGCTCTATCACCATTCTTATGCAAATCCTTCCAGATAGTTGGGTGGAAAATTCCATCTAACACGCAGTAAGAAATAAGTGTTGCAGGGTAGAAATTTCAGCTATACTGAGTGCATCTATCACTTGTATAATCCAAACTACTGTATGTGCACTGACTACAGAATTAGTATTGATCCATTCACCATGTAAACATCAAGTACTTTCTATTATTACTTGAAATAGCATGCTATCACAATTTCTATTTCCTCCTTCTATCTTAAATAGAAGTATTGCACATTAGCCCTTTCCTTCATGTACTTTTTTGCACAGCTATCTAACTACAGTGTTCGGTGTGGTGCTGGGTTTCCTGCAGACATCTGCAGTATTAGCATTAAAGCACTTTATTTTCAAGTCATCTCTGATGGAAGACAATACAACTTTCATTTACCCAAGAAATCTCTGTTACCAGAGTTTCTCTTAGAAACAAGCTCATTCTCTCCTCCTCTCTCTCTCTCTCTCTCTCTCTCTCTCTCTCTCACCCCCCCACACACACACACATACATCATCCCTTGTTTGCTACTCATCCCCATGCTGAGGTCACCACCATCGGTGTGTACCTCCAGCCCCACCCCCCAAGAGGACAGGACCCCCAGGTCTCTGGAGCTCTGAGGTAGTGGGAAAAGATTTGCCAAGGCTGAGGATGGTATTGGGTTTCAGGATGACTTGCTATGGAAGCTCAAGATTTGACTCTGGGTTGCATTGTCCAGATGTCTGGATGCATAAGGAAAAATTACTTTGGAGAATCAGTTCTGATGTTTGAAAGCACATAAAAACATAGCAAGGGGGGAGCCTTCTCTTTTCCCTTTCCTGTCGACCACAGCAGAACAGCAGGAGGAAATCTGGACTGGGTTCTGGACCCTGGAAGGTCAATTTTCACTCGAGTAGCTCGGAGCTATATCTGGCATAATTCATGTTCTCTGGTGCCTGTAGCATTCCCTGGGTACCATAAGCATCCAGACCCAGGGCACAATTCTTCTTGTTACCTTTGCCATGATGGGAACGACACACACTGTGCGTGACTTAACTAGATTTCCAGGGTCTTCAGAGCCCAGCAGCAGCCCTAGTCAGAACACATACAATTTCATTGCTGTCAAGGGGAATCTACACATTGCAACCATCACCTGCCACGGAGCCAACTTTCACGAACGTGTGTAATACCCCTTTAGCACAATCCAAGTTGTACAACACTGTTGTCCTCTTTTACCAACATGTGAAACCTGCAAGTTTTCATCTAAAAAAAAAACAAAAGCTGTGGCTTCATTTAATGGAAAGAAAATATCCAGAACGAGCCGAGCACTACTCAGCCACCAGCCTTATGCCCCAACTCCTCTCAACCAATCTAAATAATAATAATAAACAACTAATTAGTTGAAATTCTTCTTAATAAATGGCAGCTTTGTTGCCAGACTCAACGGATGTAAACTCAAACAGATGAAATTGGATGATGCATGTCTAATATTCAAGGAGTGTGTGACGACATTATAAAGGAACTGTACACCTATTTCTGCCTCTCATAAGTCTCCACCTTTATTTCGTAACACCAACTATCCAGTCTCTTGAATGCTCAACTGTGTTCAGAGCAACAAAGTTTTATTCTCCGTCCTACCATGTATCCCTTCCAGAAGTGGGACCAGATTTAAGATATGCGCATGTGCACTCTCTTTCTTGTGTATAATCATTTGATATGAACTGCAAAACCTCAAAACAGTGAGTGGATCAGGTTGCTCCGACAATAATCACGTCAACATTTGGAGAAAATAAAATTAATTAATTAATCAACTGACTAAAATAAAAGGATAGTAGCAGCTATTGTTGGTTGCCTCTCCATTCCCCCCTTCCTTGTTAACAACAGGCTCTCTGATTTTGACCAGGTAACCACCCCTCGACGGAAGGCGACCCTCTCCCTACCTCGGGGTAAAATCGTGAACAGGCAGTCGCTGCTGGAATGACTCCCATTCTCTTGGCAGTGACCGGTCCAGCAGCAGGCATGGGCCTCAACTCTGACAAACAAGACACGGGGGAATCGGGCTGGGGCCTTTAAGAGAAGGTTTCTTCACTCTTCTAAAGTGGTATGATGGAGAGTCCACCGGCAGTAAAAACACTGTGGGGCTAGATGTCCACTTGACCCCTGAACCCCAACAGTCATATTATGCAAGAGGCAAAAAGTCGTGATCCCTGTTGAGCTGCTGAATTAAGCAACCCTAAAGCAACCCTACCCTGGGCTTCTTGTTTTTAAAAAAAGACACACACACACACACACACACACAAGACACAAGAGTCTCCCTGGCCCTTATCAGAAGCGGCTTTCCAGACCCCTGGTGGATACCTGAAACTGTGGATAGATAGTACCAAATCCTGTGAATACTATGCTTTTTCCTTTCCATACAAATCTATGATAAAGTTTAATTTCTAAATGAGGCACACTAAGAGATTAACAACAATAACTAATAATAAAATAGAACAATTATGAGAGACTATAATAGAAGTTATGTGAATGTGGTCTCTCTCTCCCTCTGTCACTGCACTCACCCTTCTCTATGCGATGGTGTAAGGTGACAGAATGCCTCTGTGATGAGATGATGTGAGAGGAGTGGCTTGGTAGATGTTCGGCTACGACTGGCCTTCTGAGGATCTGTCAGAAGAAGGATTGTTTCCAGACTGCAACTGACGGTGGGTAACTGAAAATGAGGAAAGCAAAACTGTTCAGGGGGTGGGGGGCACTACTGTCATCATCTTCCTCGTGGCTGGGGTTCCTGTTACTATAATCAAAAGCAGCATTTCTGCTACAAGTCATTATCATTATCATCCTCATAGATTGGTATGGTGGGAAAGGACCCTCCACTCACTTCCTCTCTCGGTGCACCCTTGCCCCAGATGAACTTCTTGGATGAAATGGGCACATTTACGTATTTGAGAAGACACGGGTTAATGTCGCTATAAAAAATAATAAGAGATACTAATGAATCTTACCATTGATTACCTTCACCAAAGAAAGAAAAATTCCATGAGGGCCTATTAACCAAAATCTGCACTGTACACACCCAAGAGCATCCAGCCGTGGCTATAAGAGTTCCAAGATGGCTTCATTATTAAGAGGTGAGGGAGTGATTACAGTATAAAGGAGATGCATTCAAAGACAATTATCATACGATCTCCCTGATATGAAGAATTTGAGAGGCAGGGCGGGGGGTCATGGGGAGTTGCAGGGGGGAATGAAACAAGATGGGATCAGGAGGGAGACAAACCATAAGAGACTCTTAAACTCACGAAACAAACTGAGGGTTGCTGGGGGGTCAGGGGGTAGAGATAGGGTGGCTGGGTGATGGACACTGGGGAGGGTATGTGCTATGGTGAGTGCTGTGAAATGTGTAAGCCTGATGATTCACAGACCTGTATCCCTGAGCAAATAAAACATTATATGTTAATAAAAAAATAAAATTTAATAAATAAATAAATAAATAAAAGAGATGCATTCATTGAAGGCCCTGGAGCTTCAGAAATTTTAGACAATAAAAGCCTCACTCTACAGTAGCATTTTCCAGGCTTGCTTGGGCACAGAAGCACACTGCTTTCCTCACCAAGAAGGTCATGCAGAAGTACTCAGGTTGAAGAGGGGCCAGGCCTCTTCCCCCTCTCAGTCCGCACCCAAAGACCACCCCTGAGTCACTGCCCCTGAATCTCTAGGATTCCTGGAGTGGTTTCAGAAATGATGATCTAAACCAAGAATGAGAGGACCATTCGTGTTTTGAGAAATAGAATATTTTAAGCAAGAAAAAGACATGAAGTCCTAAAAGTTTACACAAACAAAAATGCTTTTGTTTGTAGGACAACGTGTGAAGCAATGATGACGAGTTCCATCAACAGACGAGAAATGGCCCCAGCAAGGCCAGTGAAGGAAGACTCCTCACCTCTCCGTCAGGATTCACCTGCAGTCCCCCAGAGGACGATCACCTGAGACTCTAGGCTGGAAAGAAAAAGAAAAGCAACTAAACATAGTTTGAGACATCTACAGAAGACATTAGAGAACCATGGTCTACACAGGAATTGTAGTGTGCCTCGGGGTCAAAAATGTAGGGTTATACCGTAAACAACGTAAAAGACTAAAGACAGCTTGGGAGAAAATATTTGCAGCACATGTAACAGACAAAGCTTAAATATTCATACTATATGGAATCTACAAGTCAATTTAAATTTTTTTAAAAGACAATTCAATATAAAAAATGAGGAAAGAATATGGACAATTTACAGAAAAAAATTACAGGTGACCAATAAATATATGAAACGATTCTCAGTTCCACGGCTAATTAGGGAAATGCAAAATGAAACAATGCAACACCACTCTCAGCCTTATGTTTGCAAAAATTTAGAAGACATAATATCCAGGGTTGCAAATAAAGTAGAGAAATGGGCACTCTCACACATCTGACGGAAGTGTGAATTGAAACACAGTTTTGGAGGACAATTTGGCAATGTCTATCAAACTTAAAATGCAATTCCATTTTAGGAGTCTGCCCTACAGATATATTTGCACATGGCTGTAAGATATAGCTACAAGGATACTCACTGCAACATTGTTTGTAATTGCAAACACACAGGAAACAATGTAAATGTCCATCAGTAAGGACCACATTAAATATGTTCTGGTATATGCATAAAATAGAACAATGAACAAACATTAAAAACAATGAGGTAGATATAGATGGGTTATTATAGAAGCATCTGAAATGTAAAAAAAAAAAAATGAATAAAGAAAAGCACATGTTCCAAGAAAATTTTTAAATAAAAGATAATGTGCATATATCCTCTTTTTAATACATCTAATATAATGCCAGGAAGAAAGTAAATACTCAATACATATTGGAAGTATAAATGGCTTATAATTATTTGCTAGAGGAATGAATGGCTAATGAATAAATAAATGATGAATGTATATGTAAACATGAAAAATTTGAAAACATACCCAAGGTTAGCTCAGTGTAATGGGAGAGAGAATCACTTTTAACATAATATCTTTTTATAGACTGTTTTAAAATTTTTACAGTTGCATTTTTCAGATTAACAGAAATAGAAAAGTTAAAGATCCATCTCTGTTTCCGTTTGAAGATGTTAATATCTTAATAATGAAAGATAAAGGAAAGACATAAGGAAAACATTTGCAACATATACAACAAAATTAACTCCACTGAACGTAAAGAGCTCTTACCAATTAATAAGATAGAGATAAACAGCAGAAAAAATAATAGCAGAAAAGATAAAGTGGGAAATTAACATATATATTTGATATATTTGGCTACAAGAGCCAAATGCCATGTAGTCAACATTAGTAATGGTCTGCCCATAATCTATTCTTTCTTACAAATAGACCCATATTAGAGGGTGGGGCCAGCAATGTGTTTATTACCCAAAAGAAAAAGTACAAAGGACCAAAAATCTTGTGAAAAGATATTCAATCTCATATAGTCAGAGAAATACAAATTAAACAAAGTAAAATACTTGGATTTTGCTCATAACATAGGCCAAAACAAGAAAAAGATTTCTATTATCCAGTTTTGTCAAGGACTTGGAAAAAGGCATTCAAAATCAAAGTCAATGGGAGAGTAAATTGCCACGATAATTTGGGCTATAATTTGATATACCTATCAAATTTCAAATATATCATCTTCAACCTAGAAATTCCACTTCTAGGATTCTGTCCCATAGAATCCCTTATACAATTACCCAAGGGTCCATGTGCAAGAATGTTCACTAGAGGCTTGTTCACTAGCAACAATCTGGAAACACTTTCCTCTGTCCATCAGTAGAGCTGTGAACAGGAACACGAGTCAAGATCTCTGCCCTGACAGAGCTTTGTTCAGTTGAGGGCAGAGACGGACGATAAACAAGGACATAAATAAGCAAGATACATTCCAATGACAAAAGTACTATATAAAGGAAGTGAAACTAGGCAATACAATAGAGCATGTTTGGGGGTATAGAGGTGGACAGGGCTGAAGCGAGACTATTGTACATGAAGCCACTAAGGGACGTCTTCCTGGAGGGCGGTACTGAGTTAAGATCAGAAGGATGAAAGACAACTAGCCTAGAAAGAGAAGGCCCAGAGACCCTGTAGGAGGGAGACAAAGGATAACCAATAAGAAGGAGAAAGGGACAAGAGGAGACTAGAGAGGAGAGTTTGGGAAGCCACTGGGGTACTAAGCAAAGAGGGACATGACCAGGTTTGCCATTTGTAAAAGATCACTCTGGCTGCCAGGGGAAGAATGTCTTGTAGGAAATACCAATGAGAAGATGGAGAGAAGTTAGGAGGTCCTGACGAGATGGACTGGTGGTTGAGGACAGGTTGCTGCCAGTGGAGAGCGAGAGAAGTGTCCAGATAAGGGCATACTTCAGAGGTAGAGCCAACAGGATTTGCTAGTGGATTGCCCTTGGCGTCTGAGAGTAAGTAAAGAAGGAATTGAGGATGGTACCAAATCTTGGAGCCTGAACAACTGGGTGGGCTGGTGGTGTTATTTACTGAATGAGAGAGCCAAGGGGGAAAAAGAAGTTTAGTGGAGAAAGTCCAGAGTCCGTTTTGGACTTGTGAAGCTTGAATGTCCTATGAGACAGGCGAGTAGAGATAAAGTGGGAAATTAACATATATATTTGCAAATGCACAGAGAAAAATCTGGGAGGTTATCCACCTAACCGATAAAGGGATTCTCTCCAGGAAGTGCAATTGGGGGTAGGGGGAGGGGAGATGAAGAGGAAAGAAGCTACTTCTACATTTGATTTTATATACATTAATAAGGTTTGAAGTCGTTACAATGAATATGTATTACCTTTGAAATTTAAATAAATGAATATAAATAAAAGACTAACTGAGTGATTTTCAAATTTTTCCGCAGAGCTTTTTCTTCAAACAAAATCTTATCCAGAATGCTCTTCCCACTGTCATCGTTCAGGCGTCAGCTCAAATATCACCTCAGAGAGGCCCTCCTTAACACAAGATCTAAAGTATCTCTACTTCTTCCTTCCCCCAAATCACTCTGCTGCATGCCCTGTTTTATTGTGTTCACATCACTTACAACGCAAAACTGACCAGTCTATTTGTTTGTTTACTGGTCTTCCCTACTAGAATATAATAGTCAAGAGCAGGGATGCTGTATGTCCTGGGCTCCTAAGAGCTCTAGAATCTGGAACAGTGAGTTGCATACAGTAGGCACTCAATAAATACTCCTTTGACTAAAAATGAACTCCAATTTGTCCTCAGGATAAAAAGCTGAGCTTCTTCAATGGAACTAAGCCTAGAGGTCCGGAGTCTTGTCTCTCCCTCTCTCTCCACTCCCTTCCTACCACCACTGGAACCCCCAGGGCCCTGAAGGAAACCGTAAAAACCACAGGACTATCTGATGGCTCAGATCTTTTCCGGTTCAGACAATCGGCAAAGGTCTGACCTGAGCCCCGCCTTCTCAGGAACTCCACCTCCTCAGCTTCCACCCAGGACCACCGGAGCAGGTCTGGTCCGGAAGGGGGAAGCTCCACCCACGCCACGTCACCTCCACTAGCCCGACTGCCCTCACACAGGCCGCCCTCCTGCCAGGTGCTCCAGGCTGTGCCCGCGAGCCCCGCACGGCGCCTGCTCACAGAGTCACCAGTCAAGGGCGGCCCCGGCTGGGCCCCAGTTCGGTTCCGCACCGGGTACGATGCACCCAGAGACCGACAGACCAGGGGCTTGTCCTGCAGGAGCTGCTCGTGGGAGATAAGCCAGGCCATAGTCAACTCCCTGGCCTTCCAGTGGCTCTCACAGGCATGTGGTCAAGTCCAACTCAGTCCCTAGTTCTTTCTCAAGCCTTTCCGATTGTCCTGAGGCCACATGGTCAAAATTAGATAAAGACTGGCTGTCTTTGTGCATGCAGTCGGTTGCTGTCTTCGTGAGATAAAGGTGGTAGAACTGCCTCGCCTCCAAGAAGGGGAAATGCCCTCTGTCTGCTTTGCTTGGTCTCAGTGTCACTTCAAGCAGAGGTTAGCAAGCATCCCTAGGCATTGTCTTCTGTCCCTTCTGTGGCCCAGAGGGAGGACTTCTCCCCCTCAGACTGCACTGCTTCCCAGCCTCGGCCAAGGCCGGGGTTTGCCTGTACACCTGCTGTCTGCCTGGGTCTAGGGCCAGCATCTCTCAGCCAGAGTCCCGAGCAGAACCAAGAGCAGTTTTTCATTCGCCCTATGTAAAGGTAAGTCCCTGCCACTCTCAGGACCTTGCCACATGTCAGAATCATCTTCCTTACACCCACTGTCTCCTTGGACTGCTGGGTGTGCCTCCGCTTCCGGGTGGGCTGAGGGTGGGACCCGGGGTAGGCAGAGCCTCAGGGATAAAGCCTGCGAGACCAGAGCAGTGAGGAGGATTCTTGGGGTCCTCACTGCAGTGATTCTCAGGAAGGAGAAGGCTGGAGGAACGTTGCTGGCCCCCTTCCCCAGAGCCCAGCACACGGTGCTCAGGGGCCACCTGCTGGCAGCTGGGGGCATGTGTGACTCTGGGGAGAGGGTTGCTTAGACCCAGGGCTCCTCCAGGGGCACACACACAGAAGCGCCCCAATACGCAGGGTACATGCATGCGCCCACACAAAAACATACATCCCACATGCCCCAGCACGCATGCACATACCCAGAGAGCACATACACAGAGAGCATACATACCCACACCCGTGCAGATATGAACGCAAGCATGCAAGCAGACAGACATCACAGAATGACCTACTGCTCATAAGCGTGCACCTGCACACCCCTACGCGCACACAGCTTGCATAATCACTAAAGCAGGTGCATAGACATTAAAGTGCATATACACTAGTGCATATACAGCAAAGGATGGGCCCTGACTGAGCCCTGGCCCCCAGGGCCCTTTCTGAGATTCCCTTCCTCCCAGCCACCACCTAGGGAAAGATGGAAACCCGCATGACTTGTGCCCTTCTGCTCTCCTGCACTTCGCGGGTAGGCAGTGCTCAGTCCACGGCTCGGTTACCAGGGCCCCTCAGAGGACCGCGCCAGAGGACCACAGCCCCACCTCCGCACTTACCTGCCAGCATGCACCTCTCCTCACTTGGGACCTGTAAGTGTGGCCAGAGGCGTGCTTCAACAGCCTGAGATCAAAGATTCCAGGGCCCTGGTTGACTGTGATGTCAATACCGGGTGCTGCCTACCCAGTCCCAGGGCAAGGTGGGCCACAGCTACATGAGGACAAAGGTGAGAGGGGACACTCTAGAACTCTCTGAGAAGCTGAAGCTGTAGGCAGACACCTCCAAGGGTTGGTTCAAGGGCTGACAGAGCCTCAGAAGCCCACGTTCAAGGATGAGGAAGGCCGAACATGTTCACTGAATGCCTGCTGCCTGCTGTGTGCGTGCACTGTTCCCACGCTCATTCCACTGTTACTTCTCTGTGAGGCAAGGAGGCTCGTGAGTCTTCCCTTAACGAGACATTACCAGGTCCCATTCTTTTCCTTCTTAAATATCTCTCCATTTGTTCCAGGGATGCACCAATAGGTCCAAGCTCCCATTAGCTCTCGTCTGGGCCAGTGGCATAGCCTCCTCCCTGCGCCCCTCCCCTACTCATCCCCTCCAAGCTGCCCTCCATAATTCAAACAGATCGGTTTTAACCACACAAAGCTGAAAGTCTCTTACTGGCTTCAGTGACTTCTTGTTCTAAGGACCAAGACCAGAACCAGAATCTCTGCTTTGCACCCTCACCTACTTCTTGCCTCTCATGTCTGCCATTCCCCACTGGTCATTTTCACCCCTCAAATGTTGCCCTGCTTCCTCCGACATCAGGCGCTTTGCACACGCTCTTCCCTCTACTCCCCCACTCTCAGGCCCTCGCCTGAGAAAATCCACTTTCCATTCTCTCCTCAAACATCAATTCCTCCCGGGGCCTTTCTTGCCCCCTGATCTTCTCTCCCTGGTAAACACTCCTAACTCCCTGTGGTGCTATTATAACACACAGCAGCACTTGCATTGACCTATTCGTGCTGGTATGTGGCTTCCCTCTGTATGCTCTGTCCCGTAGGCTCTGAGCTTTGCCAGGGCAGAGACCTTATCTCTTGCTCATTCTTTTATACCCAAGTTCTCAGCACCCGCTGGAGAAGATGCTACAAGCCAGGTCCCTCGGCCTCCAAATGGTGTCCCCTAATTCAACCAGTGTCTCCGTGTCTTGGAGGGAGCAAAGTTGGCAGGGCAATGCCAGGAAGGGGGGTTCATCCTTCCTGGATCCCAGGACCCCTGACTTTATAGGTTAGTCCCTGGTTGGAATGATCCAAGCCAGCCCATCCTCCCATCAGCCCTGGCTAACTCAGCAGAAGAGGCTGTGTATTTATTTCTACCTTGGCAGGCCCGTACTGTTATCATTCTTGAGCAAAATAATAATGACCTGATTGGCAAAAGGCCGTGCTTACCTGCAAGCCTGGATAAATGGAAATAAAACCCACTGAATGAAGAAAAGGACCAGCAGATATGAGCATCGTCTCAGGAAGGCAGCGGAAGCATTTTAATGTGTGGTACCAAGGGCATACATAATAGAGCATTGACCAAGTCAAACTGTTAAGCTTCTATACATCTTTTGAGCTATTCACCACCCAAAGGACAAATCAGGCCCTCGGAACTCCTGAGGGCCGGGGTCAGAGAACTCTGGGACAGACAAGCCTCCTCCATAAGCGCAATCATACAACCTGGGGAGCCTCTTCAGAAACTATTAAGAATTTCAAGGCCGTGATGGCAGAGCAGTAGCCAAGTTCGGGGCCTTTCTGTGTAACTACAAGGTTGGCACACCCATGAAGTTGGTCCTGCTCCTTCACCCCGGAAAACCGGGCAGCCCAGAACCGCCCCCACACCATTCAATTCTAGAAACATTCACTGACTAAACACCTCACCTGAGCCCCTGTTCTTGCCTGCACAGAGCTCAGAGCCTGAGAGTGGAAAAGCAGCCAGTGCATAGCTGCAAAGATAACTCTGTGTATCTTCACTCCCCTGGAGGCCGACGAGGAGGATGGGCTCCCTTCCAGATCCCAGAATCTCAGGGGTGAACGATGACCTGCTTAAAGTGCAAACGCGCCTGGGAGGTTGTCTCGTGCACGGTGCCCTGAAGATTACTTTACTCAATCTGGGAGAGCCTGGCTGCATTTTGGCGGGGGAGTTAGAGAGAATCTGGCTAAGAACAGCTCGCCCCAGTGCCGCAAGGAAGGGAGAGTCTTTAGAGAGCCAGGCGTCCCCTTCACTGTTTCATGATGGTAAATCACACTCCTTCAGGAATTCTGATGGAAGCAAAACTGCTTCCCTGACGATTCTGCCTCTCTGCGCCAAGGGAGTGGGAATTTTGAGGGCTTCCTCTCCCAGAACCCAGGTTGCAGTGTTTTTGCCAAAGTAGGGCCAGGGGAGAGATCAAGGCAAACTTCAACTCCCACATGCAATGAAAATAAAACCCATCATTGGTTGTCTAGCAGCCTAAAGCAAAGCCTGTGTTGTGAACTTTTACCTTTCACCCTCACATGAGTGTCCTAAGGTATATGTCATCCTGTCTTGAGACTCTAGGAAAGCTGATGATTTTGGTTTTGTTTTAATTTAACACTCACATAGTACTAGCCACCGTTCCAAAAGCTTAACAAGTATTAACACATTAACCCATGTAGCCACCCCATAAAGTAGGTACTATGAATATCACCCCCACTTTACTGATGGGGAAACTGAGACAACCACAGAGTGAAGTTCCTTCAATGCTGTGTAGACAGGAATTGGTAGAACAAGGATTCAAACCTAGGCTGGCTCCAGAACCCGTGCCCTTCACCACTATGTCGTGTTGCCTCTCTAGGCTCAAAAGGCAGACAGATCAGAGTGCAAGCTTAATTCCATAATCTGCACTGTTACTTTGTATGCCATTTGGGTTTTAATTCCATAGTATTTGCAAATGCCAAGTTACCACGTAGCTCATGTGGATTAAGACTTTGAGCTTTGGAAAAAAAAAAAGACTTTGAGCTTTGGATTCAGACAGACCTGGATTCAAATCCTACCTCTGCCATTTGCCAAGCTAGGAAGCTTGGATGACTGATGTCAGCTATCTGTGCCTCAGTTTCTTTGACTGTAGAATTGACATGAAAATGGCACCGGCCTTTAGAGTTGCAGTGAGGATAAAATGAGGTAGTGAAAATAAAACTCTTGGTCCAGGACCAGGGCCAGCACAAGTATCCAATGCAAGTTTGTAGTGACTTTTCTTAACACTATCATCTTCATTTCATCAACAGCGATTGAGAGACGGTGGGGCACAGTGAGAAAAAGATGGAATTTGGAGACAGGAAATCCTGGATGAAAATGCAGCCTCATAGTATCCAAAATCTATAAAGAACTTGTCAAACTCAACACCCAAGGAATAAATAATCCAATCAAAAAATGGGCAGAAGTCATGAACAGACAATTCTAGAAAAGACGACATCCAAATGGCCAACAGACACATGAAAAAGTGCTCAACATCACTCAGCATCAGGGAAATACAAATCAAAACCACAGTGAGATACCACCTCACACCAGTCAGAATGGCTAAAATTACCAAGTCAGATGTTGGCGAGGATGCGGAGAAAGGGGAACCCTCCTACACTGTTAGTGGGAATGCAAGCTGGTGTAGCCACTCTGGAAAACAGTGTGGAAGTTCCTCAAAAAGATGAAAATAGAGCTACCCTCTGACCCAGCAATTGCACTACTGGGTATTTACCCCAAAGATACAAATGTAGTGATCTCAAGGGGCACATGCACCCCAGGGTTTAGAGCAGCAATGTCCACAATAGTCAAACTGGAAAGAGCCCAGATGTCCATCAACAGATGAATGGATAAAGAAGATGTGAGATAGATATATACATCTATCTATCTATCTATCTATCTATCTATCTATCTATAATGAAATATTATGCAGCCATCAAAAAATGAAATCTTGCCATTGCAATGATGTGGATGGAACTAGAAGGTATTATGCTAAGCGAAGAAAGTCAATCAGAGAAAGACAATTATGATCTCACTGATATGTGGAATTTGAGAAACAAGACAGAGGATCATTGGGGAAGGGAGGAAAAAAATGAAACAAGACAAAACCAGAGAAGGAGACAAACCATAAGAGGCTCTTAATCTTAGGAAACAAACTGAGGGTTGCTGGAGGGGAGGGGGGGTGGGAAGGATGGGGTCACTGGGTGATGGACATTGGGGAGGGTATGTGTTGTGGTGAGCGCTGTGAATTGTGTTAAGACTGATGAATCACAGACCTGTACCCCTGAAACAAATAATACATTATATGTTAATTTAAAAAAAAGAAAAACTTCAAAGGGTGGAGACTATTAGGTGGAAAACTAGATGGACAAAAAAGAAAGAAAGAGAGAGAAGGAGAAAGAAAGAAAGAAAGAAAGAAAGAAAGAAAGAAAGAAAGAGCAGCCACATAATTTGTTTCCAGTGTGGCCTTGTGCAAGTCACTTCTAGCTTCCTTTCTTCCTCCGTCCATGCAGATGGTCATAGTGCTACTTCTCCTGCATTTGTCAAGATCACACAAGCTCATATGTATCAAAAGGGTGTGGTTATCTATCAAGAAACGTACATGTGGTGGTCATCATTTGTGTGACATAAAGCAGCCTATCTATAGCGGATTGAATGGTGACCCCAAAAACATATACCCACATCCTAACCCCCCGAATCTGGCAATGCATCCTTTTTTGGAAAAAGCGTCTTTGCCAGTGTAATTCAATATCGGATCTCAAGATGAAGCCATCCTAGATTACCTGGGTGAGATAACATCTCCCATAAGCGGTGGGAGAAGACTCAGAGAGAAACAGAAGCAGCCACACAGGGGACGTGGGAGGGGCCCAGCCAGAGGCCAAGGAACAACCTGGAGCCCCCAGAAGGGGGAAGAGGCCAGGAAGGGTCCTTCACTAGAAACTTCTAGTCCTTCACTAGAAACACCTTGATTTCAGACTTCTAACCTCTGCAACTTGGACAGAATACTTGTCTCCTGCTTTAACAAAGCCGCCATGTTCCTAGTCCTTTGTTACAGTGGCCCTACGAAGTGAATGTATTGTCCCTGGGGGAAGAAATGGAAAAACAAAAAACCACGAGGAGGCTGTATTAGTTTGTTTGAGCTGCCATCACGAAATGCCACAGATTGGGTGGCTTCAACTGCCAACCTTGATTTCTCACAGTCCCAGAGGCTAGAAGTCCATAATCACAGCGGGAGCCGACCACTGTGAGTCTAGTGAGGACGTCTTCCCGGCTTCTAGATACCACCTCACAGGGCCTGCCCTGCGTGCACGCTGGGCGTCTCTTCCTCTTCCTACCAGGACACCGGCTCTCCTGGATTAGAGCTCTACCTCTACATGTAACCTTCATCACCTCCACCGAAACCTCACCTCTGAATACAGCCATGGTGGGGCTTCACCATACGAATTTTGAGGGGAACTCAATTCAGTCTATAACAGAGGCCACGTGAAGAGTGTGTGAGAATCCAGAGCTCCACTGTGGCAAGTGAGTGGTTTGAAAGCACAACCCAATGTCCTGGAGTGGGACCCCCAGGGCAGATGGCAGCAGAGGGAGACCCGGGCGGACAGCTTCTGGCACCCTCCGCCGCCTTCTCAATCCTGCCTCACGTGCCCTCGATGCTGGGCCACTCTTATTCCCCTTTATTTTATTAGTAAAATGTCCCCACAGGGACATAACCACAAATTTTCGTTTTTGAAAAGTTAATTCTTTGATTTGAAATATCTCTGAAGGGTACATGAATCCCTTCAGCATGTATGAGGGGTTGTGTTTATAAATAAATATCTGGATATATTTGGGTTTGAACAGCAAAGATGGCTGGAGTCGTTTTATTACAGAATTATGAAAAAGCAGTTTATCCCCACATGAGTAGGAATACACATCAAATCCAAATGGCAGAATTGTGAACAGGATTTGGGATTATTCAGCAGAAGCACATGGGGTAAGTGCTCTGAAATTTGAAGAGGTTCAGCATGTTAAATAAAGTCCTTTGACATCTTTTAAAACCTAAGGCAATCAGTCTTACGTTTCCCTAACAGGTTAGGGTTTGATGAGAGAAGCAGTTCAAATGTTTCACATCGTCCCGCTTTGGAAACAAACAGCGGCTCACTGTCCATTCCTGCAGATAGATGCCTCTCCCTTGAATGTTTACATTGTGTTTGTTCAGCAAGTATGTACTCAGTTCCTACTATGTGCCAGGAAGAAGACTGGATTTAACCAGAAGCAGAAATAGACAAGGCCCAGCCAGAAGGTGGGTCACAGTTGGCACTGGGGTTCAGGAGGGGGGGGCAGCCTTACAAACAGGGAGGCCTCAGCACAGGAACTTAGCAAGGAAAGCAGAACACAGGCCAATTATAGGGGACCCATCAAGGTTTATGTAAATTTAGGAGTAACAAGTAGTAATCCTGACTGAGGTATGGGGAGGCACGGGGCAGAACACATCTTAGGCCACAGTTAGGGGGTCCCAGTAGCCCAAGCCAGGTGCCCCTTCCCTGCTCTACCAATCCCACTGCTTCAGCCGGGGTGGGGATGGGACAGGAGCAAAGGAGTCCTGATCCAGGGACACCAGCGCATCCAGCGGCAAGGTGACAAAGAGAAAAATAGCCCAGAAGGTGAGGCTGGAACTGGTCGAAACCCACCTGGTGAAAACTGGCTGGCCAGGGGTTCCCTCCAGCATTGGGATTTTAAAGCCCCCGAACCAAATGCGCACAAAGGGCCCGAGCTCCCATGGAGTTTGGAATGCCACCTCCAGACGTCTCCGCACAGTCATTCTCTCACTGACAAGCAGCCTGCGGTCTTCGATCATTGTCTGGCAAGTCTCCCTGACCTGCAGCTCAGGCGAAACGAGCAGAGGAGGTGAGAAAAGGGGAAGTGCAGGGAGAGGGGAGCCCCGACCCTGAATCATCACAGAGACTTTTCTCTTTGGATTTTTTTTTTTCTACCTGATTTTATCTCTTCCAGAAACTTGCAGTCGTTTCCAAATTTAAACAATGTCCGGGGGGGGGGGGGCGGGAAAGTAGGGGGCAAAGAGTGAGACTTATTTATCCGCCCTGGTATTAAAGAGATCCTGGAGTGGTGATCTTGGAAAACCCATGGCCTCCCTCGGCCTCACTTTTCATCTTTGAAGAACAGGAATGAATGAGGAGCTTCAAGCCACAGAAGAGAAGAGACCTGAAACTCCCTCCCTGATGCCTGAGGGTCCCCTGCACTAGACCATGAGGTTGTCACCCCAAGTACCTGCCCCAGAGATAAGGAATCCATCAAGAACAACAGTATCTGCCATTTACTGAGTGCACCCTATGCCCCCAGCACGGTACTAAATGTTTCACCTGCACAGCTCACCCTACCTTCAAAATCAGTCAGTGAGGGGGTGACGGTTGTGCAATTCTGCGGACGTACCAAAAACCATGGACTCCTATGCCTTAAATGGGTGAATGGTGTGGTTTACAAATGGTATCTCAATAAAGCTGCTCTAAAAATGAAAACAAACCCCCAGTGAAAAAGGTGCTACTGCTCTCCTCATTGTACAGATGCAGTAACCGAGGCTCAGGGGTGCCAGGGCCCCCCGACGTCACACAGCTAGCAGAGAGCAGAGCCAAGACACCGGCCTCCCAGGCTGCTCGCCGGGCCCCGTGGGGGTAACTCACAGAGGGCTGGCTTTCTGGGAGTGGGGGGCCAAGCATGATGGCGCTGACTCTCCCCACAGCCCCTGAGGCAGCCCGCTCCTGTGGTGGATAATGTGGGTCCTCAGGGAGTTTCCACAGCGGCTGAGCTAAATCTGCCTCTGCGGAGTTTCTACACCCACGTGCTGGTGCTCCCTCTGGAACCAAGCGGAGTGAGGGCTCGACCCTCTAGGAGATGCCTTCAAGCATCAGAACACAGCAGCAAATTCCTCTTTCTTCTCTTCTCCTTGGCCCAATGGAAGTTTGCAGACTACCGAGCTGGGAGATCAGTGAGCCCCCAAAATCAGCCTGTGGATCCTGGCGGCACCAGTCACCAGAGGCTCTAAAAATCCCCGATCCCATTGAGAGAGCCCAAATCAGTGGGTCTAAACCCGGGAGTCCATATTTTTTATAGAAGCTACCAAGTGATTTCTGTCAGGAACAAGATAAAAAAATAAAATTAAATTAAAAAATTTTAAAAAAACTCATCATTTTTAAGAAAGGAACTGGGGGTGCCTGGGTGGCTCAGTCAGTTAAGCATCCATTCTGGGTTTCAGCTCAGGTTGTCACCTCAGAGTTGTGAGATTGAGCCCCACATGGGGCCCTGCGAGTTGGTTTAGGACTCTCTCTCCCTCTACCCCTCGCCCACCTTTCTCTCTCTCTCTCAAATAAATAAATAACTACAAAAAAAAAAAAAAAGAGAGAGAGAGAGAGAAACTAAAGCTCATAGAGGGACATAACTTCTCAAAAATCACACAGCCATATTCAAACCAGTTCATTCTTGGACAAGGCCACTTCAGTGTCCACGGTTTTAGCCCAAAAACATATTTGCAACTGTAGACTTTAAGCAAAGGGTAAAGAACAGGAATATGGGCTCCACACAGGAAGAGGCGCCATGAATCAGCAACTTAATCCTAATATCTAAGTTTAAAAATGCAGTCAAAATAATGTAGGACATTTTATAGCCATCAAATTTAAGACCAACGACACCCAGTTTGGGTGAGGTTCTACTGAAACTGATTCTTTTGCAAATTGCATGTAACAGTTTAAATTAATATAATGCCTTGCAAACCCTGCAGCATGGTGACTCACAAGCATCAGGCTAGGTCCTTTACTGAGGGCCTACTTTGTGCAGGTGTTGGAAATACAGGCACAAGTAAGAATTGCCTGCTGCCTTCAGAGAGCTCACTGTGCACTGAACAAATCAGAGAAGTGAATGCTTGTTTCAACATTAAAGGTAAGTGGTAAGCACAGATCATCATACCTCCCAAGGAGGGCCTCTGGGTCTTACCTGGAGTCACAGGAAAAGGATTCCTGAAAATGCTTGGGCAGGGGCACCTGGGTGGCTTTGGCTCAGGTCATGATCTCAGGGTCCTGGGATGAGCTGCATCAGGCTCTGTGCTCAGCAGGGAGCCTGCTTCTGCCTCTCCTTCTGCCCCTCCACCCCTCTCATGTGCTCACTCTGAATCTCTCTCTCTCTCAAATAAATAAATAAAATCTAAAAAAAAAAAAAAAAGAAAGGAAAGAAAAATGCTTGAGCCAAGGCTTGGAAGCTTGCAAGAGGGAAGCCAGGGCTACAAGTACTTGGAGACAGATGGGTCTGCGCCACAGAGCCTCAGGGTTCTGCTAAGAGTCTAGCAGAGATTTGCGCTATGGGTCATAAGGAGGCATTGAAGGCTTTAGGCAGGGGAATGTGAGTTCTGAAATGGTCCCTCAGGTCATGGTGTGGAGGACAGCAGATGCACAAGGGCAGACGGGGGGTGGGGTGGGGGGGTTAGGAGGGTCTGAGGAGGAAACAGGCAATGGAAGCTCCCACAGAACAAAACAGTAGGAGGAGAGGAAGAGACGGATGGGAGAGAAGGAAGGGCAGGAGACTTTCTACATATTCTAATCACCCAGTCACCAGAATTTAGTAATTCTTCATGGAGATCTAAGGGGGAAAGAAGAATTGAAAACAATCTCCGAGGAAGAGCTGGAAACTGAGCTCCCCAGGGGCCAGAGATGGCCTGGAGTGCCACTGATGCCGGTCCTGTGGCTCAGGGGAGTGGGGACGTCCCCGCTGCACTAACATCCCAGGCACTGACTAGCTGCTGTGGGGAGAGCAGAGCCCAGGCAGTAGGGACTAGGAAGGTGTCACAGGCTTTCCCAGGAAGCCAACTCTGAGATGGAGAGGAGTGGTCATGAGGTTTTTTAGAGTGTGTTCTGGGGACTGTTGCCCTGGAAGGAAGGGGAGTCGGGGGAAGGAAAGAAGCAGAAGGAGCAGAGGGGCAGTTGGGCTGTGATGGAGCGCTGCCGGAGGTCTCAGCCCTGAGGCTGGGGTGGCCCCTCACAACTGTCCTGGGCTGCAGACAGGGGCCCAGGCCTTTACATCCCTGCACCCGTCCTGGAGCTGGCTCAGGGCAGGGGCTTCGTCAGGGCAGCTGTCTTCAACGGACGCCATCCTGTGTGCAGGGAACAGTCCCAGAAGCTGGGGGCCCAGGTCCTGTACTTTTGAAGAGGGACCTGGGTGGCCCAGCACCGGGGCCCCTGAGGCCCTACTCGTGAGGATGTCAGAGTTAAGCACAAGGGCTGGCACCAGTCTCCCGGTGAGGGGATTTGGAAACTAGAGCAAAAGCCCAGGTGTAAGACGGAGCCACTCAGTGGGGGTTTGGGGGACATGAAAGAGCCAAGCCTTCCTTCAGCTCTTTGGGTACCAGTCCACAGGCAGCAGGACCCTTTTCAGACTCACTGGAGTGTTCAAAGCCCCATAGACCATTGCCCTCCGACATGATAGACTCTGCCCAGGCCAGGGGCCCTGGTGGCAGCTGCTGGCTCGTGGGAATGGGAAGGTTGGCACTCGTCTTACCCAAGCCACAACTGCCAGGCTCTGGAAACAACCTGCCTACCCAACACTAGGGAACAAACGAATCAATCAACATGTTTCTGCATCCTTTAAAATAATTCAGGCTACTCTGAAATCACATGAAAAATACTTAGGACTCGTTCAGCAAAGAAAAGAACGTGAAATAGCCACCTCATCGGAATAACTAAAATAAATGAGTTCTGCATTCAGACAGACACTGGCAGCGAACACAGAAAATAAAACCATTGATTTTTATGATTGAGGGAATAGGGACAGGTTTTAATTCCCATTACCATGGTTTGTCATAAATGCTTTTTTCCAGCCTTGACCACCTCCTGCCAGAGGAAGCTACAGATGTGTTCATATTGGTGTGCGGCTGGCCCACATTATCTCCTGTTTTGTCCTTCCAGTGACATCTGTGAACAGTCCACACTGTAGGCAGACCTCCAAGCCCGCTAAGAGAGTGTCCAGAAGCAGCCATTAGCTATGTCTCCGAGCAAAAGGGGTTCAAAACTTGGCAATGAGAAAAGTATTTTTAAGAGGCAAGAAAAGAGGGTTTTATGCCTCCCAGTCCCAACAACTAATAACTGGGACATTAAAAGAGGCAGAGTATAGATCAATATTTAAGCAAAGTGTTAATAAGAACAACTAATAGGCTGTTTTCAGAATAGTAAGCCCACTAGATAAGCAGATGCTAAAAACTACAAAATAAAGAAAGGAAATCTAATGTTAACAGTGGAGTCATGAAACCCTGCAAGGGGAACTCTCACACACTACCTCTTTCAGCAAGAAGAGTATCTCCCCTCATCCAAATGGAAGCAGCTTACTTTCCATAGCCCAGCAGGGGGAAGGAAGGATTTCTCCTTGCCCAGCAACAGCCCAGCCAATGAGAGCTCAGCAAAACCCATGCTCCCAGCTTCCTCCTTTCTCCTACAAAAGCAAGCTCATCTCCTCTGTTCTCTGGACTTGCCCACGGCTCACCATAGTCTTCTTGTCCCAAATTGCAATTCCTCTGCTATTCCCAATAAACTCATTTTGCGGGTAAAAGAAGTGGTTCTTGTTTTTGAAGGTCAACAAGATCATTAGTCCAGAAGGGTGCAGAGGAGTTTCAGGAGGTTGAAGATCCTGCCTTGATTTGTCTAATCAGAAGACTTTATAGATGGCAATTTAAGTAATTCAAAATTTAACTCAAAGAAGATTGGGTAGAGACCAGCTGGGTCAGATCCTCATGGATTCGTGGAGAGCCAAGCGAGATGGCCCAGGGTAGCCCACAGAGAAGGGCGTTGAGAGCTCTCCTCCAGCAACCTTGTGCAGTGATCCACTGATCTGTGTTTGGTCTGCAAAACAACTCAGATCTTTCAAGGCTGAGTCATTCAAAAAGCCACAAACTTCCTTCTCTTCCTCATGCTCGAAAGAGTATGGTGAAGAAAAACCCCAAGGTTAACCAACTGTCTCTTATGTCAATCATTTTCCCCTAAAAGTTTTTTTTTTTTTTTTTTTTAACACCATGGTCAATGGTTTTTGAATGAAGGCTTTCAAGCTTTGTTTTCCCCCAAGGAGTTTTAATTACAAATGGTCAAGTAGCCCTAAACCCCATTTCGCACATAAACTGGACTTCGATTTGGCCTACAATTCCCAAAGATATTTCTTTGTACCTTCCCTGAAGTCATCTAGCAAGCATTTAGTGAACTCACTGTGTGCCAAGGAGTTGTGTTAGGCATTGACGGACCCAAAGATGAACTAAGCCAGGGAGCAACAGGTGAAAGAAAGTAAAAATGCGTATCACACGTGAGAAGAGCAGAAATAGAAGCACAGAGCATCATCCGTGGGGTTCTGCGATATCCAGAGTCAGGTGATAGCTCACCTGGAAAGAAGAGGTTAGGGGAATTGCTCCAGATGGACAGAGTGGCACAAGGTGTGACCGAAGCTGACATTTATGGGGAAGAATGACAAAGCTGAGTTTTCCAAGTGGCAGGAGGTGAAGGTGCAGAGGAAGTATAAACCTGTATAGGTAGAGAGGCTTCTGATCAAGAAAGATTTTGCATGCCAAGCCTAAGAGTTTGGACTTCATCCTGAGAGTCAAGGAGAGAAAGGAGGGTTTTCAGGCAAGGATCCAGTGGAATTTGTGGTTTTCATTTTTATCCTTCGGGAGCAGTGAGAGGATGGACCCGAGGAGAAAGGAACACGGCAGGAAATTTGAACTGTCTGTTTATAATTTAATCTGTCTCATTGAATTCTGACATCACCACCGCGATTACCCATCCCTCACCTGACAGATGATCTACTGTGATATAGATCTGCTTTTGTAACGGAAGGATTCTGTGGTGTGGTTGAAAGAGCACAGGTCTAGAAGTGGAAACCCCAGGTTAGAATTATGGCTTCTTTCCTGACCAGCTGTGTAACCTTGAAAAAGCCACTTCACCTCTCTGATTCCTAGCTCTCTCAAGGAACACCTGCCTCCCAGAGATGTTGTGAAGATCCCAGATCACAAGGATGTGAAAGCTCTTGGCAAATCACAGAGCCCTGTGAAAATGCTCATTCCGTTATTCTCCTACTATACTGGGATATACAGGGGTTTTCATTTCCTCCAGCATTAGCTTTGCCATAGGGATCCACTCAGATTTGGACTCCAGTTTTTCACTGTACTGAGAGAGTCTCAATAATCTATCTTTAGACAAAATTGTACTGCGTAAAAGGGAGGGCCCATATTTCTTTATGTTCTGGTATCCTCAAGAAATTGAGGTTGCAGCAAACCATACTCTGCCACTAGAGGGAGCTCATTCTTAGCATCACCATCATTTAAGCTCCATTTCCAAGTGGTCATCCGCTAGAGGACACAGAAAGCTGGGGACGGTTAGTTGGCTGGGGAGGGGGGCAAAATTTTAATCACCATTCATCATTAGTCCATATCTCCGCAGTTAGGCTAGAATTCTATCCCAGGGCCACCACTTCCTCGTGTACAAATTTGAACAAGCGACTTCATTTCTCTGAACCTGTTTCTTCATCATTCCTATCCAAAGGAAATGATAATGTGAGATAGTAGACAGTGTCCAGCGAGTATCTAGCACAGAACAGGAATCCCATAAATTCTAGAATCCCCCTCTTTTCACGTTTTGCTCTAAGTAACAAAAACTGAGAAATTTACATGAAATGGAAAGGCAAACAGGAGAAAACAGAGTGGAAAGAGGCAGGAAGGGCTGGTGACTGCTCTTAGTGTCAGATGTGGGCATCCCTCCTTCTCACAGCTGTTGAGCAGAGGCATCTATAGATGTAGATGCCGTTTTATAAGCCCCATGGCTAGACTAGGCAGCCACAAACAGATGGGCAGCTAGACGTAGCTGCAAAATGAAGCAGGCATATGGACCACAAACTAGGGCTCCCTCTCCTTCTGTTGGAGCCATTGCCCTCAATTCCAGAGTCATTACCCTCAGGTGGAAGAGGAAAAATGTTATTTAATCGATTTCACGTCACCCTACCTTATATTCCTGAAATCACCATATTAATCCTGCCTCATATTTTCAGAGCCTTCTCTTGGTCTTCTAGCAAGTGGCTCTGACAAAGTCTGTGCCAAAACCATGCCGACACAACCGGTGGAAAAAGAAGATTTGAGTCAAACAACCAGGTTCCCTTGACCGAATTCCAAATCTCAGATGGGGTGATTTTTCCTCTCTGCATTAACTCTTTTTTTCTTTACTAAACCAACAGAATCAACTAGATCTTTTGATTTCTCTTAGACAAAGGGAGGAGGGAAGTCACATTTGTAAAGCACCTGTTTTGTGTCGGGCTCTGTGTTGGGCACATTACTAACAACTCCCACGTAATGCTCACAGCCCTACAACGGGGAGGTGCTTGTCTCTGCTTTACTGATGAGGCGCCTAAGGCTCAGGGAGGTTGAGTAACTTGCTGGAGGTCACACAGTGATGTTTGTGGGAGAGCCAGGTCTGGAGCTCTTGTGGGAGACACCACAGTCTGAGTTTTTCCAGCAGGTGCACACCAAATACGATAAAAATCTCTCTGAAATCTCCCTCTTTAAAGTTTTCCTATGTGGTGTGCCCCCTTTTTAGATCTCGGCCATCTCAATTTCTAACTCTTTCTTGAGTTTTCCTTGTTATAGAACAGTTTCCATTTAATCCATCCTCAAATGACCTTACGCTCTTTACTCACTATCACAATGCCCCACAAAACGTAAGAATAGCCATTTCATATGTAGGCAAACTGAGGCCGGAAGTGACTTAACTATCTAAGGTCACTCAGTTGGCAAGTGAGGCTTCCGGCTGCAGAAAGACAACTTTCTCTCATGCAGACGCTGCCTCTAGACTGAGCTGGAAGGGCACCACAGAGCTCTGGCCCTCCGAATACAGAACTCAGGAGCATTATCCTCAGTGCTTCCCCGAGCTCTCAGCTCAATACCGATTAAACATATCTTAGATTAGTCACCTTATCTCTGTCTCCACTGCCAGTGCCCTGGGTCAGGCTCCCATTGGCTCTCAACAGGATCCTTGCAAAAGTCAGCCACCTGCTGTCCAAATCTCCAAATCTCCTGCCTCATCAGCCCAGCTCCTTGCTGTCAACAGAGGGCTCTTTTCAAAAAATTAATTCCATGGACTCACATAGCTGATGAAAATGTTACAGTGACACTCGTCATCTCCCAGAGAGAGCCAGAATCCTTTAACCTGCAAAACAGCCTCCTTTATGTGAGACCCAGGCCGCCTCTGTAATCTCAGGGATGCCACCCCAAAACCACGCCCTCCCCTACTCAATTGCTTAACACAGCGACGTAGTATTGGGTCTATAATTAATGCTAGTTCATTCCCCTAATGGAATCCCGGAGCCCTAGCTGAGCACAAGGACTCTCTTGCAGCTAGGTGTGACCATATAACTAGGTTCTGGCCAATGGGATGTAAGGGAAAGTGCTGTTAGCACTGTAGCATTGAAAGGAAGCTTCTTGCGGGGTGCCTGGGTGGCTCAGTTGGTTAAGTGTCCAACTCTTGATTTCGGCTCAGGTCATGATCTCAAGGTTGTGAGGTCAGACTTCATGCTCAGCTGGCAGTCTGCTTAAGATTCTCTCTCTCCCTCTCCCTTTTCCCCTCCCCATGGTCATGCTCTCTCTCTCTCTCTCCCTCTCGCTCTCTCTTTCTCTTAAATAAATAAATAAATATATTTTTAAAAAGGATAGAAGGAACTGGGTTCCCTGAGGGTTTACAGAGTATGCCACTGTTGTGCTTGGTTTGCCTTCCTTGAAGATAAGGATTTGAGCGCATTTATTTCAGAGATGATGCCTAGAAACACCGGGAGGGAGTGGGGGTGTAAAACAGAGAAGGGAAAGGAACAACAAAGTTTGTACATTACTAAACCATTACCGCCGTGGGCAGCTGGCCCTCAATCACAATGGGAATACTGGGAGAATGTAGAACACGACCCAGTTATCCTGCCCGAAGGGCAAGGATGCTGAGGGATTTACGCTGCAACACCTGCAGAAACTGATGGGATTTTTGGAGGAAGGGGGCATTCCTTTGCTGCCACCTTGGCCCCCCTCACTCCAGGCAGAGAGTGCTCTGCGGGCAGAGAGGGCCCTCGGGGAGGCGTGGGTGCCAGAAGATGGATGGGTGGTCTGAGTGCACACAAACAGTGATGGTGCCAGGCATTTGGCCCCCCAAAGTACCGGCGTATGTGTGACACTCACCCACCTCTCCATTCCTTCATTCCAGCTTAGACTTCAATGAAATAGAAAGAGAAAACTTCCATTTTCTTAAGTGACCTTTTTAGTCTCTTAATGCATGTATTTCTATTAACCAACAATAGCATGACATCGTCTGTATGCAAAGCCCTTGTCCGCCACTTACTAGATGCAAGGGACTGAACCTCTCTGCCCTCAGTTTCTTCTTCTGGAAAATGGGTCTACTCAGACTTCCTCAGACGGCTGTTTTTTAAGGGTGCCTGGGATGCTGCACTGCCTGCCACAGTGTGAAACACTTACTACGCTTGTTTCACTTCCAAGAGCACTTTCTAAAAGCTACTCTTGAATTCGCCTTCCTAGTCCGCAGAACCTCCAGGACTGGCCCTTACAGCTGTCCCAGAGCAGTGCTAAAGAAGATCGTTATCAAAGTCTCCCTCTGCTGCCCCAGAGTAAACATGAAATTGGGACCTGAAGCCAGAGCCAAAGATTAAAGCCAAGAAAAGACAGCGGATCTAGGAAGAAAATGACCGGAAATGAGAAGAGCCCCCCCAGGAAAGCCAGGAGAGGAGGGAAGAGACACCAGGTTCCCGAAGCTTTCAGCAGAGGTTCCCTACTCACCGACCTTCTCTGGCCCCAGCATCCAGCCAGGCAGCAAGGAACCAGTGCCCCATCGGGCGTCTGTGAATGAGCCGACACAGGTCACCCAGGCGGTGGTCTGGCTCGCTGCCCAGCTCTGCTCAGTTAGCAACACCGAGGAAAGCAGCTCCCTCAGCAGGCACCCGGGATGTCTGCAGACTCTTCCCCCTCCTTTCCTCCGCCCTCCCCGCCCCAGCCCCCCAAGCACAGGAGGGAGCAGAGAACACACCCCAGAGCCAGAAAGCAGCAGCTCCTCCCTTTCAAAGCCCAGTCTATGGGAACTTGGAATCATTAACATTTGCAGGGCTGCCCAAGGTAAATATCTGTTGACTCCTGATGGATAGCAAGTGCTCAGTCATTAAGATTAGTTGAAATTGAACCTAGGGGGTTATTGTTTTAACTGTTACTCTCCCCAGGTGCTATCACACGTGCAGAACTGGTCGTTAATATTAATTATTCAGCTGGCTTCTATGGAGTACTTCCCTGAGCCAGGCGGTCTTATTAGCCAGGGTCTCCGAAACTAGGAGACGGGGCTCCACGACTTGGATTAAGTCACTTCTAGCTGGGGAAACCACTGGGCAACCAAGTAACTGTACGAGTGGGATCAGCCAGCAATCTTTAACTGTTGCCTGATAGGAATTAATCTGACTCTAAATTTGTAGCTTGCTGGGCCCCACTCTCAGGGACTTAACCCGGCACTTGCATTTTTTTAAACAGGCTTTATTTGTTAGAACGGTTTTAAATTTATGGAAGAATTGAGAAGACAGTACCATGAGTCCCCATATAACCCTCTCTCCCAGTTTCCTCAATTACTAACATCTTAGATCTGTAGGGTTCATTCATTAAAATTTATAAAATTCATTAAAATTCATTAAAATTAAGAATTTGATACATTCTTATTTACCAAAGTCCATCATTTATTCGAATTTCCTTAGTTTCTACCTGACACCTCTTTCTGTTCCAGAATCCCATCCTGGCCACCACATCACATTTAGGGTGGCCCCCCTGCTTGTGACAGTTCCTTGGAGTTCCCTTGTTTCTCGCGACCTTCACAGTTTTGAGGAGTACTGGTCAGGTGACTTGTGAGGGCCCCTCGACTTCATGTTTTTCTCATGACTGGACTTGGGCTGTGGGCCTGAGGGGGCAACCACAGAGGGGACAGGCCATTTCCATCACATCGTATCAAGGGTACGTACAATGGGCAGGCAGGACTCACCACTGTTGGTACTGACTTAAGTCAGTGACTGAGAATGTGTTTGCCAATTTTCTCTACTCTAAAGCTACTCTTTTATTTTTTTAATCTACTTTTCGGAAGGAAAGCCCACACTTAAGAAATGGGAAGTTGCCCTCCCCATCCTTGAGGGCAGAGTATCTACACAAATTATTTGGAAAACTTCTACCTGGGAAATTTGTCTTTTCTCCCTATTGATTTATTCAATCATTTTTATGTCAGCATGAACTAATGGCCGTTTATTTTATACTTCAGGTTACAATCCAACGCTGTTGCATTTGGTTACACAAACTGTTTCGGGGTTGGCCATTGATTGGAAGCTCTTCCGGTTGGCCTCTGTGTCCCTTTGACACACGCCTATCAATTTAGGGCTTTTTGTTTGTTTCCGAGCATGTTCTCACTTTCTAGCACTATCAGATACCTCAGGCCTATACATACATTTTTCATGTTCCAGCGCTAGAATCATCCATTTCTTCCAGGAGCCTCGGCACCTTTTACTGAAGAGTGGTTTTAGTAACAAAGTTTCCGGTGTTGGGTGGAGGACTGCACTTTATGTAACTTCTTATTTGAATATAATGTCAAACTCACAGGAAGGTTACAATAAGGCATTGTTTTGTGCCATTCGCTGTGTCATTTGATCTCTTTCTCTCTGTATATAATCTTTCCAAACCATGTGGGACGGCATGGCCCTCTACCTCTAAACACTTGGGTATGTATTTGCTAAAAAGAATAAGAATGTTCTCTTATATAACCACAAAGAGTTATTGATTTCTATAAATTTAACATAGATGTAGAATTCTTTTTTCTGAACTACCACCCATCTTCCAATTTTGTCAACGGGCCCAACAATATCCTTTGTGGATTTTTTTTTCTTCAAGTACAGAACTCAGCCTAAGATTAGGTATTGCCTTTAGTTGTCACGTCCCTTTAATTCCCCTGTAATCGGGAACAGTTCCCCAGCCTTGCTTTGTCTTTTATGACATTGAGGTTTTGTGAAGAACATCATCTGCTTTTTTAAACAGAAAGTTCTCATTGAGGATTTGCCCAACTGCCCAGAGTTGACCAAATTATGAAGTTTGAAGGCAGAGTCCCCAGGTCTATCCTCATATCAGATACCAACGGCAAATTCAGGGAATTACCCAAACTACCCGCAGGTTCAATAATTTGCTAGAAGGGCTCCTGGAACTCACGGAAGGCTGTTTTACTTACAGTGGTGGTTTATCACAGAGAGAGGACACAGATTAAAATCAGCCAAAGGAATAGATACACGGGGCAGAATCTTGGAGGATCCCAAGAAGGGATTTTCTGTTTTCCTCTCCCCAGGCAATTAGCACACACTGGCCTCCCAAGAACCAATCGGTGACAATACTCACAAGTGTTGAGTGAGGGAAGCCCACTCAAGCCCCAAGCGTAGACTGGTATTGGAATTTCACCCCATGGGCATGACCAACTGATCACCCACGTGGTTGAACACAGTCTCCAGGTCAACCTGTGTCACATGACCCAACTTCCCCATTCTCTTCCCAGGGTTGGTCTTACCCGTGTGGCCGGCCACCACTCCTATCAGTGATGATGCAGAGCTCAGGGCATCAGCCGAATTTCTCTGGGCAAGCCCAAATTCTTTACTGGGCACCAATGCTGTTTCCTAAATAGATTCAGGTTATGCATTCCCAGCTGTGATAGCATGGAAGCAATGTTGTGGCCTTCTCAGAGTGTCACATCTACAGGCACACACTGTCACCCCGTCCATCCGCCTCACATGGGTGATGTTAATTATAAACATCCAGTCAAGGATGTTTATAGTATGGTCTTCCTCCACCATATAGAACTTATATTTTCCTTTGCTTCTCATAACCCATCTTTTAAAACAGAGGATACAATTTCAGATCTAGCAAATATCCTGCACCTAATCGAATTTCCCTAGATTTAGCACGTATTGATGTGTCTTGCCTGAACCAATCTTTACTACGACGGTTGCAGAATGTTGCTGTACCATCTCCAGCAGCCCCTCCAACTTCACCAGTCAGCACCTGTCGGCCACCATAAGCAAGGAGGACCTGCAGTTTTAATAAGCATCCCCGAGTGATTCTGATGCAGGAAGTTTCCTTAACATTCTCCAAGAGACATCCTGATAAGCTAATCTGATTTGGAAACAAAAATTAGAATAAGTCTCTACTTCATGGACGAGAAGACATTCATCTGTAGGAGAAACACTTCTCAGGGAGAAGGAGCAGCACTTGCAATGGCCAGGGGCATGGAAGAGTCTAGTTCATTTGGGGAAAGGCAAGTCTTGGGGACTGGAAGAAAGAAGTCTTTCTTTTTTCTTTCTTTCTTTCTTTCTTTCTTTCTTTCTTTCTTTCTTCTTTCTTTCTTTTTCTTTTTTTTTAGAATTTATTTATTTATTTGAGAGAGAAAGAGAGCGAGCGAGAGAGTGCAAGCAGGGGGACCAGCAGAGGGAGAAGCAAGGTCCCCACTGAGCAGGGCCCTGATCTCGGGCTCGATCCCAGGACCCTGGGATCATGACCTGAGCTGAAGGCAGATGCTTACCTGACTGAGCCACCAGGTGCCCTGAAGGAGGTCTTCTTTTGATTTCTTTGCCTATTTTCCTTATCTTCTTTCCAACAGCTACATGCTCCTGATGAAAACCCTTCATTTTCTTCTTTAACATCATATCCCCTTGGGACGCCTGGGTGGCTCAGTTGGTTAAGCCACGGCCTTCGGCTCAGGTCATGATCCCAGGGTCCTGGGATCGGGTCCCGCATCAGGCTCCCTGCTCGGCAGGGATCTTGCTTCTCTCTCTGCCTGCCGCTCCCCCTGCTTGTGCTTGCTCTCTATCTCTGACAAATAAATAATAAAAATCTTAAAAAAAAAAAAACCATCATACTCCCTTACTAGTCAAAGTGCTGCACTTGGGAGCTTGTGAGAAATGCAGAATCTCAGACCTTGTCGCTTGATCAAAATCTTCAGATGATTTGTTACCACATTACATTTTGGAAAACACTGACCTTCAGAACCCCTTTCATCTAGCACTTGGCTCTCCAGCCCTATCTCAGGCCATCCCTGCCCCAGAAGTCAAACTCCAACCGTATTGAACCATGTGCACTCCTCTGAAAATGCCTCTTACCTTCTGCAGCCTCCACATAGCCTTTTTACCAGCTAGTCCCTTGCGTGGAAAGCCCTGACCCATCACCCACACCATAGCACTTGGAATGCTTGCTTTCTAGTCAACCCTCTGGACTCAGAATCATTTCCTCCAGTCTTCCCTGATTTCACCAACCAGGTTAGAAGCCCCTGTCATGGCTTCCAGGGCACCCTCAACCTCTACTTTCCGAGCTCATATCCACTGTACAGTAAGTATCCATTACCCTATCTTTCCCTCCACTGAATACTGCAAGCAATTTAAGGGCAGTGACTGCGTCTTATTCATTCATTCACTCATTCATTCCCAGAACAAAGTGCCTGAGCCCTATGGGCACTAGTAAAATGTGTTTAATTAAATAATAGATATATGCTTGATTATGGTAGTAATTAACATTTATCTCATGTTTACTGTGTGCCTGGCACTGTTCCATGTGAGATACACACACACACACACACACACACACACTAATTATGCAGATATAATTATTATGTTCATTTTGCAGATGAGAAAATTGAGGCACAGAGAAGTTTGGTTTCTGAACCAGGATTACACAGTTAGCAATTGCTGGAACTAGGATTTGAATCCAGACAGTCTGTAAGTTTCATACACTGTGTTTCTTGATACAAAAGTATACTGGGAGGAAAGCAAGTTAGTTTTTCTCTCAAAGTCCTCCGTGGATGGGTCAGTTCTATCAGACTGACCCTCAGATGCACAGAACGTAAAGCCCCATCACCATCTGGGCGATGTGCCCTCACTGTTGTCAAGGTACCTGAAAGAAGGGCTCCCACTTGTGAGCACTAAACTTGAAACCCCCAAAAGGAGAAGAAAGGAATAAGGAAGTTCAAATGAGCCTTTAAGTGAAAAGGATAGGACTGTCATACTCTGGCACAGTCTTTAGGACAGGGACAGGCCTCCTAACTATCTGGAAAGGTAAAATGCTCAAGGAAGTTTATCACGAAGAAAGGGACACATTTACAAAAGTTGCTATCTTGAACACACTCATTCTTTCCATATGCATGCTGAGTTCCTATTGCTATTAGCCAGGCATTGTGCAGGTAGAGATGATGAAACACCAATGAAAGGAACAGACACAGCCTTGCCCTTCAGGGACTTACAGCCCCTAATGGATTATTACCATATACATGCTGTCTCTGAGTTGTAGCTGAAGAGAATAATGTCTCCTTGTAAGAACACAGGTTTTGGGATGATACAGACACAAGAGTCCAGCCTGGTCTTCACTCCTACTGGCTATGTGAGCCTAAGAAAGTCATTGTAGACTATGTCCTCTTTTGAAGATGCTAATAATCCTTTCCTCGTGGGCATTGAGCCATTCTTAGAGTCAACAAACCTTACTGGATATCTGCTAAGGGCAGGAACTGGGGACAGAAATAGCAAGAATACAGTCTCTGGCCTTCTGGTGCTCATCGCAGAGGGGGACAGACCTATAACATGCTGACAAATTCCCCAATTGGGAATTGGGGAATCCAGGACCCATTTGGCACACAACAGGCATGCACCAGAAATGGGTGTTAAGTGGATACATACATGTAAATTAAAACACCACAAAGCTATGTGGTAAGCGTATGACAGACCTGGATAGCCATTCATTTATTCAATTTTCCATTTGAAATCATTTACTGAGCATCTACTACCTGCCAGCCACTCTACTAGACCATAGGAATACGGCGATAGACAAAGCAAAGATTCCACGGAACCTGACCCCAGTGCAATGTTCACTGTACCAGAGAAAAGTAGATGGTAAACAAATCAATCCCCCGATGCGTAACTGCATACCAGGTAGTACGAAGTGCTATGAAGAACAAAAGAACAGAGTAAGGAAAGGGGGCGGGGCTCTTGAGCCCATCAGGATACACCGAGCTGGCGCCGTGGAAACAGACAATGCAACATCTCAGGGACCTCGCACAACATAGGTTTACTGTTTGCTCCCCCGAGGTGTGTGGTGGGTGCGGACGAGGAGGCTGGAATGCCTGGTTCCTGCCCAGCCCTCCGGACGCAGCTGCGAAATCATTTCCTCCGACCTTCCCTGTCCGTCTGTCCGTCCGGTTGAGAAGCCCTGACCGTGCACTTGCCCACCCTGCTGCTTAGGGCCCACCCACCCCAGTGCAGCGCCCTCAGCGCGATACTTCCGGTCCTTCCTCCGCGGCGGGTGAGGACAGAGGCAAGCACCCACAACCCCGGGCTGATACGCGGCGCTTCGGCTGCCAGACCACCGGCCTGAACTAGTCAGCGGCCCGACCTAAATTCCAGAACTCGGGGAAACATGAAGCTTCTACACCATAGAACTTGAGAAGAAATCAATATTCTTTTTCCTTTTTTTTTTTTTTTCCAGCTTCATCGAGGTATCATTGAAACCAAAACTCATGAACATTAGTAATGGGCTAATGTCTACCACCTATTTTCTTTAACGATTTATTTATTTTAGAGAGCAAGAATTGTGGGTGGGGCGGGGGGCAGAGGAGAAGAACCTTCAAGCCGACTCCCCGCTGAGCACGGAGTTTGACGCTGCAGGGCTCCATCTCCGGCCAGAGGCTTAACAGACTGAGCTCCCAAAGACTCATTTTTAAACACGTAGTCATGGAAGCTTCTTGGAGGAGGTGATTTTTGAGCAAAATCTGAATTGAAACGATGTCGTGAATAAATCTGGGGGAAAAGGTGCTCCCACCTGAGATGGCAGCTAATGCACAAGTCTGAAGTTGGATGTGCTTGGCATGTTCCTGGGCAGCATGGCGGTCAGAGTGGCAGAGCGCTGGGAAGCTTATTGGCCTCCAACAGAGGAGAGTTGATCTGGGCTACAGAGGATGAATCAGAGTCTGCCAGACCTAAAACGGGTATTCCAGACAGAAGGCACAGCAGGGGCAAGGATGTAATGTGGACAAAATGAGATGATACAGGTGAAAGTACTTTATGAAGTAGAAAGGGCTCCATTCACGTTAGTTGTTCTTATTACCTACCATAAGTAAAGAAGAGGTAGCAAAGGTATTAGAGCAAATGGTGAAGAAAAGTGAAGAATCTGGGAGGTAGCTTGTCGGAAAAAAGAACCTTTATGAAAGATGGTAAGAAATCAATAAGAAAACACTGGTGTTAATAACACAGATGCAGCCTTTTTCTGACAAGCCCTTTTGGTGATCTGCAGGATGCAGGTGTAGACTCTGCAAATACTTCATCAAAGCCATTCTGTTGCTGGTTCTGCTGCCATTGCCATTATGGCCACTTAGGAAACTCACAAGAAGACTCCAAGAAAAATCATGGTAGGAGATTACACATCATACTAGACATTAGCCTGATTAGGTATGTATTAGTCAGAGTCCTCCAAAGACATAGAACTTCCCAGAGGAGAGATGGACAGACAATGAAGATTGGCTCATGTGATTATGGAAGCCGGGAAAGCTGGTGGTGTCAGTCCGTGCCTGATCCGAAGGTGTGAGAACCAGGAGCACTGATGGTACAGATTCCAGCCTAAAGGTGAATACAGATGTCCTAGCTCAGTCAGGCAGAAAAAGGAGCTCCCCCTTCCTCTGCCTTTTGGTTTTATGCAGGACCTTCAATGGATTGGCTGAGGCCCACCCAAATTAGGGAAGGCAATCTGCTTTACCAAGTCCACTGATTCAAATGCTAATTGCATCCAAGACACCCTCACAGAAATTATTGTTTAATCAAGGCACCCCGTGGTCTAGCCAAGTGGACACATAAAATTAACCCTCACGAGATGTCAGTTTCCAAAGAAAGATATCACCAAGTTGACCCATCCTTCTGAACCAAAGTTGGCAGTCTTGGTCTCGGGAAAACCCGAGAACCCAGGATGCCCCTTGAGGAACCCATCTCTCCACACATGGAAAAAAATGGCAAGTGGTTCTTTTTATGGAAGCAATAGAACATGGTAGTTAAGAATATATGGCAGATCTGGTTTTTATCTCATCTTTACCATGTATAGTAAATATATATAGTATATGTGTGTCCTTGGACAACCACATCCCTCTCTCTGCCTTCTTTCTTATCTATAAATTAAAAAAAATAATAATACTATCTTCCTCAAAAAGTTGTGGTGAGAGTTCAAGGAGAGAATGCATGTAAAACACACAATAAGGGCGCCTGGGTGGCTCAGTTGGTGAAACAACTGCCTTCGGCTCAGGTCATGATCCTGGAGTTCTAGGATCGAGTCCCGCATTGGGCTTCTGGCTCCACGGGGAGTCTGCTTCTCCCTCTGACCTGCTCTCTCTCACTTTCTCTCTCTCTCTCAAATAAATAAATAAAATCTTTAAAAAAAATACAATAAATGTTTGTTCTTGAATTTATGCATTTAAATATTAGAAAGGGTTGGTGGAAAGCTTGAGAGGAAAATGTATGACAGGGTTAAATTGCAGATATTCACATTGTGACCAGAAGGAGAAAGGAAGAAAGAATTCAACTTTATTAACTGTTAATCATGTGACAGACACTCTTAAACCCTAAATCTAAACCTTTTTCTCATTCACTTCCCACGACAATCTCTGAAGAGTGAATTGGGCACTGTTGTCTTCATTTTTCAGAGACTGAGTTTCAGACAAGTTTAGTATCTTGCTCAAGGTCACTTAGTTCCTAAGTGGTATTTTTTTTTATGGCTGCAAAAAGAGTACAGGTTTTTCCATTACTGGAAAAATGTTTCTGCATGTTACCAATATCCTTGCTATTATTCTCAATACTAATGTTAATCATTGATCTCCCAAAGAAGCACATCTGAAGTCAACTCTCCAGACTCAATATCAGTTCATTTTAGGGATAAAGGTGATTCTTGCTAATGGGGTTTGCAAGAGAATCACAGCACTTACTGGCGTTATAGCCTGGGGTGAATTCCCTAAACCCTCAGCCTTTATTTGCACACCTGCAAAATGGAGAGAACAATGCCTTGCAAAATCGCCATGTGAATTAAATGAGATTATATAAGGGAAATCGCCTAGCAAAGTGCCCGTTTTCTTAATCTAAATCTTCAAATCAGCTCTACGGAGATAGTCTGGAAATCCCTTACTGTCAGAAACCATTGAAGTGATAATCTAACTTCTAATAGCCGTGATTACTTTTGTAGATGTAAGGAAATATTTCTTTGGGCAAATTCTTTTGTGGAATTAAAAAAGCAAGGGAGTTCATCTTTTTCTAGGTTAAGAATAAACAGGAAGAAAGTAGACACTGAAAGAACTTCATAACCCAATATTATAAATTTCTTATTTTTACCTACCAGGAAATATATTTCACTTTTGCTGTATGTGAGGGGATATGCAAAAAAAAAAAAAAAAAAAGTACACACTGGATTTGTTAAAATAATCTAGAGGTTGAGCTTATTAGCTTTTAAATTTGACTAATTATTTGGGGTTAAGATAAGAATCCTAATATGAGTATCAAAAGTATCTCCCAGATGTGCAAAATCAGTGCATTCCAAGGTTGCCTGCTGATTCATTGGCTCTAGGGTGGGGACAAGAAAGCTGTGTTTTCACAGATCACTCCAGGTTATTCTTAAAGCTGGGCAAATCTGGAAAATACGATTCAAACCCACCTTGCAAACTTCAAGATGTTTCACCTCCCCACGAGGCTACTAATTTCGGCCTCAAGTATTTTTGGCCAAGGCAACTACCAAATCATTAAACAATTCCCTAATGTGACTGACAATTAACTTTTAATGAAGTACTGCTATAATTAATTTCAGAAAAGAAAGCATCGCTACAAATGAAGCCTGAGCTTCGTCTTCCATTGAGCAGTGAAGAAAGTCTTCAGACTGCATTAGGACAGAGAAGCCCACTTCGAGTAGGGAAGAGAGGGTGCTCCAGAGGATCTCTTTGACCCAGTGATTTAAATCAGGTCCTACCTGACATTCAGGCAGGTGTTTGCACAGGGAGGCTGCTTCTCCCTCTCCTTCTGCCCCTCCCCCCACTCAGGCTCGCGCGCTCTCTCTCTCAGATAAATAATCTTAAAAAAATGAAATTTGGAATAACTGAACTTAATGAGAGCTAAAGAACATTTATACAGCACCACGGGATTTACAGAGCCCTTTTACAAACATCTTCTCAGTTACCCTTCAGAACAGCTCTGCGAGGTAAGTTATCCTCACTTTATAGTCGAGGTTATCAGGGCTCAAGCTAGTTATCAAATTGTCCCTGGACACTGCATTTCCCAGATTCTAGGTTCCTGGCTTTTTCAACACTCAGAGCTGCTCTGACAGACAATAATGAACTCGAGAGAAGGGGTTTCTGGGGTGGAATGGAATGAAGAAGGCAATTGTTATAAATCAAGCAGAATAAAATATAAGTGGAAGAAAAGGATGAGGACTCCATCACAGAAGTCAAGAGGGCATTCAAGAGTTCAGAGAGGAATTGTGACCAATGACAGCAAATCAACCTCATAAATTTCCAAAGCTGCACTAGAGGCAAAGCTTGTCAGGGCAGACCCAACACGGAAAGGTCCTTCGCAAGACGGAGAAGGTTGCCATTATTCGTCCCCAGGTGCCAGCTCCAAGAGCATGAGTACAGCCAACCTGCCGGGTCACCAGAGGCGCGTCATGCTGGACGCGATGCCCTAGGCCTAAGACCACACATCAGAGACAGACACCCAAGCCTGCAGAGCCCGAAGTTGTTGGGTCTGAGATCAGATGTCTCCTCCAGGGTCTCCATTCCAAGCCCCTGGCCATTGGCGCCATCTAGACGACTCCCCCACCCCCCACCCCCAGTCTCCTGACTGGTCTCCCTGCTTCCAGCCTCCTTCACTCTCTGCTAAGTGCCATTGCAAATGGCAACCTGGGGGTCCAGCCTCCTTCCTCTAGCAAAAGACATTCAGCAGCTCCCCGGATGCCTGAGATACAGGTAAGTGTTGCAGGTCATAATTCCAGCACTAGAGGCCCGGATGCCTGAGATACAGGTAAGTGTTGCAGGTCATAATTCCAGCACTAGAGGCACACTGCCTGGGTTCAAATCCCAGCTCCCCTCCCACCAGCTGTGGATCCTTAAGAGGCTACTTCTCTTCTCAGAGCTTCCTCAGTAATACCTGCCTTGCAGGCTATATGTAGCAAAGCCCTCAGCACAGGGCCTTCCAAGCGGTGTGTGATCAGTGAACGGCGACTGTCCTTACTTATAAAACACCAACCCCAGGAGATATAATTGGAGTGTTTGACCAGTTCATCCTCTGCTAGGAATCGTCTGAGTGTAAGACAGACCTGCAGCCATCGCAAAATAACTCTGGGTCTCCAAATACTGTATTTTCCATTTGTTCGGCCGTTGCTAAGGGCCTACTCTGAGCCAGAAACTATTGTCAGTGCTGGGGAATCTCATTTTTTTTTATAAAAATTGTATATATTTAAGGTGTTAAAAGGTTCTCTACCAAATTCCACTGTGTTCATGGGGTCTGGGGCCCAATAGGCATTGCTCTGACACCAGCCAAGTAGCCCGTGATTCAACTCAATTCTGACACTGTCTACTTGGAGATAGCATCTCATCCCATAGGTTAAGGGCTCAGTCCTACAAGACTGCCCCTCTCCACACACACACACACACACACACACACACACACACTTCAGATGCCAGTCCCCAGCCCTCATTGTCACCTGGAGTTCCAACAACCCCCTCCTTGGATTTGATTAATTTGCTAGAGCGGCTCATAGGACCTAGAGAAACATTTTACTTGCTAGATTTCCAGTTAATTATAAAAAGATGTAACTCAGAAACAGACAGATGGACGAGAGGCACAGGGCAAAGTGTGGGGAAAGGGCACAGAGTTTTCATGCCCTCTCAGAGCACACCGCTCGCCCCAAATTTCCATGTGTATTCACCAACTTGGAACCTCTCCGAATCCTCTGCATTTAGGATTTTATGGAGGCTTCATCACGTAGGCATGTTGGAATATTGGCTCCATTTCCAGCCCTTCTTCCCTCTCAAGAGAATGGTGGGTGAGGCTGAAGGTCTCAAGCTTCCAATCATGGCTAGGTCTTCTCAGGGACCAGCCCTCATCCAGCAGCCCAGGAGCCCACCCAAAGCTGGCTCGTTCAAACAAACTGACACTCCTATCGTCCCCGAAATTATATGGTGTTCAGGAACTCTGTGCCAGGAACTGAGGACAGAGAGCAATGTCTATTTTCTATTATCTTACTGGCGTACTATATGATGTTTTGATATAGATATGCTTTGTGAAATGATTATTACTACAGCCAGGTTAATTAACCTCACCTCACAAAGTTACCTCTACAGCCAGGTTAATTAACCTCACCTCACAAAGTTACCTCTTTTGTCTGTGTGTGTGTGTGTGTGTGTGTGTGTGCGTGCGCGTGCGTGTGTGTAATGAGAATGCTTAAGGTCTACTCTCTTAACATTTTAAGTATTCGATATAGTCTTACTATTAGTATTACTAACTATAGTAGACTATATTCTACTAGTATTACTACTATAGTAGACTATAGTAGACACGTTGTACCTTAGATCTCTATAACTTATTCATCTTGCATAAATTGAAATTTCGTACCCTTTGACCAACATCTCCCTATTTCTCTCACACTTCCCCACTCTAATAAACATTATTCCACTCTATGCTTCTATGAATTTGACTTTTTCAGATTCTATATATAAGTGAGATCCTGCAGTATTTTCCTTTCTGTGCTTATTTTGCTTAGCATAATGTCCTCTAGGTGCATCTATGTTGTCCAAAATGGCAAGATTTCCTTCTTTTTTCAAGCTGAGTTACATATATACTATATACATAATAATATAAAATAATATTTATATAATAATATAAAGTAATATAGTACTATATTACATATAATATTATATACTATACATATATGTATATTCTCACAATTTCTTTATCCATTCATCCATTGAAAGACACTTAGGTTGTTTCCACATCTTGGCTATTGTGAATAATGCTGCAATGAACATGAAGTGTGGCTCTCTCTTTAGGATATTGATTTTATTTCCTTTGGTTATATACTCAAAAGTATATGGGATGATTGGGTCATAGGGCCAATTTTACTTTTAATTTTTAGGAACCTCCAGACTGTATTCCATAATGGCTGTGCCAGTTTATATTCCCACCAACAGTGCACAAGGGTACCCCTTTCTCCACATTCTTGCCAATAGTTGTGATCTCTCTCTCTCTTTTTTTTTTTGTAATACCATCCCAACAGGTATGAGGGGACATCTCATTGGAGTTTTGATTTGCATTGCCCTGATGATGAATGATATTGAACACCTTCTCATCTACCTGTTGGCTGTTTGTATGTGCCTATTCAGGTTCTTTGACTATTTTTCAATTTGGTTATTTGTTTTTATACTATTGAGTTGTATGAGTTTCTCATATATTTTGGATATTAACCCCTTATCAGATGTATGATTTACAAATATTTACTCCCAATCCGTAGCTTGCCTTTTCATTTTGTTGATCATTTCCTTTGCTGTGTTGAAGCTTTTTAGTTTGATATAGTCCAACTTGTTTAATTTTGCTTTTGTTTCCTGTACTTTTAGTGTCATATCCAAAAAATCATTGACGAGGCCAATATCAAGGAGATTTTCCCCCTCTGTTTTCTCCTAGGAGTTTTGTGCTTTCAGGTCTTATGTTTGTCTTTAATGCATGTTGAGTGGATTTTTGTGTTTGGTATAAAGTAACGCACACATCTTTGCATGTGAACATCCAGTTTTCCCAGGACTATTTATTGAAGGAACTATCCTTTCCCCTTTGAGTATTCTTGGTGCCCTTGCTGAAGACTGTACAGGGCTGGGTTTCTACCTGGGCTCTTGATTCTGCTCCATTGATCTGTGTGTCTGTTTTTATGCTAGTACCATACTGTTCGGATTATTGTAGTTTCGTAATACAATTTGAAATCAGGAAGTATGGTGCCTCCAATTTAGTTCTTCTTCTTCAAAATTCCTGCAGCTACCCTGGGTCGTTTGTAGTTCTGTATACATTTTAGAATTGATTTTTCTATTTCTGTGAGAAATACTGTGATTTTGACAGGTATTGCATTGGATATGTAGATCACTTTGAGTAGTACGGACATTTTAACAACATTAATTTTTCCAGGTTGTGGCACCAATTTTGTGTATCTGGGAGACAGATGCTAAATAATTGAAATGCCATCTCTGTCCTCTCAGAGCTTACGTTCTAGTAAAGTGGACTGAGCCCTCCTCCCCAAAACTTCAGACTTCGGTCTGTTCTGTCTGACCTCTTGGAGAACCTCTAGCAGGGGAAGGAACCAGGGTAAGGAACCGGAGTAGGGTGGTCTGAACGATGAGAGAAGAATAAAGCCTGGGCCGAAGAGCAGCCATCCTAAGGGGCAGAGAGAGGCTCTGGAGGTCTAATTGCAGTCTAGCCTCCATGCTCATGAGAGAATTTTGCACGGTTACAACAGGTTCCTCCCTAGGCATAAGACAGGTCCAATACATTGATGTTTACCCAAATCCAACCAGAAAAAAAGTCTATGCGTGGATGCATGGATTGTCACAGGTAGGGACCAGTCTACCTATGTTACACTGACGAACATTCTGATAGCCCTGTAGCTGTGTCACAATGTCACTTCATTTAATCTTCCAAACAATATCAAGTAGGAGTTTTCGGGCCCATTTTACAGATGATGCAACAGGATCACAGTGGCGGAGTGGCAATCTGAACTCAAGTAAATCTGGCTCCAAGCCTGGGCTTTTATAGTATATCATTTCATACAAAGAATAGAGTTTCATCAGTGCTGCTTCAATGGCCGGAGTATTCCTGACTCCTCGCCTTCCTCCACCTAGAGTATGTTCACCTGCTGTCCTCTACTCCAGGCCCCGTCTCCAGCCATGGAGGCCATAGAGACAAACTGGACATCAATCCCCATCACAGAATTTCCAGTCTATAAGGATGTATTAACCATGCTAACAACCCTAAAATCTCAGTGGTGTGTTTCTCACTGCTCTCACAGTCCCATGCAGGTCTGTGGGGTTTTTGTTCATGCCAGGATCCAGAGATCTGGATTCCCCCATGTATCCTTCCACCAAGTCACAGTCCTTCACCTCCAGTTGGTTGGACAAGAGAAAGAGTCCAAGAATATCGCAGAGAAACGGTAACGCCCAGGTCTGGATGTGGAAAACACGGTTTCCAACCACAGGATCCCTAAGGGGAGCATACACAATTGTAACCATCTAGCCAGGCTCTGCTAGAGAAGCAACCGGAAAACAATGAAGCAGGTGTCCTCTTCCCTAAGACGTGAGTTGAGTGTGATACAAGTTAAGAGGAGGGCCAGTTCCCTCCAGCCCAGCTGTGCAGGAGAGGGAGAGGTATTATTTCTGTCCCAATGGTCAGGCTATACCCACTGGGGAGAGGTAGGGCTGGACCCGGTCTCCTTCTGTGTCAAGATGAAGCCCACCTTTCCCAGAGAATTCTGTTCTTCGCCAGAATCCTTCTCCCACAGGCAGGAGCCCCTGCCTTTACTGGCGAAAGTGAACAGTTCTCCCCATCTTTCCCTGTCTTCCCGCTCTCAGTGCCCCGGACCTCAGGTGCAGACGCTGCACGATGCAGCTGTTAATCTTCAGGCTGAGAGCGACAGGAAGAAGGTCGGCCTCCACAGTGCAAAGGTTCCTGACTCTGATTCACAACCAGGACGAAAAATGATAACTCTAATGCCCAATACTTACAAAATAAGGCTTCGGCCCTCACCTCTAATAAATTATTGAATGCTTCCCTTTCCCATCCTCAACCTCCATTTCTCACTCTTACTGCCTCTATTGAATTCCCATCACCTGAGTCTTACAGAACATCCTAAAGCCGATTTCCCAAACTTGACTGCTGATGTGAGTTATCTGGACTACTTGCTAACGATACAGATCATCAGGCCTCTCCCCCAGAAATGCTAATTCTGGGATGGAGCTCCCCCCAATCTGGGTTTTCTAAGAAGAGCTTCAGGTAATTCTCACCTTCAGGAAAAGGCCGGGAAAACACTGATATAATGCATATGCCATGGTAAATGATTTCTGGAAGTTTTTTAGCTTGAAAACACAATTTTATACAGTTTTTACCACCTTGTCTTAGTCTTGTTCACAACTGACATTTGCGTATTACTTAACAGTGATTTCTACAGGTCTCACAGTCACCAAGGGAGCTAAGTAGAGACTGGAAACAGGGAAGGTAAGTGATTTGCCCAAACTCGTCCACAAGGAAATGATAAAGTTGACATCAAACCCAGGCTTCCCAACATCAAAGCTCTAGTCCTGTGCCTCATTATCCTTCATTCCATCGTTTGAAGCGTCTTCTTCCTGGGCCTCCTATCTGCTGTGGCTATGACTGGGGTGGGAAGGTAGGCCACGCTGACTAAAAAACCAGAAGTTTCTCTGACATCCTATCCGCCTGTGGCAGGGGCGGTGGGGAGGCAAAGATGCAGCTGGGGGGTAATGGGGGACGTTGGCTGAGGAGCCAGGCAGAAACGGGAAGCAGGCAGTGATGAGAATGGGATTCCTTGGGGCACCTGGGTGGCTCAGTGGGTTAAAGCCTCTGCTTTCAGCTCGGGTTGTGATCTTGGGGTCCTGAGATCGAGCCCCGCATTGGGCTCTCTGGTCAGCGGGGAGCCTTCTTCCCCCTCTCTCTCTGCCTGCCTCTCTGCCTACTTGTGATCTCTCTCTGTCAAATAAATAAATAAAATACTAAAAAAAAAAAATGGGATTCCTTTTATGTAGGAAACCACAGCACTAGGGGGCTCCTCAGCACTAGGGAGCCCAGCACCTGAACTCCTACTAAAAAGGGCGGCTTGGAAATCATGAAAGGTCAGAGAAGGCAAGGAATCAAGTCCGCATTGGTCAGCCAAAGCAGCGGGGAGCACTGACCCCTTGCCCACTCTTGGTCTCCGCCCGGTCTCCACTCCCGCTGGACGCGAGGGGTTCTAGTTTCGGCGCAACAGCCCTTGGGGCTGCTGTTGCTCCCTTCTCCTGAAACCCTCTTTCTCCAGGTGCCACATTTCCTGATTCGGTTTCTCGGGGCCCCTCTAGGAAGCCCTCGTCGGTACGTCCCAGGGCCCCGATCGGCACTTCCTTTGAAGTAACTGGCCCCGAACCCCTCATATTGGTGTTGGGACATGAGTCTCATGCCGTTGGGCAGGAGCCCGGACTCAACACGGCAACTCAGCCCTGAAGGACCCACCGACGGGGCCCCAATGTGCCCTCCATACCCACGGCGAGGCAGCCGGGTTCTGGGAGGCCGCCTTCCACCCTGCCGCTGGGAGCTGGCCAGCGCTCATGCCACCCCGGCGCCTTCCCACTCTCTTGCTCTGAGTTGCATTCTCTTTCTCCTTCTCTCTCTTGCTTTCTCTTTTTCTCACTTTCTCTTTCCCTTTCTTTTCCTCTCTCCCTATCCCCCATCTCCCCCACCCCCCCCACCCCCCCGCCATTAAATGCTCTTCCAGTGGGGGTTGCCTCTCCGTCTCTCCAACACACATGCTCACCACCATTGCAGCTGGGGGCTCAGGTGAGAAATGAGTCCCACCTGCAGTTTCGGCACACTTGAACACGGTCGTTGCCAGTCATGGGCGCTAGCTTTTGTCAGCGAGCTTGTCCCCTCCTTACTGCGTGTTTGTGGCCCACCGTGGGCAGCACATGTTGTTGTGATCTACCTGACAACCTCTCTATTCAGCTCCTGCTCTCCGCCGGCTTCCCTCCAGAGCCTGGGGTTTCAGAACGGGCTGGTGGAGCCTCCCAGAGCTTGGGTGAGCAGGGCCTGCCACGGCCTCCGCTGCAGCTCCTGGAGCTTCTCTGGGGAGTGAGGGAGTCTCCGTTCACAAATCCATAAAGTTCAGGTTGAAGTTCAAATCCCTCCAAGTCTGGATGGTTCCTCTTGGGACATTTTCTGTAGAACACCCCACGGTGTGTCTGTTGGATGGGCGTGCCCCTGCTATCTCCGAATTTTCATGGAAGCCCAAAGCTGACAAGTCCTGGATCTCCTAATCCATCGCCCACCTTCCAAGCTTCTAAGAGTCAGAGTAAGGGTTTCTTTGAAGAGAGTTGCCCGTCTGGCAGGTAGTGTCTGACATTCCCGTCCCCTCTCTACAAAGGAAGGAAGTGGGCAGGAGAGAGGGTCCTCACCCCGTCTCAGCCCGCAGAGAGCTGCCTGTGACTGCAGAGTGGGGAGGGGCGCAGGGCTGAGCTCCCCCTCCTCAGAAGGTGAAACAAGGGTGACGTTGTTTTTCCCAGGTGTCAAGCAGACTTCACCCAGAGGAGCTAAGCTGGAGCCATCTTGAAAGGAGCCCCACGCAGGAGGATGGGGCAGGCTGAAGAGATGCCAGCAGGAAGAGTCTGGAGGTATTCCTTCTGAGCAACAGCCGAGGAGGGGTTGTTGGCTGCCAGCCAGAGGACGTACCGCCCAAGCCAGAGATCCCTGGGAGGGCCAGGGCTGGGGCTTCAAGGACTCACAGAGTCTCTCCTTGAGCATTTGGGCATCTGCCACACAGACAGCATCAAGGCCAATTATGCCAGCAGCTGTCAAATAAGAATTAAGATTTCCCTCTTATTCCTCCTTCCCACTCATCCAGAAGCAGTAGAAAGGGAGCTAGCTGGGAGGCGAGGTAAAAGAACAGACCATGTCTCTCTTCTCCAAGGAATGAAGCTGAGTCCAACCTGATTTAAATCAAATTGAGCTTTTTAATACTCCAGAAATGATTCTGTTCTGATACATGCAATTGCCAGAAAAGCTAGTATCTCTGAGATATTAGCTAGGAATGGGAAAGCGATTCCCAACATAGCTGGTTTAAAGAGCAGTGGTTGATTAAAAAGTAAAAATAAAAAAATTATTTTTGGATTTTACGCTACCGAGTTCAACCCATTCAACGTATAGGTGAGTTGTACTTGTAATTCGGATACGCTCAGATATAAGGGATACTAGACTTTTAGAAAAGGAGGGTATTCTGAGATGGAAGGAGAAGCCAGAAGGTGAGGCCAAACTGAAGGGATCTAGGGAAACTAACCTGGCTCAGGACCAGGCTGGTGTGGACCAGTATGTAGGTCCCAGCCTAGCTCGCAAGGCCTGACCACCCACATACCTGTGTGGGGCAACCTGCCCTGGGGGTTGCTGCAGTAATGGGGGTCCAAGGCTCAGAGGGCAAATACTCAGAGGTCAAGGGATGGTGGGCCTGGCTCTGGAAGATTTCAGAAGATGGATGGGGGACCAGGAACATTCCATCACCCAGAGGGCAAGGGAGCATCCAGAGGAGTCAAGCAGGGTACCTGAATTCCAGCCCACTTCACTGAGTTTCAGGGAGGGACTTCCACCCAAAGGTGAAACTGAAGAATTAGGAACTACAACTGATAAAGCACAGAGAACTAAGACAGAAACATCCCATAGAGGGAGGCAGAAGTGCTCCTTATGCGCAGGGACTCAGTTCCACGTGTGTGCTTCCTAGGAAATGTTCCCCTATAGGCCCACTCTCCCCTCTGCTCAGCCCCTGACTGGGTTAAAACTTCCTCTTTGTCTTGATAGCATTCTGTGCGTCCCTCTAATTTAGTCCCTATATGTTGCTGTAATGTACTATACTAGAGTATAATTGTCCCCTTTTCTATTCCCCTCATAGGGCCTGAGGAGAGCCTATCTAGGAGCAGGGATTTAGTAAATGTTTCCTGAGTGAATGTGTAAGTGAATGAATGCATGAGTGAGTGAATGAATAGTTAATTGGATGAAGGAAAAGCTACACAGGTGTCTTGACTAAGTCCTGGTGGCATATAGGTCTAAAAGTTGGTTAGCACCAAATAGATGTTAGCAGGTACATTAGGGTGTGGGTAAAGAAGAGACTAAGGGTGGTGGCTAACTGGTGGGGCCTGGATCTAGGGTTGAATTCTTCTTAAGGACCATAGTGTTAAGGGGAAGGCGTATAAGAGCTTTCTCAATCATGATGTGCTTAGGACTGGAGGAAGGAGAGGTCCTATCAGTGGAAGTTATCGGGAAATCCAGAGGACATTGCTGAGGAAGGCAGAACTCTGGGAAACAAGATGGCAGCTGCTATAAAGATGGTAGTTGTTACTATGGTCTTTCTAGAGTGTTTCACAACTGACCCTGGAGTGTTTGCAGCATAGGGACCATAACAACATAAGTCCATCTTCTGTATTAAATAATTCAAGGGTAACCATTCATCAGCAGCACCTGACACTGTGATACTACAACTTGGAGGCAGAGGAATCCTATCCAAGCGGCAATGATGCAGCTTCTACTGAATGCAGTTCCCGCTGAATTACAGCTACGGAAGAATAATGTCATCTGGGAAGATATGCTAAGAACACCTTCCCAGTAAAATTCTCTAAATTAAAAGGCAGTGTTTGAATCAGAGTGAGTGTTATCAATATCAATGAGATCCAAATGACTACAACTACCACAGGAATACATCAAAACTCATATTACCACATGCATCCATATTACCACAGAAAGTAAAGCTGGACAGACAAGGGGAGAATGGTCAGACATCACACCCAACATAATTTCAGATCTCTGAGCCCCATGCCAAGATTCTGCCAAACCTTATGGCATCCAAGAGATGGGAGTTAGATAGAAAAAGCATATGGCTAGGGTGGGAGGGGGTTGAGGAGGAATTGCACAAGAAACAGACTTGCTTTTCCAGAGGTCTGCTTCAGCATCAGACTGTTGAGACAAAAATATGCTGTTTGAAACACACAAAAAAACGTCCTTAGTATTGCCTTTTAATACCAGGAATTGTATCCCGGGGGCAGGCCTCACCCAGCCTCCACCTTGCACACACACAGGGCAGACATGTGGAGGGGTACATACAGGAAATGTAATTCTCAGGAATCTAGACCTTTTGGGGTGCTGTCAAAGGCATCTGGCAGAAGTAACTTGATTACTTGATTCAAGACCCACACTACATGTTTTGCAAGTCTAATTTTTTTATTATTTCTTAGGGGGTAAAAAAAAAAGTACACACATAAAATTAAGTTTTGGCATATTTTTAGTGTTTTTGCCAACTGTTACATGGGGGAGGGGTGTCAGCTTTGGTTCTTTAAATTATGTATAAAAAAACAAGTGGTCATAAGTAATTTGAAGAGAAAAAAGAACAAGAAAGCTATCACAGAAAGCCAAAAGGCTATTTCCACTGGGCGAGGAAAAGCCACTCCAGGAATTTCAAAAGCGGATGGAGACGGAGCTTAGAGAAAAATAGGTCAAGCCAAGCATATCCAAGCAACAGCTTGTCCTCCCATATTTAATGTGAGACTGGGTCATAAATCTAATAGTTAGACACTGTGCCCAAGGGCAGTCCTTGGTTCAATAAGATGTGTGACACCAAGCAAGTCACCCTCTCTCAAAATTACGTAAGAGTTTTGGAGGACCTATGATGTCTGCTCCTATGCTAGTTTTCACAATCACGTCCTTTCGAAAATTCTCATCACAACCATGAGAAGGGAGGGATTGTTCCCACTTCCAAGTGAGGGAACTGGAAGAAAGCAAAGTTTTAGGACCTTTCCAATGTTACACAGTGTCCTGGAACATCAAAATGGGCCAGAGGATGGAATGTCTGAAGTAGGGAGAATAATGCCAAACCAGCAGAGGGAAGAGAGGAACCAGAGCAGATCGACCGCAGGGACCTGTGACGTTCTGCCCTATCTGGCCTCATTTTCATTTCATCCACCTGTTGCACTGATTTCCTCCAAGGTACCCCGAAAGCTCCAAAAAGCTTCTGATGCTCAGAAACGCTGATTCAGGATCCAAACACAGGTAGGGATGAGGATGAGGATGAGGATGATGAGAATGGTAATGACCAATGATGAAGACGATAAGGAACATGATGACAGTGGTGATAATGAAAGCAATACCACCTGTGGCGCTCTTTCCCTGTGCTAGACACTCTTAGGTACTCACAATCCTTTAGCTCATTTTATTCTTATGTAACCTTGTGAGATAGAGATTACCATTATCCTCCACGTTACAAACATGAAGAAGCTGAGGCTTAGAGAGAAATGAGTTCCCCAACGTAGCAGAGCTAGTAGCTAAAACCCAAGTCAGCCAGACTGATTCCCAAGGCCATGTTCTTCACCAGTACACCTGGGAGTCTTAAATAACCCGCCACTCACAGGTTCATTATGGACCTAATACCCTACCTCACCAAAGTAATTCCTAAGGTTCTATGCAGATGTGAAATTCTATGACCATGATTTGACATTATTGTTACAAATACATCCGAAGTATGTTTGCCTTCTAAATTTTGGTTCTTTTTGTTGTTGGATAGAAGTTTTTCATTTTTGGGGTCTGAACTTGGAACCCTGTCTCTTATTTTCCTGTGACTTCAGTGCTTGGTAAGGTATCCTTCATTGGGGGAAAAATGATAACAATTCCATTTTACATGAGTCTGCTTTCTGACTGTATATTCTTTTAACTCTTGAATCCATCTGGAATTCATTTAGATATATGGTAGTAATCAGATTTTATATCCACTGGTCTAGCTAACACTATTTCTGACAAAAGCCTCCTTATTGCCTCTTCCTGCAATTACTATCACAAGATAAGTTGTTCTTTTCTCAAAGTTTAACTTTCTAAATGATTTTCCAATTATGTGAATTCCTACCAACATGAGACTCAATCTCCCTAAGCTATGTATAGGTAATTCAACATTCAATTTTTTTTTTTTAGATTTTTATTTATTTATTTATTAGGAAAGAGAGAGAGTGAGAGAGAGCAGGTCAGAGTGAGAAGCGGACTCCCCATGGAGCCGGGAGCCCGATGTGGGACTCGATCCCGGGACTCCGGGATCATGACCTGAGCCGAAGGCAGTCGCTCAACCAACTGCGCCACCCAGGGGCCCCTCAACATTCAATTTTTTAGCAAATAAATTTGACCAGAAAGGAGAGCACTCACTGCCTGAGCGATCGGGGTCCCTCGCTGACCCACAGCAAAAAGGAAGACTTCTGAAGGGTTTATTGATTTTTAAAGAATCACCTTTATTTGAAATTTTCAAGTAAACTGAGTGTATGCTTAAAAAAAGTCTTCTATTTTCTTTTGGACCAGAAAAAGATGACTAAGATGGTGACTTAAAGCAGACATTTGATGTCTCCACTCCCAAATTTCCATGAAAATGGCAAACACTTTTAGTGAGCAATCCATTAACAATCTGTAGACTGACCTCAGTAAAGACTACTAACATTGGCATCACCCCAGGGCATGTTCTGCATTTAGCAAACAGGTAAGTTTATCTTCTGGAGGACCAGCAAAGTTCTGAGTCTTGGACAAGAGATGCCCCAAGTGAAGAAACAGTAAAATCATCCCATCTATGAAATAAGAATACTGCAGGTCAGAAGAAGAAGGGGAAATACTTTTTTTTAATTGCTTTTATGAAATAGATTTACTCCAAAAAGCAGGAGAAATTTTGAAGCATTTATGGTCATATGCTCAGCAAGATTCAAGAATATATTGAATCTATGAACCTAAAACAGAGTAATGAAAAAGCAACAATTTGACATCAAGAAAGATTGGGTGAACATGAAAATAAAACTGGAATTAAAACTGTAATGGAAGCAGACAGATACTGCAGAAAATTGGATTACCACAGTGGAAGAGACACAAGAAATTTAAAACTCTAAGCAGGAAAAATAAACATTTTCTAGCTGTAAGAAGATATGGAGGGTACATTGAGGAGGTTCAGTCTATATACAACCCCAGTGTCCACAATATTCTAGTCTTCATAACAGCTTTATTGAGATATAATTTATATACTGTATAATTCATCTATTAAAGTGAACAATTCAGTGGTTTTTAGTACATGCACAGAAATGTGCAACCATTATCACCATCAATTTTAGAATGTTTTCATCACCCCAAAGAGAACTCCGTACCTTTTAGCTCCTAAATTCCTCATTTCCCACCAGACACTAGTGTAGGCACCCACTAGAATATTTCCTATCTCGATGAATTTGCCTATTCAGGACATTTTATATAAATGGAATATTATAACATGTGATCCTCTATGACTGGCTTCTTCCACATGGCATAATATTTTTAAGATTTATACACTTAATATGTATTAATATTACTTTTTATGACCAAATAATGGACATTTGGGTTGTTTTCACCTTTTGTTTATCTTTGTCTGCTTTGAATGTTTACATACAAGTTGATTTGTTTGGCAGACGTATGTTTTCATATGTCTTGGGCATAGACCTAGGAGTGGGATTGTCACTGGGTCATATGGTAATTCTATGTTTAAATTTTTGAATAACTGACAGACCGTTTTCCAAAGCAACTGTACCATTTTATATTTCCACCAGCAGTATGTGAGTGTTCTAATTTCTCCACATCCTCGTCAATACTTGTTATCTCTCCTTTTAATTAGAGCCACCCTAGTGGGTATAAAGCGGTGCCTCACTGTGGTCTTGATTTGCATTTCTCTGATGACTAATGATGTTGAGCATCTTTTCATGTGCTTATTGGCCATTTGTAGATCTTCTACAGAGAAATATCTATTCAGATCCTGTGCCCATTTTTAATTTTGCTGTCTTTTTATTATTGAATTGTAAGAGTTCCTTACATATTCCAGATGTAAATCTCTTATCAGATATATGATTTGCAAATATTTACTTCCATTCTGTGAATTATCTTTTCCTTTTATTGACGGTGCCCTCTGAAACCTTTTGAAGCACCAATGTTTTTAACTTTGATTAAGTCCAATTTATCTATATATTATTTGGATACCTAGCTTTTATTGCCAAATTAAAGAAACTGTTGCCAAATCTCAGATCATGAAGATTTATGCCTATGTTTACTTTAAGAATCCTTAGGGGAAGACCTCTTACTTTTAGATCATTAATCCATCTTGATTTTTTTATATTGTGTGCAATAGGGGTTCGAGTTCATTCTTTTGCATTTGGATATCCAGTTGTTCCAGCCCCACTTCTGTGGTGACCCTTTGAGTCACTGTGTTCTTTAATATCCAAGAGACATAATTCAAAACCTCAGCTCACATACCTGTAGAAAGTTCAGTGCCATCGCCAATATTTTTAATGATTCCTTTACAGAGAAATGTGTCATGTTCCATCATCCTTCCTTCTGAACTCTTTTCCACCACAGATGCTGTATGGCTCAGAAAGTAGATGTCCATGAACTATCCACGTTGCAAAAGAAATCCTGGGAATGCCTTCCAGGTCACTTTCCTCCTGAGAAGAGGGATCCCAAGCAGGTCTATCCCACAAGCATGCTCTGGCTAGAGTTATATGTGTCACATACATAATTTTGCCACTTGAGCCATAGCTGATGGCACCAGGGAGCAGTTGCAAAGGTGTGAGGAAGGTCAAGAACTTATAAGATCGTTTGATAAAGACACTACTTAAGAGGTATATTCCATATAAAAGGAGGGGAAACTGACTCAACCAAACTCTGTTTTGAGACCTATAAGTGTTCCCACTAATGTCACGAGATTAATGGGAATTCTAGATCACCATAATTGATCACCACCACGGATGATTTGGGTTTACACTAAGTTTTCTAGTAAATGGGTGTAATATTTTCTTCTTTTTTAGGGATCTCTATGAATATAGTGTTTTATTTTAATAAATTGCTATAAATAATCCTTTCCTTTATGGGATAAATCTTCCTTCGTTCTACTGCATCATTTTTCACTCACTTTTTTTTGTTAAGACTTAAGATTCTCGAGGATGGTCTATGGGTTTCCTTTTCATCCATCTCTACTGAGAATATTTACATCATGCTACTTTTTGATTGACTTTAAACTCATCAGGTTCCCTATTCTAGAACAATACAAATGATTGGGAAATTTTCCAACTCTTGTCAGTTGGGCAGAATTATCCCTAATTACCTCTAGCTTGCACTATGTTTTCCTTTTTTATTTTTTTTTTTTGAGATTTAATTATTTTATTTTTTTTAAATATGCTGAATTTGTTATTCTCTTATCCTCCTATATTTCCAATGGTTTTTGCTATGTATATTTTGATACAATTCCTTAGCACATACATTTGCATTACCATTAAATCTCCACTCTCAGTCAGTGCTTGTCGGTGACCGGCAGCATCAGCCTCCCCTGGAAATCTGTTCAGATCCTCATGCCCCACCACAGACTGAATGAATCAGAAACTCTGCGCTTGGGGCCCAGCAATCTGTTTGTTGACAGACCGTCCAAGTGATTCTGATGTACCAGTTAGAGAACTACTGATCCATACCAGCACTTCTAACAGCATAAAATGATTCGAAAGTGAGTTATTAGTGGTTCCTATAACCATTCTCTTTTTTGTTTCTGTTTTCCTAATATACCTAATATATCCTAATATATCTTTGCCTTTTATTTTATAGTGGAACATAGCGAACCACTGAATTTTATGATCAAACTGGAGAAAGTTTAACTTTTTTTAAATAGGAAATTTTAAACTATGTGTATTTATTCTCAGACTTGTTATGTTCATCTTTCTAAAGCCATTTCATGCTGTTTTTCATTTCTTTGATATTCCTTTCTGTTCCTATTTTCTTTATAGGGTAAACTTTGTCTCACTCTTCCACAAAAATTTGGAGTTCTAGTAATGAATTCCATGGAAAACTTTCAAAAGCACTCTCAAATCTATTTTTATCAAATACAGAGACCATAAATTTTACTGTAATCCATTGAAAATATGAAAATTAGCACTTATATTTTCTCTTGCCTCTATTCCTTCCATTCTGCTTTTATTTTGAAAAGGCCTCCTGCTGTGCCTTCCTTGAATACATTCCTAATCCCACAATGTTTCAGAGCCTGAAGGAAACTAAAGCCCAGAGAAGTCAAGCTCTCTCCCCAGCTGTAACATAGTCTACACTTAAATCCAGGTGCCTGACCTCCAAACACAAGCCATTGCATAGGACTGCACTGCACCATCTAGAGAACTCCATTCACATCTTTAATGATCCTTCTAAAGTTTTCTTCTTTTCCCTGAATTATCTATATATCCTCTGAAGTCAGTTGTGTTAGTTTACTTTCATTTTCTCTTTCTTATTCTCTTCATGAGTTTGGTGATCATTGGTTATCCAACCCCTCATCAATATATCATTTGCAAATATCTTCTCTCATTCAGTAGGTTGCCTTTTCGTTTTGTTATTTCATTCACTGTGCAAGAGTTTTTTATTTTGGTATAGTCCCAATAGTTTATTTTTGTTCTTGTTTCCTTTGCCTGAGGAGATATACCTTAAAAAATGTCGCTATGACCAGTATCATATTGCCTATGCTTTTTTTCTAGGATTTTTATGGTTTCAGGTCTCACATTTAGGTCTTTAATCCATTTTAAGTTTATTTCTGTATATGGTGTAAGAAAGTGGTCCAGTTTCATTCTTTTGTATGCAGCTGAGCAGTGTTCCCAGCAGCATTTATTGAAGAGACTGTCTTTTCTGCATTGTATAGTCCTGTCTCCTTTGCCATAGATTAATTGACCGTATAAGTGTAGGTTTGTTTCTGGGCTCTCTATTCTGTTATACTGACCAAATGTCTATTCTGTGCCAGTACCATACTGTTTTGATTATTATAGCTTTATAGTATATCTTTAAATCTGGGATTGTGTCATCTGCAGCTTTTTTCTTCTTTCTCAAGATTGCTTTAGCTGTTTGGGGTCTTTTGTGGTTCCCTACAAATTTTAGGATTATTTGTTCTAGTTCTGTGAAATCATGTTGATACTTTTAAGGTGAAAATGGTTGAAATGTTTGTGCTTAGTGCTTTGTGGTCTGTGCTTTGAAATGTTTGTGCTTTGTGCTCTGCTCTTGGACTGAAAGCTAGATAGATATTTTCCAACAATTAAAATAAAGGTTGAAAGCAGCTGAGAATATTAAGAATATTGTTTTAAGAAACTTTCCTGAAGTGCCCTAAAATGTTCTTATTCTAAAATTTAAAAATTTATATTTGTATGTTCTAATTTTGGGTAGAGTTTATAAAAATTCTATGTTTATATACTATAAGTTTTATAAAATGTTTTAAACATTCTATTTTTAAGCAATTTTGACATCAAACATGGGGCTCAGACCCACAACCCTGAGCCCAAGAATTGTATGCTCCACTGACTGAGCTAGCTAGGCACTGCAAATATGGCACTGCAAAATAGGCACTATAAATTTTATAATTTATATTTATACAAATTTTATCTAATTATGATTTATATTTTATGTAAAGCTTAAAACTCTATATTTTTAAAGAGTACTATGTATTGTTTTATAATGATAAAAGGATATTCTAAGAAGGTGTTGGGAAGGTGTTGGGAAAATATAAGAACAGTGATTTAAAACTCTGTCCCTAGAGTGCCTGGGTGGCTCAGTAGGTTAAGTATCTGACCCTTGACTCTTGATTTCGGCTCAGGTCATGATCTCAGGGTTGTGAGATCAAGTCCTCCCTCTCCCGCAGCTGGGCTCCATGCTGGGTGTGGAGCGTACTTAAGATTCTCTCTCTCCCTCTCCCCCACCAACCTTTCCCCCCTATCCCCAGCTGGTCTCTCTCTTAAAAAAACAAAACAAACAAAATAACTCTATACCCGAAGTTCTGTAACTATGTATGGTGACAGATGTTCACTAGACTTATTGTAGTGATCATTTTGCAATATATGCAAATATTGAATCATTATGTTATACACTGAAATTAATATAATGCTATATGTCAATTATACCTCAATAAGATAAATTCAAAAATATAATACTAGAATAAAATTATGTCCCATGAAAATCTGAGGTTTGGCAGAGGTGGCTCAAGAATAAAAGAGGAGGATGAAGGAACAGATTCCCAGTGTCTATGCCATTTTTATCTATCTTGTATATTAGGGATTTTGTATAAGATTTCATCTGGAAAATGATCATCACTGCCTTAAAAAAATGAAACACATTGTATTACAGGCTTTATATTTGGTTTATTCAGGTATGCTGTGATTTATAAATAAGCTTTGTTTTTTATTTAACAATCATTGAAGAGTTGTCTGCCTTTTAACAATCAGAATTTATCTCTTGGAATAGCACCTTACTTGATTGCATCACAGGTTTCTCCTGCCACCTGGTGGCAACATATGTCTATTGCAGGGGCAATTTCTAAATCCAGCTGGTACAGTGCTGAAGCTGCAAATCAACTCACAAAACAATGATCTGTAGTGGGCTTTTTTTTTTTTTTTTTTAGTATAGTTGACACACAATGTTAATTAGCTTCAAGTGTATGACATAGTGATTCAACTTCTCTTATTCCCCTGACTTATTCATTCCATAACTGGAAGCCTGTATCCCTCCTTCCCCTTCACATTTAGCTCATCCTCCAACCAACACCCCCTCTCCTCTGGCAACCATCCACTTGTTCTCTATATTATAGGTCTGATTCTGCTTTTTGTTTTTTGTATATTCATTTGTTTTGTTTTTCAGATTCCACATATGAGTAAAATTATATAGGATTTGTCTTTTTCAATCTGATTTATTTAACTTAACATAATGCCCTCTAAGTCCATCTACCTTGCAAATGGCAAGATCTCATCCTTTTTATGGCCGTGTAATATTCCACTGTGTGTGTCTGTGTATCTGTGTGTCCCATCTTTTTTATCCATTTGTCTATCCATAGACACTTAGATTGCTTCTATATCTTGGCTATTGTAAATAATGCTGCAATAAAACAGGTGTGAATATATTTTTAAAATTAGTGTTTTTGCCAGGAGAGACTGTGGACTCTGAGCAACAAACTGAGGGTTTTGGAGGGGAGGGGGTGGGGGAGGTGAGCCTGGTGGTGGGTATCGAGAGGGGCACGTACTGCATGGAGCACTGGGTGTGGTGCATGAAGAATCAATCTTGTAACACTGAAAAATTAAAATAAACAAATTTGGGGAGAAAAAAAATTAGTGTTTTTGCTTTCTTTTGGTAAATTCCCCAAAGTGGAATTATTGGGTCATATGGTATTTTTATTTTTAATTTTGGGGGGAATCACCATACTATTTTCCACTATGACGGCACCAATTTACATTCTCATCAACAGTACACAAAGGTTCCTTTTCCTTCACATCCTTACCAGTACTTGTTATTTCTTGTCTTTTTCATTCTAGCCATTCTTACAGGTATGAGGTGATATCTCATGTGGTTTGGATTTGCATTTCCCTGATGATTAGTGATGCTGAACATCTTTTCATGTGTCTGTTGGCCATCTATGCAGAGGGCTTTTTTTTAACATCTGTTATAAGTTACAAGAGAACTCTAGATCCATTATCTCATCTTATCTTCCCACCATCTTTGACAGGTGGATATTCTGTCATATTCATATTCAAATGGAGAGAATTCATATTCTCTCCATTTTCCACAGAAGAAAAAAAAGTCTTAAAAGCTAAGAACTTACCTTCGGTGATAATTAAAAAACTATGGGAGTGGGAGTCAACCCCAAACTTGTAACAGTTAAAAGAAAATGATGACTATCTAAAAAGTCTTAAATCTAGAGAGATACATGGGCTGGAAGTACAAAATTGATAGCCATCAGAAGAGAAGTAGTATTTGAAGTTATAGATTGATAGACTTGGAGCCGTGAAAATGATACAAAGGGATTGCAACACACAAACTAAGATGGTATGGCTTAGTATTGGCAGGTAAAAGAAAGATAAGGAAGCTCACACTATTGGCAATCTAGTCACAATCTGAAGGATGAAGAGGAGGAGAGAGAGAAGATATTACAGTTCTACTCCATAGTAGATCTGGACTATACAGTCCAGATCAAACCTAAAATTCAGGTCCCTATTTGTTATGAGAGATACAGATATGACAGAAAAAATAATAAAGTATGTCTATTCATAGCCTCATTCCCTCCTTAACACTCACTCCCAAAAGGATTCTTTCTTGCCCAATTATCCAATCAGTCTCTAGGCATTTTTGTGAATAGTGGAGTAATCAAGAAGAAAGATAATACAAGAAGAGGGAGAAGATATTTAAAACAGAAAGGGAGAGAACTAAGGACAAAAGAAAAAGAACGAATGCAGAGATGAAAAGAGACCTTACAAGCCGGGTTTAGAAGAGTCTGTTTTAAGACTCTGGGGGAGGAGAGAAATGAGACTTTGTAATAGTTGCCTTGTATGGGAGATTAGTCAAGACAGAGAACAGAACTGGGCACAGCCTCTGTTCTACCTGATCCATCAGGTAGAGATCAGCCGTCATAGAAAAAGATTAGAGTATAGAGCAAGTCATGAGTCCCAACAGATGATGATAGGTGAGAAAGGGCCACAGGTCAAAACTCTTGAGAAAGAGCCCAAGACTAGCATGATTCCAAGGCCATGTTTGTACCACCCACGATGGGCCTACCAAGACGGAAACCAGATTCTCAGCAGGGATGGGTCCTGGCCAGTAAATGCCAGAGAGAAAGGGCCGCATGCCAGTGAATAAAGAAGAGAAAGGAAAGACTGAAAAACACCTTCCGGCATACTCTGGTGCAAAAAGAGAGAACTCTGCCCAGGCTCAAAAGTCCACTGTGCCATTTTCTTTGGAAAACGCCTCCCCTCTCTGGGCTTCCACGCCATCTAGATAATGAGTGGATATTGACCTGTAGGTGAGTGGGTAATGTCTGGGTGCTCTTCTGGCTCTGTCTGCCTCAGTGCCTCAGCCTCCCATTTGATTGCAGACACCCTACCTGTCTCCCCAGAGACAGAGAGGTGGGACTGAGGGGAGCAGATCTTCTTGTACCGCTGCGGCTGTTGCCAAGGGGAGTTCTGACCCTCGATCCCCAACCCAGCCTGCAGCTTTCTCACCACTGTGCCCTTCACAGTTGCTTCCCACCTACCCTTGGGGCACAACCTCCGGCCACCCTCTCTCATACAGCGGGCGCCGACCACATTCAGCAACCCCCCTGCTTGGCTCTGGACCTCTGCCCCTGCTCCGTCCGCTGTTCATACAGGATGTGCATGGCGTCGGCAGACACCTGTTGTTTATGTTTGTCAATAGATTCTATGACGGAAAGTTCTGCTTCTCAGTAGATTCTATGACAGAAACATGTGAGTTCCTCCCTTCTCTTGTTCCTTAGACTCTCCTAGAATTCTGGAGCTGGGTGGGTTTCTGATAATTAACTATCTGACTTCCATCTCTATGAGGACTCAGTAAATATTCATTAAGCTATTTGTTAAATGATTAAATTAAAAAATTAATGATTAAATGGATGCATAATGCTAATAAATCCGCAAAGTTCTAGTGAGCAGGGCTTTGCGCTCATCCACTGCACGCTGCCTCACTCCCTATGCTATGGCCATAAGGCCTCCTTGCTGTTCCACAAATATGTCCTGGCACCAAATCTCCTGGGATTTTGCCTCAGATAGCTGGCCTGGCTCACCTCAAAGCTTTGCTTCCATGTCACTCTCTCATGGAGGCCTTCCCAGACCACCATATTTAAAATTTTCAACATGCTCTCCCCTTGAACCTCCCTATCTCTCTCTCCTCTTTATTTTGTCAATAGTGTTTACCGCTTTACAATATATGCCATAATTTACTTATTTTATTTACTCTCTCTCTCTTCCAGTAAGTTCCATGAATAAAGGACTTGGGTCTGTTTTATTCACTGCTATGTGCCCAGTAGTTGGCAGTGAATATTTGTTGAATGAAATCCCTGGTTCTCAAGTAGTTGGATTCCAGCATGGTGTCTCACTCAAGTAAGCTAATTCAATAGCCAAAAATAAGTCAAACCTTTTATTGTCCTCTTAAAAGTCATTAAAAGAGGCTATAATCATAACCCAAGTGAGCCTTCTCAAAATTGTCTTTCCATCCTTTTGCATTTCTTAGATTCTGGCAGGTGTTTCCTCTAAAAACTTCACTTCCATGTCTCCTCCTGAACTTTCCCCAAGTGCCTTGTCCATGGGGGTTCTGCACTTTTCCTTCCTCATGGGCCACCCCGACCCAGCCTCACCAAATGTCACTTCTGCTTCCACCATCACTGGGCCACAGTAGGATGAGACTCCCCCTCACTCACCACGGAGGGAAATGGGCCAAATCCCCCAAGAAGCGAGGCTCTCTCACTCTGAGTGCTTTCCTAAGGTAATTATAAGAAAGGAGTTTTTGGGTAGCCATTTTGTCCATTTGTTACAAATGCGGCCTCAGAGAGCAAAGAGGTCAAGCGTCCCAGTATTTTACTAAAGAGTCACTATATATGTTTGTTAGTTGAGGCATATGTGTTATTGTTAATTTACCTATGAACCCTTGGGGAGAGGGTTAAAGACGTCCCTTCCCTCCAGTTTGAGAACCTTGACCTTTCTGCAGAGGAGAGGCTGGAGGACTGGAGCATATGGGTGACTAGAAAAGAGAAACTGAATCCCACCCTGACAGCCTCACCGCCATACTCATGTGCTCAGGAAAGAGAGAGAGCTTACCAACTAGAGAAGCATATTCCAGGAACCTATCAGGCTACAAAGTTGTCGGTTCCAGGGACCTGATCCTCTCAGCTGGTGGCCAAGACTTGGGAGTTAGAATGGGCATTTACCTAGAGAAAAACTCAAGGGTGACAAGACCCTAAAGTTCCTGCCCTTGAATCAAGGGAGCTAGAGAGCAGAGACCAGAATTACTATCTGAGCCATCGCTAGAGGGGAGAGGGAAGAGCCACGCAACCCGGATCTCCCCTAGGAGCAAGTGTTGTGCAGCAAAGGAGACATGCGGAGCACTGATGGGATCAGCCAGTAGGTCACAATGGGGTCACCCAGTCCCAGCTGGGCCTGAGGATCCCGACTCTAAGCATGTGAAGCACACAGAGCAAAGCTGCTGGTAAAATTCCTCCCTTGGTCAAAATGGGCAGAAGATCTAGGAGCAGGATGAAGCCAGCAAGAAGGGCTCTCGGAGGACAAGGAGCAGCCAGAAAATTCATTCGCTCAACAAACGATTACTGAGTGTCTATTACAGCCAGGTAGTCTTCCTCCTGGAGACGACATCCTAGTCAAACAGGCAAACCACTATCTGGGACAAGTCACAACCATGGAAAGTCCCCAGCAGCCACTCTTGGCTCCTGCATACACACTTGATCCATACCTGTGGTTCACTCTTACGAACTTCAGGGAGTACAGTCTGTTTGCACTAGATACACATTTTAACCCCAGAAAAAGTTTAACAAGCACACCAAAATCATAGTGCCTTGAAAAATAAATTTTTAAAAAAATGCCCATGCTGATTTTATTACTGGTATTTCCTAGAACTCCTGGCAGCCTACTCAGGATTCCAGGAGTCCACAGAGCACAATTTAAAGTCTTTGTCCTCAGTCACGCTGACCTACCAAAAAAGAGGTGGGCACACTCTCTATCCCCCAAGCAGCAGTAGCGGTGAGATATATCAAAGTAGAGTGAGCCAGGCTTCATTACTGGAGCTCTGAGGCTCGAACTGGGCTCCCAGAGGGTCCATGTGGACTTGTAAATAGATGCAGTAAAAGAGTAAATAATGAATTTGTGCGATTGGAAGGAAAAGCTCCAAAGCAGTTCTGGTGATGCAGAGACAACCATTTAAACGAGAATGTCTGGGCATGCATTTCACCCAGCGGATGTAATGGCTTCATATACATTCATGAGCTTTGGTCTCCCAATTCTGACTCTTTTTCAATCACAATCATAAAAGACAAAGGAAAAGTGAGAGGGAAGAGAAAGATAGATAAACTTCAAGGGTCCGAATTGCAAACACAACCTACAGTTTGTAAATTGCTTGGAGACCTTTGGAGGGAGAATCAAGGAAATGAAAAGTAGAACATACAGGAATATTACTGTTTAGGGAAAGTCCCTGCTCTGGGCATAAAATCTTGTCTGGAGAATGGTTGAGAGGCACAATACTGACTAAACGCGAGATTGCTTTGTATAAAGGACGTGCCTTGTTCTTCACTCTGCATTCTTCTGCCTGTCTCCCGGGGCCACCTACAAGGTCATTTCCTTGTGGAAACTCCAAGGCTTTATGATTTTAGTTATATTAAAACCAAGAGCCCAGGAGTCCTAGCTATGTCTGTTGGCCTCTGCTACCTGCCGCCACTCCTCGCAGGTGGGTCCTCTGAGAGCTGAACCTGCCACAAAATCAGGCGGTCTCACAGCTCGGACGCCAGAGTCAGAGTTTGTGTTTAAACACCAGCTCGGCCACTTTCTGTGTAACCTGCACCCCCTTACAGGAAGGATTTACAGTCATCAGCAAAAAGGCTTTTCAGTTGTGTGCATTTTTGCACGTGATGCCTAATAATCTGAATAGGGAGGGTTTATTGTTTCTAGAAGTAAACATAAACACACCAACGCACACACAGGGTGAGGGCATCGGCTGCCAGTCACTGGAGGTCAAGCTATTGTTGCATGCTGGGGTCTTGTGTCCTCAAAGGCAAGTGCATATTGCTAACTTCAGCGGGGAGGGATGCAGCAGTGCAGCCCAAAAGAATGAAAGAAAGATCACAGGCCAGCTTCCGTTTCCCACACCAGGCTGTGTTTAGACCAAAGGCAGCCGAGAGCCAAGCAGCCAGCTCAGCTGGGTCACGGGGCTCTGCTGCCCCTTCCTTGTGAGTGAGACTGACCCCAGGCCCCGGCAAGCTGTTCGGGCGCTCCACACTGCCGGAGGAGCAGCTCTTCAGAAGGATGCGAGACGAAGGTCGTACCCATTTGTGTTTAGCCCTGGCCTTGCGGTGGCTCTGAGAATCCTTGGCCCAGGGCCAGCGTGGATAATTACATTTCACCTGCCCAAACCCTTTCCTGGTTTCCCCTGAGACATGTATTCCTCTTCCACAGCTGCCGTGATCCAGAACATAAATACTCTCTCAGAGGCAGCATTCTGTGCCTGGGCAGCTGAGGTTTTTGTTCCTTAAAAGGAAAATTCTCTGTAGCAATGCCCTTCTTTTCATTCCTTCCTTCCATCAGCAAACATTTATTAAGCAACTACTTAATAAGCCCTAAGCACTGTACTGAGCGCTGGATGTGCCAAGAGGAGTAGGAAGATACATTTTGGGGCCCTTAAGTTCACGGTCTAGTAGGAAAACCATCCAAAGGAGTAGTAAATGCTTTTGAAAATGGAGTAGGACTGGTGAAATGAAAAACAGAGATTGTATATCTCCTTAGAAGAGTCAAGGAAGGTTCTGGGACTAGGGATGCTAAAGCTGAACTTTCAAATAGAACCTCAATGAACAGATAATGAAGAAGAACCTGCAAGGCAGGGGATGAATACATATGCAGAGCAAGGGGGCGTGAAGGAGCTTGGAGCTGACAGAGTAGGTTAGGAGGCTGGAGTAGATGATATGAGAGTCATGGAAAGGAAGGAGAGAGAGGCTGGAAATGTAATCTCTGGTTAGGCTGTGAGGAAACTGGACTATCACGGTAAGGAACTTAATCTAGAGCATCTGAAGGTCTTCAAGACATGGAATAAGATCATGCTTTAGTACAGTGCCTCCACGGAGAGAAGAATTGGGAAACTAAAGAGAAAGAGTTGAGAAAGGACAAAAATGTGGCGCTGTCCTCCTAAAGCCAATAGAAGTAATGGGGTTGCGTGGAGGCAGAGGTGGTGGGAGAGACCAGCAGACAACAAGCTGTCCAGAAGGGAAACCAGCAGGTTCTTAGAGCCAGGCTGGATGACACGTGAGAGAACAGAAGGATCCAGAAGAGTGGGCACACGGATGGCAGGACTATGAAGCAAGATGGCACGGGAGGCAGAGCGGGGCAGGAAGGGCTCAGGTGGAGATTACGGGAGGCAGCTGGGAGTGCGGGCCCAGCGTCATTAACTTCCCCACGTTCTCTGCAATGACTGCAGGCTGTTTTATCCACAGATGTACCTCTGGTGGCTTATGCCAGTGGTCCCCAAGTCTGAGCTAAAGGATCACCTAGAGGGCTTGGTAAAACCCATATTGCTGGGCCCCACTTCCAGACTTTCAGATTTAGTAGGTCCAGTTTACCTAACCCAAGAATTTATATTTCTACCAAGTTCCCTATGATGCTGACATGACGGACCTGGGGCCCACACTATGAGAATCTCTGCTCTAGATTTTTTGGGGGCTATGCTCCTACTTGGTCTGAGAGTTCCTCTGAGAGGGTAAAACTAAAAGAGCTAATGCAGGTGGAGATGATCAAAGATGTTCTTTTTCACCAGAAGAATTTCAAGGATTCAGTTCTAACCATTAAGAACAAGTGTTTGGGGGTGCCTGGGTGGCTCAGTGGGTTAAAGCCTCTGCCTTCAGCTCAGGTCATGGTCTCAGGGTCCTGGGATCGAGCCCCGCATCGGGCTCTCCGCTCAGCAGGGAGCCTGCTTCCCCCTCTCCCTCTGCCAGCCTCTCTGCCTATTTGTGATCTCTCTCTCTCTCTCTCTGTCAAATAAATAAATAAAATCTTTAAAAAAAAACAAACAAGTGTTTGGATTTGGTGGCTGCTTAATCTCCCATTTTTTCTTACTCGAGTGATAGGCTTTTTAAAAAACCTTAGCCTATAATAATAATAGGTAACCTATATTTCGAGGGCCTACTCTATGCCAGCCTTCGTGATATGCACTTTCTCATGCATTGTCTCATTTAGCTCTATCAATAACTCTACAGAGGCGAGTACTATTATAATCCCCATTTCTCAATTGAGGAAACTGAGGCACTGAGTGGTTAAAATCAGCCCAAGATCAAGGTGCCATTAAATGGCAGATTTACTTCAGTCTGTGCTCAAATACTATCTCATATATAGATAGTCTCCTTCACTATCCCGTATTTTGTTTCATGAAATAGGCTAGCTTCCTCGAAGACCAGAATCTTCCATATCGTGTCATTAACCTACAGTGGTTTCCTGACTCTGTTTTCAAAAATCTGCCAGCATAGAGCTGGCAACCATGATATAGTGTAATAATCATCTTTCAGCTTCTTAATAACCCTTGTGCATTGAACAATCAAAAGAATGGAAGGGTCAAGTGGAAGGCAACGCCCTCTCATGCTATGAATGTGTTTGAGGACTTTTTGTGAAAACGCCTGGGGGATACATAGGCATTCTTAGCATACTACAGTGTAAGAGCCTCACAACATCTGTTCCAACAACATCTCTAGACAGTACATGCAGTATTATCCTTAAAAGACAATTTTCAGAAAGCCCTAAACAATTGTTAAGATTTTTTTGGCTACCTCCAAAGAAGAAAGCAAACAAAGTAAGTAATCCATGCAAGTTTTCCATAACGAAACTCTTGGTTATTTAAAATCTCGTAGTTATTTAGCCTCTAGGTTACATGCCTAAACTGAGACAGAATGTGTCCTAGGAGACCACAGGACATCAGAAATTCTGACCTGTGTCAGAATGTGTCAGCATTATTCTAATGTAAATTCCTAAAAGCTAGGGAGTATGAATGTGGCTGATTAAAGAAGCCACAGGAAGCAGGACAACTCTCTTTCAAGGAGAGTAAGCTCTCTGAAGAGCACAGATGGCACCCACTTGTGAAAAGACAATGTTAAAAGAAAATTTCTGGAGGACCATCCTCAAACTATCCCAGAGCCATGCCTGGCCCACACACTCCCAGGCCCACCAGCAGGGGTGACCTGGGATAAAGTCTTGTAGTCAAGGGCAAAGAATTTTTCAAGACAAACCATCACATGAAACCTTTCTCCCAAATCTCTGTCCACACTACTGGCCTTTAATATCACCACTAGGGCTTGGACTTAAAATCTTATTTCTTGGCTCAGATCCTGGAATCCCCCCACTCTTGGAACCCCTTTTCCTGGGGTCTAGCATCAGTTTACACTTCCACTACCACAATCATCTCCACATCTGCAGCTGGATAATGTGTTACTTTAAATTGGCCAGAACAGTTCAAAGAGAATGCTGCCTTCTGCCTGAATTACAACGAACTCTTGGCTATAGCTCCTGCTGCCCTGTTCCAGACACCATATCCCTATCCCCTGGATATAGAAGCTATATATCCGACATTGCTAGTCCTCACAAATTGATTTCCTCTTCTTCCTGGGCTCATAGCCCAGTTTCTCTTGCAGTGAGATGTGGCCGTATGATTCAGTTCTACCAAATGAGAGTAAGAAATGGTATTCCAGGTCTGGTGCATAAAAACCTTGGATATGCCTCTTTCCCCTTCCAGTGGCTGGGTATTAATTTCCAGGGCAACCTTAGAAGCCATGTATTAGAGATGGCAGAGTTTATCAACCTGGATCACTGAATGCCTGTGCAGAAAATAGTTCCACACCACCCAGAGGTCTTATGCGGCTCATGTGAGTGAAAATAAACTTGAGTGTATTTGAGCCATTATATATTCTGGGGACTTCAGTTATTGCAGTTGGCCTATCCAACTAATACAAGTGGATCAAGTACCATTCCACTAATACCCTTTAGAGAATCTTCCACAAGGACCTTCTTCATTGATGAGTTAACCTCTCTGGCTATGTGCTCAGTTCTAATTTGCTGGTTTTTCCTACCACGTATGGCTGAGATCGCAGCATGTTATCTGCCAATCCCATCTAAGGAAGCACATGTGGTACCCTATGGGTTCAAGGATGGAAAAAGCTACATTTATGGCAAGGAAATAGGGGAGTATACACATACATGGACAGCCCTGAGCCTATTTCTCCCAGTCTACTCATCCAGAGATGACTTGACTAGCATCCCTCAGCAAGGAAGAATCTAAGTCTGTAACTTTAGTGTCCCCCTGTAAAAGATGAGAAGATCCACAAGAATGCCAATATATCACTGACTTCTCTTACTTTCCTGGAATAGGTTCTTTCAATTGGTTCTTGTGATAGTAGATGTGAAAAGTGATTTCTTTAGGGTAATTGGGAACTCCTGAAACCAGATAAAACTTCAGTTAATCCAGTTTAAAAACATTGTCAGCAGTGTTCTGAGTTCCTATCTAATAAATACTCTTCTTACAATGTTTATGAGAGATTAAGAACTTGGGCCCCTAAACCAGCACAGGGAAGAGATGAGACACAAGAAACATGGGAACATGGTAAAACCAGTGAATTATTGTGAGCATGGGCCCATGGCTGCACTTCATTTGCTGTGAGGGGAAATTCCTTGGTCAGAAGCAATGCTATACGGGATATTATAATGGTAGTCAGACAGACAGATAGACAGATTCTGTAAGCCAAGACTGATAGCTTTGGCAGAGGCATTGTGTTATAGGGCTGTCAAATCTATGTTCAAAGTGTTTATTACAGTAAGAACAAAGCAATTCCCCTTCCATGTTAGAAGCAGTCCAATATAATCATATTGTACCATATTGAGGGCTCAGTGTTGGTCTCTATTGCTGGTAGATTCGGCATCAGCAGCAGCTGTAGCCAGGTTGGCCTTGGTGAGTAGATGTCCATTTGTTGACAGTAGATTCATAACCTCCGTGTAAGTTAAGATCAGTCTTTCCATTTTTGCGAAAAGAAATTAATGGAATTTTGATGGAGATTGCACTGAATCTATAGATTGCTTTGGGATATACTGCCATCTTAATAATATTGTCTTCTAATGCATGAACACGGGAGATCTTTCCATTTATTTAGTTCTTTCATTTCTTTCAGTAATGTTTTGTACTTTCTTGAATTTGCTGAAACTTGCTTTGTGGCCTAACATATGATCTATCCTGGAGAATATTACATGTGCACTTGAGAAGAATGTGTATTCTGCTACTGTCAGATGGAATATTCTGTATGTCTGTTAGGTCCATCTGGTCTACAGTGTTGTTCAGATCCACTGTTTCCTTACTGATTTTCTGTCTGGATGATCTATGCATTGTTGAAAGTGGAAGACTGAAGTCCCCTACTATTATTGTATTGTTATCTATTTCTCCCTTCAGATTATTAGCATTTACTTAATATACTTAGGTGCTCCAATGTTGAGAGCATATATATTTACAATTGTTATATCCTCTCAATACATTGACCACTTTATCATTATATGATGATCTTCTTTGTTTCTTGTTACTGTTTTTGGCTTAAAGTTTGTTTTGTCTGATATATATAGCTAGCCTTGCTCTCTCTTGGTTTCCACTTACAGGGAATATCTTTCTCTATCTCTTCTAGCCTATGTGCATTCTTAAAGTTTAAGTGAGTCTCTTGTAGAAAGGCTATAGTTGCATCTTATTTTTTTTTACCCATCCAGCCATTCCATGACTTTTTATTGGAGAATTTAATCCATTTAGACTTAGAATAATTGATGTTAGGTAAGGACTTATAAATGACATCTTATTATTTTCTAGCTGTTTTGTAGTTCCCTTATTCCTTTTTTCTTCTCTTGCTGTCTTCCTTTGTGAACTGATGATATTTCTTACTGGCATGCTTTGATTCTCTTCTCTTTATCTTTTGTGTATCTACTGTAGGTCTTTTGCTGTGTAGTTACCATGAGTTTACATAAAATATTTTATAGATTAACCACCTATTTTTTATGATACTTAACTTTATTTAATCACATACAAAAAATGCTACCGTTTTACTCACCTTTTATGTTATCAATGTCACAATTACCTTTTATATTGTGTATTCATAACAAATTATTCTAACTAGTTGTTTTTAATACTGTTCTTTAATACTATCTATACTAGAGTTAAGCAATTAACATATCACAATATTACAGAATTAGAATACTCTGATTTTGACTACATACTTATCCTTACAAATCCTTCTCACACTTTTCAAAAACACTGAAGGGAGGAGGAACAATTCCTAACTCATTCTATGAGGTCAGGATTACCCTAATACCAAAGCAAGACGACAACACTTCATGGGGTGGGGGGACACAGATAAACCAACAGGAGACTAATATCTTTTAGGAACGTTGATGCAAAAATCCTTAACAAAACACTCCCAAACCAAATTCAACAGCATATTAAAATGATTATGCAGCATGACCAACTGAGATTTGTTGTCAGAATGCAAGGATGGCCCAACATATGAAAATTGATCGATATAATACACCACATTAACAGAAGGGGGAATAAAAACCACATAATTATCTCAATAGACAATAGAGAAAAAGCATTTGACAAAATTCAATGCCTTTTTAAACTTTTTTTTTAATTAGAGAAAGAGAGCACTAACACACGCGTGAGCCGGAGAGGAGCAGAGGGAGAGAGGGACAGTGGGGGTTCAAAGAAGGACAAGCAGATTCTGTGCTGAGATCCCAGGACCCTGGACCCTGAGATCATGACCTGAACCGAAATCAAGATTTGGACACTTAACCAATTGAGCCGCCTAGGTGCCCCTAACACCTTTTCATGAAAAAAAAAAAAAAAAAATTCAATAAACTAGAATTAGAAGGAAACTATCTCAACAAAATAAAAGCCATATATAAAACCCACAGATATCATGCTCCATGGGGAAAAACTAAAAGCTTTTCCTCAAAGATCAGGAATAAGACAAAGATGCCCACTTCTATTCAACATAGTACTGGAGTCCTAGCAAAACAATTAGGCAAGAAAAGATATAAAAGGCATTAAAACTGGAAAGAAAGAAGTAAAATTATCTCTGTTCTCAGGTGACCTTCAATGTAGAAAAACCTAAAATATTGCACACACAAAAACAAGTTAAAAATAACAAATGAATTCATCTAAGTAGCAAAATACAAAGTAAAAAACACACAAAATCAAATAGCATTTCTATACATTACCAATGAACAATCTGAAAAGAAAATTATGAAAACAATTCCATTTACAATAGAATAAAAAAGAATAAAATACTTAGGAACTAACCATGAAGTTAAAAGACTTCACAACATAAACTACAATATATTGCTGAAAGAAGACATAAATAAATGGAAACAGATCTCATGTTCATGGATTGGAAGTCTTACTATTGTTAAGATGGCAACACTATCCAAAATTATCTAAAGACCAAATGCAATCCGTATCAAAACCCAATGGGTTTTTTGCAGAAAAACTCATCCTAGTGTTTATATGGAAGCTCAAGCAACCCCAAACAGCCAAAAGAATCTTGAAAAAGAACAAACCTGGGACACATACTTTGTAACTTGAAAACTTCCTACAAAGCTACACTAATCAAAATAGAGTGGTATTCATTAATAAAAGAAAGGATAAGAACCATATGATCCTCAGGGCTCCTGGGTGGCACAGTCAGTTAGGCATCTGCCTTCAGTTTAGGTCATGATCTTGGTGTCCTGTGATTGAGACTCACATCATGCTCCTTGCTCAGCGAGGAGTCTGCTTCTCCATCTCCCTCTTACCCTTCCTGCTTGTGCTCATTTGCTCTCTCTCAAATAAAAATAAAATCTTTAAAATAAAAGAACCATGTGATCCTCTCAGTAGATTCAGAAAAAGCATTTCACAAAGTACAGCTGTGTCATTTCTTGATAAAAACCCTCAAGAAAGTAGGGATAGAAGGAACATACCTTAACATCATAAAGCCCATACATGAAAATCCCACAGCTAATATCATCCTCAATGGAGAAAAACTGAGAGCTTTTCCTCTAAGGTCAGGAACACAGCAGGGATGTCCACTCTCACCACTACTGTTCAACATAGCACTGGAAGTTCTAGCCTCAGCAACCAGACAACAGAAAGAAATAAAAGGCATCCAAATCGGCAAGGAAGAAGTCAATCTTTCACTCATTGCAGATGACATGATAGTCTATGTAGAAAATCCAAGACTCTACCAAAAAATTGCTAGAACTAATACATGAATTCAGCAAAATCGCAGGATATAAAATCGCCATACAGAAATCAGCTGCATTTCTATACACCAATAATGAAGCAGCAGAAAACAAAATCAAGGAATCAATCCCATTTACAATTTGCACCAAAAACCATAAGATACCTAAGGATAAACCTAACCAAAGAGGTAAAAAATCTATACTTTGGAAACTATTGATCACTTATAAAAGAAATTGACACTTATAAAAGAAATTGAAGACACAGGGAAATGGAAAAGCTTCCAAATGGACTGGGAGAATATTGTTAAAATGTCTATACAACCGAAAGCATTCTACACATTCAATGTAACCTCTATCAAAACACTACGAGCGTTTTTCACAAAGGTAGAACAAACAATTCTAAAATTTGTACAGAACCTGAAAAAACCCTAAATAGCCAAAGTAATGTCAAAAAACAAAAGCAAAGTGGGAGGCATCACACTTCCAGACTCAAGCTATATTACAAAGCAGTAATCATCAAGACAGTATATACTACCACAAAAATAGACACATAGATCAATGCAACAGAACAGAGAACCCAGAAATGGACAACAAAGCTAGAAAGACTATTCAATGGAAAAGAGACAGTCTCTTCAATAAATGGTGTTAGGAAATCTGGGCAGGGACATGCAGAAGAATGAAACTGGACCACTTTCTTACACCATACACAAAAATAAATTCAAAATGGATGAAAGACCTAAATGTAAGACAAGAAACCATCAAAATCCTAGAGGAGAACAAAGGCAGTAACCTCTTTGACCTCAGCTGGAGCAACTTCTTACTAGACACATCTCTGGAGGCAAGGGAAACAAAAGCAAAAATGAACTAGTAGGACTTCATCAAGATAAAAAACTTCTGCACAGCAAAGGAAAACAATCAACAACACTAAAAGGTAGCCTATGGAATGGAAGAAGATATTTGCAAATGACATATCAGATAAAGGGTTAGTATCCAAAATCTATAGAGCCTATGAAACTCAACACCCAAAAACTAAATAATCCAGTTAAGAAATGGGCAGAAGACATGAATAGACTACTTTTCCAAAGAAGACAACCAGATGGCTAACAGACACAAGAAAAGATGCTCAACATCACTCCTTATTAGGACAATACAAATCAAAACCATGATGAGATACCATTTCACACCTGTCAGAATGGCTAAAATTATCAACACAGGAAACAACAGACGTTGGTGAGGATTGTATAACAGTATGGAGTTTCCTCAAGTTAAAAACAAAATTACCCTACAACCCAGCAATTGCACTACTATGTATTTACCCAAAGGATACAAAAATAAAGATGCAAAGGTGGTACAGGCACCCTGATGTTTAGAGCAGCATTATTAACAATAGCCAAACTATGGAAAGACCCCAAGTGTCCGTTGACAGATGAATGGATAAAGAAGCGGTGGTATAAATATACATACACAAAGGAGTATTATTCACCCATCAAAAAGAATGAAATCCTGCCACTTACAATGATTCGGATTGAACTAGTGTGTATTATGCTAAGCGAAATAAGTCAGAGAAAAACAAATATCATAAGATTTCACTCACATGTGGAATTTAAGAAACAAAACAGATGAACAGAGAGGAAGGGAAGGAAAACTAAAGTAAGATAAAAACAGAGAGAAGCAAACCAGAAGAAACTATTAACTATAGAGAACGAGAACAAACTAAGGGTTGTGGGGGGGGGGGTCATGGACTAAATGGATGATGGTTATTAAGGAGGGTACTTGTGATGAGCACTGGGTCTTATATGTAAGTGATGAATCACTAAACTCTACTCCTGGAACCAATACTACACTATATGTTAACTAACTTGAATTTAAATAAAAACTTGGGGAAACTAAAAAATAATAATCATTAAATACCTCTAAGTATATTTTTTTAAAGATTTATTTGAGAGAAAGAGAGAGAGAGACAGGGAGACAGAGACAGCATAGGGAGGGAGGAGCAGAGAGTCTTAAGTAGACTCTGTGCTGAGCACAGAGCCCAACAAGGGGCTCGATCACACAACCCTGAGATCACGACCTGAGCCAAAACCAATATTCAGATGCCTAAGCAACTGCATGACCCAGGTACCCCACTGTAAGTATTTTTAAAAAAATCTTCACCTACCTCTCCCCCCCCAAAAAAAACTATGGTACAGGCATGAAGACAAACATATGGATCAAATGGACAGAACAAAGAGCCCCAAAATAAAACTTCACATATATTTTTGGCAAGGGTGCTAAGACCATTAAATGGGAAAAGGACAATCTTTTCAACAAATGATACTGGGAAACTTAAATGGCCACATGCAAAAGAAAAAAGCTGTACCCTTTCCTAACACTGTATACTCAAAATAGATCAAAGACCTAAATATAACACTTAAAACTGTAACATTCTTAGAAGAAAACAGAGGGCAAAAACTTTGTGACACTGGATTTGGCAATGATTTCTTAGATGTGATACCAAAGGCAAAGGCAACAAAAGAAAAAAGAAACAAATTGGGCTTTGTGATTATTTAAAACCTGTGTGCATCAAAAGACAAAAGCAACAGAATGGGATAAAATATTTGCAAGTCATATATCAAATGAAGAATTAATATCCAGAATATCGAGAGAATTCCTAAAACTCAATGAAGAAAAAAAATTTAATGGACAAAGGACTTGAATAGATATTTCTCCAAAGAAGGTATTCAAATGGTCAATAAGTTCATGAAAAGACTCTGAACACCACTAGTCATTTGGGAAATACAAAAGTACAATGAGACATGAGGACACTGGTTATAAAAAACAAAAAAAAATTAAAAACAGAAAAACAGTAAGTGTTGGAGAGGATGTGGAAAAATTGGAACCCTTATGCACCACTGTTGGGAATATAAAATGGTACAGCTGCTATGGAAAACAGTATGGCAGATCCCCAGAAAACTAAAAATAGAATTACCATGTGATCTGGCAATTTCATTTCTGGGTATATACCTAAAAGAATTAAGAGCAGGGTCTCAAAGAGATACTTACACACCCATGTTCATAATAGCATTATTTACAATAGTAAAAATGAAAGAAACCAAAGTGTCCACTGTCACATGAATGGATGGATAAACAAAATGTAGTATATGCACATAATGGAATATTATTTAGCCTTAAAAAGGACAGAAATTTTAAAATATGCTTCCACATGGATGAATCTGGAGGACATTATATTAAGTAAAATAAACCAGTCACAAAAAGATACATACTGTATGATTCCGCCTATATATAGTAGAGTAGTCAAAACCATACGGACATAGAGTAGACTGGTGGTTGCCAGAGCCTGGGGAAGGGGGAAATAGGGAGTTATTGCTTAAAGGATATAGAGTTGTGGTTGTATAAGGTTGAAAGTTATGGATATGGATGGTGGTGACAGTTGCACAACATTTTAAATAGATTTAATACCACTGAACTGTATAATTAAAAATGGTTAAAATGGTAACTGTTTCACTTATTTTATACAGTAAAAAAATGAGAGCATTCCAATTTATAGTTCCACATGTAAGGAGCGTGGCAGTCACCATTCTGTCTTAACAAGTAAAAGCTGAACACAACTGAAAAATTAATGCTTCTTGGATCCATAAAGAAAGGAGAGAACAAAGAATAAACCACTGTCCCCAAGATTGCAGAAATAAACAGGCAAATAGAGGGAGTCACAGTTTACCAGAGCGAGACTCACCAGAAGAAACTGCCAAAAAATCAGTGCTAGGTAGGAAAACCTACACTGTACTTGATGAATTGCTGAAGGCTCAGTGTGGACAATTCTGAGAGTTAAAATCTTCAGGGGGATTCAGTCGTAAGTGAGCCCCAACAATATTGTGAGCTACCTGCAGAAGCTCAACTACATTTCCACAGTAAATACAGGAGAAAAATCTCCTTGAGCGTTCAGCAAGGGAAAGGAACCATTCTGAAATAAGTCAGAGAACTCTGTTCTTAACAAGCCCTGCCCTAAGAAGTATCTAGTTAACCAGAGCCTAAACTGCTGGGGTATTATCAGAGCCTAACTGATCTGGATAAGGGAAATACCTAAAATCAGCCCATGCTAGCCATTCTGTCTCATTTAAAGGGGCAGAAAAGAACCTGAAACAGTTGTGATGGTCACAGTCCAGAGGCACAGGCTCACTGAAAGATGGAGACCTAATAACAAGACTATAAAATGCCTCCCCTCTCCCCACACCTCACCATCATTATTACTAAAGGCCTATTTCCAGCAGTTTCTTCCTCCTGATACATCATGTCTGACTCTCAAGAAAAAATTAGAAGGCATACCAAAAGTCAAAACACAATTTGAAGAGACAGAGAAGCATCAGAACCAGACATGGCAGGGGTGTTGGAATTCTAGGCTAGAATTTAAAATAACTGTGATTAATATGTTGAGGGCTATTATAATGGATAGATAGCAGGCAAGAATAGGTGGGCAAGCAATGCAAGCAGAAAGATGGAAATCATAAATAAGAACAAGAAGAAATGCTAGGGATCAAAAACACTAACAGAAATGAAGAATGCCTCAAATGAGTTTTTTTAGTAGAATAGGCATGACTGAGGAAAGAATCTCTGAGTTAGAGGATATATCAATAAATCCCTGGAAATCAAAAGGCAAAATGAATAAAGACTGGAAAAAAGGAACAGAATGTTCAAATGCTATGGGAATACCACAAAACAATAACATACATGTATGCAAATACCAGAAAGAGAAGAGAGGGAAAGAAATAGAAGAAAAATTTGAAATGATAATGACTGACAATTCTGCCCAAATCAATGTCAGACAGCAAACCAAAAATCCAGGAAGGTCAGAGAACACCAAGACAGATAAGTAACACCCCCAAAGAAACAAACTACAAGTAAGCATATCATTTTCAAATTACAGAAAATCAAAGACAAAGAATCCTGAGAGAAAGAAGAGTGGAAGAAAAACACCTTACCTGTAAGAGGAACAAAGATAAGAATTATATCCAAGCGAAAAGTGAATGGAATGAAATATTTAAATGCTAAGAGAAAAAAACACCAATCTGGACTTTGGCACCCTGCAAAATTATTTTTCAAAAGTGAAAGAGATATAATTTCTCAGATGAATAAATATTGAGGCAATCTATTGCCAGATTTGCCTTGCAAGAAATGTTAAAAGACCTTTAGAGAGAAAGAAAGAAAATAGGTCAGACCTCAGATCTACATGAAGAAACAAAGAGCATTCAAGAAAGAGTAAGTGAAAGGAGCACCTGGGTGGCTCAGTTGGTTGAGCAACCAACTCTTGGTTTCTGCTCAGGTGTGATCTCAGAGTCATTAGATTGAGCCCCACATCAAGGCCCACATTGGGCTTCGTGCTGGGGGTGGAGCCTGCTTCAGATTCTCTCTCTCTTAAAAAAGAAGTGAAAGTAAAATAAAAATACTAACATTTTTTTAAATCCGAATTTTAAAAATCTCAAAAGACTCAAGCAAGTTATTTTTGTGGAAGTTGACAATTCCAAAATTGATATAGAAGCAAAGGGGTAAAAGGATAGACAAGAAAACTTTGAAGGAGGAAAGATCAAAGTGGGAAGATTTATTCTACTGGATATTAAAACTTACCCTAATCTATACTATACATGCAATATAGCATAATGATAGACAAAGAGAACAATGCAACAGAGTCCTGAACATTTTAATACATATATGTCCAATTTATGACAAAGTGGCACTTTTCAGTAAATGGTGCATGAATTGGATATCCATATAAAGAAAGAATAAAAAGGAAAACTGATCCCATGCTCACACCATACAAAAATAATACATTCCAGGTGGAATTTTAGAATCTTTTAGATAAAAGATAAAATAATATAGCTTCAAGAAAATAATATAGGAGAATATCTTCATGACCATGGGATAGGGAAAGATTTTTTTTTAAAAGATCTTACTTGATTTATTTGACAGAGAGAGAGATCACAAGTAGGCAGAGAGGCAGGGGGAGATATAGGGGGAAGTAGGCTCCCTGCTGAGCAGAGAATCTGATTTGGGGCTTGATCCCAGGACCCTCAGACTATGACCTGAGCTAAAGGCAGAGGCTTAACCCACTAAGCCACCCAGGTGCCCCGGGAAAGATCTCTTAAATAAGACCCCCAAAAAATCATTAATCAATTATAATGAGAATATCGTTAAACTGGACATTAAAATTAGTAACTTCTGTTCATGGTACTTAACTATTAAGAGTGAAAATGAAAGGTGACAGAATGGAAGAATGTATTTGCAATGCATGAAACTGCCAAAGAGTTCATATCCAAAGTGTATGTGTACACACACACACACACACACACACACACACACACTACCCTGTATATAAATGAAAGGACAAATAACCCAACTGAAAATAATGGGTGAGAAACTAGAACAGGCAGTTCACAAAAGAGGATATCCAAATGGCCAATAAACTTGTCTAAAACACGTTCAACTTCACTAGTCATCAGGGAAACACAAATTTTTAAATCTTATTTATTTATTTTTAAGATTTTATTTATCTGAGAGAGAAAGAGATCACAAACAGAGGGGAGGGGAAGAGACAGCAGGCTCCCCACAGAGCAGGGAGCCCAACTTGGGACTTGATTCCAGGACCCCGGACCGAAGGTAGACGCTTAAACAACTAAGCCATCCAGGTGCCCAAAATACCAATTTTAAAACATGAGATACTATTTTCACTTCACCAGAATTATTAAATGTAAAAGATGGAGAATACATAGCATTGGTAAGGAAGTGGGGGAACTGGAACTCTCAAACACTGCTCATAGGAGTGCAAGTTAAGCCGACTATTTTGTAAAACCTCTGGGAACTATCTACAAAAGCTGAATATGTTCATATTCCAGACCCCCAGCACTTTCACTCCTAAGAACATACAGAACAAAAATGTATATATGTGTGCCTCAAAAGATATGCAAAGGAATATTTTTACAGCAGCAATATTTGCAATAACTCCAAACTAAAGACAGTTTAAATTCCTACCAACACAATAGCCTGGATACATAAATCTAGGTAGTCATACAATGGAATACTAGCGATGAAGTTGAGTGAACTACAAGCTACACAAAGTAACAGATGACTCTGACAAACATATGCAGAAGTCAGACACACTAGGAAAATCATGGTGTAATTCCATTCATATAAAATTCAAAAAAAGTTAAAACTAACATCAGATATTAGAAGTCAGGATACTGGTTACATGTGAGAAGGGAAGAGTGGTGATTAGAAAAGAAAACAAAGAGATATTAATAGTGTTTCATTTCTTGACCTGGGATTTAGTTACATGGGTATGTTCTCTGTGATAATTTAACAAGACAAACACATTTTGTACACTTTTCTGAATGTTATACATCGATAAAAATTTTTAAATGCAAATCTGGTAAGTGCTCTTTTGAAGAAATGTTCCTGTTTCTAATGGAGATTACTTGCCTTGCCAGTTTCCTCTCATCCTCGCCTGAATTGAACTCATTTGTCACCTCTAGGTAGTAGGGTGCTTTCTGAGGCGAAGTGCCCTGTCAGAACTGAAATATGTGTTTTAATTTCTCTTCCATGGTGAAATGTCAACTGCATTTTGATACAAAGATTAAAAGTCACCTTGAAGCAGATCTTCCTTTTCCTACAAAGAATCTCTTGAGTGGGTTCCTGTCCTAAGAAAGAGCCTTAGCAAAACTATTAACAAAACTAACAGTATCTGAATGGCTTTAAGTATGATCTCTTATGGAGGTAGTCACTGAGGAGGAAGTAGGAATAGGGCTCTAGGTTTGTGTACTGGAAAGTTGTGTTTCTAAGAGGTCTATTAGGATATTAAGACCCGGGATGATTATCCTTTAAACAACTGCTCTGAAAGAACTTTACCTTGGCAGCTTTAATAACAGCTAGATCAGAATTTAGCCTCTCTGCCATCTTATTTCACACCTAATATTTGGGGATAACTATGCCAGCACAGAAGTCACTTGCCCTCCCAGGAGCCCCTCAAAAGAGTCCTTTATCTTCCTAGGAAATTCTCAACTTAGTTCCTGCGGCCCACAGCTCTTACTCATTTACCAATTGCTTCATCTACCACCTACTGACTCAAAATCACTACCACTTGAGGAGTGACCATCAACTCAATGTGTCCCATTCATTCCCACTGTCCTGGGGTAGCCTAAATTCCCATGGATTTGGTTCAGAGAGGGACTGGAAAGTACTTTAAAGATGCTGGACAGTTTGGCTTAAGTCTCTTTTAAGAAGAGTAACATTAGTGGGGCGCCTGGGTGGCTCAGTCATTAAGCTTCTGCCTTTGGCTCAGGTCATGATCCCGGGGTCCTGGGATCGAGCCCCGCGTCGGGCTCCCTGCTCTGTGGGAAGCCTGCTTCTCCCTCTGCTCTGCTTCTGTTCCCCATCTCTCTATCTCTCTCTCTGTTGAATAAATAAAATCTTAAAAAAAAAAAAAAAGAAGAGTAACATTAGTAACATTGCTCAAGATAAAGAGTCAGGACCAAACCTGAAGCCACTTGAACACACACAAAATAAAAGACTGGAGGGAGAGAAAGGGAATTTTTTTAAAAAGCCTGTATTCAAGTGGATTTAATTACCACAAAATTTATCATAATACATAATCTGCAAACATAGAGAAGAATAATGTAAACTTTTGAGGACGCCTATCCAACTGAGAAGATTGAAAGATCAGCCATAGAACGTGAATGTGAACAGACAAAGGTCTGATATCTAAGATCTACAAAGAACTCCTCAAACTCAACACTCACAAAACAGATAATCACATCAAAAAATGGGCAGAAGACATGAACAGACACTTCTCCAAAGAAGACATACAAATGGCTAACAGACACATGAAAAAATGTTCATCATCTTTAGCCATCAGGGAGATTCAAATCAAAACCACACTGA
>CM052813.1:57266493-57360249 GCA_028533885.1 Nasua narica | reverse complement strand
TTATCTTGTGGTCTCACTTACGTGTGGAGTATAAAGAAAATCATGGAGGGCATCGTGAGAAGGAAGGGAAGGGCGAATGGGGGGAAATCGGAGGGGGTGTTGAACCAGGAGAGACTGTGGACTCTGAGCAACAAACTGAGGGTTTTGGAGGGGAGGGGGTGGGGGGGGTGAGCCTGGTGGTGGGTATCGAGAGGGGCACGTACCGCATGGAGCACTGGGTGTGGTGCATGAACAATCAATCTTGTAACACTGAAAAATTAAAATAAACAAATTTGGGGAGAAAGAAAAAAAAGAACGTGAATGTGATAAATGACATAGTAGTGGAGCGACAAAGAGATTTAAATGTGTGAGTCAGAACGCCACAGAGTGACCCAGCTCCTTCGTAGTAATATTACATCACCACAGCATCATAACAATAAAACATAGTAAGTGTAATGAGAACAGACTTCTGAAGTTCAAGTCTTACTGACTTGTGGGATTCAAATATTACACAGGGGAAATGAATGACTAGGGCACATTATTTGCCCTGCAAACTGTGTAGAACTCTGGTTTCACCTATAAACTAACTAGACTCTTCTCTGTGAAATAATACTTTAAAAACATTTTCAGATACATTATTTTCAAGACAGTCTTTTTAGGTAAGCAGTCATGGCAAACCGCTATTTGTCCTCTAACATAAATTTTTCACTCTTCTTCAATAAGGTAACCCTCAAAATGTCAGGCTGCTCAAAACAAACACTGTAACATGTCAATGTTTCATTAATTCTTGTCAGTCACAGTTTAATACAAAATGCATGCATATTTCCTTAGGTTTAGGTATTACATAATTCTTCCCTGCTGCATACTTGTATTTTCTAAGCCAAATCATTTCCCAAACAGAACTATTAGACTTTTGAATTTTTCCTGTCATTATGGGCCTTTGCAAATTTAATTAAGATATTATGTACTCTCACAGCTATGTCAAAATATAAAAATGCTATTTATAAGCCACAAACAGATCACTTCATTTTGTATTATTCTCAAGGAAGGTTTCAGTCTACAGTCTATTTTTATTGATTAGAATGCATTTGTAAGTCATGATAAAATGTTTATAAAAAGTACAAATGTGGGGCACGTGGGTGGCTCAGTGGGTTAAAGCCTCTGCCTTCGGCTCAGGTCATGATCTCAAGGTCCTGGGATGGAGCCCCACATTGGGCTCTCTCCTCGGCAGGGAGCCTGCTTCCCCCTCTTTCTCTGCCTGCTTCTCTGCCTACCTGTGATCTCTCTGTGTCAAATAAATAAATAAATAAATAAATAAATAAATAAATAAATAAATAAAATCTTTAAAAAAAATGTACAAATGTTCATTATCAACTTTATTCTCTTTACTAATAATTCTACAGGAACAAAAATACATATGAAGTTACTAAATTTGTCAGGCAGGAGGCCCTCCAATTCTCTGCCTCCCTAACCAAACTACTATTTGATAATAGTTCCACCAAATGAATTGACTTTTTCTTGATCCCAATTAAATCTTAAATATCTTTATTAAACATAGAGGAAAGTAATACTTAGCTTCAGTTAAGCATACTACATAAGTGTACTGTGATGTGTCAGCTGACAGTCTGCCATGTAAATTAATCTAAAGTCTACTTATCTTCATACCAGATCACTGGTATGAAATTATTCTGTCCACGAATATGCTCTAAGATTACATATTCCAATATGGACCACTACCTTCCAAACAATCCCATACTTACACTGAGCTTAAGAGATTTATTTCACTTTTAAAATATTTTCTATTATCACAGTCTTATTCACTGTCTCTTCTATATTTTCAGGATTGTGATGAAACAAGGTCAAGCCTGCCCATAGTCCGTAAACAGACACCTAGAGAAAAGCACTAAATTCCTGTAATATATGACCTATAACACAAGCACAAAGAAATGACCATACATATAAGGTGTACAATGATTTTCAAGAAGCAGAACTAAAAATTAGGCCTGAGTGACTTGCTGAATAACAAAATTATGACTTTACGTTATAACATAAAGTATTTCTTTTCTAAGCGTTTCTTAGAATAAAAGCTAGGTACTACTTTATTTGGAATTCCTCAGGCAATTATCTTCATAACCTAGAGGTAGGCAAAAGTTTTTTAAGACACAGAAAACAGTACCTGTAAAATATTGAGAAATTAGACTTCTGCAATATTAAAAACCTCTGCTCATTAAAAGACATCAGTATAAAAATGAGTAGGTAAGCCACAGACCAGAAAGGAAATATATGCAAAATAGGTATTTGACAAAGGGTCAATATCCACAATACATAAAACCCCTACAACTTAATAATAAAAAGGTAAACCTAATAAAGTATGAACAGAAGATCTGAACAGATGCTTCACAGGATGAAATAAAAGATGGCTGATAAGCACATGAAAAAAGTACTCTATATTATCAATCATCAGGGAAATACATAGTTAAAACATAAAAACCACAAACCACCCATTGGAAATGGGCAAAATTAAAATGCTTAACAACTCTAATCCTTGGTAAGCATGTAGAGCACTGGAAGTCTCATACAAAGTTATGGAGTATAAAATGGTACAACCACTTTGTAAAAAAGATCTACCAGTTTTTTAAAATAAAACTAAACATAACTCTATTCCTAGATATTTGCCCAAAAGAAATAAAAACATAGGCTCATCAAAAGACTTATACAAAAATGGTCATAGCTTATTCATAGCATCACAAACCAGAAATAGCCCATCAAATGTAGTATAAGAAATTAAAAAGGAATGAACTACTGATAAATGCAACAAGATGAATGAATCTCAAAAACATTATGCTGAGTATGAATGCAGTCTTGTGAAAAAGAAAATATATTGCCTAATTCCATTTATTCTATTCAGAATTCAGAATAGTTTGGGGCGGGGAGGGCAGCTTTAAGTGCAAAGGATCTTCCCAAGGTGCTGATAATGTTCTGTATCTTGATAGAAGTTTAAGTTTGATTAGAATGGATTTGTAAACTACTTAAATGTACACTTACAATTTGTGCATTTCACTGTATGCAAATTTTACCTCAAGAGAAAAAATGTAAAAATAAAAAATTAAAGAAATATTAAAAACCATAAGAGTGAAATCGTACTTAAGAAAAATAAATTCAATAATTTTTAGGAAAAAATACATTATCTAACTCAAGTATAAAGAAGCCAAATGACCCTCCCACTTACCCAGATATCTGCCAGGCCTGCTCCCTCATGTGTTCTTCAGGTCTCTGCTAAAATGCAATTTTAACAGAAAGGCCTTCTCTAACAATGCTATTTCAACAAACACCCCCAAGTCCCTCACTTTCTATCCTGTGTCCTGCTTAATATTTATTCATAACCTTTAGTATCACCACAAGAACACATTTGTCTATTATTGTATAATACTCTCCACCAGTGGAATGTAAACTCTAAGAGAACAGTGGAGAGGAGGAGGAAAGTATTCTTGAACACATTATTCCATTTCGAACGTATCACTCAACTGCAATCCACTTGAGCTTTGAGGTAGATTTATTTTTATTTTTTTATTTTTTGAGGTAGATTTAAATGAACTCCTCAAAGAAATGGAAAAGGAGGAATGGAAAGTAAAGGAGGAATCTCTCCCTTCTTCTCTTATATCCACCTTTTGGTCTCCGCCTAGAGGGAAGCTTGAATTTCCACTGAAATCCACCTACTCCACATATCTGAGCCCTCTCCCACCCTTACTCTCTCATCGAAGAAGAGTGACTAATCTGGTAAATCAAAGTTTGATATTAATTTGGCCATATTTCACTAAAGGATGAAACCACTGAGCTAAGCCAGCCCATGTTCTTACCAGCATCTTGTCTCCTCTTACTTAAGGAGACCTACCAGGTCTTGACTTTCTCACTGCTGCCTAGGACTGGCCATGTGAAACAGGCCCATAGGCCCCATGCATGCTACATGTTGGGAAATAAGTCTAAACAATCTGCTTTGCAAACCTAGTGAAGTTCTAGTCTAGGTAACATGAGTAGATTTGGAGAGGGAGGTTTCAAGCCCAAGTCATGTTCTCCAGTAGCTTTTTCCTAAGAACCTTGAATTGAAGGTTATAGGATACACATCTAAATAAAGTTTGTACCAATATTCCACTTAGACAGTAATCACTGGATATATGCTGTATATCAGTCAAAATGCCAGAGGAGTTCTGAACTCCTAACTCAAGAAAAATATAAAACAAAAAACATAAAAATAATGTAATACTCCATTGGTGCTAAATAACTTATTTTAATAAATTTGTCTTTAATACAAGTGTAAAACAACACTCCTACCATTTCAGCTATAGTTAAACCCACACTTCAAAGCTAATTCAATAATTAGTAACATGTTAATTCTGAAAAGTTTTTAACTATCAGAGTATCAAATATAATACAAAACCCAAATATTTAATACTTTCTGATACAATATTGAAAATAAACTTCTTAGTATCCCGAGGCTATCAAAGGTCATCCCCCTAAAAAATCTTTTTTGATTTAACAAGTAAACATGTAGTATTGTGCTGGTGTTTATATTAAAAAATTTTTAAAACAAAAACTTTCTAAATTCAGTGTGATTTGAGTACTTTATGCCATCCCCAAATGCCTTATGTACATACTAACTCTTTGCAGGTAGATTCATGGTCTTGGTAGAAAAAAATCATCTTATTTTCAGTGCTTTAAAATTGTAACTAGATTTTTAAGCTATGAAATAAAGCAAGAAAGTTTAACATTACTTAGGACCCTTTCTTATTCTCTTTTTTTTTGCCAATAAGGACAGATTTAACATTATTCTTCATTCAAATGGACTATCATGTGAGGTTTTAGTTTATGTTTCTTCTGGGTTAGCTAGTTAATATCAAATGTGCAAGGAGAATTCTCATTAGAACTGAGCATTTCTATGTAAGGGTAATTAGTTTTAATTTAAAAGAAAATAATAGGGTGCCTGGGTGGCTCAGTTGGTTGGGCGACTGCCTTCGGCTCGGGTCATGATCCCAGAGTCCCGGGATGGAGTCCCATATCGGACTCCCGGCTCTGCGGGGAGTCTGCTTCTCCCTCTGACCTTCTCCCCTCTCATTCTCAGTCTCTCTCTCTCTAATAAATAAATAAAAAATCTTTAAAAAAAAATAAAATAATATACGTACATGTAGATTAAAATATAATAAACATATGCAAACTAGTAAGAGACATTCAACTAGAAAACTGAAAAGTACCCATTAGAAAGGAGACATAAGGGAAAATTTTTAAACTGAAATGCTGAATCATTAAAGATACTACCATCAATGTATCCAGACCAGCTAAGAAAAGAAAGAAGAATATGTGAAATGCTGAAAAGAATAATTTCTTCTACAGTTAAAATGAATGTGTTTTAAGAGGGAAAAAAATAAGCCCCTAAAATGAAACTTACAAAGCAAAACATGGGCTTAGTAATTTATTAAAAATTATACCTCTGATTTTCTCTGGAGAAAAAGGAACATTATAAATAAGGGTATGAAAGAGACTTCAGATCGAGACTCATACCAATACTCTGTTCTTGCTGAAAAATATTGTTTAAAAAATTAAATAAAATTCCAAATATTTTCCACTTAATGTGGGTTAAAAAATACAATGTTTGGATCTGAAATAAAAACTAGTCATTTATTTTCATTCATAATATTAAGTGGTATAGGTAAGTTAAATAGGAATTATATTCCATATCTAGGAATTATAATAGTAATGTTAAGTATAAGTTTAATTTTGCTGAACTAAAGCTCAGATAGATTCAATTAAAAATGTGTATGAAGATACCTAAATAAAACAAAGGCTTTAATTTTTATTATTTTGCAATGATAGTAAGTTTACTTTTTCTAACATTAGGGAAAAAAATCTAGTCTCCTTTATCAATATAAAACTATTAAAATTATCACAACAGAATCTTTTATATATAACTTAGGAGAACAATTTCACATGATACACTCATAACACTCAAGAATTACAATCCAGAAAGAGACAATCTCCCTGAAACAGAAAGAAGTTCTTTCTTTTTGTCACCTCCATTCCTTATATATAATCTTTATTTCACATCATTTACATAGAAATATTTATCACAATCAGGTAGATAAGAAAAAAATTTCTGCCTTTAGAGCTCATAAAGTAAATTTACTCAGTCTTCTTAGTATGTTTCTTTTTAACAGTATCTGAAGCATCAGCTATAGGTTTTGAGGTCGATGAACCAGTACCATTAAAAGATGATTTTGTTTCAGTTTTCTTTTCACATGATGAAAACTGCTGCTGCCAGCCAAATAGCATCCGACTCAATGTATCCTCAAAATGAGCAAAAGGCACAGTACCAGTCTCTGTAATCATCATGGTTATCTGGAAAAAAAAAGTTCAATTTTGAATTGAAATACAAATGTTTCCTACTTCTCAAAACTGAGAAGAGAAAGTAAATTTAAAAAGAGAGAAAGATTAAAAACACATTTTTTACTCTTTAAAAAAAATTTTATTGAGGTATAAGTGACATAGTTCCAGGTGTAAAACATGATTCAATATTTGTATATATTGCAAAGTGATCACCACAATAGGTCACCATACAGTTACAATTTTTTCGTGTGATGACTTTTAAAATTTACTCTTAGTAGCTTTCAAATATTTAATACACTATTATTAACAATAGTCGCTAGGCTGCACATTACATTATCATGACTTATAACCAGACATTTGTACCTTTTGAGTCCCTTTATCCATTTCACTTCCCCAAAGCCCTACCTCTGGCAGCCACTAATCTATTCCTTATATTTAGTTTTGTTTTGTTTGTTCATTTGTTTTGTTTTTTAGATTTCACATATAAGTGAAATCATGTAGTATTTGCTTTTCTCTGATTTATTTCACTTAGCATAACATCCTCAAGATCCATCCATGTTGTTGCAAAGGGCAAGATTTCATTCTTTCTATTGCTGAATATTCCATTGTATAAATATGTATGTGTGTGTGTATATATATGTGTGTGTGTATATACACACACACACACACACATACATATATTACATCTTCTGTAGCCATTCATCCATCAACCTACATGTTGCTTCTATTATCCTGGCTAATATAAATAATGCTGCAATGAACATGGGGAGTGCATCCACCTTTTTGAATTAGTGTCTTCATTTTCTTCAGATAAATATCCAGAGTGGAACTGCTAGATCATATGGTAGTTCTATTAATTTTCTGAGGAACTTCCATACTGTTTTGCATGGTGGATGCACCAACTTACATTCCCACCAACAGTGCACAAGGGTTCCCTTTTCTCCACATTCTCATCAACATTTGTTATTTCTTGTCTTTTTGATAACAGCCATTCTGACAGGTGTGAGGTGATGTCTCTTTGTGGTTTTGATTTGCATTTCCTGATTATCAGTGATGCTGAGCATCTTTTCCTGTACCTGTTGGCCATCTGTATGTCTTTGGAAAAATATCCACTCAGAGCTATCCATTTTTTAATGGGATTGTTTGGCTTTTTGCTATTCAGTTATTTAAGTTAAGTATTCTGGATGTTAACCATTTATCAGATATATGATTTGCTAATATTTTCTCCCATTCAGTAGGTTGCCCTTTCATATTGCTAATATCTTCCTTTGCTGTGCAGTTTTTTAGTTTAATGTAGTTCCACTTGTTTATTTTTTCTTTTGATGTCTTTGCTTTAGGTGTCAGATCCAAAAAATAGCCAAGACTGATGTCAACGAGCTTGCCACCTATATTTTCTTCGAGGAGTTTTACGGTTTTGATTCTTCAATCCATTTTGAATTAATTTTTGTGTATGGTGTAAGGTAATGGTCCAGTTTCATCCTTTTGCATGTGACTTTCCAGTTTTCCCAGCACCATTTATTGAAGAAACCATCCTTCCCCCATGGTATATTCTTGGCCCCTCTGCATAAATTAATTATGTATGCATGGGTTTACTTCTAAGCTAAAATACATTCTTTAATCTTTAGGAGAAGCAAATTCAGCTAGGTTCTATTTCTAGAACCTCTCTGTTCTCTACATATCTATACTTAACCAAAGCAAAAGAACATAACTCATTAATAATAATACAAGGTACCATATTTTTGGGTGCCAAATGAGCAGTATAAACACAAAAATACATTTAGTATTCAAAGGGAACAGGAATATAAAATAACATCTACAGCCTATACCAAACAACCAATAACAGCAACCATTACTATGCTCTTAACATGTGCCAGAACTTTGATAAGTGTTCTATATGATCTTATCCTCTTTCAATTTAACCCAACAATTACTCCACTATTACTCTCAGCATAGAGATGTGAACCAAAGCTGATAGCTTCAGTAACTTGCCCAAAGTCACAGAAATAATAAGCCGTAAAGCAGTTTGAAACACCCAGATTTTGAGCTCAATCACTAAATACACTGCATTCTATCATTATCTAAGGTCACAGACTTTCAGTAAATTGCAGAATATTACCCTTAGGAGGGAGAGCAGGAAGTCTCTAATCATCCAATTTTTCCCACATGTATATACAAAGCATGAAGACATTAAGGGATGGAATATAAAGTGCTACCAATTCTTTATCTGCCAAAATGCACAGTGTTCAGAGATGTTCAGGTTTACTCAAAAAATTAGACTGGTACCAAAATGGATCTGAGAATGTTACAGACTAGAGAGAATGTTAAAGACTAGAATGGTTCCAAAAAGCCCAAGAATTTCCAACAGACAATTCCTCTGGCAGATCTAAGATAATGAATCAAATTAGAAATTTTTGGAATCAAATCTCCACAAGAGGACCCTACTTAATCCATTTGTTTGAGGAAAATGGAATCTAGAATAAAATTCTTACTAACTGCAATACTATCCAGGTAGTGAGGAATTGGGAGACAGAACAGGTGTCCATCAAGAACGTGTAAGTGAGGGTCACCTGGGCGGCTCAGTGGGTTAAAGCCTCTGCCTTTGGCTCAGGTCATGATCTCAAGGTCCTGGGATCGAGCCCCACATCCAGCTCTCTGCTCAGCAGGGAGCCAACTTCCTCCTCTCTCTCTGCCTGCCTCTCTGCCTACTTGTGATCTCTCTCAAATAAATAAAAAAAATCTTAAAAACACAGAATTTCCTTCCTTTAAAAAAAAAGAACGCATATTGTGCAACTGTTAGAAGTAACACATAGAAAAGTAATACAGAAAAATTCTTAAAAATACTGTTAGGTGAAAATGAGACAGAACAAAAGCTATAGTGTATTATCATTTAGATAAATTAAAAATCACTTCTCGGCTTTTTGGCTAAGATCAAGTGGAGATAAATTAAAAATGCATGCACACACAACATTGTGGATGTAAAAAATGTCATAGAATTGTATACTATGAAATAGTTCATTTTGTTTTGTGACTTTCGCCTCAATAAAAACAAATAAAATAACAAATTTTTAAAAAGATGCATGGAGGGGCGCCTGGGTGGCTCAGTTGGTTGAGCAACTGCCTTCGGCTCAGGTCACGATCCCGGAGTCCCGGGATCGAGTCCCACATTGGGCCCCCAGCTCCACAGGGAGTCAGCTTCTCACTTTGACCTTCTCCCTTCTCATGCTCTCTTTCACTCTCTCTCTGTTTCCTAATAAATAAATAAAATCTTTAAAAAAAAAAAAAAGATGCATGCACATAGGCTCCAAGCCAGCTATGACTTAAAAAAATGTCTTATATCAAACAAACCCAGTCTCTCATCAAAATCAATATAGAAAACAAAGACACGGGGTACCTGGGTGGCTCAGTGGGTTAAGCCTCTGCCTTTGGCTCAGGTCATGATCTCAGGCTCCCAGGATCGAGCCCTGCATTGGGCTCTCTGCTCAGCAAGGAGCCTCTTCCTCCTCTCTCTCTGCCTGCCTCTCTGCCTACTTGTAATCTCTCTCTCTCTGTCAAATAAATAAAATCTTTAAAAAATACACAAAGCAACCATTAAACGGCACTGGAGAATAACAAATCAGGTTGAACCTAATAGGGCTATGACCCCTCTAAAAGAAAGTTAATTGAATGAGGTGAGCTCCACATTCAACCTGGCTTTTTTCTTTTAACGATATGTGTCAATTCACAGCAAATCCAAGTCCCAAATGGGTAAGGAGACAAAGGCCACAGTGTGAGAAGGCCAGAGTGTCTGGGACTTGAGGGCAATACAGCTCATAAAGGAGAGGACCACAAAAAAATAAGCCCAAAGATCCACACATAACTTGCCCTGGAGAAGTTTACCAACCCTAAATTGTGCAAACACAGAAAGAGATTTCAAAAACCTAGCAGAGAGCAACAGTTGGAAGCTGAAAGCTGATCGGATACTTCAGCAGCCCCTGAAGGCTGGAGTTCAGGACCAAAGTGGAACTGCCTAGGGATATACCTCAGATTTAAACTGAGACCCCGAAAGGGTCACAATCGAGAAGGGCAAACCCAAAACAGAACAGCATGAACAAAACCTAAAAGCAACTATCAACAAGATTAAAATAATCTGCTTGTGCATTACACCCGGCTGCCAGAAAAAAGTTGAATGTAATCCCTGCCCTGAAAGCCCTTACAGACTAGTCAGAAACAGAGTAAACCAGTGTAATTCCATAACATAAAAGAGTAAATGCAGTAATGGAGGTCTGGTCACAAATATTTAAGCATGAGATACGGATTTGGAAGTCATTACCATACAAGTAAAAGGTAAAGGCATGAATACGAATGTGGTCACCTAGAGAGAGAATACAGAGTAAGAAGAGTCTAAATATGGGGCGCCTGGATGGCTCAGTCGTTAAGCATCTGCCTTTGGCTCAGGTCATGATCCTAGGGTCCTGGGATTGAGCCCAGCTTCGGGCTCCCTGCTCAGCAGGAAGCCTGCTTCCCTCCTCCCACTCCCCCTGCTTGTGTTCCCTCTCTGTGTCTCTCTCTGTCAAATAAATATATAAAATCTTAAAAAAAAGAGTCTAAATATCATCTACAAGTTTATGTCATTATTGAGTAAGATCTAAGAACTTCTTTATATTAAATTATTCTTTAGAATAAATAGTTACAATAAGGTATACTAGCATAATTGCTTTGGTTGTAGTGTGACTTCATGGACTGCCAATGACCAAAGAATTCAGTTAAAAACCATGGTCCACTGTCAGGAAAATAGCAATGTCTTTTTACAAACACTAAAAGAGAAGACTGTCAGGATCTAAAGTATTTCCTGAGAACATGAACTACAGTATTTTTCAAAGTCGAGTGTTTTAATAGAATCTCAACTCCCAGTAGATACATCACTCAGCTGAGAAGAATTGCTGGCATCAGAAATTACTGTTGAGATAGACTTATGAGGTTCAAGGACAAACTCCTGTGAATTCAGCCTCTGATTAGGTCTTGATTCAGCAAGGTGACACAAATATAATAGTAACAAATGGAATGAACCTTTATTCTTTTACAAATAAAATATAAAACTGTCTCCTTATTTAGCAAACTATTAACAGAAAAAGCATAATCCCTAAATTAAAGAGCACTTGACTTCCCAGTCTCTTGCTTAAAAAGGGAAAGAAGGAAGAGAAAGTAGAAATCCTAAAGACAATCTGATATTTACAACATATCCTAAAATATAAACTAATTCAGGTTAAAAAAACCTATTAAAAGCTCCTCCACATTCTTTATGTAATATCTCATGTTATAGCATTTCAAAGATGCCCAGAAAAATGTGACATACAATCTAAGTTCTTTAAGGGTACAAACAGTACTTAATGTACTTCTAGATCCTCTATAGAGCCTAGCATAGAGAGTACAAAGAATAAATGTAATTTCTACCTCACATGAACTGAAAGAATCTATATAAGCAAAATTTGCACTATTACTCTGTCTCTACCCAGAACATACTTTTTCCTGTCTCAGTCTCCAGAGCCAATCCTTTGCAGGGGAACTCATGTCTACTCCATTAAGCCCTTTGGACAACCTCCAATAAAAGTCTCCTTGCCCTTGAATGAACTCCCAATGGCAAGTGGCATATTCAACCATGTTTTCTGGTCATCTATGCTTTCTTCATTGGTGATGTCACTCACTCAGGCATCAGTAATTATTAACCTGATGACTGTCAAATAAATTAAAATTGTAAGATTCCTATTTTTATAAATGTTCTTTTCAATAAACTGTGTAAATAAATTATTCATTTCTGGTAGTATAGTCTTACATAATTAAGTATGGAAGAATTCAATACAGAGAGACCTCTAAAAGAGGCTTTTGACCATTTATCAGTCAGTCAAATATATATTTAAAATCTACTACAAATACTAGACAAACTGCCAGGGATACATTGATAAATGAAACAAACCTGGTCTGTATCCTCATAAAGTTTAAAAGTACAGTGTATATGTCTCATATTTCTCTTTCTCATATTTCTCTTCATATTATCTTAAGGATAGAGTCTGGGTCTTATTCAAAGTTTATATGCCTGTATGTATCCCTCAAAAAGCCTAATAACACCTTCCCTCATTCATGTTTTCATTAACATACTACCTGAATACACCTCTCAACAGCATTCAGCACAACTCAGGAGTCTATTCTTCCTAAAACCATATCTTGGTTTTCCCTTTGCCTGCCTAACAACTTCTTTCCAGTTTCCCATTCTGAATCTTCCTTCTTTAAGTATTAAAGAATCTCATAGCTCTGTCCTCATTCCTGTCTCATTCTGTTTTTCTATGTAATATAACTGCCTTTTTAAGTTAATTTATAAATTTAATACAATTTCAACAAAAAAATACCAACAAGTTTTTTTATGGAGTTAAGACAAATTGCTATTAAAGTTCATATCAATATGCAAAAATAGCTGGAAAAATTTGAAGAGAAACACAAACATGCAAGAATATCCAAAAAACACTGAAAATGAAAAATTCCATAAGTATCTGATTCTCCATGGCATTCTAGATAGAACACAGAGCCAGACTTTTAAATTTTGCCAGCCAGATAAATGAGAAATGATATCTGAGTGTTATTTTAATTAATATTTCTCAAATGATGAGTATTGCATATCTTTTCACATGTTTGAAAGATATCACATCTTCTCTGAATGAATTCTCTGTTAACAGCTTCCTTTTAATTCTTCTATCAAGTTTTTGGTCCTGTATCCCTTAATTTTTAAGAAGTTGTTATGTATTACAAATATAAGCCTATGTGATATATTTTCCAAGTACTTCCATCACAGTTTGAGAGCTGTATTTTTACTTTGTCCATGGTGCTTTCTTCCATGCAACATTTTAAAAAGTGTTATAGAGTCAAACTTATCAACCTTTTCTTTATAGAAAAAGAATAAAGAAAGCCCAGAGTAAGTACAAGGAAAGACATACTACAGACCTGAAATTAGTGAAATATCAAACAGAAAACAATGACACCAAAGGCTGTGTTTTTCCAACAAATAATGAAATTGATAAACATTTAGTAGGACTGATTTAAAAAGAGAGAAGATACAAATAACTAATACCATGAACTAAAGTGGGGACATTACTACAAATTCTACAGACATTAAAAGGGTAACAAAGAACTGCCATGAAAAATTTCATGCCCAGAAAATAAAAAATTTAAGCAAAATGGCAAATTCCTTGAAAAATACAACTTACCAAAATGAACACAAAATAGAAAATAGCCTTATATCAAACACTGAACCAAGAAATAGTATCAAACCTACATAAATGCTTTCTGAGAATAGAGAATTGAACAATTCTCAACTTATTTAATGAGCCAAGTGTTATGCTGATATAAAAACCAGACAAAGAAACTACAAAGAAAACTGCAAACCAATATCCTTCATGAGCACACTGGAAAAAAATCTTTTCAAAGTATCAGCAAATTGGATCTAGCAATATACAAGAAGGGTACATCATAGCTAAATAGGGTTTTTCACAGAAATGAAAGGTTGATACGACATTTTTTAAAATCAATGTAATCTACTATATTAACAGAATATAGGAGAAAAAACCATATGACCACTTCAACCAAATATAGAACAAAGCATTTAACAAAATTCAAAACCAATTCGTGATAAAAATTCTCACCAAATTAGGAATATAAAGGAATTTCTTAAACCTGATAAAGTATATCGATAAGAACTTATAGCTCACATCATATTAACGTATGATGAATATCTTACCACTAAGGTTAGGAACAAGACAAAGATGTCTACTCTCACTAACCATTTCTATTCACTGTTGTACTGGAGGTTCTAGCCAGGACAATAAGGCAATAAGAAGAAATAAACAGCATCCATATTAAAAAAGGAAAAAGTAAAAAATTATAGAAAAGATTGTATATGTAGACAATGCTAAGAAATCTACACAAAATACACCAGAACTAATATGTAAATTTAGAAAGGTCATAGGATAAAACAAAAACAAGAATCAACTATACATCTACATATAAGCAATGTAAACTGTAAAATTGAAAATTTTTAAATTACTATTTATAAAGATATTCAAAAATATGAACTACTTCAGGATAAATTTAAATTTAACAAAATATATGTAAAACAACGAAAACACAAAAATTTAAGGAGACCTAAATAGAGAAATATATTATATTGAAAGGTTAGCAGGTTCAATATTTTTGAGATATTATTTCTCCCAAATGAATCTATGAACACAACACAATTTCAATCACAATCCTAGAAGCCTTGCTGGGTTTTGGGTTTTTTTTTTTTTGTAGAAAGTGACACCCTAATCATAACACTTACATGGAAATATAAAATACCTAAAATATCCAAAGAAATCTTGAGAAAGAATAAATCTGAAGTACTTACACAATTTGATTTCAAGACTTATTATAAAATTATAGTTATATAAGACAATTTTGTATTGGATAAAGATAGACATATCAGTGGAACATAGTCCAGAAATAGACCCACACATATAAGGGCAATTGATATTCAACAAAGGTGCCAAAATAATTCTATGAGGGAAAAGAGAGTCTTTTCAATAAAAAGTCCTGGAACAAACCCATGTTCATACGGAAAAAATAAATCTTACCCTTATCTTATGCCAATCATAAAACTTAATTTGAAATGGATCACATACCTAAATATAAAGGCAAAAACCGTAAGAAGAAAATACAGGTGAAAAATCCTCAGAACCCTGGAGTACGGAAGGATTACTTACATAGTACACAAAAAGCGAGACCATAAAAGGAAAATTTCATAAGTTGAATTTCATCAAAGTAAAAATCTCTCTTCAAAGACAATATTACCAAAATAAAAAAGAAAACCACGAGCTAGGAGAAAAATATTTGCAATTCATATCTCTCACAAAGGACTGGTATCCTGAATATACATAGAAGTGTTACAACCCAATAAAACAAACCATCCAATTTTCAAAAACGGGCAAAGACTAAACAAACACTGCTTATAATAATATAAATGGCCAATAAGCACAGGAAAAGATGCTCAAATTTCTATCAAAGAAATGCGAAAACAAAAACAAAAAACCTACAGGGAGATACCACTACATATATAGAAAAACGGCTAAAGTCTGACAATAACAAATATTGGAAAGGAAGTAGAACAACTAGAACTCTCATATACTGCTGGTAGCAATGTTTGATGGGTACAACCATTTTGGAAAACAGTGTGCCAGTTTCTTTAAACATTAAACATATGCTTTCCATATGACCCAGTAATTCCAACTCCTAGTTATTTATCCAAGAGAAATGAAAATACATGTCCACACGAAGTACATATATTCATAGCAATTTATTCATAACTTTATTGGAAAAATAAAAAACTAGAAACAATCCAAAATCTGTCAACAGATAACTGGATAAACAAACTGGGGTGTATAATGCTACTCAGCAATACAAAGGAATATGCAACAGCATGCGTAAATCTCAAAAATATTACGTTAAACAGAGGCACCTGGGTGGTTCAGCTGGTTAAGTGACCAACTATTCATTTTGGCTAGGTCATGATCTCAGGGTACTGGGATCGAGTCCCACATTGGGCTCCCCATTCAGGAGGAGTCTGCCTGTCCCCACACTTGTGCTTGCGCTCTCTCTCAAATAAAATCTTAAAAAAACACATTATGCCCAACAAAAGAAGCCAGACACAAAAGATACATAGTTTACGATTCCATTTTTATGAAACTTGAAAAAAGATTAATCTATAGTGACAGAAATTGGGTAACTGGTACCCTGGAGCTACAAGCAATAGTTGGGATTTACTGGAGTAATACACAAGGATCTTTCTGGAATTATGTACATATTCCGTATCTTGATTGTGATGATTACGCACGTACATAAATTTGTCAAACTCATCAAAATGTAATCTTAGAATGAGTAATTTTATTGTATAAGAATTAAATTTAGTAAGTTAGGTTTTCAAAAAAAATTTTTTTTTAAAGATTTTTATTTATTTATTTGTCAGAGAGAGAGCACAAGCAGGCAGAGTGGCAGGCAGAGGCAGAGGGAGAAGCAAGCTCCCTGCTGAGCAAGAAGCCCGATGTGGGACTCGATCCCAGGACCCTGGGATGGTGACCTGAGCCGAAGGCAGCTGCTTAACCAACTGAGCCACCCAGGCGTCCCAGTTTTTAAAAAACTTTTAAAGAAAAAAAAATTTTTTAAAGAGCTTGCTCCTAAGTTTTTGATAAATTTAACAGCCCTTTGAAGTTATCCTTTGTATTTCTGGAAAATAGTATATACTGTCAATCAGTCAGATTAACTTTCTCTGTAAGATCCTTTAGCCCATTTTTTTTCCAGATCTGAGACCCTGAATAAAAGATCACATATAATAAGGATGAGAAATCAGAGTACACGAAAGAATAAGTCAGTGGCTTGGGTATTAGAGAGATCTAAAAGAAAAAATGCTACTTTGCTAAAACATTTTTTAAAAGAGATACTGATGAAGTTGGGCTCTGTACCACACACTGGGCGACAGCTCTTGCTGTAGGTTATACCTAGAAAAGGAGTTAACAGGTCACAAGATATGTGACTCTTCAACTTTGTCAGATATTGCCAAACTGCTCTCCCAAGCTATTTCTATTTATACTCTCTCCAAATCCCTTTAAAATAGTTTATATGCTTTGTCTTCAATTCCTCTTATTCACCTCAGTCTATTATAATCATTTTTCTATTCTCTACTAGTTCACTGAAACTGCTTTACCAAGTCACCAAATACCTCTTCATTTAAAAATCCAACAGCCTCTTTTCAGTTTTAATCACTCTTAACCACTCAAGTCTCCCTGTGTTTTATTTCACAATAACACTGTTTCACCATAACTCCTTATACCAAGGAGCCAAAAGATAATCCATGCCTCTCAAACTTTTCTCTAATCATCTCTGATGAAAGAAAAAGTGAACTTGGCAGAGCTCAAAACAAAGGCATGCCAAATACAAAATGTCAGATTTTATTTTATCTTAAAAAATATGAATTTTGAATTTTATCCCATAATATATTCCTGTTTAACTTAAAAATGTTTACAATTAACACTGAGGTCAACCAATGGTACATAGTACATCACATTTATAATGTGACTTTGTACAGTTACTGCCCAAAAAAAGCCATATATCCGTTAGGATATGTGTAACTTTAGTTTAAGAAACATAAATGACTTGCTCAAAATTGGGAAGCCTGGATTTCACATTCTCACTCCAAAGTCCATGTGCTTTTCCCTATACCAACAGTCTTAGCTGGCACCTATTTCTTTACTCTGAGACTTGGATTGTAACAATCATTAATGACTTGTGAAAGCTGGCAAATTAGAACTGACTCCTCCTTGAATGAAACGAGGATCCTACAAGGGCTGCACATCACTGAATGTTCAGTTTGTTTGGGCTATGGAAGAAAGGAATGGAAGGTAAGAGAGAGGGAAAGAGACAAGAGGAGGAGGAGGAAGAAGTTTAATACACTTCTCTCAGGAAGAAAGAGAATTATAGATCAGGCATGCATGGAAAATATTAGTAGCTATATATTTGAAACATAATGAACAAGCATATGTGTAGAAATATGCAGGCTCCTTTTACTTCCAAAATAAAGAATATACTTACTTTTCATATATACAAATAATTATAAAATCTCATCAATACTTGTATAGAAATAAAGTCTCAACAAACATAAGAATAATGGACCACATAAACTGTCCATAATGCAATTAAAGAAAGTTTCTAAAAGTTTAAAAGATTTTTTAAATTACCCAAAATTTAAAACACACTCTTACTTACTGTCAAAGAAGAAATTGTAATGTAAGTTAGGAGGAATTTAAACTGGGGTGCCTGAGTGGTGCAGTCAGTTAAGCATCTGACTCTCAGTTTTGGCTCAAGTCATGACCTCAGGGTCTTGGAATTGAGCCCTGCATCGGGCTCCCCACTCAGCAAGGAGTCTTGAAGTTTCTCTTTCCCTCTCCCTCTACCCCTCCCTGTACTCGCGTGTTCTTGCTCTCTCTCTAAAATGAATGGATAAATCTTAAAAAAAAAAAAAAGGAATTTAAACTGAATGACAGTAAAAGCATGTACATGAAAACTTGTGATGTGACACAAAACAATGTAAAACAGTATGATTGAGAGGGACAACAAAACCAAAAGTTGGTCCTCTGAAAAGAATGACAATATACAGAAGCCTCTGACAAGACTGATCAAATAAGATCCTTGACTATAGAATAACTGGTTCTAGACTCCAGGCATAAAAACCATAAACCTGACCAAAAAAAAGAGGTAACTACTTTTGGGAACTGACAACAGAGAGTATAAGACTGATCATGAAAAGAGTAACTGATAAAGTGATCAACACATGTACCCTCACTTCTGCCTCAGGACAACTCTCAAGCAGAAAGCTAGAAGTGAAACTGAGATGGCAGAGACTGAGCTCAGTGAAGCTAAACAGATTTGGATAGGCAGGGCAGAGTATCAAATAGGGGGAAAATGGGTGGGCATGGGGCAGGGGGGAGGAGACCTCAGATGTCTATATGGGATGGTATCGCAAGTCCTGGATTATGGCTAGCCTGCACATGTCAAGAGAGAGACTTCCTGTGGCCTACCACAGAGTGGCTGCTAGTGGGTTGAGATGTTAAAAGAGATACTACAGATTGCACAATGGTAGGGGAATTTACTTTCTGTTTCTCTTACAGAACGCACGATTTTTATACTTGTATTGTAGTTTCCTATGTGTTCGTATTACTTTTGGGGAGTTTGAAAAGAGAAATCAAGGGCACCTGGGTGGCTCAGTGGGTTAAGGCCTCTGTCTTCGGCCCAGGTCATGATCTCAGGGTCCTGGGATCGAGCCCCATATCGGGCTCTCTGCTTGGGGTGGGGCCTGCTTCCCCCTCTCTCTCTGCCTGCCTCTCTGCCTACTTGTGATCTCTCTCTCTCTCTGTCAAATAAATAAATAAAATTTTTAAAAAAAAAGAGAAATCATATTAGCATCTCTCTATAGGCCAAAACACTAGATTATTATCCAAAACGAACAGATAATGCACATTTCCTGACTATACAAATAATACAGGAAAAGAGCAAAATAAAGAAAAATAAATAATTACTGCCAAATTTTTCCCTAAATATTGTCAACTCATTTTTTTAATATCTAAGAAATGAAAAACACCAGTAGTTACTCAGAAACAAATGACAAGCCATTTAAAAATCAATATAGGGACGCCTGGGTGACTCATTTGGTTAAGCGGCTGCCTTCAGCTCAGGTCATGATCCCAGGGTCCTAGGATCGAGTCCTGCATCAGTCGCCTTGCTGGGCCTCTCTCCCTCTCCTTCTCCTTCTGCCTGCCACTCTGCCTGCTTGTGCTCTCTCTCTCTCTCTGACACGTAAAATAAATAAAATCTTTAAAAATAAAAAAATAAATTAATAAATAAATATCAATATAAATCTAAATGGAATTTAGGCAAAAATATGGGTTAAAATGCACATTCTATTTAGAAGTTGGTGGATAATTAAGAAAATGCTGGGAAATATTATGAGCCAAGTTCAATACTATATATTATTATCACATTGCAATATGGTGTTTAAGTTAAGATATTATAATAAAGAACTATATGTCTGGCAATTATTTTAAGAAAAACTCATTTTTACCCACAAATTAGGCCTTAAGAAAAACTGATCCTTGTAATTAAAAAGTTCAAGTTACTGGTTTACTAATAAACCTTTAATACATGTTCATTTTCTTTAAAGATTAAAGTTAGAAAATCTCAGAAATTATACAGCTCCCAACACTCCTTCATGATGAAAACACTCAACAAGTGAGGAATAGAAGGAAACTAACTTCCTCCATCTGATAAAGGGCATCAATGAAAGACCCACAGTTAATATCATACTTAACAGTGAAAGACTAAATAGCTTCTCCTTTAGATCCAAGAAAAAGACAAGGATGTTCATTCTATTTCTATTAAACGCTGTATTAGATTGTCTAGCCAGGGCAACTGCACAAGAAAATTAGATAGAAAACATGCAGATTGGAAAGAAAGAGTAGGGGCTCCTGGGTGGTTCAGTCGGTTAAGCAGCCAACTCTTGATTTTGGCTCGGGTCCTGGGATCAAGCCCTGCATCTGGCTCTGTGCTGAGTAGGGAGCTTGCCTAAGGATTCTCTCCCTCTCCTTTTCCCTCTGCCTCTCTCTCTCCCTCTGAAATAAATAAATTAAAAAAAAAAAAAAAGAAGTAAAACCATCTCTATTTGAGGTTAACATGATCTTAAACATATAAAATCCTAAGGAATCCACACCAAAAAAAAAAAACACCCCACAACAACCTATTAGAGCTAACAAACAAGTTTATTAGCAAGATTACAGGATATAAAATCAAAAGTCAATTTTATTTCTACACATTTACAATGTACAACCTGGAAATAAAACTAAAAAGCAATTATATTTAGTACTGCATCAAAAACAACAGGAAGAAATTTAACAAAAGAAGGGTACAGCCCGTACACTGAAAACATTATGAAAAAATATTTTAAAAGACCTGGTAAATAGAGAGACATCTGTGTTGACAGATTGATAGCCTTAACAGTGTTAGGGTGATAATACTCCCAAACTTACTTGCAGATTCAACACAATCTCTAAGAAAATATGAGCTGGCTGTTTGCAGAAATTACGAAGTTAAACCTAAAATTTATATGGAAATGCAAGTGACCCAGAATGGTCAAAACAATCCTTAGTAAGAACAAATTCAGAGGATTCACATTTCTCAATTTCAAGACTAACTACAAAGCTAAATTAATTAAGACAGTATGGTATGAGTAGAACAATAAGTAAATAGATGAAGGGAAGAAAAATGAGGGAGAAAAATATCCAGAAAAATACTCTCACATTTACAGCTGATTTTCAGCAAGGGTGCCAAGACAATTCGATGAGGGAAAGAATAGTCTTTTCAACATGTAATACTAGGATGACAAGATATCCACAGAATCTATAAGAATGTAAAAATACATATACACAGAATGTAAAAGAATGAAGTTGAATTGAATTCTTCCTCATACCTTACCCAAAAATTAACTCAAAATAGATCGCAGAGCTAAATACTAGAGCTAAAGCTTTAAAACTCGTAGAAGAAAACATAGAGGTAATCTTTTTAACCTTAATTTAGCAATAGTTTCTTAGATATGACACCAAAACCATACACGACAAAAGAGAAAATAGGTAAATTGGATTTCATCAAAATTTTAGAAATTAGTGCTTCTAAAACATGACCAAGAAAGTGAAAGACAATCCAAAGAATGGGAAAAAACATCTGCAAGTCAGAAATCTGGTAAGGGTCTAGGATGCAAAATATATGAGGAATTCTTACAACTCAACATTAAAAAGACAAATGAAACAATTAGAAATGGGCAAGTGATCTGAAGAGACATTTTTCCAAAGAAGATCTACAAACAAGTATATGAAAAGATGTTCAACACCATCAGTCATCAGGGAAATGTAAAACAAAATCACAATGAGATACCACTTCACACCCACTAGGATGGCTCTAATAAAAAAGACGAGCATTGATGATGGTATGCAAATGTGGGAATGTAAAATGTGGGAATGTAAAATGATGACACCACCATGTAAAACAGTCTGTTAGTTTCCCAAAGGCTAAACACAGAATCATGATTATCTAGTCCATTTCTATATGACATACCCAAGAGAAATGAAATACATATCCACACAAAAAAAGTACAATAATGCTCATAGCTCATTATTCCTACTAACCAAAAAATAAAACAATCCAAATAGCCATCAAATGATGGATAAACAAAATGTGGTATATCCATATGATAGACAATTACTTGGCAATAAAAAAGGAATAACATACTAATACATACTATACCATGGACGAACCTCAAAAACATTATACAGAATGAAAGACACATGTCACGAAGCCACATATTTATGATACCAATTACATGAAATGTCAGAATAGGCAAATTTATAGAGACAAAAACACCAAAGAGTAAAACAGCGGTTGCCTACAGTCAGGGGGCCTGAGGGAAAATGTGAAGACTGCTAATGGGCAAAATGGGTTTTTTTTGGAGTGCTGAAAATGTTTTAATATTGATTATGGTGACAGCTGCACAATTCTGTGACTATACAAAAACAAAACACTGAAATGTAACACTTAAATGGATGAACTCTATGGTACTTCATAGTACCATATGAGGTAACATATACTTCAATAAGCTGTTATAGAAAAATACATACAGCTCAAAATGTGAGGACTGGAAGAGAAGGACACATATGAGAGAGACTGCCTCAGATATTTGAAGTACTTGAATTACAGCCACAGATCACTTACACTGCAGAGTACTAAAACAAAAGGAAATGATCCCTATAGCAACTTGGCTCTTTCTAAGATATAAATTTATATAATATGGGGTGCCTGGGTGGCTCAGTTGGTTAAGCAACTGCCTTCGGCTCAGGTCATGATCCCGGAGTCCCGGGATCGAGTCCCATATCGGACTCCCGACTCTGCGGGAAGTCTGCTTCTCCCTCTGACCTTCTCCCCTCTCATTCTCAGTCTCTCGCTCTCTAATAAATAAATAAATAAAAAATCTTTAAATTTATATAATATGTAATGTTTCCTTTTAAGAATTCCATATGTAAGTTTTTAACCAAAAATACCTATACAATTCCTCTACACTTAAATAATAATCTTATTTTAAAACCAACTGTCTACTTTTGAATAGCGAACAATATCTAATAATGGTAAAAATAACAATAATCAGAATTAGCCTCATGATGCAAATAAGATTTGTAAGATATGTCACAGTGATAGAAGGATATGCACCATCCCCAATCCTCTCAACAATCATACAATGAAGACGAGGAAATCAGGATTCAGAGACATTAAGTGACTTCCCCATTCAGGAATTAGATAGCAAAGCTAGGATTTGAACTTAAGATTTCCTGTCTCCAAAACCTGTGACCTTCCACCACACTATCTCCTATCTTCAAGACGGAATAAAGCTTCCAACAGGGCAATAATAATACAAGAGACTAAGCACAAGTATGTCCTACTATAAAATTTTGTAATGTTAAAGTTTAAAGGAACCTCAGAGAACATCTACCCCAAGTACCTAATTTTACAAATGAGACAATGCTGTCTGCAGTCTCTGATCAGCTCACTACTCTCTGGCATCAAATACACTATTAGACTATCTGCAAATCTTTCTTGATAGCCCAGCATAAGTCAAATGAGGAATCAAACAAGAGTTTTGTTTCAGAAGGTCATGGATGCGCAATAAACAACCCAAAATTTACCTTTTTAGGCTATAATAATGAAAATATATGTTCCTGTTACTTGCCAAGTATGCAGAATTCTAGTCATACAGAATTTAGAATATTGATTTACAGCTACCTTGAATTCTTACCTTTGTGGCCACAAGAAACATGGTATAAAGGAACATAAGGTTATGTCTCGATACTGCCAGATGCTTCGTATGCTGGAAAGTGAAGATAACTGACCCCACTAGGGTTACCTTGGCAGGGCTGAAAATAAAACACATTTTAAGTTAGTAAGTAATAAACATGATCAATCTCTATATTTCTCAAAGAGTATTCTAGAAAATATTAATTTAATGAGTCATTAATAGACAAAAATGAGTTATGTAAATATGAAGTGCTAAGCTATACAGAGTATAATTTCACTCTGATAAAATATCAGAGATCTTAGAATGTTCATACCTATATTATTACTCTCTGATAGAGTTCATTTCTATATACAGTATTTCTGAAACACAGCTGACCTTATAATACTTTTTCACAAAGATTTGAAAATCCCATGTTCCACAGTATGACTTGGAAAAAGATTAGTCATTATCATACAGAACAAGCTCCTTCAGTCAGGTGAGAAAAGGAAAAGAAAGCCCTGATTTATAGTATTTTCCCATTTCCATGGTGTAAATACTCCCATCACAGTAAATTTCAGGCTGCTATGCAGAATGGAGAAGAGACAGATACAATCAATGCTCATGTAACAGTATAAACCAGATCCAGCACATTATTTTGCTAACTCCAGCACAGAATATTAGTGTTTGCTAGTGTCTTAATAAATTAATGCTGAAATTTTAACATCTACAGTAAGCTGTTAATCTACAAAAAGAAGCATTACTTTCATATTATCTATTTGCCACACATTTAAAGTATATCTTAGTAACAGATCATTATCTTGCTTTGTGCTTACAACTAGAGAAAGATAAATGATAAACTCTTAGAATGCCACATTGCAAAATATGACAAATTTCATTTCATGAAAAATTAGCTATTTATTATAAGCTGTGGACTGAGTTCAAAACAGGATTAGGTTTGGGCAACAGGGGTTTAGACCTTGTGTAACAGCTGACTGGGCAGCACTCATGTTTTGGAACAGCAGTCTCTAAAACTTTTTAACTATGCACCTCTATTGGTACAAAAAAAATGTTTTAAGACACTAATATGTGTTTATCAATTAATTTATAAGTTATATATATGTACAACTGTATTATAAAATGTACACCAAATCCATTTTTTTCTTTTTTTTTTTTTTAAAGATTTTATTTATTTATTTATTAGGAAAGAGAGAGAGTGAGAGAGAGAAGGTCAGAGTGAGAAGCGGACTCCCCATGGAGCTGGGAGCCCGATGTGGGACTCGATCCCGGGACTCCGGGATCATGACCCGAGCCGAAGGCAGTCGCTCAACCAACTGCGCCACCCAGGGGCCCACACACCAAATCCATTTTTAAAGGATGAGATTAAGAGAAAAGGAATTAGGTTTATCTTAATGTCATTTTGCTCTTCTTTGTTTCTAACAGTTTGGGTTCTGTACCACAGTGCCTCATCTTCGGTTCCTCTTAGCATACTCACATTCCATTTTGTATTGCATTCCCGTAGAGCATAAATTCAGAGGCACTGAATATGAAAACCAATGATTCTGCAGACCATAAAATGGGACAGGGAGTTGGAGAAGGGCTGAGATTTAGGAAAATGTCCATGAGACTGGTTTGGAAGATCAGGATCCATTTAGAAAATATTCTTACGTTAGTTTCCTATGAAACTAGAAAATGAGCTTATCTGCATCCAAAATACAATAGTAGAATAGGTATATGGTAATAGAGACATTTCCATTCCAAAAGAGAGAAAATGAAAAGAAAGGGGGAAAGAAAGAGATCACTGGTCCTATGCAATTTCAAAATCCAGCAGGGCAAATTCCATTAGGTTTCAAGGTTTCAAAGCCTGGGAATAATCCCCTAGGACATTAGGCTCCATCCATCCTCTGAATCCACAGCTCCAACAACTGCACTCCTGGCTCTGGCCTTTGCACCTGGACTCTAACCTGTGGGCTTGGCCTCAGACCTCTAGGCCCCTGGCTCCCAGCCAAAATCCATTTTTCCTTTTCTTTGAAGGGTAACACATGTTTGCAGCTGAGCAGTTTTATCAGCCTGTTTCCTGCCTATAGATTTTTGCGAGTCTGACAGCCTCCTTTTATTTCACCTTATTTCTGTCACTTTTAGTGCAAGCTAGCAGTGTTTCTATTGATAGAACATTTTCAAAAACCTTGTAGGTCTCCAGCATACGACACAGGGATCGATGACATTAGTTCAGATGGTCCTCCATGCATCTTTTCTGGATAATCTCAGGTCTATTCCTGGCTTGTGCTGTGATGCCTGAATGGATCCATGAGTCAAACCTAATTAACACCAGCAAAAGTTTTCCAGTCGCACCCTTTAATCTTTACCTTTAGAGAAAGATTCAGAAACGTCTTCACAACAGACTTTCCTAAAAATGAATCTCCTAATTTAATCTTTTGCAATCAGATAGGCTGAGAATTTTCCAAACCATCATCTTAGTTTCTTTGTTCAGCAGTTATTCCCTCAATTCAACTTTTCCTCTCTCACTTTATAAAAGCAGCAAGGAGAAACTAGTCCAGACCTTTTAACACTGCTCTGAAATCTCCTCAGCTAAATACCCAAGTTCACTGCTCACAAATTATGCTTTCTACATAACTGTAGCACACAACTCAACGAAGTTTTCTCCCACATTATAACTATATCGCATCTCCTCCGATTTCCAATATCATGCTCTTCATTTTCTTCTGAGCCCTCACCAGCACTTTTAACATTCATAATTCTACCAACACTGTGTTTATGACACTATATGTATTTTTTAAGATCACATAGGCTTTCTCTACTATGCAAAACTATCTGGTAATACATAAATGAAAATTTCTATATATACACACATACACAAAATATCATAACGAACCAGTGATCAATCTCATCTAATAATTCTCATCTGATAAAGATAATTCTTTCATTCATCTATTATTTATTGTCAACTACATGCAGATTTGTTCAAGAATACAGTGCAGGTTCCCTGGCTTGTTCAAGGATACAAGCAAAAGAGAGAATAGTAAGAAATGAAGTCAAAGCAAATAGGAGATGGAAGAAAGGCAGATCTTGGAGAGTTTTACAGGCCATCTGGGGAGTCATTCCGAGGTTTTGAACAAAGGAGAAACAATTTGATTTGGTTATAAGAGCCCAAGAAATGTTTTATGAAAGACATTTCAAGGAATATGCTCAAAATGAGAAAAATTTCCCTTAAATCTCATTAATGCCTTATTTATAACTTATCAATCAAAGCTTTACTTGTTCTATTTCTAAACTATCTCATCCACACTTTCAGGGGTACTTCACTTCTAAGTTAAATATCCTAGAATTTGTTAGTTCACACAAACATATACTCCATCATATAGACTGCTTCTAAACTTCATTTTTAATCTATTCTAATGAGCTTATTTTCAAATGGAGTCTTTCTTCACCTTGCTTACTATGGCCACTATTCCCTAAGTGTTTTCCTTCTTAAACTGTGGAAATAGTAACTACATCTCTCTATTTCACTTTCTGGAGCATCAGGAATACATCTGTGAACTTATTTACAAATTTAAATGTAAATATTTACATTTACAAATGAATAAGTGTCTTTAGATAATATTTAATGATCAGATTCTCTTAAATGGATGCAAAAGGCAGTCTGCACCCTACAATTATAGAGTGGTTTCTTTTCTCCAATCTTTTCTTATTTTTATGTGTAATTAAGCTCAACTCTCATTTTTATTTTTTTTTTATTTTTTTAAGATATTGTTTATTTATTTGACAGAGAGAGAGATCACAAGTAGGCAGAGAGAGAGGGGGAAGCAGGCTCCCCGCTGAGCACAGAGCCCCATGTGGCGCTAGATCCCAGGACCCTGAGATCAAGACCTGAGCCAAAGGCAGAGGCTTAACCCACTGAGCCACCCAGGCACCCCTCGACTCTCATTTTTAAAGCAACAATGTCTTATGATAACAAACTGATTTATTCCCATAAACTTAACATTTTACTACTACGTAAATTTGAAATATGAATGTTGTAGTCATTAATGAAAATGCCGAGAACCTGCAACTGATTCATTTCCATCCAGGGAAGTGTGTGTGTTCCTACGTAGTTTTTTCTCCATAAATACACACTGTTCCCACAATTCTATAACAATCCAGGAGTTTTGATTTGGTTTTATTTTCTAAGGGGAGGAACCCACAGAGAAAATAATCAATATTTATTTTAAAAACTACATTTGAGAGAGCAGACTTTTTGAAAGAGTTATTTTCCTGATTCTCTTCCCGTTATCACAACTATTTTTTTTAGCTCCATTGCATCCATATTTAGAAATTTGGTAAGATCTGGGGTGCCTGGGTGGCTCAAAGGGTTAAGCATCTGCCTTCGGCTCGGGTCATGATCTCGGGGTCCTGGGATGGAGCCCCACACCAGGCTCTCTGCTCAGCGGGGAGTCTGCCTCCCCTTCTCTCTCTGCCTGCCTCTCTGCCTACTTGTGATCTCTCTCTGTCAGAAAGAAAGAAAAAGAAAGAAAGAAAGAAAGAAAGAAAGAAAGAAAGAAAGAAAGAAAGAAAGAAAGAAAGAAAGAAAGAAAGAAATTTGGTAAGATCTAAGAATAAAAAGCTGGTCTCAGTACAGTTATACCAACTCACTAGGACATCTTCAGCCATTCCTCAGCTTCTGGTTTCCAACCTCCTTTTACCAACTGTTCAAAATTCGTGATAATGCTACCACCTGCACCTAAAAATAAAATAAAACAAGAATATTTAGCCAAATTTTATGGAGAAAATATTTGGAACAACCCAAGAAAATCCCATTGTAATTTTGAGGATGAAGAAAAGTTTTCTTGTATACTTATGTTACTGAAACAATTATAATTCCTCCCTTTCATCAGTGTTGCCAACGGTTTATTGTATCATAATTAAGGTTAAAATTAAGGTTAAGGAGCCTCAAGCACAGAGATGTTCCTAAAGGTTTATTTTAGGCCTGAAAAATAAAATTTTCTGCTTTATCATTTCATTCTCTGATACTAGTTTTAGATGCAGTACAACAAGAAATTAGAGAAATTTGTTCAATTTCTTTATGATACAAAGATAAACCCATAATCAATCATATTTACTACTTCTAGTTATTTAGGATGAAAAAAAAAACACAAAAAAAGAGCAATTTTTAATATAATCTTTTTAAATAATTTCTTAAGTCAACATTATTTACGGTGGCACTATACCCTAATTAACTATGAATCCCACTGGTTCTGAGCTACTAATCAAATCAATCAGAAGAATTTTATACTGTAAGGTAGTAAGGGTCAAAATAATGGTTGATGGCTAGCACTAGTGAAAGTGCTAGTTATGAATTAACTTTACTAGCCAAGAGAAGGCTCCCTTCTTCCAAAAATACTGTTACTAAAGTATGTGATCCTCATTAATTTAACTAGACATTCAGTAGCAGTAGTTTAATAACAGCATTATTACAAACACATAATGTTAATATTACCTCGAGCCCATCCAATAGCTATCATGACTATCCAGCCATTTTTGTAATAGCTATTAGCATGTGTGACTCCACCTACTATTTTCCAAGTTCTGGTCACTTCTTTCATTCCCGCAGCCAAGAGTTGAACAGGTAGGAAAGAATAGCCCTGGGAAACTAGGTCACATGGGCAAAAAAATATAATATACCTGAAATTAAAATTTAAATATTTTAATACATAAAGTATAAATATTTATAATAAAAGTATCTTAATATTTTATAAATAAAATGTTAAATATATTAAGTAAAATGTGTATTAATATATAGATATAAATTATTTAATGAATATTTAATATACACTCAATTTAGTTGAGTAAGTTTAGATTTTTAAGCAGTTAAATTTAACACACGAATAGCAATAAAGAAATAAAAACCCAACATACTGGCAATAACAATTTGGCAAAGCACAACAAACTGAATTATCCATATAAACCAGAATTTGACTTCAAGAAGACCACAGATTGGGTACTCAATTTTTCTAAATCACAGGAGGCATATATAATAATCTGCCCAAAAGACAGGATTAGAGGGGAATTTCATCTTGCTTGGACTTCTGAATACTCTATATATGTAGAAAGTATTTACTGAGTTCCTAATTTGTGCCTATACTCTTCTAGAAGGTAAGTGCTGAATCAACTCACTAAACAAAGCAAATGTCTAATAACTTCTAGGATAGGGACTTTAACTGGAATGTGTTTGTCCTCTGGGAAAAGAAATTAGAAAAGAGCCCTTAGTAGCTGAGAAAGGCTGCATTTCAATTCTGTCAACATCTTTACATGTGCCCTTCTGCGCAGCACATAAACTAGGACCTATACAAAGAAAGGTGATAACTCTCAAGGAGACAGATTTGTTTTGAGGAAAAATATTTTTACATACAAGTAAAAGTATATGAAAACTGTTCTCTAATTAAATTTTGATACTGGTTTAAGAACAACTCATTCTCAGATAAATTACATTTTGAAGCTTAATTTTTTCTAAGCACCTGTTTAAACAGTTTACCAACTGTGTTAACTAGAAAACACACTAGTTTTTTTTTTCTCGCATTTCTAAAATACTCTGGCAGACAATTTCATGCTTAAAGCAGAACACATTCTTCTTTCTAATGGACTGATATAGAATACACCACATGAAAGAAATATTATATGTCTTCCAAAAGAATTGCAGCTCATGATTCATAAAGTCAGAATTCCCAAAAGTATTCATGGATATGAAATTTATTCGTTAAAATACTACTTCACAGATCCAATGGAAGATGCAATGGTTTGTTCAGGCTTAAGCACCCTTTCTTCATCTCCACTTACCAATTCCTTCCTATTCTTCAAGGTCCCCCTCAAATACTACCATGTATGTCAACTTTGGGAGTTTTACTTTAGTATTTTCAGTTCAGACTAAATTCTGATGGCTCTGTACAACCAAAGCAATCAGTTCTTATGCCTCAACAGATCTCTTCACATATTTTTCCCTATAACATATAAAGAGGGTAAAGTTCACAATAAATTATAATAGTCCTTAGATGGCAGTAATCATTCATTTTGTTATCTCTTCATCTAAAACTCAACATGATGAAAAGTAGCTTTGAATCAAACAATTTATTAGCAGTTAATCAGGAGACAAAATATATCAAATCAAAGAATCAGTTGGTAATTAAAGAGTTGGAGAGAAAGGAATAAATTATCTGAAACTAATAAAAAGCATTTTGAAAACTCGTATCATTTAAAAATTTTACATGTTCATACATTTTGAGAGCTTCTATACACCTTTCTCTTTATAGAATAAGGATGTCAATTAAGTATTGGGGAAAAGTTACACTTAAAATAAGCAATTAAAAAATATTTTTAAATCTAATAAAAATACTTTGGTATCCACCACAGATCAGATGAAGGAAGGGGAATCAGGTTTCCCTTTAGCAGTAATGAATGCTCAAAAGTAAAATACGCAAAGAAACAACAAAAACTAAACAAATACAGTATAATGACCCCATTTTAATTATCTACACCAAGACTGTCTTTAACATTAGTTAAAGACCTAAACTATTAGGAACTTCGACTTTTTAAATTCAACTATGTGACATTGTGACACATGACCTGAAAATTGTTTATTGCTATTTTCAAATAAACGAGTCTTTCTCTACTTAATCAGATAAATCAGGTGCTAAAGTACACCTACAATAAGCTAACATTTTAAACAAAAAACAATTATTTCAAGTGTTATAGCCACAGGGCAAAAAAACAATTGTTTATTGTTCTCAGTAGATTCACAAATAAACATACCAGACCAATGGCTCCCTAAACAGCCATTCTTGCTCTATAACGTAAGTTAGCTTTTTAAAATTCCCTTAATGAACCACTTAACCAACACTCATTAAGCAGTCACCATGTCCCTCCTTTTATAAAGATTATATATCACCTCTTACTAATATCATCACATCTAAGGCAACTTTATACCTTTTAAAGTGTCTAAAGAAAACATATTGGAAAAGAAGAAGAAATGGAACATATCAGACAAGAAATAGAGAAGGCAAATGATTTCTCATACATTTTTTAGTCACATAGGTTAGAAGAGAGAAATAAACACCAAAGAATAATTCAAAATAATAGATGTTAGTCTAAAACAGGATACAAACAAGATACCAGGCCACTGACAAATGAAAGCTAAACCAGTTTAAGGAGGAGAGATGAAAGTAGAATTTAGGTTAATACCAAGAGCTCAGTAGAGAGAAGTTTCTCACGGTTAGTCAAGAGAACCCTTATTTTCACTCTATTATTAATTCTACTCCTCTGACAACAAAAGACAGTATTACTTAACTAAGCCAAAACAGAATGACAAATTAAATACACTTTGTATGAGTCCAATATGACAGCTTTGCTCTTGCTCTTATTACTCTAACAAATTAATATGTTAATGTATTTTATGTATGCTTTGAAAAAGACTACTGAATGATGATAGACCTATAAAACTATACATTTTCTTGAACTTTTCCTCTAAGTAATACAGTCTCAATTATGCAAATGTGCAGTATTTAATAGTTGATACTTGGAAGTTTAAGGAAACCAAACTGGGGCACAAAACCCAGTACACAGAAAAATTACAAAAATATTAATTTCCCCAGGAACAGTTTTCAAAAAGAAAAATCCTATGAAGGAGTACACTGTCTTCCAAACAATACTATACTATGACACACCAAGCTATTGTTTTCCGTTGCCAGTAGATGGTGCTAATATCCACATGTGAGCACTATGAGCTATTGTACTAAACAAAGATGGCCTTCCCAATCAGTGTATCCAGAGTCCTGTAGTTTAGCTTGCTAGAGTTTGAAGTACATTCCAAACATAATTTTATCTCTCAAATTAAAATTAAATAAAGATTACAATTTTTTCCTCAAAATCAAAACCTTAAAAATAGTAAAATATGCTGTGTCTTTAAACAAGTATCATTTCTTATATTTAAGGGTCTGAGGACAGAAATATTATCTATATTTCCAGAATCCAAAACAACACACTGCATAATAGCTGACTAAAGACAGACTAGATTTGAATCCTGGCCCCAATCACTAGGTATCTGTGTTACATTGGGCAAGTTACTTAACCCACCTTGTTCAGTGACATCATCTGCTAAATGAGAATAAAATAGTACCTACCTCACACAGTTCTTATAAGGTTTAAGGGAGATAATATATATAAAACACTTTTAAAAATGTCTGTGACATAGTGAATACTCTATCAGTGGTTGCTATTATTATTGTTTTGTAACCAATAACAATGATCATCAGCAGAATAAATAAAATTAGGTACTAATAAATTATAGAGCATAAGGAGGAAGGTACTACAACATGCAAAGACACAAATGAATCTTAGTAATCTAATGTTGAGTGAAAAAAACAAATCCTGGGGCGCCTGGGTGGCTCAGTGGACTAAGTGTCTGCCTTTGGCTCAGGTCATGATCCCAGGGTGCTGGGATCAAGCCCCACATCCGGCTTCCTGCTCAGGGGGGAGTCTGCTTCTCCTGACTCTCCTCCTGCACCCCCCCACCCTGCTCATTCTCTCTCTCAAATAAATAAAATAAAAAAAACACATCCCAGAAAACCATATACAGTGTAATACTCCATTTTAAAATAGAGCCAAAAAGAAGTAAAACTAAAAACCTATTGTGTAGATATTCATATATATTATATATGATTATATATGTTTATTATACATATGAATATATGTACATATAATTATATATATAATATATATTATTATGCCTTCTTTTTTTAGAAAAGTAAGATAAACACAAACAGGAAAGGGGTCATCTGTAGGAAAAGTACAGAGAAATGCATCAGGGGAAAAGAAATATATGTAAGTTATTGGTAAAGTCCAGTTCTTAGTTTGGGTGCAATACAATCGCAGTATAAATTAACTAGCCACTTTGAGAAGTGATTTGGCATTATGTAGTATAGTTTAAAAATCACTTTCTCTGTAACTCAATAAATCTGCTCTTAAGCAAATACCAGGAGAAAATCTTGCTCAGGAACACCAGTAAGTATATTCAAGAATGTTCTCAGCAACACTGTAGTAGAAAAAGAACTAGAAACAACTCTGTCAAATGAAGAATGGATGAATAAATTATGACAATTAATTCTAGTATCCTGTAAGTGAAAATAAATCACAACCATACACAATAAGACTGGATCTCAAGAACACAGACTGACCAAAAACAGCAAGTTACAGAAAAATATATACATGTGACACCGTATATAATACTTTCAAAAACTGTATTGCTTAGGGATATAAACATATGCTAAAATTACACAGAAAAGTAAAAGAATGGAGAAGCACAAAATTAAGAGTAATGGTTACCTCTGAGAAAGTAAGAAAGGAGATGGGATTGAGCAGGTGGCAGCGTGGTAGCACACAAGGGACATGGAAACTAACGGCAAGGTTTAGGGAAGATGGTGGCAGCACTGGCTGCACGGATTTTGATCTCTTCAAATCCCAACATAAAAACAGGGCAACTAGAAATCAAAACCAAAATCCTATCCATGACACTTAAAATTATGTGACAAGGTATCCCTTCAAACCCCAAAAGGCAAAAGGTCAGAGACAATTCACCAATACCCACAAGACCTCGACTTTTTAGAAGGAAGAAAGCAATGAGGCGGCAACTAATGGACCTAAGAATAAAACAACTCCAAAACAGCGAATGGGTGTTCACTAGAAAGCACAAGAGGCCAATTTGGAAACAATAATAACAGCTAAAACTGGGAGAGACTCTAGCACTCTCCAATACCAGGTGAGACAAAGGGTCCATAGTAAAAAGATCGAAGGGGTTGAAGCAGTTTAGTCCCCATTAACTTTCAAAACGGATGCACCCAAGCTGTCTCCCAGAACAAGCCCCATATGAAGAAAACACTGGTATACAATCAAAACTCAGCAGTACAGAGCAACAGAAGGAATGGAAGGTTCAGACCAAACTGGCTTAAGAGGAAAGAGATACAGGAAATCTGAGAAAGGTCTGCTCCTCATCTTCTGAACACTATAAAAACAACAAAAGCAGGTGCTGCCTCTATGAAGTCAGAACATCTTTCTTGAATTCCACCTCCCCCTAGAAGTTAAAGAAACCTAATTCAACATAAAAATGACCAAAAGAAAGTATCAAGGTCAAATCCCACATAAATTTATTACAATAAGAAAAGCAGAATAAATTCCTACAATGAAAGCACTCAGGAAAATGTGTCCACCAAACAGATCAAAACTGCCACCTACTAGTTCAAAACAAGCTAAAGAAAAGTGATACAACATATAAAAGAACAACAACATACATCAGAATTAGAAAAACTGAGAACTGAAGATACAATTCTCAGGAAAAAAAAAATTTCTTTAAAAGAAAAGAAATCACTTCAGTAATGAAAACCAAACTCGAATGAAAACAAAGAGAAATAAACATAACAATATGCTGAAAGAAATAGAGAGGGAAAGGGGAAAACACTTTACATTTTAAAAAAAGATTTAAAAGTCCACTGAAGAAAAACAAAGAGCCATATACCAACCATACAAGTTCCTGAAGATTACAAATACTGAAATAATTTGTTCTCAATTAAAAACAAAAAAAAAGTACCTACTAAAAAGAACATACCACATACCTAAAAATACTGACCCAGAAGGACCAACATCAGACTTATTTTACTTAAATTAGTAGGCTTTAACAGGAAAAAAAAATATTTTGGGCATCTTAAAAAAAAACCAATTTATGAAAGATAGTGGCTATTAAATGTTAAGGTTCTTAAGTCAAATTTCTTGGTTTTGATTCTAGTTCAATCACTAAACATGTAAATCTTAGCAAAGTTTCTCAATACCTCAGTTTTCTAATTTGTCAAATGCGAAAATAGTTACCTTAAAGTTCTTCTATGATTAAATATGAATATAAAGAATTTAGCTGATACACAGTTAATAACTCAGTAAATATTAGCTATCAAATTTATTATTCTGCTTTCACTTATTTCCAATGCCACACGTTTCCATTATTACTTTTTCACATTGCCACCACTATTTATAATACTCCCCTTTAAGAGTGGTTACATATTCATTTAAAAATTATCACAATAAAAATGAACTTTAAGTGTTACTAACATTATATATTTGATATGGTTTTTAATCAAAAGTATAGTTTCTGTTTCAGACATAGCAAAGCACTTTGTATTATAGTTTTCTTTTAGCTTGATGGATCAATCTCCTTAAGTATAACTAAATATTTGAATTTGTAAGAATCCAAAGCAATTCCTGCTAACAATTTTTCTTCACTTCAAAACTAAGTTAAAAACAAAATTAATGTTAAATCCCATAAGGCCCTGAAAAATCCAACAGAGACTATGACAAAAACAATTATTACGAATGAATCATAATCACTTGGACTTTTTGTGTAGTTGGTCACATTCCTGATTTTATCCTGCTGTTTATCTGTGTGTAAGAGTTAGTTAGATAAACCGTTTGGGGCCAAATATTTGGTGCCCTTTCACATTTGGCAAGCTTTCAACTAAAGATACATAAGAAAATAGTAACAATACTTGCCTCTGGGACAGGATAAAAGTGAAGGGTGAGAAAGAGACAAACTTTGTACTTAAAAACATTGGCTTTATTTGAGTTCCTTCCTTTGCATATGCATTCACTTTCCAAGAACATAAAATAGGTTTTAAAGAAAAAAGATTCATTAATAATTTACAAAACAATTTTTAAAATGCCTCATAGTTCACCATAATGGCAGCTTACCAGATTGAAGATGCCAGTAATATATTAGTGTTGTTTGCAAGAAACCTCAATGGAGGCTCTGCAAGCAATACACAGGATAAAATTCCTCCACCAAAGCAATGGAGCATAGCAGTAAACCAGCTTGAAAGAGGATTCTTCCATGCCACTGCCGCGGCTCCTGAAATGGTAAAGTAAAAATGTGGTCTGAGATAATTGTATGCTAAACAAATCCTAAGGTACCAGTGGCACTAAAGAAATAAACTTCTTAATTTCATAACTTTCAAAAGCGTACTATTACTCATAGATGTGACAATAACAATCATCATAAACTCTACCTTTTGTTCTTTAAAAAAAGACTGGAAACATTTTAAGACATGGGTAATTTGGGGCACCTTTAAAATACTGTCCAGGCTCTTACTGCTGGTTTCCCAGTAGCACATTATTATAAACAATCTCCCTACCTACTCTCTCCTTTTATTCCCAGCCCTATTTTAAGTACTTCCAGTTGATAAGTCAAAGCAAATTTGAAGAAAAATTTACTATCTTAAGTACTTTAGAAAACAAAAGCTGAAATAAATACACTAGGCGTTTAACATGACAGGCTAGAAAGAGAGTAACAAAATAAACTCAGAGGTGAAAAGTTGATGAAGAACAGGTATATACATAATCTTAAAATGCCTCCTAACAAATTACTTATTAATTACAGAGGGAAATAGTAATTTTAGAGTGGACAAACCTTGCAGACATTATTGTAAACAAACATCAGGTGACTCCTGTTATGATTCACTAAGAATACATCTTTCTTTTACAGTACTGCTACCAAAAATATATAACCTAATCTAATCAGATACACCCAAACTGAGAGGGTTTCTGGAAAAAAAACCTGGCATATACTTTAGCAATGCCAAAGTCAGGAAATACATAAACAAAACAAAACAAACCAAAGGCTGATGAAAGCTTCAGATTAAATAATATTAAAGAAACAACAACTACATACAATGTATATTCTAGATCATATCCTGGAGTGGGAAAGAAGATTTATAAATGACCTTTGTGGACAACTGATGAAATCTAAATATGGACCCTGGCCTAATAACAGTGTTGTGTCATTGTTAAACTTTCTGATTTTAGTAACTGTTCTGTGGTTCTTAAATATTAACACACTTAAGTAATTTGAAGTAACAGGGCAAATGCTTCCAATTTACATTCAAGTGGTTCTTAAAAAATAATATGCATAAATAAAAACATTCAAAGAGATGCTAAAGTACAAACTTCTAGTTATAAAATGAATAAGTTCTGGGGATCTAATGTACAGCATAACTGTGACTACAGTTATTAATACTGCATTGTACACTTGAAATTTGCTAAGACAGTTGATCTTAAATCACTACCAATTAAAAAAAGGTAACTATGTGAGATGATGGATGTGCTAATTAACTTAATTGTGATAATCATTTAATAATCATATGCATATCAAACCATCAAATTGTACACTTAAAATATATACAATTTTGTTAATTACACCTCAAAAGCTGGGGAAAAAAATAAACGGGGCAAATTATAAATGATTGGTGAATCTGAGTAAACTATATGAGAATTTCTTGACCTATTCTGGCAACTTTTCTGTAAGTATGAAATATCAAAGGGAAAGTACAAAAAAATAAAATAAAAAATAAACTTAGCAAGAGAAATAGAAGCAATTTATAAAAGTAAAAGTAGAAATCCATTAAACAGAAGCTAGAATAGGGAGATGGAGATGGGCAATCAGTAAGCCAACCCAAAGTTATTCTTGAAAAAGACCCACAAAACAGACCATTGTTCAACAAAATGAGAAAGGGGGCAAGGGTAGGAAGAAAAATAATACAAAACATTAGAAGGAAAAATAAGGAAATAGTTTTATAGAGTTTTTTAATTATAGGAAAACAACACGCATTTAACCTAATAAATGTGAAGATGTAGTTGAAATGGACAATATAAATTAGCAAAATTCCATTAAGAATAGACAGAAACTTGAACATACATATAACTATGGAAACAAAACTATAGGGCAAAGATCTATCTTAATAAAGGTGCTAACCCCCATAAATTAATGGAAAACATTTACCAAATATTTTTGGATTATTCAGAACCATTATGGAATATAACAAAGGAGAAAAACTTAAATCATTCTATGAAACATAATCCCAACACCAAAAATTATAAATAAAGAAAAAAAGAGACAGTGAGAGAGGTAGGAGGAAAGGAAAAAGATAGGAAGGGAGGGAGGAAAGAAGGGAAGAAGACACACTATAATTCTAACTTATGAGTATAATGCGCACATATATTAATAACAAATTGAAATCAGTAGTTTTTGAAAAGATAATAAATAATAACCAAGTAGATTTTATCCAAAGAATTAAAAAGGATTCAATATTTAAAAACTCATTTAAATCATTCACCATACTAATAAATTATCATCCCCCCTTTAGACAAAGAGTTAAAGACTTAAAAATCCAATATTCCTGATTTAAATAAAATCTAGCAATCTAAAAACAGGAATTAAAGCACTTAATCTAAATCAAGCTAAAAAGGGAAAGACTTGTCTGATCTAAAATTTAAAACCTCTATATGAAAAAAGTCTGGAATAGTGTTTTTCAGTTTACATAAGGCAAATTCCAGTAAATCAACAAAAAAAGACAACAAACACAAGAGAAAAATGAGCAAGTCACAAAGTGGGAAATATAAATGACTAATAAACATACCAAAAAAAGAAAGTCCTCCCTTAAGGCATCAGTAATCAAGGGAAAACAAAATTTAAAAAGATGCTGTGTTTAAAAAAAAAAATAAAGATGTATTTTTCACATATCCAATTGGCAAAAAAATTTATAGCTTATTTTTTACAGCTAAAAAAAATTTACAGCTAAAATTTACTAACTTATTAGTTGGCAAAGATGTGATGAGATTCATAAACTCCTGTAAGAGTATTAAGAAGTCATTTTGAGGAATAATTTGGGAGTATAAATTAAAATTCTTAATTTAAAATTGACTCAAGTGCTCAAGAAATGTCATACAAGAATATTAAAACAGTGGTGTTTATAATGCTGTGAAAAAAATGAAAAAAATTTAAACCACCATCATCAGAGAACAGTTAAACCATGAACATTTGTGCTATGGAATGCTATACAGGAGCAATCAAGAGTGTGATAAAGCAATATCAACATGGGAAGATCCCTAAGACATGCTGTTCAGTAAAAACAAAGAATAAAATACAATCATGATGAACACCAGTACAGGATGGAATCACTTATTTTTTTAATCTTTTATTTTTTGGAATCATTTATGAGCAAAAATGCAAACACTATATATTTCTATAGGTACATGCATATACACGGAATGCACAAAAAAGGGTCAGCAATACACCAAAATGTTAACTGTTGTTATCTCTTGAGAAAGCCTAGGATTTGGGAGGATGGTCAAAGGGGATTTAAATTTCTTTAATTATACTGATTATATTATTTAATCATATTTGAGTTAAATATGTTAACTTTTTAAATAAAATGAGTTAACTTTTAAATAAAATGTTCATTTACTAATTGTATAATGAAACAAAATTTTAACAAATTATGACACACCCAATCTGTGGAATACAATGCATCTATTTAAAAGAATGTAGCAGCTTTACATGTACAGACATGACCAAAAGAGAAATCCAGTTATTTTTATCAGTATATATACAATATATAAAATAAGGTCTGCAAGAATATATAACCAAACTATTAATTGTTGTTATCGCTTAGGAAAAGGCCCATTTATGCAAAAACAAAACAAACTACATAAATGTATGTGTGAGTTCAGCAGAGTAACATTATCATACTTGTATTAACATGGGAATTCATCTGTATGTGCTCAGGAAAAAAAAAAGAGATAAAAGTCAAATAGTGCAACCCACCATTCCACACAACAAAATGTGCCCAGGAGTGAACGTGAGGTGGCAGATATGCATTTTCTGTGGTGTACACATCCTGTCAAGTGAAGTGATGCCAAGGTTTAATGATATGCATCTGGAGATAACTCAAGAAATGGTGACCTGTTCCAATCTGGAAGAAAAATCAGTTATGAGAAATGTACTAAAAGGCAGGACATCAATCTTCAGTGTAGCAGTTTCTCCTAAACCTTGTTTGATAATACATGATCATGCTGTCTTTAAAGCCAAAGTCCCACATAAGATGTGATACCAATATATCTCTACCTAAATATCATGACCTACCTAAATATGTGTATGGGCAATATAGCACCACACAGTGGTGACTGATTATAACATTGGTCAGTCAGCCTAATAAATGAGTATAATCTTTTCTTTAGGCAATGGTCACTAGCTCCCATACTGCACCATCTTCATGTTAAAAAGCAATAGAGAGGGGCACCTGGATGGCTCAGTCAGTTAAGCATCTGTCAGCCTTTAGCTCAGGTCATGATCCCAGAGTCCTGGGATAAAGCCACAAGTAAGGATTCCTGCTGGGCAGGGAGTCTGCTCCTCCCTCTCCTTCTGCCCCTCCCCCCACTTGCCTGCACCTACTCTCTCTTTCTCTCTCTCTCAAATAAATAAATAAAATCTTTAAAAATAAAAAAATATAGAGTGCTTAAGGGTACATAATCTAGAGTTTCACTGCTCAGGTATAAATCCTGGCACCAGCACTTACTCTTTGTGTGAATGCAACAAATTGTTTGCTTTCGCTCATCTTAAAAAAAAAAAATACACACATACACATACAGAAGAGGTAAAGAAAAAAGTAACCTATAGGGTTGTTGTAAGGATCAATCAAGGATCAACTACAAGTGAGTACTTTGAAATCACTTAGAATGGGGGCCTACCACATAGTAAGCAACTAAGTATTAGATAATTATTATTGCTACATAAGTAAAAAAAATAAAAAGCCAAATTACTCTCTTCTCTCTATTTCTGCCATTCCATCATACTCCTATTCTGAGTTGTCTGAGACAACTTTCAGACTTTTTTCCCTATGCTTATTGACACACATACACCCCCTTTCCCCTTTACTCTTAACTCTCTCCCAACCCCGCTGTGTGTGTGTGTGTGTGTGTGTGTGTGTGTGTGTGTGTCTCTCTCTCTCTCTCTCTCTCTCTCTCTCTCACAGGCATACCCTGGTTAGCTCTGGGAATGCATTCTGGAAATGGGAGTTCTAACCGTATGAGACCCATAACAGGCCCATCACAGCACAGTCACTATGAAGAACACATTCTAAGGTAACTGATTACTTGGAATAAACATACAATTAGGAATGTTCACCGGTGTCTGTCCTTTGTGTTCCTTGGTATTACTCTAACGAAGATTTAGCATTACCTTCATCCACCACTCACTGACTCAACCAAATTCAAATGTACTCAGGTTTTCCTCTGACAAAACAATCCAAATCAAATTTACTAAATGATTTCATAGAAATGATTTGCTCATATAACATTCATTTCTGATTAAGTCTGTCAAAATAACTTTCCTTTTTCCTCAACTTGCACATTTTACACATCACATTCTAGATTAATAAGTGTTTTATAAGTGTTAGCTCCATTACAAAGTTCTTACTTATTAAAATTCTAAGAAACTTTAGTATAGAGTAGGTGCTCTATAAATGTACTAAATGACAGAAAAATATATGTGAAATATGTCAAGAGCTCAAATATTATGATTTTACTACCATGAATTTCCCTTTGTATTGTCACACATCAAAGAGGCAGCTGTAATTACATACCAGTTTTGTGATGTCTTTGTAGGACTACTAAACCCTCTTGGTTTAAGTTTCAACTTTCATAAAATGGGAGTAATAAATAACTTATATGGATTAAAATAAAGAAATATACATAAAAACACACTTACTACCTAGTACATGGCAGGTACTTTGTTGACTTACCTACTGAATGGACTGATCATGACCTGCACAGAAAGTATCCAAAATGTGACCTTGGGCTGTTTTTATTCTCTGAGCCCAAGATCTAATTCTTTTGAGTTTTTATTGCAAGGCTGGGATGAAAACAACACACCACAGCTCTAAAGAAGTACTCATAACCCTAAGAGACTTAAATCAGTGATACTAAGATTTCATTAGAGAAAAAAAGGAAAAGAACAGAATTAAAGGGTTCTCATCACATCAATCTTTTCTGCCTAATTTTCAAAATCACATCAGCTAGAAAAATTTCCCTAAGTCAAAATGGCCTTTCTATAATGCTCTCTTCAGTATGCATGCTATGGTAACACATTTTCAGTATGAGGCAACCTCATGACAAATTTTCTTAGGTGTTATGTTCCTTTGTATACATCATAACTGTACCAGAATTAGTTTATCATGAAGTTAAACTGTGAAAATACAGAAAGTTAACCAGAAACAGCTTGTGTATCTTTCCAGCATATAAATAATTTTCAATAGGAAAAAATAGTTAATATCATAGCTTTAATTTTTTTCTCAGTTTTAAAACAAAGATGTATTCCTTTAGCCAAGGAACAAGCTGTGTTAATTAAGATATGTTATTTTATTTTTAACATGCTGATTTTTAAAATATAAAAAACTGTCCGTCCTACCTTGAGTTAAGATATTTGTGATATGCTAGCAATAGAATTATTTTCCCCAAAACTCTTAGCAAAATTTGTCACATTGAAGCCTTATCTAATTCAAAGTATATGAGTATACTTCATTTCATTATGAAATGAAAGCTAGAAAATAAAGTCATACTCTACTTCCAGTTTTGGATCAAGTTTGATTTATAGTGGGCCAAGTAAATCCACAGACCCACCATGTGGTTATTTCTCCAGTTCCTTAATGTATAACGAGAAGAGACATAGTTGGCAACTGACACAAAGCCCATGTTGATCCTCTGATCTATGGACTGAGGATCAGCATGGCAGAAACATTCAAGTAGAAATTCCTACCTAGAGTTTCTTCTCCTCCTTAAAGTATTTTTAAAAAGCAATACCACAAAGATGGGTGCCATAACCAAAAACATCAAAAATGAAAAGGTGGTGATACCTATCACATCCCATTTAACTTGCTTATTTGGCCTATATATAAAGCAGATGGATCTTGGAAAATAACTGTGGATTATCATAAATGCAGACAGGTAGTGACTCCAATTGCAACTGGTATTCAAGATGAAGTACTTCTACTGGAACAAAGCAACATAATCCGTATAGCCTGGTAAGCAAATCCTTTTTCTCCATATTAATTTGCAAGGAACCCCAGAAACACTTCGCTTTTACCAGGCTAAGTGAACAGTACACTACTGCAGTCTTGCCTTAGTTCTATGTCAATTTTCCAGCTCTCCAACAAGGTCCACAGAGATTTTGATCATATTGGGAATCGAATCTACATCACACTGGCCCAGTATACTGATGACATTATACTGACTGGATCTACAGGCAGGAAATAGCCAGTACTTTGGATATTCTAACATGACATATGCAAACCAGAAAGGAGGAAGTTAAACTCCACTGCTGGATTCTATACCAGTTAGGAAAGAGAAAATACATGGTTATTTTAACAGAGAGAATTTACTATAAAGGCATTAAGTATAGAATTGTTAACAAGATTGCTGAAAAGGTAAAAAGTAAATACTATGGTATCCCAGAGGTATCAACTACATAAAGCAGTTTAACATTGCTGGGGAAACAAAAGATGGGCTGAAATTATTTAAACTTAGAAACTTGAACAAACATCTCTTTAGAACCAAAACTGAGGCTTTTAAGGAGGGAACACTACTCAGCTGTTGTTCTAGTCCAGGCTACTCACTCTACAAATAAAATATTGGGTTTTAAGTTCTTATCCCAAACTTCCCAGTCAGTGATATGAGCTCTTTCTACCAAACCACACTCCCTGACCAATATTTTATGTCATGTCAATCAAATATTCTTTCACTTATAAAGATATTTAAGTAAGATTCTCTAAACTAATAAAAGTAAACTGTGAACTGTCATTTCTGAGACATCCTTTTCCACCTTACATGGGGCAGAACAAACTCACTTTTTAAAACATCACATAACAAAAGGGGCTTCTGGGGCTTCATGAATGTTCTATTTTTATCCAGATGTTGATTAAATAGACATGCTCATTTTTAAAATTCATTGAGTTACACATTTATAATTTTTGTACTTCTCTATGTGCTACTATGTGTGAATTCATAAAGACAGCAAAACTACGCTGCCACCTTTACAGAATCATCAGAACTGACAAATTTTGACATATTAATCCTTTCATTTCCCACAAATTAGAAGGGGGAACAATAATAAGCTATATTCCTGGATTTAATTCCTAAAAGCAAAGGAAAAACTCATTGGTGATATGGAAATGACAGAAATCATGGGAGAAAATAACCATGTCAAATGAAAGCTTATTGAGAAACAAGAAACATTAAATGGACCTGCAAAAAGAAAGCAAGGAATATTTGAGAACTTTGGAATTAGCTGAAGACCTAGCTCCATAATATATTAACCGATGTGACTTAAATACAGTTATTTTATTCTTGTAAGGCTATTCCTCATCTGTAAAAGGAGTTCAATAATACCTAACTTAAAGAGATATGAGGATTAGAGTTAAGACACTACAATGTTTTTGCATGTATCTGAAATGAATATCATTAATGTATAGGAAAGTATCATAAAACATTTTGTGATACTATCAAAAAAAGAAGACAATAGCACAGCTGAGTTCCTTTAGGGCTACAACAGCATCTTTCATCTTGGTATCCTCAATATCTAATATAGTGCCTGATATGCAGTGGAGTTTCAATAAAATTTGCTTAACTGAAGTCCCTGTCATTCCAGAGAGGTTAGCAAAATAGTGATGGGAGAATAAAAGGGAAAAACAGATTTTGTGTGTAAAAATCAAATAGAGGGGCCCCTGGGTGGCGCAGTTGGTTGAGCGACTGCCTTCGGCTCGGGTCATGATCCCGGAGTCCCGGGATCGAGTCCCACATCGGGCTCCCAGCTCCATGGGGAGTCCGCTTCTCACTCTGACCTTCTCCCTTCTCATGCTCTCTCTCACTCTCTCTCTTTCCTAATAAATAAATAAATAAATAAATAAAATCTTAAAAATCAAATAGAAATAACTGTAGATTAAATTTCCAGGAAGTCTTACAGAAAATAGCAACTGGATATGAATGTACAATTGAAGAAATGTGTTTAATGAAGATTTAAATAAGAAAAGAGAGAAGGCAGATTAAAAATGTTAAGAGAGATTAAAGTTGATGATGTAAACTTTCTATTAAATGGTTTCTAATAGCCCTCAAGGCAGCATTTTCCAACTTCCTAATAAAATATCCAGGCAAATGGAACACAAGCAAAACCTATCCTAAACCAAAACTAAAAAATATCAGATGCCAGGGTTAGGAGGAACTAAAGTTAATTATTTACAAACGGAGGTAAATTAAGAAATAAAAAATGGGGGCGCCTGGGTGGCTCAGTCAGTTAAACACCTGCCTTTGGCTCAGGTCACGATCCCAGAGTCCTGGGATCAAGCCCCACACTGGCTCCCTGCTCAGCGGAGAGCCTGCTTCTCCCTCTCCTTCTGCCCATCACTCTGCCTACTTGTGCTCCCTCTGTCAAATAAATAAATAAAATCTTTAAAAAAAAAAAGAAATAAGAAACACTCCAATTTATTAAATACCCTGATGTCTTCGCTTGAAGCACAAGTCATGTGGAAAAGGAAATGAAGGGAAAACTATCATCTTTCCTTGGATTTGAAGGCCTACGACCTGAACCAAACAAAATAGGGATGCTGTCCTTATCTACACCACAGAAAGAAAAAATTAATCCCCTTTACCTCTTCTTTCCTCTAGCATTTTTTAAGATCTAGGTAGAGACATAAGATGTAAATAGTAGGAAAGTGAGGAGTGCGGTATTGGCAGTGGCAGAGCACATTTCAAAAGTTGAGAGTCTCAAGGAGTAACATGCTTGAGCGAATAAAAAGAAGAATCCTGGTACTACATGGATGACTTGTAGTTTCATTGTACTATTGGTCTAAGTTCTAGAGAATCAGTCAACGGTGGATAAGAAAAAGTTGCCAATTAAGTAAAAATTTATATGAAGTATTGCCAAATCAAAATTCCTAATGAGTTAAAATAATATCTCAAACAAAAATAATACCTCAAACAAGTAGAGTTTATCCCAAGAATGTAAGGATGATTCATCATTTTTTAAGTTTTAATTTTTATTTATTTATTTTTTAGTAATCTCTACACCCAACATGGGGCTTGAATTCACAACCCTGAGATCAGGAGTCTCATGCTCTTCTGACTGAGGCAGTGAAGCAACCCTGATTTATCATTTTAAAAAGTGTATTACATTACAATTTAAATAGGAATAACAATATGATCAACTCAATAAGAAGTGGAAATACAAATTTCTAATAAACTTAAGCAGCACACACCCAGCAACCATGACAGATGCAAATGAAAACTATTTTTCTGATCATTAGAATGACAAGATATTTAAGAACGATAACAGCAAGGGAGAAAAAAAAGCAAATACTGTGGAAGAAACTGGCAGTCTAACACTTTCTGGTAAAAGCTTAAATAAGTACACTCTTTTGTATGAATTTTATCATTTTTACCTGTTTACAAGCACTGGTACTGGAATATAAAATATTTTTTACACCATGTGTAATACTGTTTTAGCATTCAATTAGTCCAGAGCTTCTCAATTTTTTTGGTCTCGGGACTCCTTGTGCCCCTAAAAATTAGTGAGATCAATGGTTGCAAGGACTGGGGGAGGGTTGACTATAAAAGGGAAGGAGGGAATCTGGGGTGAGTAACGAAACTACTGTATATCTTGATAGTGGTGGTAATCACATGTCTGTATGTGTTCTCCAAAATCATAAACTTTATTATTAAAAAGAGTGAATATAATATATGCAAAGTAAACCTTTAAAAAGTCAAGCCTGAAAAAAAATTCTTGAAGACCCCAAAGAATTTTTATTGAGTTACAGGTATCAAATCTTTAGCACATTAGAAACTTAACTATGAAAATTTTAAAGTAGTACTTAATGTTTTCATTTTAAAAATAGTAACTGTACTAAATGTTAACATAAATTACGTATTCTTTATGAAAAATAACTTTCCAAAGCAAAAAACATTTAGTGAGAAAAGTCCCACTGTTATATGTTAGCAAATCCCTTTTAATGTCTGGCTTCAAAAGGAAAACAGCTGGACTCTCATTCTGTTTCTGTATTTAATCTGTTACATATCACAGGTCATGTAGCTTCTGGAAAACTCCACTGTACACTTGTGAGAAAATCAGTGTAAAAAAGAAAAATAACATCTGCATATTATTATGAAAATAACTTTGACCTGGAAGTGTCAGGAACCTAAGGGTTCCTTAAGGGGCCCGGTCTGTGTCTCCCCGCACTCACCTAAGGGTTCCTGGACCACACTTTGAGAACCTGATTTAGTCTATAGAAGAAAATTTCAAAAATTTAATATGGCATAACATACTTCTTTTCAAATCAGGGAAACATTTTATTATGCAGATTATCTGTCCTGCTTTAATACAATGTTCACCTTTCCCAGGTCAAAACTTCAACCAAACAATGCTTTAGACTGAGCTACAAATATCAATGCAAATGAAAAACATTTCCAAGACCAAATAGTTTAAAAAACAAACACACAAATAGTCCTTAAGAGGTACAGCACCTCCTCAAGCCCTCACTAACTCCCTCTATAGGATCAGGAAGCAGTGAACAGGGAGAAAGTAGAAAAGGAAAATAAATGCCTGAATTCAAAGAAAGAAGAGATCCATAAAACCAAAAGGCAAAGAGAATAACTGCAAAAATAAAGCAGCACAGGAGCAAACATACTCTGAATGTAAAATACAAGAAAATACAAATACTGCTTCTTGGCCATATACTAAAAAAAACCTAAAAATGCTATACTCAGACTCTACCCTCATTCTACACATACTGACTCTTGGATGGTGTCACTCATACGACGGAAAATGGGGATCCACTGTTTTCCAACAATCACTTTATCCAGCATGTGTTAAGGAGAATAGTGGTGTGCCTGCTTGAGGCTTTTTAAGTGTTGATACAACTTTCAGGACTGCAGAACAGTCCAGAACCACTCACTGTTCCAAGCGACCAAGTCCCACTTGGAGTCCCCAGGAGCTCTTCTCCCCAGGTGACTTTTAAATACTGTACTTTCCAAGAAGTGGTAGTACCGCTGGGAGATGGCGCGCTTTCTGGGTGGGCGCAGACGGGACCCAGGCTCCCAAATGCCCCAGCGGCTTGCCTGTCACCTGCCTCAGACGGTCGCGCCTCCTTTGACGAGTACCGGGGCCACCTCCCTTCCCTGCCTCAGTTTCCCCACCTGCGCTCGAGGGGTCGGAAAGGGTCAGCTCGCGGCGCCCCTCCAGCTTAACTATAAGACTCTGGAACAGAAGCAGCTCGGCCGTTCAGGCGGCCCAGGCCGTCCTCCTCGGTGAGAGGAACCTTAAGGGGCCCGGTCTGCGTCTCCCCGCACTCACCCGGCTGACGCTTCAGCGCCATCACGGACACCAGGTAGTGGGCGATGTCAAAAAAGGGGAACATAGACGTGCGAGAAAAGGCAAGGGTCAGCTCATCCCACGGAGAATCCATGACAACGACAGACCGCAGCAGGTGAAGCAGCCCGGGCGACGGGTTCCTGCGGTGCGCGGCGAAAAGTGGGGGAGGGGGCCGCCGCGGCCGCGCGCCCTCCCGCGCGGCCTGGAGGAGCCTTGCGCGTGCGCCCTGGGACCGGCGCCGGCGCGCTTTGGGCGGGGCCACGTGTCCCGGGAGTGCGGCGCGAGCGGCTACCCTGGTGGGCGGGGCCTGGTTCTCCAACTAAGGATCTGGCAATTTCGTGCTGGAAGATCCAGGAGAATGGGCAGATGAGTATAGCCGACGTAGTAAATTTAAAAATACATTACTTATGTTAACATTTAGCACATTTATTACTTTAAAGCGAATACGTAAATAACTATTTTAAATTTTTCTGTTATAACTTTTAATATGCTAAGTATTGATCATGTAACCCACTTAAAATCTTGAGAACTGTTTTTGGGTCCTCAAGAAATTTTTTTACGTCAGCTTTAAGGGTTTAATTTACATACATTTTATTCACCCTTTTAAATAAGAAAGTTCTACGATTTTGGATAAACCTATGCAGTCCAGAAGGGTAGAAGTTCAGAGTAGGATTAATTTTTTTAAATTGTTTCACCTAACATTTCTCAAGCAATGATAATGTGCAAGTCACAGCGTGATTTAGTGGAGGTGTAAAAAAGAATACAATTATATCCTGCCCTCAATAAGCTTGTGTTTTCCCAAGAGATTAAAAAAATTTGGGGGGCGCCTGGGTGGCTCAGTAGGTTAAAGCCTCTGCTTTTGGCTCAGGTCATAATCTCAGGGTCTTGGCGTCTTGGGATCCAGCCCTGCATTGGGCTCTCAGCTCAGCGGGGAGCCTGCTTCCTCCTCTCTCTCTGCCTGCCTCTCTGCCTACTTGTGATCTCTCTCTCTCTCTCTCTGTCAAATAATAAAATCCTTAAAAAAAAATTTTTTTTTGAGGACACATGTAATTTGTGCATAGGTGGTAATGAGAAGTGTACAGTGCCATGCTCCGTCAGTTCAGAGAAGAGGGAAGACTATTTCAGGGAAGTGAAAGGTGAACTGGCCTTAAAGGCTAGAAGAGAGATAGAGGTATTTTGGCTAGACTACAAAGTGAGAAATGAGGTTGGAAAAAAAAATCCTTGAGTGGCATACCATAAACTATGTGGTTTGGCTTTAGAGTCTAAGCTCATGATTACTACATTACGCTCAGACAAATCAGAGCCAGAATCTGTTCTCTTCACTGTTATACTGGGTTTTACTGGGTTAAACTGGGTTTTTTCCTTTTCGGTGGAGAAAGGGAGTAATGTGCCATCAACCAGTAAGTTTAGGAATAAATTGGTGAGCAGAGACTAGAGATAAGGAAAACCAAAGGGTATTCACTGGTCCAAGCAATTGGTTGGAGCGGCTGAGGACAACAGGAGCAGGGACCCAGATGGGGAAACATACAGTAGAAGAAGAATAAGCCGGATGTCAATTCAACCTGTCAAAGAAGAATATGGAGACTGGGTGAGCAGGAGGATTATAGTTACATTCAAAGAAATAGGAAACAAGGAGGAGCAGGTTTAGGTAAGAAAAACACAAATCTAGTTTGGCACATTTTCTTATTTGATGTGTCAACAGGTCATGCTGGCACCAGGAAATTGGAAATACATAATGAGCTGCTAGATAGGTTAGAGCCATGTGGGAGTGTGCACTGCCAAGGGAGACTTAAATTGGTTTTTTAAAAATCTGAAGATTTGTCTGTTTTAATTCATTTAACGAATGTTCTTTGGATGTCTGCTATAGACCAGGCATTTTGCTGGATGTTAGAGGCCCCTTCCTAAACACTAAGTGTTCAAAAGGTGGGAAAATTGTAGTAAATCTCTACATTTTATTACTATTAAGAAAGAACATGGGGCGCCTGGGTGGCTCAGTCAGTTAAGTGTCTGCCTTTGGCTCAGGTCATGATCCCAGGTTCTTGGGGGGAATCGAGCCCCATATCTGGTTCCCTGCTGGGTGGGAAGTCTACTTCTCCCTCTGACCCTCAGCCCTGCTGGTGCTCTCTCTCTCTCTCTCCCTCAAATGAATAAATGGAAGGAAGGAAGGAAGGAAGGAAGGAAGGAAGGAAGGAAGGAAGGAAGGAAGGAAGGAAGGAAGGAAAAGAAAGAAAGAAAGAAAGAAAGAAAGAAAGAAAGAAAGAAAGAAAGAAAGAAAGAAAGAAAGAAAGTAAGTTGCTAAAAAAACTTTTCATATGTGGCTTTCTAAGCAAGTACTTTCCATAGAGAAAGGTCTTTAGAACTCTAGCAAAACTAAAGAAAAAAGCAATACTTGTGATTATTTATACTTCCCTGTTTCAATTGATTTCTTCCATACTTTTTATACATTCCTTTATCTTTGAAATTGTAGTGTTGTGAATTTAGAGGCAGAACTTGGATATTATTTCCCAAAAAGTTTTATATTTGACAGTCTGAAATTTCACAAAATCTGTGTTTTGTCCTTGGTCTTAAAAAAATAGTATATATGAAGTAATTTTTACAACATCTCTAATGATAGTCTATGCCACTATCATTCTGAGGTATAATTAAAACAATTATTAATACCAGTAGCACAACATAAAAAGCATCAGAGATTTTTTTAAAAGCAGATAAATCAAACATTTCACTTACCCTAGGCAGACTAATTCCAACAGAAAGAAATTAATCACTTCAGGCTCTCCTAGTAACGTGAAACTTGTTTCACTTCAAAAACAGAATAAACTGGGTCTCCATCTGCCTAGAGTCTAAAGAAAAAAATTTTAAATCCAAAGGAAATGAAATCATAATCTTACAAAAAGACAAGTTCTACCCAAATTTTAAATATGCTCACTATATTTGCTTCTGGTCAGTGCTTTGGTTTTTTAGTCGAATACAATAATCCAGAATAGAAGGAAAGGAAGAAAGACTTTGAATTGGTAACAGAGAAAGGCAAGATTGGGGGAAATTATGTGTGAAAATTCAAACTTTTCCTGACTTTTGGAAGCAGTTTACAAAGTTAAATAATCACTGCAGATAAAAATGAATCTGTTATTATTAAATATTGTTTATTAGAAAGTAAAGCTGGTCTCATTGTATAAACATCTAGAAGAGTCTGACTAAAAAGCAAGCATTTGAGTTCAAAAACACGTGAAACTAATTTTTATAAACCAGTGAGAGTTCTTTCTTGTGGGGACTGTCTTATGCATTATAGGATGTTTAACAGCATCCCTGACTTCTAACCCAATAGATGCCAGTAAAACACACACGCCAAAAATGTCTCCAGATATTGCCAGATGTCCCAGTGGAAGACTGGGGTGAAAATGGCCCTCCTTCAGAGATATAATTACAAATAAATAAATAAATATCTTTTTTGCTGTCTGTGCGACTGTTTGTCATGACTGTCATGCCACTAATATTAATCATCAAGTGAATTCTAGAACAACTCACGTAGCCCTCCTCAGTCTCAGTTTGGTCACCCATCCCCCCAGGTCAAGTTGGCAAAATCCCAAAAACTAGTACCTCAAAATGTTATTGTAGCTATTTCTTCTCTGCAATACTGCTTTCTATCCACTGAGTGGCATGCCTCTCACTTCAGGAAATCAATAACAGTAACTTTTTATTTAAAGACCCATAGTTAAGAGGTTTCATATTAAAGGGGCTAATAACACTTCTAAACCTTGGTATTCCAGTTAAACATTTTCATTCTAAAGTTATTTTGATAGGTATTTGATAATTATGCCATATCAAATTATAGTGTAATAGTATATGACATTTACAACAAAATATGTTTATTTTGAAATCAACTTTTTTAATATCCAGCATTAATTGGGAGAATTAACTAAAGAACATCAATTGCCCTCAAAATACCCATGGCATTCAATCAGTTCAGTGAGATGTTGGTACGTGAGATTTAAGTGATAAACCAATTTGAGTGTACATCCAAGTTTTTAGATTCAGTGTGTATCTAATAATAGTGCCTTCTGATATGGTGACTTGTAAAATATGACTTGGTTCACCTATTTCTTGCACTGGAAGCTAATTCTTTTCTATAAACATCACATATACCTCTAATATAAACTATCAAACTAAAAATGTTCTCCTTATACCTAATTAAAAATCTGATGTAATTAAAAGGAATATCTCCAGTATTCATCCGTGTAAGGACTGCCAAAAGAGAAGTCACTCTCCAGTGCATAGTTGCCAGGTGTCTGTGGTTCTCAGTACCCAAGGTTACAACTCATCTCTGTTCAAGATTAACAGGTACTATTACATCAAAGAATAATAACGTTGTAGAAGTTGAATGGACCCTTTAAAAAAATTTCCTTGGATTGCAAGTCATAGAAAACAGTTTGGGGCAGCTTAAGCAAAGTGAGGGATTTACTGAAAAACTACCAGGAATCTCATGAAAGCCAAGGAAGAGTTAAGCCACTAAAGCCCCAAGAAGAGCAAGAAGCTGGGCATTTCTGAGGCCAGCAGCAGCAGATGGGGGAGGGGTTCCCTCTCAGTTACTAATGATAGTCAATGTCAACATTGTTCCATCTCTGTGTCCCCCCCTATTCAATACTGCAGGAAAGAGAGCCTGGCTGGCCTGAGACAGATGTCCTCTCCTGCTTAATCAGCTCTGAAGGGAGGCTGGGTCATATGGACACAGAGCATCGCTAGGTATCAGAGGCAATGTCCTGAGAACAAAGTGAGCTAGGCAGCATCACAAGCAGTGTCTATTATAATCATTTTCTTTAGCCCATTTATTTCAGAGTAGGAAACCCAGGGCTACAGAGAGATCGCAAAGGCAGTCAATGGTAAACCAGGATTTGTTATTATCCTGTCTCAGTCTCTCCTAAGTACTCCTCCTGGGCTTTCTCCTGTCCTGCAGACACCAAATATTCCTCCTAAAGTTGTCTTTTAATAACAGATTCAGCACCCCTACAGCAACAAAAAGTCTACTAGATAAGAGCCAGGAAGACTTACTAAGAGTCAGGCAATGGTCAATAGTTAGGATTAAAGGAGTTTGTAGTTTCTAGCATAACCAGTTTGTTGAAGGGGCTGAACCTCATGGAACATAATCAGGAAGTAAATTTATCTTCCTTTAGACAAAACCTCCAACTATCATCCTATGTCAGATCTCCCCCCGCCCCATCCTTTAACATTATCTCAGCAGATCCCATTGTTTCTTGTTATTAAAGATACTAAAAAATAAAATTAAATGAAAATGTTAAAGTCTACTACAGTTAAATCGTCAGTCTTGCATCTAATTCAGAGCTTCTTTTTTTTTAATATTCTATTTATTTATTTGACAGAGAGAGAGAGAGAGAGACCACAAGTAGGCAGAGAGGCAGGCAGAGAGAGAGAGGAGGAAACAGGCTCCCCACTGAGCAGAGAGCCCGATGCGGGGGCTCAATCCCAGGACCCTGAGATCATGACCTGAGCTGAAGGCAGAGGGTTTAACCCTCTGAGGCTCAATCCCAGGACCCTGAGATCATGACCTGAGCCGAAGGCAGAGGCTTTAACCCACTGAGCCACCCAGGCGCCCCTAATTCCGAGTTTCTTACATTCCATCACCTTGGTCTGCCTAGCCCAGAAACTTGATATGGAAGAAAGGGACATGTGGTCTTTCACCTTTCTTCATCTTCTGTCCCTTCCATCTCTGTGCCCTCCAAAGTCAAGGTAGAAGGTAGGGAAATTATAGAAAAGGAAGGAAGTCCTTCTAGTTAACAAGTGTTGGTTATAGTTTTTGGTTTTGTTTTGGCCATTGATATTTTTTTTTATAACAGGCTCCCAGCGCTGACTTGTTCATGGGGTACATTTGTGGGTTCCTCAGCAATACCACAGACCTCTGCATAGCAAGTTTTCCCAACACCTACCTACAGTTATGGCAGACACCATCCAATGGCTACCACAACAGGTACATCCAACATCGCATGCTGAATTAAAACATTAAATATGGCTTTTAAAGCCTCTCAGCAAGGGGTAGCCATGTATTAGAATATTGGCAAATGAAAATGAAGAGGAAGTCTGTTGGAGTCCTTTAAGAACAAAGTGAAGAAGGACATAGTTGGTGGACTGACACTGCTTGCTCAACTTTAAGATTTACTGTACAACTACAACAATCAAGACAGTGTGATATTGATAAAAGAAGAGAATCAATGAAACCAATGTGGCTTCTCTTACAAAGGTAACTTATGCCCATGAGAAAGGCCTTTTTTTCTTTGTGCCTTGAGGTGGAGCAGCCATTTTGTGACCATGGGAGAAGGTCAAGAAAATAGCAGATAACTGAAGATATCAGCTATCTCTCTCAAGCTTACTGTTATATGAGAAAAAGTAATCCTTTATCTGTTTAAACAGAGTCTGAATTGGCTTGGGGGAGAGCTGTATACCTCCTTCCTCACAGAGAGAGGAGTAGAAAAGCAACACTCAAAAAAAAAAAAAAAAAAGAAAAGCAACACTCTAAACTTTTGAATTCCCTTCTATAAATTTCCTTTCAAATTGTTGACACCTTGGGGTATTGGGAATAAAGGTCTCTGGACCAGTTGTTATCTTTAATTAAGTCCCAGTTAGATGTTCTACCTCCTCTCTTTAGAATGTGAAGGTAAGTAACATCTTTTGTCTTAGGGGCGCTAGCTGGAGTTCTAAGAAAATAAGTCCCAATTAACATCTTGTTACACTAGAAAATAGGCAGAGATTAGAAAATGAGGTTGATGAGTGAGGTTTCAAAGAAAATGCACATAGCATTTTCTAGAGTTCTAGAGCTAAGAACTCACAAAATGTAAGTGATCTGTGTAGATGGACTGATTAAATGAAAACATTAGGAATAAGAACATAATATGCACCTGACATTTGGGCAAACCAAAGGAATTCTACCTAGAGATTCAGAAGTGTGTCCAAATAACAGGGAATGGATGGTGATGAGGGTCCTTAAGTACAGATAGAGAGGGTAAATGCAGTTGCAGGGGGTCTCTTTCCAGTAACAATCACTGAGGCAAATTAATCCAATGTAAAGCTTCCCTTATAGGACAGTTGACAATAAATAAGTATTCCATTGCTTGAGCCCAAAGCTGTCTAGCTTTCATACAGAATGTATCTATATTACATATCTTCCAGATCTATTTCTAAAGTCCCTGTCAGTTAGTGGAATTGTATATGTTTCTGTGGACAGAACTTCCAGGGACTGCTTCAATCACTGAATGTTCTTTAAGTATCTGTAAATCTGTGTAAATCATATTAAATGTAAAGTCTGTAAAATGTAAAGATCTATTAGTATTTATTATCCATATTCTATGGTTTTGCATAGAAAAATTAGTAACGAGTCTCCTTAGTCTGAAAAAAAGAAAAGCTAAAAAGAGTATTTTTTAAAGATTTATTTATTCATTTTAGAGAGAGAGAGCGTGCACATGCGAGCAGGGGGAGGGGCAGAGAGAAAGGAAGAGAGAGCGAGAGAGAGAGAGAGAGAGAGAATTTCAGGTGGACTCCTCACTGAGTGTGATACTGACCAAGAACCCAATCTCATGACTCTGAGATCATGACCTGAGTCAAAATCAAGAGTCCAACACTTAACCAATTGAACCACCCAGGTGCCTCAAAAGAATATTTTTAATAACAGCATAACTTCTTTTTTTTTTTTTTTAAAGATTATTTATTTATTAGAGAGAGAGACTGAGAATGAGAGGGGAGAAGGTCAGAGGGAGAAGCAGACTTCCCGCAGAGCCGGGAGTCCGATATGGGACTCGATCCCGGGACTCCGGGATCATGACCTGAGCCGAAGGCAGTTGCCCAACCAACTGAGCCACCCAGGCGCCCCAATAACAGCATAACTTCTTATAGGCATTATGATTTTCTAAAAGGGGAACAATTTCCCCAAATGTTTTAAACATGGAAATCTATTTTTCCCCCCTCCAAATAGTTCATGCAACTGGAAACCCAGCATGGAGAACTCTGTATAAGTCTTCTCCTATCTCCACTACATTCAGCTGGACTATCAGATTATTTATAATGTTCATTCACTCAATAAGTATGTATCTCATCTTTCAAATGGGGCCCATCAAATCATAACAGAAAAGCCCTTCCCTCCATCTCTTTAGCTACCTCTCTGTTAAGCTTAGCCAGCTAGTAGCAGCATATCAAATTGCATTCCCATTTTATACCAAGGAGCTCACTTGGGAAATTCTCATTTTGGGAGACAGTGTGGCTTACTGCTTGATAAATCTTAGCTATTAGTCTTCTCCTATGATATTCAGATCTCTTGAAAGAACCTTAGGTGTTCTTTCCTAATGACTTCTTAACTACTAAAGTTATACAGATTATACTAATTTTAGAGGCATAGTGGTTAAGATTGCAGGTGCTGATACCAGAGATCCTGAGTCAAATCCTGGCTCTGCCCCATGCTAGCTGAACTACCTTGGGAAAGTTTCTCTGTGCCTCAGTTTTCTCATTTCTAAAATGGTGAACATAATACTCTGGACCTCATGGGGTTTTGTGAGGATTAAATATATTAATGTGTGTAAAGAACAGTGCCTAGCACATAGAAAGAGCCCTCAATAAATGTCAGTTATTATTCAGAATTTACTTAACCAGCTTTATAAGACTTGAATAATTTTCTCTTATCATGAGTATAATTCAATTGGGACCTAATTTCATTTAAAAAAATCTACCACATGAAAGCTCTCTCAAATTTGTGATCTAGTATATTAATCTAAATAATGAACAAAATCATCTGGGTGCAATAGAAAAAGATGCCTAGGTGAGAGACTGTAAGTAAGTTCAGCGAAATTGTCTTTAGCATTCCAAGAAAAAATACAGGCATTTCTCCTTTATTTGCTCCCTTTGGGTTTTGTGTTTTGCTTTTTATTCTTATTTCCTTCTCTTTAACATTGTACATTGTAATAATAATGTGTGCCCAAATAGAAATAACAACAATGCTTCCCTTAATACATGAAGACGATGCTATTGCTTTGACTAAAGTCACATTCTTGAGCTTTCCTTGAGTTCTGTTATCACATCTTATCCACTAGAAGCCATCTACAATGAAGTCTACCAGTTTAATTTAGAAAAGTCTTTGACAGGTAGGTCAAAGTTAGGTAAATTAACCTAACTTAGAGCTGCTAAAGTGAAAAAAAAAAAAAGCCAGAGCATACTCTAAAGAAAGATTAGGAACATTCCCTACCAGACAGAGGTTAGGACATCTGGGCCAACAGTTGTTGCTCATCCATAAGTAGGAGAGAGACTGAGGATAAAATTAGATATAGGGACATTGAGACTACCTAATTAGAAGTGGGTAATTGGCAAGTCTGGTCAGTGAGATCATAGCTGAGACTAAGAAATCCAACCTGAGGATCAGATCAAGTTTAGTCAGCTGGCATTAGCAGGAACATAGCCAATCATATTACCAGAACAAAAATGTCCAGTGGGGGAAAAAAAATCAAGCCGATGAAGAAAGAAACACTTCAGTGAGGAGGTATGGATGACTCATCACTGTAAAACCATGAGGTTAACACTAGTTTGGAGCCTCACAAGGATTTATCCCAGGTGGGTAAAGAGTTTTATCAAAAAGGATTTGTTATCCTAAAGACACCACCTCAAAAAAAAGCTCAGACCATGAAAGAAAAAATTGATGAATAGGATTACATTAAAATTAAGAACTTCCAATTATCAAAAGATACTATTAAGAGAATAAAAAAGCTAATACAAAGTGGAAGAAGATACTTGCTATGTGTATTTATCTCCAACAGAAAAATCTTACCCCCAAAATATAAAGAATTCATATAAATTAATAAATAAGTCAATTAGCTTTTTCAATACAAAACCGAACAAAAACTCGAACAGATAATTCACAGGAGAAGATAACCAAATAACCAATAAGTATATGAAGAGGTGCTCACCTTCAACAGTCATCATGGAAATGCAAATTAAAACTGCTTGTTAAAATTTTTCAAATTAAAAAAAGAGACAATACCAAGGGCAAATATACAATACCAGGTGAGAATATAAAGCCACTTGAACTCTCATCCACAGCTGGTGAGAGTTTAACATGATACAACCACTTTGGAAAACTGGTAGTATCTGCTAAAGGTGAACATAGATATCCTCAGACCTACAAATTCCATTCACAAATATGCATAGCATTATTATTTACATATAATTGATATATATGTATATATACACACGCCGACACACACATATATATACACACACACACACAATATTAAAAAAAAGTATATTCTGGATGATTCCATTTAAATGGAGTTTAAATTAGCAATAATCGCGCCTCGGATAAACCTCATTGGCTAGGATACCGCCACTGCGCAAAGCTTAAATGGAGTTTAAAAACAGGCAAAACTACTCTGTGGAGTTAAAAGTCGGGATGAGTGGTTGTTCTTGGAGGCAGGAGAAGGGAGCTTCTGGAATTTTCGCTCTTTATTATGATGTTACTATGTTCACTTTATTGAAAATAGTTCTACTTTTAGGATTTGTGCACTTTTGATGTGTATTTTATACTTCAAAAATTTTTTTCAAGTAAAGAGGAGGAATGGCATTTTCTAACAAACTTACAAGGAAGCTTGGGACTTGGCAGTCAGTCTGGCCCTGACTGGGTTTTCAGTCTCTCTAGGAAAGCCCAGTCTCTGTGAGAGTAGCAATGATAAGCCAAAGCATAAAAGCCTATCTTAATTCAGTCAAAGGCACTGTTACTTTATCAGCTCAGTTAGAGGTTTCTTTTGGAACTCTGAGAAAAAATAGCTAAGCTGCATGCAATTTTCTTAGTTCATATTCTCCTGAAGTCTGTTTCTTAAAGAATTCCCTCCAGAGAAGATGAAGTTAATAATCATCCTGGAGTTAATCTTCAGGTGCCAATAATCTTGGACCTTAAGAATGTTGGTCCCTTATATCATTTAACTTTTAAATATATATTCGGGGGCAGAGATGCTTAAAAAGTACAGGGGAGAGATCAGATGCCCAGTCCACTGTGGGGCCCTTCAATTGTATGCCTGTAAAAACTACAAGAGCGCTCTCCAACCTTCCTTAAAGAGAATTAATTTCAGCCAAGTAAGGGCAAGATTCTTATGTTGTTTCTTGAACAAATGTATACTATGGGCTCCAGACATACAAATTTTAGTGGGCACTTTGAACTCAGAGCTGGGTGACAAGGAGACCCGAAGTCAGGCTCAAATTTCATTAAGCATCTATTCTCCACCAGGCTGCTAGATCATGAGACCTGCAAGGGTAGGGATGAGAATACATAAACTCCCCTAAAGATTGCCATTCAGAACAAGAATGGTGAATGGTTCAAGAGTTATATGAAAAATGATCAACAGCATCTCTGCCTACATTGGATTCTTTGTGAGGGAATTCCTAATAGGCTGGTCCATGCATCTAATCAACTATATGTGTAGATGAAGAACACTCCCAGGCTCTGGGGAGCTTTGCTCTACTTGGCACACAGACAAATGAACAAAGAATGTGTAGCATAATGAGTACTGTAACAGCAGGAAGCACAAGGTACTATGACAGCCCGTGGAAGATGAACTCCTAACCCAAACTCGAGAAGTTAAGGAAGTCTGGGAAATAGCTGTATAGGAAATGCACTCAAGTCATAACCCCATTTTGTACCCCACAGTGTTTGCCTGCAATCCCTGGCTATGAAGCAGAGGATTTCCTTCAGGACGCTCTTAGCCAATCTCATGGCAGCAAATTAGGCCACTGAATAGCAGAAATTCTCCCAGATCTTAATTCACAGTGTGTCCTGCTTCCAACTAAAAGAAGAGGCTTGGAACTTGACCAGAACTCTGATCTACAAGTCTAGAATTCGTAACAGCAGTCTCATAGGAGCCCAAGTACAAGTCCATGAACTGATGCAACAATTTGTTTAAAGTAGAAAGATAGTTGTCCTGCAGGCAAATCAGCCACTATTTGATGGACTATTTTCTAGAGCAATATATTTCTCTTGCTTCTGTTTATATATCCACCCATGGAAGGATGGGCCACGCACTCCACACACACATACTCACACACACATATGCACACACACATCCTGTATCATATTCTCTAAGGGCCACTGCTATGTCCATTGGTACCTCATGTGGCCCTTGTTCCATGACATATTTATCTACCAAAAACTAAGCTCAGAAAGCAGATAATCTTTTGTATCTTTCAGAAGGGCAAAGAACCCAAGGATTCCCCTTACTCTCAGGGCAATTGCAGCATTTACTGGATGGGGATTGGAAATTGGGAAATAGCCAGAGTGAAACTGAAAACTTGCTGCCAACTTCTGCAATACTTCAAACATATGACATCCTCCCACCAACACTTTCCAACAAAGTCCAAAGACTAGCCACTACTTGGACTGGAGAACCGGAGTTGCAGGAAAGAAAAAGGGTGTGGGGTGGGGGGAACCAGTGTCACATACCAGTTCAGAGAACTGGGTCTTTATGAATAATTAAAGAGTCACAGGGATGGTTCTTTGTATCCATATAAGAAGCCCCAATATACCAAATCACTAGCTCTAATAACCATGTGATCTTTCCTATTTAAAAAAAGAAAACAACACTTTATTGAGGTATGACTGACATACAAAAAGCTACACATGTTTAATATACGCAGCTTGATGAGTTTGGAGATAAGTATACTCCCATTAAATGATCACTATAAGCTATGCCATAGGCATATCCATCACCTCCAAAAGTTTCCTCCCATCCTCTTTATTTATCATTATTTTGTGTTTGTGTGTAATAAGATCAGGTCTACCCTCGTAACAAATTTTTAAGTATATAATAAAATATTGTTAACTATAGGCTCTAAACTGTTCAGTAGGTCTCTAGGACCTACCTTGTATAAGTGAAACTTTGACCTCTTTGATGAACACCTCCCTATTTCCCCCTCCCTCCAGCCCCTGGCAACCACTATTCTACTCTCTGCATCTATAAAGCTATTTTAGATTCCTGATGTTAGCAATATCATGTGGTATCTGTCTTCTGTACCTGGTTTGTTTCAGCTAGCATGATGTCTTCCAGGTTCATCCATGTTGTTGCAAATGGCAGGATTTTTTTCTTTTCTTTCTTTTTTAAAAAAGATTTTTTATTTATTTACTTGACAGAGAGAGAGATCACAAGTAGGCAGAGAGGCAGGCAGAGAGAGAGGGGAAGCAGGCTCCCCACCAAGCAGAGAGCCCCATGCGGGGCTTGGTCCCAGGACCCTGAGACCATGACCTGAGCTGAAGGCAGAGGCTTTAATCCACTGAGCCAGGCGCCCTGGATTTTTTATTTTTAAGGCTGAATAATATTCCATGGTGCATACATACCACATTTTCTTTACCCATTCATGGGAAATTATTAGCCATATTTCTTTAAATAATCTTTCTGCCCTTTCCCTTTCTTTTCCTTCTGAGACTTACACAATACATATATTCATTTTCTTACAGATATGCCATAAGTTCCATAGGCTTTCTTCACTCTTTTCCATTCTTTTTTTCTTTTTGTTCCTCCAACTGGGTAATTTTAAATGACATGGCTTTGAGTGTGCTGATTCTTTCTTCTTCTTGATTGAGTTTGCTGTTGAAGCTCTCTATTGAAATTTTCAGATACGTCTTTGTATTCTTCTTCAGCTTTAGAATTTCTTTTTGGTTCTTTTTGATGACTTCTATCTCTTTGTTGAACTTCTCATTTTGTTCATGTATTGTTTTCCAGACTTTATTTGTTTATCTGTGTTCTCTTGTGCTCACTGGGATTCTTTAAGGTGATTATTTTGAATTCTTTGTCGATCAGTTCATAGATACCCATTTCTTTGGAGTCAGTTACTGAAGCTTTATTTTGTTCCTTTGTGGTAATTATTTCTCTGTCTTCATAATCCCTGTACCTTATACTGGCATCTGTACATTTGAAAAAGCAATCACCTTTTCCATTCTTTACAGACTGGCTTTGCCAAGAAAAGCCTTCCACCAGTCAGCCCAGGAGGGACTCTGTGTCAGCTCCCTGCTGGGGTCCACAGGTATGCCAGCTGGTAGACATACTGTCAGGTGGGCCTGGTCCCAGGGGGTCAAGGGCAGTCGGCTACTGGGGTTTGCAAGCCAGCTGTTGAGATCTGGACATTGTTGGTGAAATCCCCTACCTCTTTTCTTTGTTCTTAACTCATCCCCAGTGATCTAGTCTTGATGATTCTCTCAATGAAGCAGGACAGAAGGGGGGGGGGGGTTCACAAGTAATACCCTGAAAGGCAGGGGAAGTTGAATGCTTACTTTTCTCTCTCTTTCCCACATAAAGGACTCACAAGCCAAGGGCATCTCTTTCAGCATTGTACTGTGCTGGCTTGGGGGAGTGGTAACATATATAAAATGAAACTGTTCTTCTTACTCTGTTATTGCATCTTTTCTCACTTCTGTGCTCCCCTGGAGTGCTATAACCTCTCACCTGGATTCCAGAGCTCTAGTAATAATATTCTCATCCAAGGATGGTTGTTAAATCAGTGTTTCTGTGCAAGGGATGTTGGCTGGAACTCCTATTCTGCTGTATTGCTTTGGAATATACTAATATACATTATGTTATGCTAGAAATTATGCTAGATATTGTTATTCCTCTGATCTTTTCTGTTAACAAATAGATTTCTCTGACTCTAATCCCAGGTGTAACCATGGATTTTGATTCTTTTTTTTTTTTTTAAAGATTTTATTTATTTGACAGAGAGAGAGAGAGATCACAAGTAGGCAGAGAGGCAGGCAGAGAGAGGGGGAAGCAGGCTCCCCGCTGAGCAGAGAGTCCGATGTGGGGCTTGATCCCAGGCCCCTGAGATCATGACCTGAGCCGAAGGCAGAAGCTTTAACCTACTGAGCCACCCAGGTGCCCCTGGATTTTGATTCTTATATTGCATGTGCATTTGCCAATTTCCATTGTGGTACTTTAAAAATTGATCCAAGGCAAAACATCCAAAGGTGTTTGGACTTTGTTTTGGTATATTGTTTACTCTACCCTGATATATAACTCCTTTCCCATTCTTAGTTTTGTCTTTAGTTTGCTTGCCTCAATAATAGCATCCTGTAGAGACTGCACTCTCCTGTATTATTGGAGTGGGAGGATCATTCACATGGTATTCTACATTCACAGATTTGCTGGGTTCTGGCTTTGAAAAATACTGGAGTCTACACAATACATGAGGAAAAAACTCACAGAATTAATTCAATCCCACATTTCTAGCATAACAATAATGTATATTAGCATATTCCATGAAACTTCTAACTTTATACAAGCATTTCTTACGCATCAGATTTTTCTAATATTAGCCAATTTTTTTAAGCATTTAGGCTTACAAAAATCTACATCACTAGAGTTTTCATAAAGAAGTTATCTTCTTCACGGAGGTATGTCTATAATACTTGATTTGAGATAGGTTAAGGCAGTTAGTTTGGAAAGTCCCGAGACTTCAGCCCACACCCACCCTAACCCCGAGCCCTTAGTTCATTACAAGAATTTAGCAAGAGAGTGTGCACTAAATGAGCACGAAAAATCCAGTAGGACATCATTGGAGTGGCAAAAGAAGGCCATTTGCAGCAAAATTATACCAAGGTGAAGATGTTTAAATAGTCATCATTGTTTAGATTGCTGAATATTAAACTAGCAAAAGTCTGAGATTGGTTTATAATATTTAACCATACAAGGACACTTTTGTCCAGCCCATAGCGCAAAACATCATCCTTAATGAGTAGTAGGATCCCATAAGTGCTTGTTGAACTGTACCACCCAGATTCGGCTTCTGAATTTTTATATTGATTAGCCAAGGAGGCAAATGTGAGTAAAGTGGATGAAAGAAAGAAGAGGAACATTACTTTATAAGAGGGAAAAACAGCCTTGTTGTTGTGGTCCTTATTGTTGCCTTCTCTAGGCTCGCGATCTTTTCTATTCTGAACGCAGAGACTTCTGAGCACTCTAAATTGTCAAGAGCTCTGTGGGCTTTCCAGAGTAGCAGCTTTGTGTGGCTAAATACAGGACGCGCTTTCTTTTTTGCACTTTTTTGGGGGTAGGTTTACTAACAAAGTCGTTGTCCCTCTCTTCCTGGCCTTAGCCCTCTGCAGATCTAGTTATGCCGTTTAGGTTCATGAAGTACAAATTAGCATAATCCGATTAGATTAGCTGCTGAGGGACGTCTTTGGTGTGAAAAGCAGAGGAAACAAAAGTATCTCACAAAAAGGGGAGCCTGGAGCTTGCAAGGGGAGGGGCGACAATTGGTCCTGGGCTGCTGGCCTGAAAGCTTGCACCTGCACAAGCCCTCTTGTAAATAAGGACTCTTAGATGGTATTAAACAGGGCACTGAGGAGTCCGGGGGACTTTGGGGAGGTAAGCATCGGGAAGAGAAAGGCAAGACAGCAGCTCTGCATCCCATTAATTGATTTATCTGGATTGGCAAAGCGGGAGTTGCTGACAGAAGAGAATGCCTGTTTGATTCCTACTCAGCATTGAGAGTGGGTCAGCCCCATAATCTGGTCTATCGAGATAAGCATTTTTAGAATCTCTGCAAGAGACTGATAAGGGGTTTATTTGTAGGGAACAAAGTTCATTGGATGTTTGATTTCAGTACTTTCTGAATTGGACTCCTGTATGTTTCTTTTATTTCTGGAAAAGAGAAGTGAGGTGGTGGTAGCTGTTTTAGGCCTTTGGGTAATGTGTGTTAGGAGCCTTAGAAGAAAAAATCAACAATCCACTTGTTATAACAAGCAAAGCCAGGAAACTTTTTGACTGAGTGCACTTTCTCTGCTCCAAGTTGTTTATGGGTAGAACCGCAATTTTCATTATTTTGAAAATAATAGTCCTTTTAAGAAAAGGACTCTATATGTACAGTAAATCACTGTGTGATCTTAGGTTTGTCTCTTAGACTCTTTTAAGCCACAATTCCTCCAACTGTAAACTGGAACCAATACTGTCATTAAATGGTCATTAATATCAAAGATGGCATTTATAAAATCCTGGCACATAATAGGCTCTCAATAGATATTAATGACTTTTCCTTGAGGTGTTTATACATCCCTTCCCCATCCCCACCTTGTTATATATAAACAGGTCTCTTTATGTTGTACATCAACGTAGGGGTATCATGATCTTCAAATACCCTGCAGAGAGTTTACTAGTCCCAAGAACTGACTTTTCTCTGCTTTGTCTCCCCCATCTTTGGGCCAGTACATCTTTCCTTCTCAATTCCTGTGATGGAACATCTTTCCTCCAGGAGCCTAAAGCCATTCTGTCTCTCAGAGAGGACCCAGGAGACCCTGCAAGGTTGTTTTCAGAAGTTCTGGCACCGAGGGAAAAAATTTAGTCTGGGCAGGTAGGAAAATAATTTCTATGTGCTAGAGGCCAAAGTGAGCTTGCAGAACACCCTGAGTGTGAGATGGGGATCTGGAGGCCTGCTGTCCAGAGGAAAGGGTAAGAAAGTGATCAGGGGAAGGCCTGAGAAGCTCACTGACTCTAACAGCCCATGTCTCCCTCAGGCTGTGGGCTGAAACAATTGTACTTGGTACATCTCTTCCATGGACAGAATGGTTGGCGGCATAAAAGGAAGTGGCGCAAGGTGTCCTTAGTCAGACAAGATGCTCTGCCTTCCCGTGCAGATTTTAGTAAAGATCGCTTTTGTAAGTCTGACTATTTCAGGGATATTTTACATCATGGTAAAGACAGAGATTGGGAACATAATTTGACAGTATATGAAATTATACATAATTATATATTATGATAATTATGTCATGACCTAGCAAAGAGTTCTCCAAACAATGCAAGGAAATATATTAATATTATATATCCCATACCAATTTCAATAGATACCAAAAACCTTTCATTAAAATGTACTTCCTGGCCCTTATTTGGGAGGAGCAGGGCAGTGAAAACTGCCTTTCTCTATAGCCCAGGAGGCAGACCTATACAAACCTCAGCCTCCATCACTCTGGCCTCTCTACTCTTGGACTTGTGGTTGGGTTTACAAATGGAAAGCAATAGCAGAGCAGAGGGTAGCAGGAGGAAAAGAGGTCAAGGTATTTATCTGCCCCCTTGCTTCGTCTACAACCACAGCCCCTATCAGACAGCCCTTCATCATGAAAATGGCTTTGCAGGGGGCCAGTCACACTGGGAGTACCAGGCAGTACTAGACTTTAATCCCACCCTTACCCAGCTCTTCCTTTCTGTAGACCCAATTTTTTAGAAAAGTGTTCTTCTGAACTTTTATTTCTTGGGATAGAGAAGGCCGATCTATTGCAGACCTGGTGGGCCCTGGGTCCCCCACTTTCTTGTGTCAGAGTTCCAGGAAGGAAGTTTTTGAAACTTATCTTTATTAGAACTGAATTTAGAATTTGGTGAGGGAGCAATTTATCTATTTGAATTTATTTGAAATATGGAATTTTCAATGTCTTAGTATGTCCTTTGTATTAAAGGGGAGGAAATACTCAGCATCACATGACCACCACCATTTCTTGCCTTAGAAACCTAAAAAATGGGGCCTTATAGCAAGATTTTAAAGTGGGTTCAAAAAGACAAAACCCTTAGAATGAAGGAAGTCTTTCCAACTATGACTAGAAATCCAAAACCATAAAATTGATAAATTGTATAACACAAAAATCAAATTCTTACACATGGCAAATGAACATCATAAACAAAGTCATAAGACAAGTAAAATAATGGGGGGGAATATTTGTTATTCAGGAAAAGGGTTGATCTCCTTCATATGTAAAGAGCTTTAAAAAAAAAAGAGCTTTTAGGAATTGGAAAGAAAAAACCCAACAACCCAACAGAAAAAAAAGCTGAAAGTATCTATAGACAGTCCACAAAAACATAAATGACTCATAAGTATATGTTGTCAGCCTCACTCATAAAAAGAAAAATGCAAATTAAAACTGCACTGAGATAACATTTTCACCTATCAGATTGGCAAGTATCCCAGCAGTTGTCAACATGCTCTATAGTTGACTATGGAAACAAGAAGTCCCACACAGTGCTGTTAAGAGTGCACTTATCCTACAGATATATCTACAAACGGGAAATCCTGTGTGTTGAAGGCTATTCATTGCTATTCATTGCAGCATTGTTAGTATCAGCAAAAGGCTGGAAAAAAAACCAGTGTCCCTCAGTAACTAAGGGACATTCATATGATATAATACATGCAGATGTTAACAAGAGTGAGAAAGTTCTCTATGGTATTGGAAGATCTCCAGGATATAGTGCTAAGAGAGAAAGCAAGGTGGTATAAGAAAAAAGGAAATGAGAATATATAGTTGTGTTTGCACAAAGATACAGATAAATTAGTTAAAAGATAATGGTTTACTCCTGGTGTTGTACATTCTAAGGGTTTTGATAAATGTGTAATGACATATGGAAGGTGGTGGAATAGGAGGATGCTAAACTCAGGTGAAGGGGATTAACATTACACTTATGATGAACACTGAGTAATCTACAGAATTGTTGAATCACTGTATCGTACAGCTGAAACTAATATAATACTATATGTTAACTATACTGGAATTTTTAAAGATTCTAATTTTGTATTCACTAAAACAACTTCTTTGTTATCGTTGATTAATTTTATAAGTAGATCTTACATAAACTCATGCAAATAAATGTTACTGATTTTAAAAATATAGTTTTTGTTGATGTTACATGTTGGCATCCTGAATAAAATTTCTACGAGGAGGGGCGCCTAGGTGGCTCAGTCCGTTAAGCATCTGACTCTTGGTTTTGGCTCCGGTCATGATCTCATGGTTGTGAGATCAAGCCCCCGCCCCAGCCATACCTTGGGCTCCACACTCAGCAAGGAGTCTGCTAGAGATTCTCTCTTTCCCTCCTCCTCTGTCCCTCCCCCCACTCACACTCTAAATACATACATATATACATACAATCTTAAAAAAATTTCTACTGGAGGAAAAAATGTATAGTAACGTGTATTCATCATTATAATATCACACGGAATAATTTCACTGCCCTAAAAATCCTTTGTGCTCTCCCTATTCATCCTACCCTCTCCCAATTCTGGCAAACACTGATCTCCTTACTGTCGCCATAGTTTTGCCTTTTCCAGAATGTCATGTAGTTGGACACACAGTATGTAGTCTTTTCAGATTGGCTTATTTCACTTAGTGATACGCATTTAAGCTTCCTCTCTGTCTTTTCATGGCTTGAGAGCTCATCTCCTTTTACTACTGAATAATATTACCTTGTCTAGATGTGTCACAGTTTATTCATCTATTCATCTACTAAAAGATATCTTGGTTGCTTCCAAGTTTAGGCAATTACGAATAAAGCTGCTCTAAACATCTGTGTGAAGGTATTCATGTGGACATAAGTTTTCAACTCCTTCAAGTAAAAACTGAGGAGTGTGATTGCTGGATGGTATGGAAGGATATGCTTAGTTTTATAAGAAACTGCCACCTGCCATCCAGAGCGGCTGTACTGTTTTGCATTTTTACCGGCAATGTATGAGAGTTCCTGCTGCTCCCCATGCTCTCCAGCATTTGGTGTTGTCAGTGATCTGGATTTCAACTGTTCTAATTGGCGTGTAGCAGTATGTCATTGTCTTAATTTGCCTTTCTCTGATGACATAGGATGTGGAGCATTTTTCCATATGGTTGTTTGCTGCCCTCTGTATATCTTCTTTGGTGAGGTGTCTATTAAGGTCTTTGGCCCATTTTTTAATTGGGTTTTTTATTTTCTTCTTGTTGAGTTCTTTGTATATTTTGGATAACAGTCCTTTATCAGATGCATCTTTTTTTTTAAATTTTTTTTAAAAGGTTTTTATTACTCATTTGTCAGAGATAGAGGGAAAGCAAGCACAAGCAGGGGGAACAGCAGGCAGAGAGAGAAGCAGGATCCCTGCCGAGCAGTGAGCCTGATGCGGGACTCGATCCCAGGACCCTGGGATCATGACCTGAGCTGAAGGCAGCGGCCTAACCGACTGAGCCACCCAGGCGTCCCAAATCAGTGAAAAGCAGTAGTTTTTAGTAAAAATGACTGAGAGTCAAATTCTGACTCTGTAGTGGAAACCTGAGCAAGATAAATAATCTCTTAAACTTCAGTTTCCTCCTCTGTGAAGACAGAACAACACACACATAATTAATATAATATTAACAGTACAACACTGTTATGAAGATTAAGTGAGCTGATACATTGGAAGCTCTTGGCTCAGTGCCTGGTATATAGGAAGCACCCGAAGAGTTGGAGCTCTTACTCTTATTATTTTAATTTTTTGTACATCGTAAAATTCTGACAGTGAGATCCATGCACTTACGTCTCTGACCGTAATTCCGATTGATTCTTTATGATAGGTTCCTAGAAGGATAATTACTTAGGTCCAAGCGTCTGAACATACTGGATAATAATCCTGTTTTGTCAGAGTTATCTGGAAAAGCAATTCAACAGTGTGCTTCACTTGACTCCCAGGAAATTCTCAAGCTCTGGAAGTTAAATTCTTAAATTTATTTGGCAGATTACAAACCTAACTAAATTTATGTATATTTATGTTAAAATCAAGTGCTCTTTAAGATCTCTTTGTTTGTAGGTCATTAGCAAGAAAGAGAAAATAAGAAGAAACATTTCCATATTTCTGGTAAACCCAACAGCCCCAGAAGCGAGAGAAGTTTTAGGAGACTGTGTCCCTGGCTTCCTGCAATCTCTGGGTGCATTCACTCGTTGGCCTTCCTTTCTAACACCTGCCACTTTAAATCCCTCGCTTTGCATGGCCTTTGGACTTTTAGATTCCCTCCTTATCTTTGACCTTTTTATTTAAGGATGTGACTTTTAACTAACCTTTGGCCTGTGGGTCAGCAGTTAAGCTGTCCATTCTCTCAGACTCCTTTCATCTTTTGCCTTTTTAAGAACAAAGCCTATTGTGCATAACTTTTACATATTTTGACGACTCAAGCCATTCTTAGGTGGGGAAACCTCCTAAGGCAGGTGCTGCCAGGGGCATGTTGAATAGAAGTGAGAAACAAACTGTTAAGAAGAGCATTAGACATTGGGTTTCTCAGGAAAACTCAGCCTTTCAAGTTTCATTTCCTCTTTTAGGGGAGGCTAGAGGATTATTCTTAACAGAGGCAGTTTTGATACAGTGTTCTTGTTTTTGAAAGTAAGGTCTCTTGCAGGGCTGTTCTGAGGAGTAAACGTTAGAAACCATCTCTCTCCTCAAGGAGATCTTAGCTTACTGGAGAAGGGGGACAGAATACACACAAAAGTCTGTAACCTAGAGTAGGGGAAGTAAGGGTCACGAAGCACGAAAGGGGATTCTAAGAAAGGAGAGTTTCAATTGAATGGCAGAAATCTAGGAGAGCTTCATGTAAGAGATGGTTTTTAAGAGGAGTCCAGCTTTGTAGAAGGAGTGGTGTTTAAGATAAGTCATGAAGGATGCTATTGAGTGGAATTTGGTGCAGGTCGAAGGGTGAGTAGAATGAGATTGGGAACATTCATGCCTGCAAGTGGAATCACTAGAGAAAAGTCAGAGATATTAAGAAGTGGAACAGGTCTGGGACCATCAAGTGAGGTAGTTTCATTAGCATGTACAATGTAGTTAGAGGATTGTGTAAAGTACAAGGAAGGACCGGGCTTCAGACTGCCTGGAGTAAGGCATTTGTCTCAGTCCGGTGGACAAGACGCTGAAGGTTTGGTAGCTGGAGAGTAATCTGATCCCAGCTGTGGTTTGAGAAGGACATCGAGGAAGCTGTGTGTAGGTAAAATGAAGAGAGAGCCAGAGGTAGAGAGAGAGAGAGAGAAAGAGAGAGGAAAGAAAGACTAACCAGAGCATGTTAGGTTTTTTCCTAGACTAAAGACAATGGTGGGGGAGGGAGGTCAAAGCCAGAAGAGTGGCTGTGAGGATGGAGAGAACAGGTGGAAAAGCTTAGTAAATTTATGAAATTCTTTTTGTTAAGAATAATTTCTTTTCTTAAATAATTTATTTGCAATAAATTAATAGTTAAATAGCAAAATCAACGGCTAAAAACTCACAAAACACATCAACAAAAAAATCTTTGGTTAATACATCTAATCACATTCTATAAAGCACACTAAATCAACTTCAATAAAAAGGCATGTGAAGAATACCGAACACTGTTGAAAAGAGATGAGCATAACAATAAGGTGCTTATCCGTTTTCAATCCTAAAAAACTTAGAGGCTGAACAGGGTTGCAAAAAGGTTGGACACAGGGTCAGGAAATCAGGCACCCGTATCATGGGTTTCCATTAATTGTCCATGGGACCTCTGGAAAGCCACTTCATAACACTGTGGACCTATTTTCTCCTCTGTAAAATGAGGAGTAAAACTAGCCAATCTCATGATCTATATAAATCAATGGCCTGTTTATACCTGGTTTCAGAAGTTTCTAGTGGTGTCTATAGCAGACCAAACATTTTTTTCAAGTTACAGAATAGCATAGATGATATAATCTGTCTATATTTTTCTGTTGGGTTCAGATAATCCATAAAGAGATGTACCATCAGTTAACTAGAATGTCTTTGATGGAAAATTCTTACTACTGCAATCACCAAGCCTTGAGTATGAGATACCAAGGAAGACCACAGAGTAATTTTTGAATTAGCTTCCAGTCTTATGGATACCTTGTCAAAGGTTTTGATCCACGTGTTCCTATAATTCCTTTTGACAGTCCCTTTAACCCCACACAACTTGATTTACCAAAATCTAAGCTTGCAAAATAATTTAAGAGGTGAATTATATCAAGTAATATTTTAAGTGTTTATTCATTTTTTTAAAAGATTTTATTTATTTATTTGAGAGACAGAGAAAGTGAGAGAGAGCGTGAGAGGAGAGAAGGTTAGAGGAAGAAGCAGACTCTCCATGGAGCTGGGAGCCCGATGTGGGACTCGATCCTGGAACTCAAGGATCATGACCCGAGCCAAAGGCAGTCGCCCAACCAACTGAGCCACCCAGGCACCCTAAGTGTTTATTCATTTATCAATGGAATTTCCTACAGGGTTTCTTTAAATCATTATCCCCCTCATATAGTTCAGTGAAAACTCAATCTCCTCATGACTTTTCAGGAGCACTCTCTTACACTTCAGTGGAAAGGCCCTCTATACTCACAGACATGGCCCCAATAGCAGAAAAGGGCCCTCATTCTGAGAAGAGAAGTAAAATCCTGCATTCAGGCAAAGAGGTTCTCTATGCCTTCCTCAGCAACATGTTAATAGGAAGCTAATATAAAAAATGTTGTCAAAAGTGTTATTTTGATTTAATGCCAGATGAGAGAGAGTAAGTAATGTTGTTCAACTGACAACTGTCATCAAAGCTTTGAGATATACTATTGGTTGGTAGTTTGGGGACAAATTTAAGTCCACATAATCTCACGAGCAAGAAATGCACATTTGGAGGAAGTCCCTTAGTCTCTGTGCATATGTGTTTCCTTGGACTATTCTGAATCCATAGGGAAGTGTACAGAACTCAGTCTAAAGAAAGGACCTAGAAGAAAAACATATTGCATCAGATAAACGTGTTGGGCTATGAGTAGGAATGCTGTGTAGATGTTAATGACATTACAACCTTGTTATTTTGGGGGGAATGAGATTTTGGGGGAGCCACATCCAGCTTTTTTTCTGATCACCAAACCAAAGAGGTTCATTTCAACCTTCCATAAATCAATACCTTCTTTCTAGAGTCGCAGGAAATTTAAATTCCTCTATTGTGTGTATACACTGGAAACCCATAAAGTCAAATCCATCAATTTCCCACCTGTGGTTCAGAAGGTTTTGAAACCAATGTACTATCAATAACTTTAGGGAAATAACATGTCCCAGAGACAATCAAATGACATTATTTGTATCTGGGCTCAGCTATGGGATTCATCCTTGAATCCATCTTTGAATCTAATCATTGGGGGGCACATGGTTGTGAGTAGTTCTGCCAGATCTGCGCTGTTTCATTGACTAGTGGGTACCACCCCTCCCAGCATAAGATTGAGCTAATGCTCCATAACAAGGAAGACAAATGACAAATTCATTAATTCATTAAAGTCTGGTATTATACTCCTTTTGTCTACTCTAAATCTTTTGTTTAAACTAAGCTCTCTGTTAAATGAGTCGTTAAATGGTAATGTTTGGATTTTCATAATTGTATTTGAATTTTACAGGTCTCAAATCAGCAGGAACTCAGGCTGAATTAAACCTTTTAATGTCTGACATGTGCAACTAAGGGGTTAGATAACCTGTTTTTCATAAGAAAACTATGAACTCTAATTCATAAATTATTGAGTCCTTTCCTCTCACAGATACAATCCACCATTCGGCTTTAGAGATAACAAAGATATAAATGGTTCAATGCAGGTAACACTCCATAATTCCACAGGGATAAAGGATGTAGAGCTCTTCCACATGTATCAGCTATATTTCTGTAATCCTCACATGTCAGGAGGGTCTTTTCCCTCAAGTTTCCACAAGTCTCCAGGTTGGTTTCTGTGAGGGCTCTCTTCACATTCATCAACATTATTTTGTTCACTCTCGATCACGTATACCTCATTTTTCAAAACAAACTGTAAAATATGTTCTGAGGGAAGCATTTTCTACTCATCCATCTGAGATCCGTTATGGGAAAACTCCTTCCTTGTAACTAAAAACATACTGAGTAGAACAGTGATTTCCAAACCTGTTTTAACCTATGCTTCTACCCTGCCCCCCCAAACAACATCTTACGCAGATCCTGGATACATAAAATAGAGGCAGGCTGCTCTGTCTGGGGCTTTGGGGGTAGCAGACTCCAAAGCCATCTTCCTCATGGCCTCCGTCTGGCTCCCTGCAGCTGTCCCTGAGCCACCTCCTGTGAAGCTTAAATGCATTCCTCACAAATTATTCATCAAGTTGACACTGGAACATGCAAAAGGCTGTTGACAGCCAGTGGCTTCCGAGCAAGTGCTGCCCTGAGTGACGACAGCTGGAGCCCCACTACGCAATGCTGTGGCTTGGGTCAAGTGAAGGGACCTGGTAGTCACTGAGCAGAGTCCTGTCCGGCAGGTGGGATCCTTGGGGGAAGAGTCCCAGAATGTTTCCCTGAGCAGCCACTCCTGTTTGCTGCAGGGTTTGCTCCCCCAGGACCTTGACCAAGAAGTTGATGTACCTCATTGCCAGGCGAAGTGTTTCATTTTTGCTCAGCTTTTTGTCTGGAGGGTGAGTGGGGATGAGCTTCCTCAGCTTGGCGAAGGCGCTGTTGACGTTCTGCTGCCTCCACCGCTCCCTGGTGTTTGTGAAGATCTTCCTGGTCATGTTTGAGTTCCTGAGACAGGAAAGAGAAAGGGCCCTGAGGGCCAGGACTGTGTAAGCGATGGTGGGTGATACATGTTCTGGCAAGAATTTGAGATGTTAGCTCTTTTTGACCCAGGTCAAAATTTAGGAAATTCCATTTCCTCATTTTTAGTTTTGGGATTTTTTTGTTTGTTTGCTTGCTTTCTCTTTTTTCTTTTCTTTTCTCTTTCTCTCTCTTTTTTTCTTTTCTTTCTTTTTTTTTTTTTTTTTGAGTCTTCATTTTGATAAAAGAAGAAAATGTGGCAGAAGAAAGGACAGGGTAAGAACAATACCCTTCCGCCTTTTTCTCACTAGCTGTTTTGAAGCCTCTTGTTGCAAGGTGGTTTTATCCCAGTATCCCCACTATTTCTTTTACCACCAACTCCTCCAAATTGTTCAGAATCAGGCATAATATGGGATTTAGCACTTGCGCAGGTAAAATATACATTTAGCCAATAGGAGTTAAATATGGATTCTCAAAAAAAAAAAAAAATAAAAGCTGTAATCCTAGGTTTCACTAATGAGATAATTTGGGGAATAAAGATGATAGCATAGCTCCCCTCTTAGTGGGCAGACCTCGCCTGGAGGGTTGGGCCTCACTGTGCAAGACCTAAAATATCCAGTCTGGACCATGTTTAGAGGAGGATGAACAGAGTGACGAAGTGTCTCGAAACCCTGCTGTATGAAAACAGAAGTGCGGATATTTGGCGTGACGAGAAGAAACGACAAGGGGTAGGTGGGGGTGGCGATTTGCCATGGATGCTACAGAAGATACTCGGGCCTCCACAAGCCTGTGCTTGGGTGACCTTTCCAACCCCCCCGGAGAGTTGATTATCACCATCTATTGCCAAATCTTCCTTTGCCATTTTTAACGCTTAGAGGCACGGGGCCCTTTTGCCAGGCAGCTTGGATTAACATGTGTTCATGGGACTGCAGATGATGCAGGAGCAAAGAAAGCTCTCTGTGATCTCAGTGTGTGGCAGGTGTTGAGCACCACTGCTCTGCTCTGGAAAGAGGAGCCCCTCATCCCTACCGAAACTCTGGGGGATAAGGAAGCAGTACCTTCCCCAGATCCCTGCAATCCTGGAGGTGGGTACAGCAGGAGCTCAGCATCGGGGAAGGGTCACTTTCTCCCTCAGAGGGTATGACCTGGTCACAGCACCAAACACTACCAGCTGCGAGACGCTGCCTAAGGCACTTCACCAACCTGAGCCTCAGTTCCTCAGCTACAACAGGCATCATTATACCATCCTTTCCTCACAGTTTGTTGGGATTAAACGGAATACTGCATGTGACAGCATTCTGTGAACTATAAACTAAGGAACGTAAGAGCAAACAGCGCCTTTGCTTTGAGCCAGCCGTTGTTTCTCACGCACTAACTCACGCTGTATACATACGCGAGCAGTGTTGGCTGGAGAGACAGTACTGGAGGCACAGCTGGGATTGGCCGGGGGCCGCTGACATGTTCCCGAAGTCACTTCACTACACTGTGTGCTGGCATCTCTGCTGTTCCGCAGGAACCAAATGACAAACTCAATTAATTAAAATGAGCCACTAGGGGCGCCTGGGTGGCTCAGAGGTTAAGGCCTCTGCCTTCAGCTCAGGTCATGATCTCAGGGTCATGGGATCCAGCCCTCTGTTACCTTCAAGCCCTGACTCTATAGGGATCAGTCACCAATGGAAGCATCTGCATGGTGGGTAAGGACACAGGAATTGGAGCCAGAATCCTCGTTTGGCTTTTGGTTCTGCTCCTTAGCTGGGTGACCCTGAGCAACCTACTTAAACTCTCTGTGTATCAAATGGCTCATAAGTAAAAGGGGACTCAGGGTACTACCTATAAGGACACATAAAAATGATCCACATAAACTACTTTAGTGAAGTGTGTTGCATATAGTAAGTGGTCAAGAAATATTAAATAATTACAGGTATTATTTCTATAAACAAAACAGGGAAAAGTAAATGTTCATTGCAACTTACCATTTTTTTTCCTAATGAAGAAGCTACAGTGCATCAGAAAATGTCTGAGCTTCATTTATGTATTTGTTTGTTCTGTTCTATGTGTCTATGGACGTGTGTGTGTGTGTGTGTGTGTGTGTGCGTGTGTGTGTGTGTGGATGCAGAGTGAAACACCTGGAAGGATTCAGGTCAAATCGTTGACCCTGGTTCCTTGGGGGAGGAGAGTGGGTTGAGGGAGATAGAAAAAGGAGATGGGTGTGTTTTATCTGATATAGGTGGGTAATATTTTACATTTTTATAACTAGAAAGGATTCATATATTATTTGCTTCATAATTTAAAAAAAAATACTGGGACACCTGAGTGGCTCAGTCGGTTAAGCCACTGCCTTTGGCTTGGGTCATGATCCCAGGATTGAGTCCTGCATCAGGCTCCTTGCTTGGCGGGGAGCCTGCTTCTGTCTCTCTCTGCCTCTGCCTGCCACTCTGCCTGCTTGTGCTCTCTCTGTCTCTCTCTGACAAATAAATAAATAAAATCTTAAAAAAAAAAACAACTAAGAAAGTTTATGGGCTTTAATGCAGAAAGACCTGGCTGTGAATCTCAGCTCCCAATTTCTTTTTTTTTTTTTTTAAAGGTTTTATTTATTTATTTGACAGAGAGAGACACAGTGAGAGAGGAAACACAAGCAGGGGGAGTGGGAGAGGGAGAAGCAGGCTTCCCGCGGAGCAGGGAGCCCGATGTGGGGCTCGATCCCAGGACCTAGGGATCATGACCTGAGCCGAAGGCAGGTGCTTAATCACTACGCCACCCAGGTGCCCCTCAGCTCCCAATTTCTTAGTCTCAATGATTCTGAAAAAATAACTACTTTAAGCCTCGATTTCGTCTCTGGAAAATGGAAATAAAGCCATCGCCAGGGTTCTTGTGAGGATTAATTAATACATTCCGTAAAGTATATAAATACATAAATGAGACACTACATGCCTGCTACATAGGTGCTTAATAAAAAAAAAAAAAAAGGCTTCTCATCCCTATACAGATGGGAAGGGTCATCACTCCAAAGAATATCATTTTTCGATCATCCGTATGGCCCCAGGACACTTCCCCAGCCCCGTTCTTGTTGCCTTTCCTGCTTCTGTCTGTATTGGAGACAGATGGCTGTGCTGAGAACCCAGTGGTAAGGGGAAGGCATGGCAGCCCAAGCTCACTGGCTGGCTTCAGGCTCCCTCCACCAGTCACTTGGGTCTCTGCGGAGACACGCTTAGTAGGACCCATGATCCAATTACAATCATACGCGCTCTGAGCTTACATATCAACACTTACTGACCATATGTGCTGGACACGGTGCTGCCTGCTGGATCCTGAGGAAACCAGTGCCTTGTGAATAGAGAGGGCAGGAGCAGACCCTAAATCAGGCATTACGGGGGCCTTCCAGGCATACCATGTATCCCTCCAAACTGAAGGGGGTGGACCAGGTGATCCGGGGTCCTCTTTCTGCTCTACAATGCCACAGTGCCCTGCCCATTGCCTTTGATCTCACTTAAATCATTTCTGAATAGCCTAGTTTTTTATCTACAGTGAAAAATATGAATGTCGTCGGACTGTAACCAAGTAAAATTAACATATGACAGTTTGAACCTAAATTAAGGGATTTTAAGATAGAAAATTATCCAGTTTTGCTTACACTGAGGCTGGCTGCCTTGCAGCCAGGACTGTGGGAGCAAAGTTAGTTTCAAGCTTCTCTTGTCAAAAGAGGGTTTAGCTCACTCACTAAGTCAACTCGGGTCCCTTGTGGCGGTGGGGGGGGGCGTCTTTTTCAAGCTGGAAGAAAAAGATTAAGCAGGATAAACTAACTGGTGTTCTCCTCTAAGAGGGCTCAATTCTATTGTGCTAGAAGCAGACAGAGGAAATAAGGAGAGGAAAAGATAGGCTTCAGAAATGTAGCCTGCCATCCTAGAAGGAGCTTAATAATGCCTTGTTGATTTATCCTCAAGGGTGTTACTCTCCTCCACAGGGGGAAATAGAAATCAGTTCTCTAACAAGCTGGGAAAATTCAAAGTAGCGGTCACTGGGAAATTACTAATGTACTCATTAAATCAAAGGAAAATTGCACTTATGGCTTTTCCAATTGTAAGGACTGATTACTGCTAAGCTTGATTTCAGAATAATTTAAGAGCTTAAAAAAATACACCAGATGCCACAGAATCAGAAAACATCTGATAGATGTCAAAACAGGGGTAAAACATGTCCCAGGTCATATGGGGAGTCAGTGGCACAGCCTGTGTCCCACGCCTCTCTATTGATGCATCTTTGTCACCACTGACTCCTGCTGGGTCAGCGTACATAACCTTTTTGCACCATGGTTTCTTCTGGCAGTCTGGGGATGCCTGGGGGAAGGACTCTATCCCAGAACAATGATTCCAAATACATAAAGTAACAAGCCTTTGGTTCCCTCCTCAAAATAATTATTTTAAATGCATGAATTGAAATATATAGACACATAAAAGCCACCAATTATAATTAATAATTATTAAAATAATTTTAAATGCAATACAGTAATAATATGCTTTGTTTTTAGCATATTAAATTATTTAGTACCATAATTCCCACACAGTGATATGTAATCAAAAGATATGCAACGTCTGTGAGATGAAGGTATTTAAGATTTTTGTTGGTGACCTCATCACCAGTACTACTTTTTATTATCCACAGTAGTAAATAAAGGAAATGCTAAATTTAGATCAAAGGTTACTGGAAATAAAGATGTACTTTTTTTCCCATCCAAGTATATAGAACCCCTGATTTCTAGTTACATGCCTCTGGTTGGGTAGGTGTCATGGACCTGGGGTTAGGAATGCCTGGGCAGGAGGAATGTAATAGTAAATATAATAGGAATGCAGGTGTGCACAAACTTCTCTCTATTATATTGTCACCACTGAAGTTAAGAAGTTACCCGAGAGAAGAATGACAGTTATGCCCCTACAGAAAGTGACCAATGCCCCCAACAGGGATTGCTACTTTTTTGTCACAATGGTTTCTGGACACAGAGCCTGGGACACCAAGAACATTCCTGCAGTGGCCTGTCCCAGGCATTCAGACTCATATGGCTCTTTGTTTATAAGACTTTAAATTTCTCCTCCTGTCATTTGGTCACATGTATTTGTCTCTTCTTTCATCTTTTTCTTGAAAATTAGTGAAAACGGACTCTAGAAAGAGAGAGATGAAAGGTGGCATATAGAATTGGGTTAGGGGAAGGTGCCTAAACTGCAACACTGGGCATAGTTTTGCCTTTTGAAATCATTATAGAAGTAACACATGCTCATCCAAGAAACAAACAAAACAAACAAGCAGTACATAAGTGCATAAAGTTAAAAAAAATAAAATAAAAGGCTCTCTATCCATTCAATATTACTCCCCAGCAGTAGCCAGCTTCGTGCGTGTAAATATTATATAGATCTTTTATACAGAACACATACGTCCTTTAAAAATCAGAACACATACCATTATGCAAACTACTTGTCTCATTAGACAACTCTGCACGTTGATGTTCTATATAAACATATTTATCGTGAGTAACAGTCTTTGGGTGCGCACCCCGCACTCTGGGGGAGCTGCCTGTTCCACCAGCGCCTGGCCACCTGACGCACCTGAATACTTCGCCCACCCCGCCCAACAGGTAGCCCCAGCCCACTTTACTTCCCGACTTTTGCCTTTTCCTTTTAGATCCCCCTAGCTTGAATGCCGCGTTCAGGAAAGCACCTGGAGCTCAAGTTTCGCACCTGCCAGGTGCGGGGAGTAGCTCACCTGCACGTAGAAGCTACCCTAATGGCCCTCGGCCCTCGGGGGTGCTGCGGGATGTCTCCAGCTTCGCATATCAAGGTGAAGCGGCCAGGCAACACGCACAAGGACATCGCTTTGCTTCCCCGGAGTCGCGCCAACACCCCTACCCCTCGGAAACCCCCCAGGGTCTTCTCACTGAGTCGACTTGGTAGCTGCTACCAAGTCACCTCCACACCTCTCTCCTTCCTGGAGAGTGCGGCTCAGATTCTGGGGCTGTGCGGGAGACCCGTTGGCCCACGAGCCTGCCCTGGTAGCACCCACGTCCCCCCAGGGTCGACGCACCACCTCGCCAGGAGCCGGGAGACCGCGCCGTCCTTGTCGCCGTCGCTGGCCGTGTGCGCCCTCGCCTGGAGGCGCCGGCTGCGCCGCCGCCGCTGCCTTTATAGGACGCGGCCCTTTGTCTCCGGGACCCATGGGGCCCCTTGCTGCCTGGGATTCCCGCTCGTCCCTCCCCACTCCCTGTGGCCCCGCTTCCCGGGCCCACAACCCAGATCCACTAGATCAGCTGTTCTGAGGGTGGGATCCGAAATCTATGTTTTCACTAAGCATTCCAAGAGATGAAGATGCACAGCGAAGTCCAGCAGTCACTGTACTGGGCAGACACCCGGATTTATGCATCTTGGAGTCCACAGTGCCCAGCACACAGCTTGGTTATTGCAGTGGCCTTCTACTCCGTCTTTCTGCTTCTACGTTCTCCCTTTCTCTCTGCTATCTAGAATCACTCAGAAGGAACCTACGAAAATCCAGTTTGGATTCCTGTCACTTCCCGTTCAAAACCCTTACGTGGATCTCCATTTCACTCATAGTTAATCTGAAGTCTTCACAATGGCCCCTAAGATATCCTTTACCTGACCTGTTTCTTCTCTCCCTGTGGTTTAGTAAAATGTAGCCACCCTGATCACTGTTGTTTCAGGAACACACCAAATACCCTCCTGCCTCAGGGCCTTCGCACTGCCGTCTGCCTCAAACACTCTGCCTCCGAGTTATCCACATAGCTTCCCACCCCCACCCCACTTCCCTTCATTCATTCCATCGTTATTACTGAGCACCTACGATGAAGGCCCATCCTGTTCAAGTGCAGGGAGACAACTTCAAACAAAACAGACACAAAGCCCTGCCCTCAAGGAGCTGATATCCTTCAGGTTTTTGGTCAGATGCCACCTCCTCACGCAGATTCTCTGAGAACCACATCTAACATTGCACTTCATACACATAGGGACTCTTCATCATCCTACCCTTCTTTATTCTCTTTAATGCTCATCTCCATTTAGTAATATTTTACTTACTTATTCTATCTCCTCCCAACCCCAGTGAGTAGGCATTCATCAGACATTGGTTGATTAAAGAATGGATAAGTAATGAATTTCTAGACATCACATTCTCTGAAGGACTCAGCATAGGATTTAGTACGATAAACTCACAATGCATTACAGCTTAGTGGATAAGAGTAAAGGACTCTGGAGTTGCATTACCCAGGTTGAAATTTCTGATCTAAGTATGGTACTGGCACAAAAACAGACACATAGATCAATGGAACAGAATAGAGAGCCCAGAAATGGACCTCCAACTCTATGGTCAAATAATCTTCAACAAAGCAAGGAATAATACTCAGTGGAAAAAAGACAGTCTTTCAACAAATGGTTTTGGGAAAATTGGACAGCCACATGCAGAAGAATGAAACTAGACCATTTCCTAAACCACATACAAAAAATAGACTCAAAATGGATGAAAGACCTCAATGTGAGACAGGAATTCATCAAAATCCTTGAGGAGAACACAGGCAGCAACCTCTTTGACCTCAGCCGCAGCAATTCTTCCTACAAACATCGCCAAAGGCAAGGGAAGCAAGGACAAAAACGAACTGTTCGGACTTCATCAAGATCAAAAGCTTTTTGCACAGCAAAGGAAACAGTCAACAAAACCAAGAGACAATGGACAGAATGGGAGAAGATATTTGCAAGTGACATATCAGAATAAAGGGCTAGTACCCAAAATCTATAAAGAACTTATCAAACTCAACACCCAAAGAACAAATAATCCAATCAAGAAATGGGCAGAAGACATGAACACGCATTTCGGCAAAGAGAATATCCAGATGGCCAACAGACACATGAAAAAGTGCTCAACATCACTCAGCATGAGGGAAATACAAATCAAAACCACAGTGAGATACCACTTTACACCAGTCAGAAAAGCTAAAATTGACCAGTCAGGAAATGACAGGTGTTGGTGAGGATGCAGGGAAAGGGGAACCCTCCTACACTGTTAGTGGGAATGCAAGCTAGTGCAGCCACTCTGGAAAACAGTATGGAGGTTCCTCAAAAGTTGAAAATAGAGCTACCCTCTGACCCAGGAATTGCACTACTATTTACCCTAAAGATACAAATGTAGGGATCCGAAGGGGCACAGGCACCTAAATGTTTATAGCAGCAATGTCCACAATAGCCAAACTATGGAAAGAACCTAAATGTCCATCAACAGATGAATGGATAAAGAAGATGTGGTCTATATATATACAGTGGAATACTATGCAACCATCAAAAATCCCAAAATCTCGCCATTTGCAATGATGTGGATAAAACTAGAGGGTATTATGCTAAGCGAAATAAGTCAGCCAGAAAAAGACAATTATCATATGAACTCTCTGATATGAGGAATTTGAGAGGCAGGGCATGGGGGTTGTGGGGGTTAGGGAGGGAAAAAAATGAAACAAGATGGGATCGGGAGGGAGACAAACCACAAGAGACTCTTAATCTTGGGAAACAAACTGAGGGTTGCTGGGGGTTCTGGAGGGGAGGGATAGGGTGGCTGGGTTATGGATATTGGGGAGGGTATGTCCTATGGTGACTGCTGTGAATTGTGTAAGCCTGATGATTCATAGACATGTACCTAGGGACAAATAATACATTACATGTTAATTAAAAAATAAAATAAATTAAAAAAGAAATCTCCAGTCTACCCCATTTATGTGGCCCTAGGCCAATTATATAACTTCTCTGTGCCTCAGTCTCCTCATCTGGAAAATAAGAACAAGGATAGGATTGTAAGGACAACTACTGGCTCCCTTCCCTGGGAGAAGATTATATAACCCCACCCATTGCCATGGAACTGACAGTGCCTCCTTATAGGTGATGGGAGAGGACTTCCCCACCTACTGCCTGGCTTGGCCATGTGACTTGCATCAGCCAATGGAATATGAGCAGACCTTCCGTCAGTGGTAAAGGAGTGGGAGCTTTAAGAGTGATTCCTAGTTGGGTTATCATGAGAAAGTTACCTTTGGGGTTGCTCTTTCAGCCTGAAAGCCACAGAGCAAACCCATAACCAACCATGGCCCTCATGTAACATGAGTGAAGGGTAAGTCTTTGCTGGTGTAAGTCACTGAGACTTTGGGGTTGTTTGTTCCCCTCCTCAAAAAAAAAAAAAAAAATACGGGGCGCCTGGGTGGCTCAGTTGTTTAAGCGACTGCCTTCAGCTCGGGTCATGATCCCGGAGTCCCGGGATCGGGTCCCATATCGGACTCCTGGCTCTGCGGGAAGTCAGCTTCTCCCTCTGACCTTCTCCCCTCTCATTCTCAGTCTCTCTCTTTCTAATAAATAAATAAATAAATAAATAAAAAATCTTAAAAAAAATACAGTTCTTATTATAAATAAAAAAAGCTATTGCATGAATTGCTAGAGTCTTAGGAAGCAAGAAGGTGGAGAAAACGCTACAACTGACTTCATAGAGTTTACAGCCTTTGGGAGGGAGAGGCACGACAAAAATGACTACAAGACAGTCTTGAGTGCCAGAGAGTGTGAACTTGGAACTGGGAAGGCACATAATTCCAGCTGGAGGAGCAGAGATTGCTTGTGGGAAGGATGGCATTTAAACCAGGCCCTGAGGCAGGGCTGTCTCTGACATTTGTGGGACCCAGGAGAAAAAAGTACAAATGGAGACTCCTGACCCATCCCCATTCTTTTCTCACTGCCTCCCTCTGTTCTGCTCTGTGAAGGGCCTTGTGTGTATGATGTGGACTCAGGTCACATGGACCTAAGGAAGAGCACTGTGCAGACTCTGAAAATGGGCTCCAGGCCACTGGAGCAGAAATTCAGGGGTTCTAGATACCCAGAATGTGGTCTAAATCCCGGGGTTCTGTATACCCAGAATTTAATCTAGAATGTGGGAAATGGGCCCCAGATGGGTACTGGAGGATGGGTACAGGGCCATCTAAAGTGCATCTAAAAAGGTAGGAGTCCCAGTTGCCTGGGTACCTGGGGCAAAGGGTGGGAAAGACTGCAGGAATTACACGGGTAGACGTGGAGGAGAAGACAGTCAGGTGAAGCCAACAGTGTGGACTGAAGATGGGAGCCAGATGTTTAGATTTACAGGTTACAAGGCTCATTCTGGTGGCAATGGAAAGGACGAATTAGAGGGTGAGTTGGAGAAAATTAATTGGTCAACTTGTGCACAAAGGGGGCCTTTAGAAACACGACTTGATATTTCCAGCAAATAATCCCCACCTTGTCCTCTTTCTGCCCTCTGTCTTTTCTATGTGCTGTGGAAGGGAAACTGCAGCCCCCTGTGCCCATGCTTTTCTACCATGCCCTGCTATATCACAATTCTGATAGACTACAGGTTATATTTTATTTTATTTTAAAATTTATTTATTTATCTGACAGACAGAGAGAGAGAGAGCACAAGTAAGCAGAGTGGCAGGGAGAGGGAGAGAGAGAAGCAGGCTCTCTGCTGAGCACAGAGCCCAATGCAGAGCTCTATCCCAGGACCCTGGATTCAGGATCTGAGCCGAAGGCAGACACTTAACCAACTGAGCCACCCAGGCGCCCAAACAGGTTATATTTTAAACCAAGATGGCTTTCATCTTAGCCAAAAACTTGTGACGGAACATATGTGTTTAATAGCATATTCTGAGATTGTAAAAAAGAATTGTGGCAACTGGACCACAAGATCAGAAATGTGTGATGCAAAATGAAACAAGAAGCTGTAAGTGGGATCTGCGCAGAGCTGGACACGAGCTACAGAGAAAGGGGCACAACTGACCAGGGTCGACATCTGTTTTCTTCTCAAACCTGTCTTACAGGTTATTGTTGCCTTTATCATTGTTAAAATGGGGAAACATTTTGGGGCACCATGCTACTAGCAGTGATTCTTCAGATGATGGGCCCTCTCCCATCCCAGTCTCCCAGTGCCAGGAGATAGGGGCTAGGTCTGGGTTCCCCAGAGGAAAGGGGTTGAAGGAGGAATTTACATAATCCGATTATTGGGGGATTAAGTTTGGGCAGCTAAACGCCTCTGTGTGCTCGAGCTAAAATCCTTACTATTCATGGCTCTCACTGCCCCCTGAAGAGACTGCACCTGCAGACTCCTGGCGAGGGAAGGGCAGGTCGCTAGGAGAGCCCGGTTCTACTGGCTTAATTGATCTGTCTGGATTAGCCTGTGAACACTGGACCTCTAGTCCTATGTGCAGGCATTGTCAGCTTTAGGAGAGACCAAACCTGAGGGTTTCAGAAGGGATTTCTGTCAGCCCAGGTGGTTGTGGGCCAAGGTCATTTTGGCTGGAGGTCAAGCATCAGCCTTATTTATCCAATCTTAAGATTCCTTCCTCATCTCTCATTCTTAACTACCTTCCCAATCCCCAATTCTGCATTTCCAGGACCCAATCCATCCATCCATCTCTCCATCCACCCATCCATCCATCCACCCACCTATTGTGTATGCAGTCATCAATTTACTCATCACATGAATTAGGTAGTTCCTGACAGTTAATAGAATTCACTAGTAAATCCTTTCAGGTAGGTTTTGCTCCTTCAAGTGTTCTATCTCTTAAGTTAATTTTGGTATTTTGACATATAAACTTTGACATTTTCAAAATCATTAATAAAGTGTTATATACAGCTATTCAATGACTTAAAAATATTTTTTTATCTGGGGGCACCTGAGTGACTCCATCAGTTGAGTGTCTGCCTTTGGTTCAAGTGGTGATCCTAGGGTTCTGGGATCGAGCCTTGCATTGGGCTCCCTGCTCAGTGGGGAGCCTGCTTCTCCCTTTCCCTCTGCCCCTCCTTCACGCTCATGCTCTCTCTCTCAAATAAATAAAATCTCAAAAAAAAATGAAAATAAAAAAACATATCTATTTGTGTTGCCTTTCACCATCCTCACGTTATGTGTTCTCTCTTCTTTTTTTTTTTTTGTGTTCTCTCTTCTTGATTAGCTTTGCAGAAGCTTATACATTTTATTGTTCTTTTTGAAAACTATCTCTGTGTTCCAACATTTTTATGATTTTCTAATGTATTAATGTCTACTCTGTCTTTATTAAATCTGTTCTTTTTCATTTGCTTATGTTTATTTTGTTCTCTCTCCACCTCCCACTCTTAGATTGAGTGTTTATTTTATTAATTTTTAGGCTATGAATTTTCTTCTGACATACCTTTGCTGTCATTCTGTTTCTATTTATATTATTGTTGTCATTAGTTTCTAACAACTGTTGTTTATTTTTTCTTTTTGAAAGTATTTTTAAAATTTCTTTATTGTGGTATTTTTTGGTACCAATTTTCCATCAATTTCTAATTTCATCATGGTATAGTCAAAGATATGCTCTATATACTTTTTGCTTTGGGATATTTATTGAGAGCTTCTCTTTGGTAAAACATATGATCAACTGTTATAAATGATCCATAAGCAATAGAAAAGGAGGTAAATATCCTGTTTAAAAATAAAATGTTTTTATATATATCCATTAAATCGATCCTTCACCTCCTTCTTGGATGTTTTGGTCTGATTTAATCTCTTTGACAGAGCTGTATGAAAATCTCCTTCCACTGCTTCATGCCTGTTCCTTTTTTTCAGTTTTTCCAAGACTGCTTGGTTTATATCTTTACATATATATGTATAAATAAATATATATGTAATGCAAATATATATACACATAAAATATACATATATTATATATATATATTTAAAGATTTTATTTACTTGACAGAGGGAGAGACAGTGAGAGAGGGAACACAAGCAGGGGGAGTGAGAGAGGGAAAAGCTGGCTTCCCGCTGAGCAGGGAGCCCAATGCGGGACTCAATCCCAGGACCCTGGGATCATGACCTGAGCCGAAGACCATCGCTTAATGACAGCCACCCAGGCGCCCTATAGATCTTTATATTTTAAAATATAGTGCATTTGACACATGAAGACTCATGAAAGTTTTATTCATTTAGAGAATAAACCCCATATCAATATAAATGGCCCTCTTTGCCTTGCTTCTTGTCATGAGTTTTATATTATGACAGCCTATTCTGCATTTTCCAAATGAAACTGTGCTCATTCTTTTCCAGTTAATTTGTAGGTGTGTGGGTGTGTCTCTTTGGTCATAGGTTTTATCTTTTTGTGACTATTTATTTGGTAAATTAAAATTCCTTTGACTCTGGTGTTTTAAAGGAGCCCCATCACCATGGTGAATTCTTCAAAGCAAATCTCATTCCGGTTTACTTGCTCATAGGCTTGCCTGCTATACACTGTAAATGTCAAGAGGGCAAGGACTTAGCTTCATTAATCACTAAACCACACAAACTGTGTTCACTGCACATAAACGCTGCTTGATAAGACATTTGTTGAATGAATGCAAGACAGCGCTGACTCATTTCTCCAAACAGCTGCCCCCAGCTTTCTGTCCCAAGACACATAGCTTGTTTCTATGAAACAAATGTTTCCAAGGCTGTGGGAGGGTTTTGATGATTGTTCATTTTTTTTTTAAGGAGAAGAGAAGACCATTCTGGCTGTTCTACCCAGGGGGGCAAGAAAAGATGTGAGGAGACTAGCTAGCAGGCTGTGACAGGAGAGCGGAGGCTGCGTGACCTAGGGGGTGATATCGAGTACCAACTAGGGGCCAGGCGCCGAGAAATCCCACTATTTTGCACTGGGTATGAGGTGTGATGTGAGGCACTACACCCAATTTTTCCATTTAATACGAGAAATTATATACTTTGACTATAAAGTGACATAACAAGTTATCATCCTTGACAAAACAAAATATTGCTCCCAAACAAGCAGAATACTAAAAAGTATGCCCAAGAAGCAAGACTTCACATGCAGTTGACTCTGTTTTACCAGTGGTCTTCGACAAACATCTTTCCAGAGCCAGCAGAGGCTGTAAATTCTCACGGACTCCATTCACAGGACCCACAGACCCACTTAGTGATTAGCTCACCTCCTCCGAAGCTCTTCCTACCTCCCCTTCTCTAACCTCCTGCAAATAAAAAAGTAATAAAGCAAGCGGCTGCAGAGAAGAGCAGGTGATGTAGGAAACCAGGGCACCTGGAAGGAGGAATAAGCAGACATGGTCCGCATCTCTACTGGAGCTCTGAGAAGGGTGCCGGTTGAGTGAGAGCTTTGGTCTTCTCTCATAAAGAAAGAGAAATTTGGCTGCTTTATCATCATTTTGGGGCTTTCCTGAGGTCATTCCCTAGCCCTGACAGAAAAGGAAAGACGCTCGAATCTGCAGACCAGAGTTTCTGATGTACCCTGGTCTTGGGGCCCTGGACATACAGACAGAAACAATCAAGGAAAAAAATGATATTGCCTTAGAAGGAAACAAACCTGCTGTCCATTGGGTTTTCCACCTGCAGCATACAGTGACTTTAGTTGACAAAGGAAGAGAAACATCAGTCTGTAAACAATGTTATCCTTACTTGGAAGACTGCCACAGGCTGCCACCAGACATTCTGCATTTTAGAAGCAGCCAACATTGAACCTCGGGGATGATCCTCCAGGAGATCCAAATGTAAGACCCTGTTTGAATAAAGAAGAGGGGAAAGGTGAGTGATTCATCCACAGTCAGATTTGCAAAGATTTCCTGCACTGCTGTAACACTATCTTCTTGATGCCTTTTCTTGTTTCCTCTGTTTTCTCTGTCTGCTGTCTAATCCTGTGCCTTGCCTGGGATAAAGACAATGATGAGGTTACCGGTTCTGATTGCAAGTTGAGGAATTTATTAATTGCTTTATAGGTCCATGCTGCTTTGTTGCCTTCCCAGGTAAACTGGCTACTTATTTAAGAAAGAAAAAGTATTCACTGATGGGCTGTGAATTCAGTGGGATAAAGTTCTAAGCAATGCCAAGTGGGTAACAGCTAAGAGAAGGCCTTTGCTGTGGCCACAGAGGCAGAACGACTGGTGTTTGACTCCTTCTCCCACACTAGTCTCCCAGTTTCGATTTTCTCAGCTGTGAATCGGAAACCTCAGCTTCATGGCTTCTTGTGAAGATTTGGAGTAAATGCTTAAAAATGGTGAAAACGGGCATCTTATAAAAATCATAGTTGCTCAATAAACAATTGTGTTTTCATTCTTATTGCCAGAAAAACGCAATCCAAAAACTAAATGAAACTAAACTAAACTAAATGGAGAGTCTAAACACCTGCCTCTAATATCCTCCAAAGGGCACTTTTATTTATTTTTTTTCTTTCATTTGCCCAACCCAGCCACCCTGGCTCCCACTTCTCTCCTTCCAGTTGCTTTGGGTCCTGTGCTGCTAAGAAGCATTTATTTCCATCTGGTATTTGAAGCAAACAGCGCCCGGAGCAGGATGAGGGAGATATCAAAGAGGGGAAAGAAAAGCTTCCCTTGAGCGTCGGGCTGTCTCTTACAATTAACTGCCACTCTCCAGCTCCCCAGACCCAGTACCCCTTGGTAACACCCAGGCACACACATGCACACACATATCTCCTTCAGGACACCTGGTGTTGAGGCCCTTCCAGAACAAATGTTGACCATGGCGATAGAAAGCGGGGCACACAACTGCCTCGAGTGAGTGGGCTTCCTCCCATAATTACAACTAGAGGGATGCCCAGCCCTGGGTGTGCCCAGCTGCTCACATTCTCAAGACCAGGCTGGTCTGGCCTTCACTCTGTAGACCTGGAGCAGAGAGTGCTACTTCGGGCCAGTAACCGCAAGGGCAGTAGGAAAGCAAAGGGGGTGGGGGGGGGGGGAGCAGAACCAGGTACTGGAAAAAAGGAGGTGGGATGTGACTTCCCTTCTCCTCTTTATATTCTCTGGTCTTTGTTTAAGAGATATGACTCATCAAATGGGTCCCCTCGATGGGGATTTGGATGCTCTGTGGGCAGCAGATAAGAGTGCAGCCTACTTGCAAAAAGTAAATTCATTGAATACTCCCCATAAAGTCAATAATGTCAGGCTTATCAGCTGTCCTCATTCCCCACTGAGCCCCCTGGGGACCAGACTGGAAATAAAGGCCACAGCTCCAGGGGCTGGAGAATAGAGGCACAGGATGGGGGTGGGAAGGGGCCTCTGCCTCCTGGGCTATATTTTAGGCAGGTGGGGAAAATCTGCCAGGCCTGAGCTGCCCAGAGCCCTCAGCTCTCCAGATTGACAAATCCCAAACCAAACACATCCACTGAGGGGATGAGGCAGGCGCTCGCTTAGTCCTCAAATTCAGCAGATGTTTTCAGGATGCTCCACTGGGGGCTTTTTAGGACAATTAGAAGATGTTATTTTAAATGTAACCAATAGAAAACCTACAGAGGAAACCTTGATTTCTTGCCACAGTTCTCACGTTTGCTTTTCATAATACAGATACTTCTGTGCTGCCCAAGAGCACATACATCTTTTCGAGCTGGTGGAGATTTGGTTTTATCGCAAGTTGCCTGAAGTAAGTCAATTACCAGCTAGAGTTTCAGACAGGATTCTGAAAGTTACACAGTAGCTAAATTAGACTGTTTTTTAACAGGATACAACCTGTGCTTAGCTCCTCTCCTCCTACACTCTACACCCTTAGGATCCAAGCAGGCATTAAGGCCCACCCAGACCTCATCAGTGAGTAGTCCCAGCTTCAGCTCTCTGACCCAGGCAGCAGAATCTGTCTGGGTAGAAATGGGGAAGTGAAAACAAGATGGATTTGCCGTGGCCTGATTTCGAAGCCTAGAATGACCCAGAAAGCCAATGGGGGCCCAAGCTGTCCTGTGGGGATAGGAGGTAGGGTAGAGAGAGAAAGTCAGGTGTTAGCATAAGCTGCCTTCCTCGTGCAACTAGAATAGTTCCTCTTTCTACTTCAGAGCCCAGAGTCTCCAGAGGTAAACGGACAATAGAGAAATGAGGACCAAGTTAAGACCTGGAATTTAACATCTCTTTTGAGCCCTCCCCTTTCCTGACTTCTGCTTTCTCCAGTTCCCATAGCTAAGCCTTGTCCCCACACGGAGAGTATGGCCTGTCTTGGTTTCCAGCTGAAGTAACAGGTGTAGAAATGGCTCCAGCCTCTTCCCCACATCTCCCACATTGCATGCATTGTGCTGTCCCATGTCTAACATTGACCACTATGACCTCACTCCTCCATCCCCCTTCCAGAAATTGCTTTTCTATCTTCTCCAGAACCCAGAACCTCACTACCAACTCTCCTGCCCCAATTCATCTGACAAAGCTTTTGCCCTGGTTAATTCCCTGAACTCTGAATTACACCCTACCTTGGTGCTATCATACAGAATTCTTCTCTGTGGTCTGCAGCACTGCTCTTGAGCCCCACTTCCCAGAACAGTACCAAGTGCCCCTCAGACTTGCACTCTTCCTGTTCCTGGATGCCCTGTGTCTGTGTCTGGCACTGGATGGTAATTCCTAAGAGTGACCCTACCTGAGCCACTTGGCATCTTATGCGCACCTGGGTAAGCCTCTGTCCTCTGTCCCTGAAACTGTAGGGATCCCAGGGTTTCTGGGATCCATCTCAGTGAACTTAAATTCTCCCAAATCCCCACTCTGGCCTTGGGGGTGCTTCATGAATATTTGCTGAGTCAACAAATGAACCTCAGCTCTCAACTGCAATATTCATTAGAAAATGTTCTCCAAATTACTGAAACTATAGAAAAAGATGGAATTTAAAAGGTTTAGGTGAGAAAAAATAAACTGGTGATAAATATGAAATTAATTAAACTTACAAAAGACTAAGAAAAATGACACCAGCTGCCAAAGGGCTTTTGCTGGTAAATCAAATTGGGGAAAAGTCAACTAAAAAGGACACAAAAGAATAAGAAAATAAATTTTAAAGAGGATTATTAAATTTACAGAGAAAATCAATGAAGAATTGGAGGAAAGAAAGGAGAAAAACAAAACAAAAACCTAAAGCTGTCTTCTAAAAAACTGTGACAAGATTATTCCTTCAAGTTTTTTATAGAGAGTATTATGAGAGTTTTTATAAATTGTTGAAGGGCACTGTCTAGTAAAATCACAGTACAAACCACGGTGCACAGTACACATGCAAAAAGAAAACCATGAAAGAGACAACTACAGTATTTGGTGTTATCACTATTTAAAAGTTTAGCCATTCTACAGTAACCTCTTCCACATCAGCCACAGCAACATCATTCAGGATATGTCTCCAAAGGCAAAGGAAACAAAAGCGAAAATGAACTTTTGGGACTTCATCAAGATAGAAAGCTTCTGCACAGCGAACAGTCAGCAAAACAAACAGGCAACCCACAGAATGGGAGAAGATATCCGCAAATGACACTACAGACAAAGGTCTGATATCTAAGATCTATAAAGAACTCCTCAAACTCAACACTCACAAAACAGATAATCACATCAAAAATGGGCAGAAGACATGAACAGACACTTCTCCAAAGAAGACATACAAATGGCTAACAGACACATG
>CM052813.1:57190699-57266393 GCA_028533885.1 Nasua narica | reverse complement strand
ACCAAAATGCCCTTCAACAGATGAATGGATAAAGAAGATATGGTCCATATATACAATGGAATATTATGCCTCCATCAGAAAGGATGAATATCCAACTTTTGTATCAACATGGACGGGACTGGAAGAGATTATGCGGAGTGAAATAAGTCAAGCGGAGAGAGGCAATTATCTTATGGTCTCACTTACGTGTGGAGCATAGAGAAAATCATGGAGGGCATTGTGAGAAGGAAAGGAAGGGTAAATGGGGGGAAATCGGAGGGGGCGATGGGCCATGAGAGACTGGACTCTGAGCAACAAACTGAGGGTTTTGGAGGGGAGGGGTCGGGGGTTTGGGCGAGCCTGGTGGTGGGTATTGAGGAGGGCATGTATTGCATGGAGCACTGGGTGTGGTGCATGAACAATTAATCTTGTAACACAAAAAATAAACATATTTGGGGGAAAAAAAGTCGAGCCATTCTAATAGGTGTGCAGTTCTATGTCATTGTGGTTGTAATTTGCATTTTCCTGATGATTACACTGTTAAACATCCTTTTTAAAAAGTTATAGTAATAATATTATTGCTCTCCCCCTTTACTTCTCTATTATCAATGATAGCTTTTACTCCCTTCAGAAAATGTTGTTACATTTAGCACCTTTGCCCAGCAGTTTATAGATAGCTTTGTGGGGGGAGAATAGTCCTAGGGAAACATTCTTTATGGGAAGAACAGTAAAGGTATAAAGTTAGGTTAGAAATAAAAGTGTAGTAACTTTTAGTAAAGATGGATGTTTCCACAACATTTCTAGAAAATGATATGTTTTGGAAGAGGAATATGCTGAAATCCAGCAAACTTTGTAGGAAGGAAAGGAAAAAATAAGAACCCCCAACACAAAGTGTGATGAAGCGGAGCTGAGGCAGAGGATAATCTACCTGTAAGCTCCCCGACCACAGTCACGTGTCATACCAGCGACAACACAGAAAATCCTTTCTAATTATCAGCTAAGGAAGGGCTGATTTATTAATATTTGCTTCAGTTATATTTCAGGAGGTGTTCATGGAAAAAATTATGACGAGGAAAAATAGCAACATTTCCCCCCATTTTATAGAGATATAATTGCCTACAACATTGTATAAGTTTAAAGTATACAACATAATTATTTGATATATGTATATATTGTGAAATGATCACTACGAGTTTAGTAACATCCATCATCTCACATAGCTAAAATTTTTTTTCTTGTGATGAAACTGTCTTAGCAACTTTCAAGTATACAATAGAGTACTGTCAACTATACTCATCATGCTGTACATTATATTCCCAAAATTTGTCTCATAACTGGAAGTTTGTACCTTTTGACTACCCTCATCCAATTCCTCCACTCCCTACCCCTTGCCTCTGGCAATTGCCAATCTGTTCTGTTTCTGAGTTTGGTTTTTCAAGTTTCCACATATAAAATGAGATCATACAATTATTTTTCTCTGTCTGATACCTCCCTTAACATAATGCCTTCAAGGTCTACTTACATTGTCACAAGTGGCAGAATTTTGCTCTTTTTTGTGGATAAGTAATATTCCATTCTCTGTGGAATGGGGGGAGAACAGTCCCCCCATTAGTCAGGGGACTAATGGATAAGAAGATGTAGGTCTTCTTATCCATTCTTCTTATCCATTCATTTGTTGATGGATAATTAGGTTGTTTCCATATCTTGGCCATTGTAAATAAACCTGTAATGTACAGGGGGTGCAGAAATCTCTTTGGGATAATGATTTCATTTTCCTCAGATAAATATCCAGAAGTGGAATTGCTGGATCATATATGGTAGCTCTATTTTTAATATTTTGAGGAAACTTAATACTCTTTTCCTAGTGGCTGCACCAATTTACATTCCCATCACCAGTGAATAAGAGTTCCTTTTTCTGCACATTCTCATCAATACTTGTTAGCTCTTGTCATTGTCATAATCTTGTCATAAAATAAAAGCCATTTTAACAGGTGTGAGGTTTTGATTTGCATTTCCTTGATGATTAGTGATGCTGAGCACCTCTTCATGTACCTGTTGCCACCTGAATATCTCCTTTGGAAAAATGTTTATTCAGTTCCTTTGCTCACTTTTAATTGGATTATGTTTTTTTTTTTCTTTATGCTATTGAGTTGTAGGAGTTCCTTATATATTTATGATACTAACCTCTTATCAGATATATTGCTTGCAAATATTTATTCCCAATCTTTCATGTTGCCTTTCATTTTGCCATTCATATCGTTGTCTTTCATTTTGTTTCCCTTGTTATGCAGAAGCTTTTTAGTTTGATGTAGTCCCACTTGTTTATTTTCCCTTTTGTCGTTTTTGGTGCTTCCAGTGTCATATCCAAAAAAATCACTGATACAAGCAATGTCAAGGAGCTTTAAGGTTTCAGGTCTCACATTTATGTTTTTAAATCCATTTTGAGTTAATTTTTGTGAGTGGTTAATTTTTGTGAGTGGTGGAAGATTGGAGTCTAGTTTTATTATTTTCCATATGAATATCCAAAATTTCCCAGCCCCATTTATTAGAGACTATATTTCGTCTGTTGAGTATTGTTGTCTCCCTCATCATATATTAGTTGACCGAATATGCATGGGTTTATATTCCAGGCTTTCAATTCTGTTCCATTGGTCTAGGTGTCTATGTTTATGCTAGTACCATATTGTTTTGATTAGTATAGCACTAGAATACAGTTTGAAATCAGCAAATGTGACGCCTCTATCTTTGTTCTTTTTTCTCAGGATTACTTTTGGCTATTTGGTTAACAGTGTTGAATTTCTTTTTGGTGTGCTTATCACCTGTGGATCTTTTCCAGTGAAATGTCTGTTCATGTCTTTTGCCCATTTTCTAATGGATTTTTCTAAGCTGTTGAGGGTCAAGTACTTTAAATATTCTAGATGCTATTCTTTTGTCAGATATGTAGTTTGCAAATATTTCCTCCTGGTTTGTGGCTTGACTTTCCAGCCTCTTCTTGTAAATTTTTGTAGTTTTTAATTTTGGTGAAGTCCAGCTTTTCAATTTTCCCTTTTTTGGATTGTGCTTTTGGTTGGTATCAAATCTTAAGAAAGAACTCTTTGCCTCACTCTAGATCATGAATATTTTCTATTTTTTTTCCCCTAAAAGTTTCATAGTCTTACATTTAAGTACAGGATACATTTGTGTTCATTTCTGTAAAAAGTAAGAGGTACAAGTTGAGGTTATTTTTCTTATTGAAAAGGCTATCCTAGCCTCTACTGCATTGCTTTTGCTCTTTGATCAAAAACCCAGTGAACATATTTGTGTGTCAACTTCTAGTTTCTTTATTCTGCTCTAGTGATCTATGGGTCTCTCTCTTTACCAATACCACACTGTCTTGATCACTGCATTAATCAAGGGCTGCCTAATAAATTAGCACAGATGGGGTACCTCGGTGGCTCAGTCAGTTAAATGTCTGACTCTTGGTTTTGGCTCAGGTCATGATTGATCTTAGGGTCATGAGATGGAGCTCCAGGTCAGGCTTTGAGCTCAAGCAGGGACTCTGCTTGAGATAGTCTTCCTCTCCCTCTGCTCTTCCCTTGCTTGCATGCTAGTGTGCTCTCTCTCTCTTTAATAAATAAATACATCTTAAAAAAAAATGAAGTCTCCCAGACTGGGTGGCTTAAAACAGGCATTTATTTTCTCACAGTTCTGTAAGCTAGAATCCAAAATCGAGGTGTTGGCAGGCTGGTTTCTTCTGAGGGCCTTTCTCCTTGACTTGTATGTAGATGGCCACCTTCTCTCTAATCTTCACATAGTCGTCCCTCTGTGCCTGTCTGTGTTCTTAAATCTCTTCTTATAAAGGACTCAGTCATATCTGATTAGGGCCCACACATACGACTTCATTTCACCTTAATTTTAGAAATCCTGTACTGGTGGCAAGATTTACTATTTTACAAGATTGCTTATGAATATTAGTGGCTAATATCTACTGCAAACTTCAAGAATAAACACAAAACATCTCAAGTGATTAAAAAAATTTTATTTGTCATCTCAAACTGATTATATATTACAATTTCTGATCAAAATACTAATATTAAGGGTATTTTCAGTAGTACCATAAACTACCTGTACCTGAAGATAAAACCAAATAGTCAACTGGTAAGCATACACTGAACTTTACTCATGTTTAAAATATTATTTTGTTTAAAAAATTTACATACATGTTTTTCTGGTTATGAAGTAGAAGGAGCACACAAATAGCTATGTATGATTTTCATTTAACAAACCCATGCTCTGAAATGAGTCATCAAAAGACTATAAAATCTTGTAATTTTTTTAAATGGTGCATGAGACAGTACATTGTTTCATACAACAAAATACAGTACTTCTAATTCTCCTCATAATCCTTTTCAACCCCACTGTGAGAGCTGCTTATAAGTGTACAGCAGTTTGGTTGGCTAACAGGTTCCTACATCATCTCTACATTGGATTGGGTTGGGGAATGGCAAAAGGGATATTCTAACGTAGAAGTTCTGGGAATACAGAAGCATAGATTTCTCATTAGAAAAATGTAGACTTACCTACTGGTCTTTGAAAAGCTATCGCTATTGAATTGGTCTGATTGACTTATAAACTATAACTAGATTTTAGTTTGTGCAGAGAAGCTTAAAAGAGCTTAAAACATACCCTGTAGATTCTTGCCTAACTGAGACAGAAGCACAAATTTGATGGAAGAAGGTGGAAGTGAGTATTTTCAATTCTCCTTTACTAAAACACAGATAATAAACCTTCATCAGCACAGATAATTACATGAAACTAAGTATTCCAAGTTCTTTCCCTTTGCAAATCATGACTTATATCTGTAGCTGGGTGGAGATTTACTAATAAGGAGATGAAGTTTTACCTCTAGAAAAAGCTAGAATATTGAAGAAGTACAGGGCAGAACAAGTACCAAATCTAGGGAGGCAGAGAGATTGAACTGCTTGGGATCAAGGAACTATCTAACATAAGGGATCATACAAGGAGACCTTAGGAGACAACAGGTTGACCAATAAAATGAAAATATTAGCTCTATTTAGAGAAGGAGACAACTTGGTAATGTCTCTGAATTCATGAACCATACAATTTGTCCTTTAATGCCTTGATACAACGAAACAATTTTTCCCCTAAGCATATTAAATTCAGTCACCCAGCCTCCTGAGTAAGGCTTGTGTTCTGAACCATAGTTTTTAAAATCCCATTTGAAGAATAATTCCAAAAGGGACTTGGAAGCAGGAAATGGAACATTTCTTGAGTACTTACTTAATCCTAGGCCTGATTGTTAAGCACTTTATGTTCCATTTTATCCTAACTAAAAACCCTAAGAAGTACACATTTCCCCAATTCACTCGTGTGGAAGTTGAGGCTGAGAGGTCCTCTACCACAAACCCTACATGATGCACCTGGGATGCAAACTTGCGCCTAATTCAGAAATTTGTGATCTTTTTATACCAACATGCTGATTCCCTTAAGAGAAATGTCAGAGGTGACCTAGCCAAGTCTTAATGAGAGAGAAAGAGGAGGAGGAAAGAGAAATTGCTGCTGGGACACTTCTTCAAAGATATCCTTTTGTCTGGTCAGGAACTGGAGTTTTTCCATGATAATTATACATTATAAGTTGGGAATGTGGCATTTTCTCTGACTAGTCTTTGAGGAAAATTTTCCAGTGGGGATTTATAATATTAAGGATGAAAGAACTGTCCATTTTCCAGAAGGTAAAACTTGGGGGGAGACTTAGAAACATTTAAAGCCTTAGGCCTGTGATACTGGGGGAGGTGTTAGGCTAGAGTGTGGGAATTCATTCCAAGTGTGTCTCCCAAATACAGCTCTGGTCCTACTGTCTACAAACCACTGCTCTTCTATGTTAACACCTTGCTGTCCTATGTGCCATCTGAAGTTTGGAGCCATGTTAAGGCTAGATACAATGGTTTGGGGTCATGAAGAAGAAAAGCAATGAGTACAACTTGTTCTCAACTACTTGTATCCATCAGAGAGTATCAATAAGGAAAGGAGGAAGGATTCTTCAGAAATAAGTGCTTAGCTAATGGTTTCCTGGGGAAGCGGAAGGAATGAAGTAGCAATGGGACACATCTTGAGCTTAAGAGAATCAAGTACTCCTGGATATTAAGAGTATCATGATCAAAGATGTCTCCAAACATGAACTCCAAACATGTCTGATGTCTCCAAACATGAACTATTTCACCTTTTGGAGATACGGCATTTTGCAGATAAAGGTATAAAGATAGCCTACGTACTTTGGACAAGAAAGAAATACTCCTTCTTGATCTCTTTGTCACCTCAGGCTCTCAATCTGAGCAGAAAGCTATTAAGTGGGGAATGGCAGAAACACCCTGAAACTGACTCCTGAGGCACAGGATGACTTCTCTTTCAAGCATCTCAAGCAGAGTTAAAGATGCTGTGTTGTGATGCGATGACATAGGAATTGGGCCAAAACGCATGGCACTCTTGAGTTTTAACTTCAGGTGTTTCTCAAATCACTGCTATCACTTACTGATTTAGCTACAAAATAAGAGGCACAGAATGAACGGGACCCTTATACCTATTAAGACTCAAGAGCAAGATCATTTTCACTTGAGAGTGAACTTGTTTGGGAGGATAGTGGTGGACATCCTGCCATCTAGTGGTCAAATTTCAGGGTTTGTAGCTAGTGAATCAAAGAGACTGGCCATCCCACTGCCCAGCTTCTTAGAGATGCTAGATTTTACGAACAGCAGTTGTACTGCAGTTTTATTCCAGGGACCAGAAGGCAGGAGCTGCAGCGAAGGGGAGAAGGCCAAGGGCTCCCTGCTTGGAGAAGGGAGGTTATCAAATGTCAAATGAGGGGTTATCAATCTCGCCTCCCAGGATCTATCTGTAGATAGCCATGGGTGCCTACCTTAGTTAATAGAAGAAGTTTTCTCTTATAAGACAGAGTGGACCTGAAAGTGGCCGTACTAGGAGAATTACTGTCGGAGTACTCAGGGGGAGAAAGAAGTGATGGCAGGTCCACTGGACACTGAGCACAGTTCAGAACCGGCAAGAAGCTCAGAATGAAGTACAGCTGAACCTGTATCAGAAGCAAGGCCGGCCTTCAGAGTCTGGGGAGAAGCTTTCATGCCCTCAAGTTAGAGTAGGAACCAAGCAAGAGCAGAAGCCTGTGAAACCAGAAGGTAGTCAAGAAAGGTTTTTCCGGGGCGCCTGGGTGGCTCAGATCGTTAAGCATCTGCCTTTGGCTCAGGTCATGATCCCGAGGTCCGGGGATCAAACCCTGCATCAGGCTTCCTGCTCCGCGGAGAGCATGCTTTGCCCTCTCCCTTTGCTGCTCCCCCTGCTTGTGCTCTCTCACTCTCTTCTGTCAAATAAATAAATAAAATCTTTTTAAAAAAATAAAGAAAGAAAGGTATTTCAGCTGCCAGGGAAAGGATAGGAGGGAAGGAGGGATAGGGAAAGGAGGGAAGGATATAGAATCTCCAAGATACCTTAGATTTTGGATTCTTCAAGACCTTGGACTCCAGCGATAGATAAAAGAAAAATAACCTAAATAGGGGTGGGTAGAACCCCCTGGCAAACAGTGGAAGCCCCAATTTGAAATAGGCAGAAATGTGTATGCATTTTTAGAAGTATATGTATATTTCTAGATGCTGAGCACAAGAAAATGGTCCTCACTAAATGGTAGATTTTACCCAGAAACACTATTGTTATCTGATATTTTTTCAACTATGAAAGATGAAATTAGGCTTGGCTATTCAGAATTTGGGTGTGATTTCTATGGGCTAATTTTCCAGCAGAGAAGCTGATTACAAGGGCCTGTCATTTGGGGATAAGTTTACTGGTAATCTATAACAGTTCCTGAAAACCCTATTATGTTAGTTATGAAAAGATCCAATAAGTGCACATTGAAAGCTTGTCCTAAGAGAGGAAGGTCAGTGGTTATAATTTATCAAAAAAAGTTTTTGGTGTTTTGAAAATACAGAGTGGGTGGTTGCAGGTCACTTTTCCCAACTTTGTTTTAGGACATCTCAGTCAGCCTATTCCTTTAGACCCTCTGGTTTCCATTTCTGACATTCCTATTATTCTCTGGTTTTAGATGAAAGTCTGGCATTTTGTCCAGAAAGTTGTCCTAAGCAGCCTGGATAAAATGTAAGACTCAGCTTCCTTTCCTGGACAAAGAAAAAGATAGCAGTGCTGACTGTGCCTACATATACCTTTACTTCTCACTTAGAATATATCATTAAAGTGCCTCATGAAGAGATGGGGAGAGAGGACCATCCCAGCCCACTCAGAAACATATCTTGAGTGGGGAAAAGGAAACTGAAGGGTTTTAAATTGGTGGTACTTGATAAAGCAGGGATGTCTGAGTTTTCATCCCATCAATATGCAGCAGAAAGAACACCTAGACAGAACAATGAGAATGGACACAAACATTACAAATACCATGATCTAGGGGTGGGGGGACGGAGAAAACATTTGTCAGATGTGCCATTTATCTTCATTTTGGAGATGTGATATAGTATAGAGGAAAGGGGACAAAAAAAAAAAAAAGAAGAGAGGGGACAGGTAGGCTCATATACCATTTAAATTGGTTTATAGGCCATAAATGAAAGACATGGAGCTGTAATTGATGAATGAATACACAGAAGAGTACACTTAGAAAAATTACAGGTAATTCCTATTAATATTCTAGTGTTAACATTAAAATTGGGAGTATAAGGATTAAAAATTCAGAAAATATTAAAGTCTATGAATAACTCATATTTTTACCTAACAGATGGTTGGGAATGAAACAAGTAAAGTAAGTTTTGTGAAATCACAACCCTTTCAAAATCATGTCTGGTAGCATGATCTTGCTTGAATGATTTGTTAACAAGTGCTCCAGAGGTCAGTGAAAATATTCTCACAATGGCTGGAAATTAAAGCCTCACACAAGCACAAGCTTCCTTTTCACTTCAAATACGAAAATAGAAAATCACACAAATTTGCATATCTTTGACAAAGCTAGAAAGCAGCTCTCATTCTCTTATAAAATGATGCTTTGTACTCTGAATCAATTCCATACGGGGTTGCTTATAAAATGAAAGTTGCTAGCATCCTTTCTTGATGCCACCTAAAGTATGATCACTTAAATATTAACTGCGACTCTACAATCTTAAAAGCAGCACTAACATACAAGCTTAACTGCTGATTACAGGAATGGGTTATTCTTTTTTTACTGGTATATCCTTCCTTAGCTTTGCCCGATAAACCCATCTTCCAGTCCAAACATTATCTAACATTTTGAAAGAACATCATATTCTATAAGAGCTTCAAAGGGTAAGGGTGTTTCCCTCAAAGGAAAATTGAGGTGCTTACCAAAGGGAAGGGAAAGAGAGACAGGCATGATGTCACTCATCTCTGCTTCTTCACTCACTCAAACCTAGCACTGTCCCTGAGACAGTGTACAGGGACTCCTTAATAAAAGTAAAATGAGAGAATTAAATCAGATGGCTCAGAAGTTAGGACTCTTTCTGCATCTTCAGGCCTGACATATATCTTTGGCCCTACTTACATTTGACAAAGAGAGATTTATCTTCTTAAACAGTTATCCACCTTTGTTTCAGAAGGGTAATTCTACCATTTCAACCTACTGTCTCAGTATAACTGGATAACCTCATCCCACTCAGAAATAGGCCAGATTCCATTGGGCTGCACATTGGGGGGAGAGCGCTTCCAGTCCCATGTCTTCACAGGAATCTTCCAGGTCTTACCATAGTTGGCTTCAATGTATTCAATAGTTTCACAGGGCACATGAATCTTCATGTCTACAAACTCGGTCCAGCACAGTGTAAACTTGGGAAACAGATATCTGTGGCAAAACAGAGGCAATGGGGAGAGGGCGTTAGGCTCAACAGTACAAGTTTGATCTAAAGAACGCAGCTGCTAGTGCACTCTGGGCCCAAGGAAAGTCCTCTCCTGTCAGATAGCTTTGGGGACAGATAGAGTGGACATTTTGTGGTTTGTGACTATCCATCATCTCCTTCCTCTTCTAATGTTAACAGCATCCCCATTTCCCTCCCATATGGTTCAGAAGGGGCTGACCCACCCCTAGACCCCAGAGATGGGTAAAAAAGACCCAGGCCTAACCAGTACATTATAGTGTTTGGATCAGGGACAGGAATATACACAAATTAGGCAAATGAAAGCCAGCTCTGGGATTTCTTTTGAAACCACTGAAGAAAGAGGCATTCTTTTTGCTGAGGGTTCTAAGCTGGTAGGATGGAAGCTGAGCATCTTCGTTATCTATTTGCAGGGAGAGCCTGTCTGAGAATGAAGTCAAAGCCAAAAGTGCCCAAAAGGTGGAGGAAAATGACAGAGCTCAGAAAACCCTAGGGAAGGCTTGCATTTGGCTGTGGCCATTCCTTAAACATCTCAGGTAAACCAATGAATATACATAATTCTATTTTTACTACATTTCTAATACTTGCAATTCTTCCTACACAGAGGGAGCACGTGCAGCAGTGTGAAAGGAAACAAAACTCTTCTAGTCTTCTAGAGATCCTGAATCAACTCTGGCAATACAGGACATTCTCCAACAACAGCATCACATATGCTTGTGCTTTTGAGGCAGGTCTTATTAACTCCTGTGTCCCGGGGTTCACTGTGCTTTTAGATGGCTTTTGATAACCTACTTAGCTTAGATAGCTAAAGAAGAAACTCCTAGGGTCAGCCAGGGTATTTTTCAAACTGCTTTCCTAACTCATACTGCAGTGAAAATGTCACTTGGTATGTGAACATGGTAGGATGCACTAAGATGGCCTTTTGAGGAAAGCTTCACACCCCCTGTCCCCTCCTCAAATGCAGGAATAGAGGTCTAATGCCTGGACGTCCTGTACTTCAACAAGACGTCCCTTAAATACAGCTATACAGACCACATTCTTCCTGCTCTGCCTTTTATTTTACCACCTGCCCCTTTTTAAATCTCTGTTCTTAGTCACAAACTTACTTTGTTATTTTTAACAGTTCACACATCATTAAATCCCCATCAAATTCAAACTGCTACTGAAAGACTCTACAGAATACTAAAATAAGCAGCATATGTGTGAGGTGAATCTTTTCTTTCATAACCTGGACTTCTCAAGGATAGATAGCAAGCATGACTCCAAGATGTATTTCCAGGCCTGTCCCTCACATGAACCTACCTGTAGTTTTTGCCTTTCTTGCGTCTCAAATGCTAAAGAACCTCTACACCAGCTCAGGCAATGTTATGATGAATTTTACTCTATGTCTACCATAATTATTTTAACTAGCAGGTAAGTTTAAGAAATTAAACTAAAACATGTTTCTTAAAGGTACTCTAGATCAATAAATTAAATATATTACAAAGGAAAGCTAAAACAAGCAGTTTCGTTAGATTTAAATTTGTATTATAGCCCGATATTCTGTGTTGGTGTTTTCTGAGAAATGTTTCTTGTCTTTACAACATGAAAAGAACTTTCAGTAATGAGATTTGAAGTGACAATAGCAGAGATCACAGAATTTTAAATTATCAGAGGATTAAAGAAAAAAGAAACAGGAAAGAGCCAGATGTCAAAGCATAATCATATTGTGGAAATGGGATCTAGCTGGGATGTTCTCCAAGGAAAGGTCAGTTCTCATAAGTTATTATGATTTTAAATATCATGTTTTACCACCATATGAACATAAAGCCATACATGAAAATGAGAGGCTGAACAAATTCTAAAGAAAGCAACAAGTCTCTTCTACTCAAACCAATGGGTGCTGGCAGTTAATGGACAATCCCAGCTGGCTTCTGTGAAAAGACGGCCACAGCAAATCTCATAGCTGAGGAAGAAATAAGATACAGCAGAGCTCCACCATCTGCTGGTCCCAATTTTATTCTGCACACTCATATTCATGGAATTGCTTATTTTGTCATCAGACCAGCCATCCATCATGGGCCTCCACTGTCCCCTATCAGATGCTGGTCAGCAGAATGTCCACCTGTCCCATCCTATCAAGTTGACATACTCTAGTTGAAATGAGGCAGAAATTACAGCCTATCTCATAACATGGGCCAGGAAACTCCTCTCTTAAATACTAGCATCTACAGACTATCAAAGAGGTGAAAAGAAAGAAAAATCAGAGGTCCAGGGTAGATATGGTGGATGAGAATACTATAAATTTTAACAAAAGCAATATTTTAAACAATGAAATGTTCAAATGAATAAAACCAAAACATTAAAAATACATAAACAATGTGAAAAATAATTTAAAGACAATTTAACTCAAATGTTCATTTGTGTTCCTAAGTGGAAACACCCCTAAATCGTTGCGGTTTTCTTTTCACTAGATAATTTTCAAGTCAATCAGCAAAAAGAATATTCCAGCTTCCTAGGAGAAGAAGAAAGATAAACCATAAAATGTGAAAGCTGATTGTAAAATAGGATAGAGGAGAGGCAGAGGGGGGGGGTGGCACAGAACACCACATGCCATGTACTCTGTCCAGGTTACCAGTAAACAATGACTAAGACTAGAACACACCATGGGTCTGTGACATTACCTTAGCTTTTAGAGCTAAGGTTAAGTTTGGCTAAGCAGTATGTACTTTAGAGCTCTGGGACAGGATCCAAAATGTGAACAGATTTAAACTCAGACTAAGTCAACCTTTGTAAGCTCAAGGGATCTTTTCACACACACACACAAATCCTTCCATTCACATTTTCTAGTTCATAGCACGTTTACTTCATTTTATCTCTGCATGAAAGAATAATTAGAATTAAGAGTTAGTTGGAGCTAAAAAAAAAAAAAGAGAGTTGAGTAAACTATTTCATTTTTTTTCTCACAAAACTCCTTATAATCTGTAAAACTACCTACTGGTGGTTGGATAAAGTAATCACATCAGTTTAATTGTACAACCTGTAAACATAATAGCTAAGTGGAAAACACTGTTTTTATTATTACTAGTTAGCTAGGCTAAGTGAAAGAGAGACACCATCATTTACAACTGAATTTGACCTTTTTAAACACAAGTTACAGTAAGCTCTGGAGATGAAACAGCAGAGTCATGTTTTTAAACAAGAATTTCCTGTAAAACAACAAAAATGGTTTATTCTCATTACCAATTTTGTCTCCGTCTTTAATTCTTAATTTCTTTTTCTTGTGTTATTCCAGTGCCTAAACCTTCTAGCATTCTGCTTAATAGAAGCAGGGAAAGCACACCTTTTTTTTTTCTGATTTTGACAGAAAGCCTTCTGAAGTTGATCATGAAATATGATTGTTCACTCTAGGTTTTGAGAATATTCCCTTTATCAAGTTAAAGAAATTCCAAATCAATTTTACTCCAAGCTTGCTAAAAGGCCTTTCCCCACTTTCAGTTAATTATGAAATTTATCAAAAGTTTTTAAAGTCAGGGATGCGTGGGTGGCTCAGTCGGTTAAGTGACTGCCTTCAGCTCAGGTCATGATCCCAGGATTCTGGGATCGAGTTCCACATCAGGCTCCTTGCTCAGCAGCTAGCCTGCTTCTGCCTCTGCCTGCTGTTCTCCCTGCTTGTGCTCGCTCTCTTGCTCTCTCTGACAAATAAATAAATAAAATCTTTAAAAATTTTTTTAAAATGTCATCTACTGAAATAATAATGGAGGCTTTTTTCTTGATCCTTTTTAATCCTTTAACATTGAAAATAACACTAATACACAAGTACTACAAAACTTGATATAATACATGATCAACTTTTGTAAATGTTCTATATATAGCAGACAAGAAAGTATATTCAGCATTTGCTGGGTAAAGACTTTTCTATATACCCAATAAATCAAGCTTGCTGATTTTGTTCACATTTTCAATAGTTTTACTAATTTCTTCTTCTTTGCCTGAAATCAGTAGTTTTTCAAATAAAAGTATTTCAGAATCTCCCACCATAATTGTAGACATGTTAAATATTCATTAGAACTTCATCAGCTTTTGATTTACATACTTAAAGACCATATTTTTTTTATAAGATTTTACTCATTTAGGTTGAAAGAGAGATAGCAAGTGGAGAGGCAGAGAGAGAGAGAATCTCAAGCAGACTCCACACTGAGCATAGAGGGTTGACCTCACAACCCTCAGATCATGACCTTAGCTGAAATCAAGAGTCAGACACTTAAATGACTGAGCTACGCAGGTGCCCCTGAAGACCATGTTATTAAAATCACACAATATTTCTTGGTGGACTACTTCTTTGGAAAATCATGTAGTAGGCCTTTCAATCCTTTAATATTTTCCCTTGCCTGATACTAATATTATAGCAGCAGTTTTCTTTAGTTAATAATGTTGGGGCATATCTTTTTCCATCCCTATAATTTCCAACGTTTCTGTGTGATTTTGCTTTAGGTGTTCCTCTTGCCAAGCATTATATAGCTATGTTTTGTTTTTCTATCCCATTTTAATCTTCATCTTTATATGGGTTAGCTTAATCTGCCAATATTTCCTGTAATTAATTTTATAATTAGACATACTTTGAATCCTAGAGGCAGACTGCCTGGGCTCAAATCCTGGCTCCACTTCTTACCCGTTATAGTACATCGGTCAATCTCTTTATGCCTTAACTTCTTCATTTCATTCATAAAATGAGGGTATGAATCTTAGAGAGATGTTAGCATAGAATAAAGTACTTAGAATAGTGTCTAGTACATACACAGTAAGTGGTATTACAATGCTGACTGCTGTTACGATTATCTTTGCATGTTTTCAGTTTGCCATAACTTTTCTTTGTCCCACCTTTCCTAATTTCATTTAATTGATAAAGGTTTATAAATTCTCATTTGTTCTGCTTATTTGGAGGTTAATTTTTAATGATTTTATTTATTTATTTTTTAATAAAATAATTTCTATGTCTGGGCGTCTGGGTGGTTAAACATCTGCCTTCAGCTCAGGTCATGATTCCAGAGTCCTGGGATTGAGTACTGCATCAGGCTCCCTGCTTCTTCCTTTGCCTCTCTCTCTTTCTCTCTCTGTCTCTCATGAATAATAAATAAAATCTTAAAAAAAATAATTTCTACACTAACATGGGGCTTGAACGTACAACCCCAAGCTCAAGAGTTGCACGGTCTACCAAATGAGCCAGCCAGGCATCCATATTTGGAAGTTTTAAATAATATTTCTATTAGTAGTTACTATTTGTAATAGATACTATTTTTTAACCTATATATTTCACTGTAAGAGTTTCTGATAGAAACAGTGTACGCAGAATCTCGACCCTCTTCCTACTACAAAGAACTTAGATATACTTTACTCCTTCAACACTGACAAATCACCGCAACTGATTATCATCAAGAGTTTCCCTTTTTAACTTTCTTTTTAATATTTTGTCATTTTATTTTTTATAGACAATGGCTCATAAATTTACTGATATATTTTACCCATTTTTTTGTTCAACATTATTTCATATATATTATGTCTTCCTTCTGAGTCCTTTAATAGATCTTTAAGCATGGATCTCTGAGACGTGAACTTTCTCAATCTTTTTACACATGAAAATGTCTTTATCTTAACCTCCCTCTTGAATGTTAGTTTTAACTTCACATAACTTAGTTACTTCTCCTCAGCCTTTAAAAGATACTATAACCTTCATTATCTTCTGACCTCTATTGTTAAAGAGGTATATTTGCTGCTCCTTTGTGAAGAATCTATTTTGTCTGGTAGGCTGAAAAAAAAATTTTTTTTAAAAGATTGTATTTATTTGGGCACCTGGGTGGCCCAGTTGGTTAAGTGACCACCTTCGACTCAGGTTATGATCCTGGAGTTCTGGGATTGAGATTGGGCTCCCACTCCATGAGGAGTCTGTTTCTCCCTCTGACGTTCTCCCATCTCATGCTCTCTTTCACTCTTTCTCTCTCAAATAAAAAAAAATCTTAAAAAAAAAGGTTGTATATATTTATTTGAGAGAGACAGAGATAGTGACAGAGATACTGAGAGAGAGCACATGTGGAGGAGAGGGAGCAGTAGGCTCGCCATCGAGCAGGGAGATCAATGCAGGGCTTGATCCCAGGACCCTGGGATCATGACCTGAGCTGAAGGCAGATGCTTAACTGACTGAGCACCCAGGGGCCCCCAATTTTTTGTTTTTAAACATTACAGTTTCCTTAAGAAGTATCTAGATGTAGATTTATTATTTATCCTGCTCATCTGTCTTTAATTTGGGAATTCTGTTTAAATACTTTCTTTTTCATCATTCACTCCATTTTCTTTTAGCTCAGCTATATCTTTTTATTTTTTATTTTCTTTGGTTTCATATATTTTTATATTTATTTGAGTATAGGTGACACACAATGTTACATAAGTTTCATGTGTACAACACAGTGATTAGACAAGTTTATACATTATGCTATGTTCATCACAAGTGTAGCTGCCATCTGTCCCAATACACTGGCATTATAATATTATTGACTACATTCCTTATGCTGTGCCTTTTATTCCCATGACTTATTCATTACATAACTGGAAGCTTATATGTCCCACTCCTCTTCACCCATTTTGTCTAACTCCCCATACCCCTCTTCTCTGGCAACCATCATTTGTTCTCTGTATTTAGAGCTCTAATTCTGCTTTCTGCTTGTTCATTCATTTAGTTTAGTTTGTTTCAGATTTTATGTATGCATGAAATCATATGGTATTCGTCCTTCTCAGTCTGACTTATCTCACTTAGTATAACACTCTCTAGGTCCATTCATGTTTTCTAAAATGGCAAAAGCTCATCTGTTTTCATGGTCGTGTAATATTCTACTCTGTGTGTGTGTGTGTGTGTGTGGGTGGGTGGGTGGGTGTGTACATTTTACATCTTCCTTAGACATTTGTTTGTTTATTGACGGACCCTTAGTTTGCTTCCATATCTTGGCTATCATAAATAATGCTGAAATGAACAGGGGTACATATATCTTTTCAAACTAGTGTTTTTGTTTTCTTTGGGTAAGTATCCAATAGTGGAATTACCGGATATGATATTTTTATTTCTAATTTTTTGAGGAAACTCCATACTGCCTTCCACAGTGGCTGAACCAATTTACATTCCCACCAACAGTGTATGAGGGTTCCTTTTTCTCCACATCCTTGCAAACACTTGTTATTTCTTATGGTTTTTTTTTTTTTTTAATTCTGACACCTAAGGTGAGATCTCATTGTGGTTTTGTTTTGTTTTGTTTTAAAGATTTATTTATTTATTTGACAGAGAGAGATCACAAGTAGGCAGAGAGGCAGGCAGAGAGAGAGGAGGAAGCAGGCTCCCCACCGAGCAGAGAGCCTGATGCGGGGCTCGATCCCAAGACCCTGAGATCATGACCTGAGCCGAAGGCAGAGGCCCCAACCCACTGAGCCACCCAGGCACCCCTCATTGTGGTTTTGATTTACACTTCCTGATAATTAGTGATGTTGATCAGGTATGTCTTTTAGACATATTTATCAGTGATTTGTATTGAACCAAAGGGAATGTGGCAAAGTGAGCAATTACTGTGCACATTAAGTCATTAAGTCCTTACCATCAATTTTGCCCAATTTTCTAAGAATTACAATCTATTCTTAAGAACCAAGGTTACAACATACTGACTAGTACTTTTTAAATTACCTCTTTCACTAAGCCCCTCACAATTCTACCACAGAAAACACTAGAGCAAAAAGGGTAATACTGGAATAGCTAATATACTTTTCAGAGCCTAAACTAGCATATCTCTGAGATCTTTATTAATCCCATACTCCACTCCTATCCCGAACTTCTAATATATAAGCAATATACACAGCACATATATGTTTTATAAAATAAAATTCTGCCCACTGAACCCCATTGTCCCACTGACTTCCAGTGTAAACTGAGTGATTCCATTTATCCTACCAACTTTCAAACTCTGCTATGCAATCTCCATAGGACATAACTACTGATTATCTGCACCACAGGAGAAACAAGAACAAATTTATATCATCAATGAGTAGACAAATTAAAGCTTGTATAGGTAGTTGTTATCATGGAACACTTGAATGCACCTGCATAACGACTATATCAAAAACTATCCATTTAAAGCATGCACAAAACTCTTTTTTAAAGCCAGTAACAAAGCCCCAGGACATTTTTATTTCTACTGTGTAACTTCCAAAAGTTAGATCTATAGTTCATCAACAACCAATTAGATTCAGCTGTGCTTGCTTTCTCTCAGACAATTTTAATAGTATTTCTCTTTGGATATAATAGATAATTTTAAAAAGATTAAATTATGATTTCAACTTTTATACTAAACAGAAAAAGCTTGTTTTATTTTGAACCCAGATTACCGAATTTGTCCAATCAGATGCAAAAGGCTCAAAGCTTATCATTGCAATTAAGCCTGCCTTGATCAAATTCATTGTTCTGGTCCCAGTTATTCCTCTATTTCAGTAAGCAATCTTGGGCTCTTTTCTCTACACATTGGTTTTCTAAGTCATAATTTTTTTAAGATTTCATTTATTTATTTCAGAGAGAGAGTATACTCATGAATGGGGGGAGGAGCAGGAAAAGAGAGACAAGCGGAATCCGTGCTGAATGAGGAGCCTGATGTGGGGCTCAATCCCACGATCCTGACATCATGACCTGAGATGAAATCAAGAGTTGGACATTTAACTGACTGAGGCACCTAGGTGCCCCCATAATTTTTTTAAACTTGTAAATAAACTATTTTTCTAAATACATTTTTGAGAAGTAATTTACATACAAACTGTACCCATTTTAAGTTTTGGCAAACATATATATACCTGTGTAAATCCCACAGCAATTAAAACACAGATTACTTCTACCACCCTGCTTCCCAAAGGTGCCTGTGCTCTTTGGCAAGTCTTAGAGTACATCTACCCTGGCCCCTAGCAATCACTGATCTTATTACATCCTTCATTGGTTTTGCCAGTTCTACAATTTCAAATATAAGAAGTTACATAGTATGTACTCTTCCTATATGACTTCCTCCACTGAGCATAATATTTTGGAGATTCATCCATGCTATTGCACGTATCAGTAGTTCATTTCTTTTTACTGCAGAGTAGTATTTTATTGCCTGAACATACTATAATTTATCTAGTCACCAGAAGATAGACAGTTGGGTTGTTTCCATTTCTTTGGTTACCACGAATAAGAATGCTATGAACATTCATGTCAACTCTTTCAGTGAAAATACGTTTTTATTTCTTTTGGACTACTACCTTATAAAAGACTTTAAAGAATTACATTCAAACAACAAGACATATGGCAGTCTTATTTTTTTAATTAATTAATTAATTTGACAGAGAGAGAGAGAGAGAGAGAGATCACAAGTAGGCAGAGAGGCAGGCAGAGAGAGAGGGGGAAGCAGACTCCCCACTGAGCAGAAAGCCTGATGCAGAACTTGATCCCAGGACCCTAAGATCATGACCTGAGCTGAAGGCAGAGGCTTTAACTCACTGAGCCACCTAGGCACCCTGACGTATGGCAGTCTTAAAAGATATAATTTACTTTACATAAGTGAAAGGTCTGCCATTTATTCATTCTCAGGTAATTTTTTTTAGTGATTTTATTTCTATTTTATTTTAAGTAATATGTACACCCAATGTGGGGCCCAAAATTACAACCCCAAGTTCAAGAGTCATATCCTCTACTGACTTTGGCAGCCAGGTGCCCCTGAGGTAATCTTCTCTTAAAAAAACAAATAAGCAAAGCTAACTATATAAATAACTCCCACTTCTGCACATTGCATACAATTACCATAGAAAATTCACTCAAAGTTCTTCCCTCAATGATATAACTTGTACCTGTTACCCACTGGAAGTTTGGAGATACAATTAAGGAAACCTAAAACAATGTATCTGTTGTAAGATATGAAGGGATAAACAGAGTAGGAAATGTGAGTCGTTTTCAGAAAAGCCAATGTTTTAAATATACTAATTTAAAGAAATAATCCATGCTTGGTCACAGGCTGAGTAAGCACAGACTGCGGCCAGAGACCAGGGAGACAGGAGTGACTGACAGCTTTTCTCTGAAGGAACACTGAGGAGGGGAACCCCCCCACTCCCTCCCTGCTCCCAGCTCTCGGCTCCTCTGGGGCAGAGATTGGGAGGACACCATTTTCATTCTCATCCTCTAAAACTGCATGTGGAAAGCCTTCAGATAACAAAAGCTACCTGGAGCAAACCTGAGCAGATTACTTAGCCTGGCCCCCTGCAAGGGTGGTGCAATTCTGCCTGAGGCAAAGACATTTGAGAATCACTGCAACAGGCCCCTCCCCCAAATGATCAACAAAAACATCCAGCCAAGACCAACTTTACAGATCAATGAGAACTGCAAAACTAAAACGCTAGGGGAATACAGCACATAGAATTTATGGCTTTCCCTCATGATTCTTTAGTCTTTCAAAGTTAATATTTTTAACTTTATTTTTTCTTTTTCTATTCCTTTTTAAACATTTTTTCTTCTTTCCTTTTTCTTTCTTTCTTTTTTTGTAAGATTTTATTTACTGGGGCGCCTTGGTGGCTCAGTCGTTAAGCGTCTGCCTTCAGCTCAGGTCATGATCCTGGGGTTCTGGGATGGAGCCCGTATCGGGCAACCTGCTCAGTGGAAAGCCTGCTTCTCCCTCCCCTCCCCTCCCTGCTTGTGTTCCCTCTCTCGCCGTGTCTCTGTCCAGTAAATAAATTAAAAAAAAAAAAAAGATTCTTTTTATTTATTTGACAGAGACAGTGTTTTTTAAGTTTTATTTTTACAGCCATACTCCATCCCTTCATTGTGTTTACTCTTATTTTTGTATATATGTTTTCTTTCTTTAAAATTTTGGGAGGCAGTTTCTTCTAACAGACCAAAATACACCCAAAAATGTAATATGTGGCTCTGTTCTATTCACCAGCCTGATCATATGCTTTTTTTCCTTTCCTTTCCCCTGGTTGTGGGTATCTTCTGATTTGGTTAGTGTATATTTTTCTGGGGTCATTACCCTTTTAGCATTTTGTTCTCTCATTCATGTATTCTTCTCTGGACAAAATGACAAAATGGAAAAACTCACCTCAAAGCATAGAACATCCCGAGCTGAAGGCAGGGCTTTAACCCACTGAGCCACCCAGGCACCCCCCAGCTAGTATCTTTATAATCGTCATTCTGAACTCTAGTTCTGACATCTGATGTCCATGTTGATTAGGTCCCTGGCAGTTAGTACCTTATCATCTTAACAAAACAAATACACTTAAGAACTGATTTTGGTTTCATGAAGGGCCCGGGTCTCAGTCACAACAGATTTGTCAAGCCTGATTCTATCCATAACTCAGAAAGGACGGACAAATCAGCAAGAGTCCCTAAATAAGACATGAGAAAAATAAAAAAAAAATTTATGGAAATTCAGAGGAAGGGGAGATTATTTCCAGTTAGAGGTACTGAGGAGCAACATCAAAAAAAGACAACTTGATGCCCTTGAATGGGCAGAACTGGAACATGTGATAATGTATAACTTGGTACTACTTAGTGACATGCTTAAAATCTTTGTCTCAAATGAAGTTACAAAAGGCTGGGTATCTAAATGCAATGTGGTATATCTTGGGTTAGACCCTATAAAACAGAAAAAAGGATTGAGGAAGCCATACAACTTTTAAGAGTCTTAAGGAGTCAAAGGAAAAAGTAGAGACTGAGGAATAAAATCTTGGACTTTACTGGTATTAGAACATTGCCCACTTACCCTTTCTACTTCTTAAACAGCACAAAGAATAATAATTCCAATTCCAGGGAATCTAGTCAAGGAAACTCCCTAATAAAGCTTTTACCTTATGTAAAAAAGACGCCATAGAATTTTTAATTAGGAAAAAAATAGGAACAGTCTAAAGAGAAAAATAGTTAAGCAAAACTATTATCGGGATTTTCTCCATATTCCTACCAAGTCTACCGAACAAACTTCTTTAAGCCACACTTTCTTGCTGTTGCTTCTAGACAGACTTTGATATGGTTTCTCAATTATATATAACACATACTTCAATTACTATACTACTGATAAAGTACTTTAATAATTTGTTTCATAGTCCACATTATGAGAACCCTGAGAACAGAACCTAAGTATGTTCGCATGAGACTCCTTAGCACATAAAATTAGTAAATACACTCTGCAGAAATGAAACACTACATTATATAGGAGCCACACCTGGACAGTCCTCTAGTCCCACAGAGAACAAATCCAAATTTTCTGAAATCTGTACAATAAGCAGAAACTACAAATATCAGAAGACCTAAGGAACCACTACTAGCCCAGGGGGTAGCATATTTCCTATTAGAGGTTAGAGAGGTAGCTATATTACCCTGATAATATCACTGAGTAGAAGGTCTATTTTCATAGAAGGAGTATTAACAATATGACAGATCATTGTGACGCTAACATTGTCTACTATCTAAGAATCTAGGCTATGAAGTGATATGGCCCCACATCTGAGTCTTAGTTCTGCCTTAATTTCCACATCTATAAAATGAAGGTGAGAGCTCCCTCATAAACTTGTGAGGATTAAATGAGATGATGCATATAAAAGCTTGGCGTAGTGCCTGGCACATGGCAAATATTCAAAATTAATTTTTATTATTACCTCTGCAACTTCTTGCCTCTACTTATATCTGCTGATTCAGAAGGGAAGGAAAGACATATCCCCAAGACACCTGTGCAGCATCTGTAGAAACTGTGAAGTTAGAGAATAAAACATCACATCCTGGCAGCAGAGTTTACTTTTTATTACCAGTGACTGGGACTCTGGAGAAGAAAAATAAGTATAAAAAATTCAGAGACCTACTGGAGTAATTAATCCAAGTTACCACTGTGTTGAAGGTACCATGCTTTGTGTCAGAGCAAGACAGTAGCAGTAATAGTGATAATACTATTGTAATGATAGTGGCAGTAGTAATGTTTATAGAGCACTTCCTATGTGCCAGGTACTATATTTAAATGCATTTCATGTATTAACTCATTCAACCTATTAAGTCTTTGAAATAAGCATGTAGGCTGAAGAGTCCAACAGTTCTGGAGTTAAATCTTGTTCCTGCCATTAATGAGCAAGCTACCTCACTTCTCTGAGTGTTAGTTTCGTTGTATCTAACTGGGAGTGAGAACACCTAACCCACAGGGATAATGTGAGGACTGTTTGAGATAACAAACATAAAGTACCTATCATGTGCCAGATAACTAGCTGATACCCTAGTAGCTGTGTCTTTATTATTGCCATTAATATTATTATTACATCTGAGGGTCAAAAACTTCATTCTGCAGGCATGCACAGTAAAGTTCCCCCCCACAGTAAAAGGGGGACCTTTTTTCTTCCTTTCTGAGTTCCTCTTTCGCCCTTTTTTTTAATGGTAAGCATTCTATGATATTATTAAGCTTTTCTCAGAATGAACTATATATGAATACAAAGTAAAATATTATACAGATAAAAAGACCTTTAGACAAGCTTTAAAAGTTTTTTTTTCCCCCTCTAGGAACAGTAGTGGTGAAAATACTATGGTTCCTTCAAGTAAATAGTGCTGAAAAGAATGAAAATGGCATATGGCTGAGGGAATCTTCCAAAGAAACTACTCTACACAGCCATCCCCTGTTCTTTTCTCTGCCTTTTAAGGTCACAGTAACAGGATAGAAAATCTGGGACTCACACCATCTGTCCAGACAGTTCCATCACTGCTCATTTCTCTTGTTAAATAATCAGAACACTTCACACTTCCCAAACACTGCTACCATAAAGAGCAGTTAAAGCAGAATGAAAGAAATTCTTTCTATGCAGAAATGTAGTGGTTAGAAATGAACCATTCTTTTGAAGTTTGTACGTTTCAGATCATGTCAGTGAGAAGAAAGAAATTCAAGCCTTAGAAGGAAATTTAAGAATAACAGAATTATAATACTAGCTCTAGAAAGTATCTTTCTTAGAAAATAGGTGACATCCTCATATGAGTTCTCTAAGAATAGATCTGGCAGTTTAATATTGAGTTAATTACACAGGTATCTAATCTGTAAGTTTCTCATAAGACTAAGAAGAGAAATAATTTTCTTTACCCCTTTCCTACTAATATAGTGGTAGTAATAGAAGCCAATAATTACTTGGTACTTGAGACATCTTTAATTCTCTTCAAAATCCTTTTTGTGTATTAACTCACTTAATCCTTAAAGCCATTCCATGTAGCAATTTCTTTTATCATTCCCATTTTACACTTGAGGAGACTACGGCACAGAGAGGTTAAATAACCTGCCCAAGGTAATACAACTGGTAAGTATAAAGTTGGGATTCTAAAGCAAGCAGACTGGCTCCATCCCTTTAATATCTGTGCTACCCTATCCTACAGTTTTTAAAGAAGCCTCTAAACTACATATTAAATTAAGCTTTGTGTGTGTTTTTTAAAGGTTTACTTACTTATATCAAAGAAAGAGAGAGTGAGCACAAGAGACAGGGGCTGAGGGAGAGGGATAGAGAATCCCAAGCAGACTCCACGTTGAGTGTGGAGCCTGACACAGGACTCCATCTCATGACCCTGAGATCAAGACCTGAACTGAAACCAAGAGTTGGACACTCAACCAACTGAGCCACCCAGGCACCCCCAAATTCGGCTTCTTTATTATATTTGAATAAACAAACTACAGCTGAATGTCATAAACACTTACCCCCATTCACCTAGCCACGGTGAGAATGTCAATTATATATTCTTTAACTTATTAATTTCTGTCTTATATTCAGAGCTTACCCAGAATGAATGTGTTGTTGTCATAAAGCAAAATAATTTTTTACATTAGATAAAAGTTTCAAAGGATATGCTCTGGGGTCAATGTCAATTTGGGGATACTTTATGACTTTGAGAAAAAGGTTTGGATTACTCTCAAATCTCCAGAATTTAACCTTACATGAAGACACCTTGCCTTCAAATAAAGATTCAGCAATACCAAAAGGGTGTGTCGATATAACCAGGATAAACCAGTCTGAATATGGCATTTCTCTTCCATGTCACAGAACGCTCCCCACTCTGCCCAATGGCTCAAATTTATTCAATGATAGAGGCTCCAATTTCAGCTAGTACGTGAGGCAAATTTAAGCTTCTGCTCACGTAACATAATAATGATAGTAATGATAATAATCACTTTAGTAATCATAATAATAACAATGATAACCATAATTTACTCATAACTTAGTAAGTGCTAAGCATTATGCCATGTGCCTCATATCGTCAGGTGTATTAGGGAAGCAGTGGGGAGCAGTGGTTAAAGGACAGGCAGCTGTCTGAGTCCTTCAATTATTTGCTGTGTGGTCTTGAACAAACTACTTACATTCTCAGCCCCTCACAGAACACCTGCCTCCTAAGATTGTTTTGACGATTAGATGTATTAACACATGCAAAATATTCATAATAGTCAAAAGCACAGTAGTGCTATCCAAACTTAACAGACTAGGAGATTAATGTTCAGAGAAAAGCTAAAATTCACAAATAGGTTGGGGTGCAGCTAAGGACCCCAGCTCTGCCTGACTCCAAAACCCATGCTCTTTGGGTTCTCATTCCCATTCATTCACCACTCCTTCTCCTTTTCTTTCAGAATTAAGAATAGGTCAACTGCTTCATAAAGGAAAGCATTGTTACTTTAATGTCATTTTTGTCTTTTCTCATCAGACTTTTACTGTAGCAGCATTAAAAAAATGTTAAAAATGTCAATCTAACGTATTGTACTCCATCAATTCTGAGACATTTCCCCCACCCAAATTTTTCCATCTGTGAATCATGTGTCTTAGAATTATAATTGGCAGTATTTTTCCTTTCTGAGTAGCACATAAAATAATGGTGGATCTTACAATCCATATCATCTTACATTTGACAAAATATGGTAGCTGTTGCGCTCAATGAGTATGCTTTAAGGATCAGCCCTCGGTCATTGTTGAAGGCACATTCCAGAGCTTGCTGAGCATTCGTGGCCTCAGAGTTTGGTTCCAGGTCAGTTCACTTAAACTTCACTTCATCCTGACTATCTCCTTCCTAGGACTCTTACCCATTTCCATCAAATTAACAAGCTCCCATAACAAACTCCCATAACAAACTCCCATAACAACTAATCAGTGTTTTGGCTAAGGCTCTGGGCTTGGTTTTTGTGTTTCTTGTTTTGGTTTTCCCCTTCTGATGACTCAAGGGCTTCTAATCATAATGATTCTTCGGACTGAAGTCCCAGGGGCACTTCCTCCTCTTACACTGTCCTTATAAGTAGTCCATGCTTTCCAAACATAATTGGGCTTTATGGGTAAGCGGAGAAAGTATTAGCTAAGAGTGAAGCTGTGACAGTCTTTCATTTGTTTTTCACTTTCAGTTACTTCCTTATTTCTACCTTCTGAAGTTACTTCTCTAGCCCCTTTTATAAGTACTTATCTGGTTCATACTTAAATTTTTTTCCCGTTTTGGCCTGAGTGCCTCCATTCCACATATGGTCAGTCTCTTCATAGAAGAAAAAAATGTCGAGTTTTATATCATCTTTTCCTTGGAAAGATAGTTCCAAGCTGTCCTCTACCTAGGATGAAGATGAAAACCTTCACAGACTGAAATGAAGGAAATATATATTCTTAAAAAAAAAAAGACTTTGTTTTATAGAGAGAATACTGATTCTAAGATAATATGTTTTTTCAAGCTGGAACACGTCTGAAATTGGGACTTATCAGTAGCATGCCAACATTTGATTTCTTTCTTAAATGCATATAAAATAATGTTGCTTCTGACAATTAATGAAAACTCAGAGTAAATGATTTACAGTAGCTAAATTACCACTCTGCAGAACATTCTGTTCCTGAGACCCTTTCTGAATAAAGAAGGAAAGGAACCAAAGAAAAATGACTCCCTTTAATAATCAAGTAAAACCATTTGGAAATAAGTCTCTCATCTCAATCAATAATAAGTACATAAGTAAATGTGGCATCATAGAAACCCATCTATATTTCATAAGTCATTATATTATATGAAAAAAAAAAGTTAAAGATACAAAGAATTCTGAGAGCATTTCCCTAAAGAAAGTTAACCTACAAATAATTTTGTTCTCATTAGACTTGGTTCATCTGTCTTGTTATAGCAATAATCACATAATTATTATGTGGGTTTTTTTTCCCAATTAGACAGTGAACTCCTCAAGGATAAGTACTGTAACTTATTCATCTTTGTGTCCCAGGTGCAGAGTGCAGTGCCAGGGTGAAAGTGAGTATAAACATTTGCTGCATGCCTAGAGTTCAACTGCTTCAACTCTGACCTCTGGAAAATATTTTATTAAATTTTTTTTGTAAACTAGAATAATTACAATAAAGAAAGTAATTTTTCAGTGATTAAACATACTTCTACTTGCTTACCAGGACAACACCTTCCTGGGAACAATCAAATTAAGAGTAAGATGTAGTTTGAAAAAAAAAAAGAGTAAGATGTTTGCAAGGAATCATGGGCTTAGGGCATAAAAATCAAATTGTCTAAAAGGAGATTTCATTTAAGTCATGATGACCTATTCCTAGTTGAACTCTGAGAAAATTGCTAATAACCCAGAACATATGAAATAAATAAGAAATTCAAGTACTATTTGAAATGATTTTATATTTCTAACCCTTAGCTCCAAAGGACCATTTCATGTTGATAATGACAGGATACCTAAGTGAATATAAAATTAAGTGAGTTATGAGAAACAACATAACTTCAGGTAGGGTAGGTGAGATTCTTAATAATTATATTAATTTTACATTATATGGTTTATTAATTATATTGTTATCTAATATAATGGCAATAAATTCACCTTTAAGAGTTCAAGATCCTTTTCTCCTTCTCATTGTCAACAGTAAGTCAGATTTTATAGTTTCCTGAAATAGTGCAAAAGTCACATAACAAGTTTCTGCTGAGCTCATCCTGGCCAATATTGAGTGATACACATGTAATATTCTTAACCATCTCTGAGTTGTTTAATATAAACTTCACTTTTGAGACATGATACTTATGAAGTAAAGCAGATTTTTACTACTGACCTTCCCAAATTTGTGTTTGAGTGGAAGTCCTACATCCTGAAATGCTGAAATAATATCAGATTTATAATCTTGTATAAAAATTCCTAGGTCAACATCTTTACTATATGGAATAATGTTGCATTGCCGATACCACCCTAAAAATAAAAAAGAACAGAAACAAGAAAACTTTTTAAAAATTTAAGTTTGGAAAAAATTAGTCACTATTGTATGATCTTTGTAAGACTGGATTTTATTTCTTAAGGTATTTCTTAAGATTAGACTTACAGTGCTTTACCAAAAATATTTTTAAAAGATTAAATCCCAAACTAAAATCTGTGGTTATAAAAAGCCATCTGTTGAAGAACCTTCCTTTTTTTCTTTCTTTCTTTCTTTCCTTCATTTTTACTGTACTGAGCACTCAATATCCTCAAAAACTTTCATGATGTATCTTAATTTCTAAATAAATTATTAGCTTTAATAATGTTAACTAGGCCAGGCTGCCTGGGTGGTTCAGTCGGTTGGCTTGGGTAGGTCAGTTGGTTGGATATTTCAGCTCAGGTCATGATCTCAGGGCTGTAGTATTGAGTCCTGCATCAGGCTCCGCACTCCATGCAGAGTCTGCTTATCCCTCTCCCTCTGCTCCTCCCCTGCATTCTCTCTCTCTCTCAAATAAATAAATAAAATCTTAAAAAAAAAATGTTAACTGGGCCATCCATTAAAAAAATTAAATTACTTTTAAGAATGTTTTATCATAAACATAAATAAACTCTAATGATGAACTAATGATGAAGGCTGCCTTTAAGATATGCTAAAAAATATAATTTAATTCTTTTGCTTAACCAATATTCCTTTCCTGAGCAATAATTTGTAGAACTTAACAGCTCTGAATAGCTCATGTCTGATGTGTCATATAAAGATTTATTTATTTATTTATTTGAGAGAGAGAGAGTCTAAGTGTGGGGGGAGGAAGGAAGGAGGGAGAGGGAGAGAAGAAACTCAAGCAGACTCCCCACTGAGCACGGAGCCCAACGAAGGGCTCAATCTCAGGATCCTGAGATCATGTCTGAAACCAAGAGTCAGTCACTTAACTCCTGCACCACCAGGTGCCCCTGATGGGTCACGTAAAAAAGAGCAGTACCATCCTCAATTTTCAGCACATTGTCAATATCAAAAGATATTTCTAGGTATATTTACAATGTACCTACTACTCAATTAGGTGCTATAGTACTGTTCTAAAAAACCAAAATCTATACCTTAATAGTACTAAGGGCTCTTGGATCTCCCCTAGTATCCTTCTAATTCTTTCATCCAAATTATTCAGAAAGTATGTAAATGTCTATGATTGTCTTTATAGGCATTGCTATTGGGCAACACTGTTTGGCATTCTAAGCTTTAATTTCATTGTAACATAGATCTTTAGAAGTCTAGGATGGCGTCATATCTCTAGCTTGAGAAAAATCCACACTCCACATCCATCAAAGAATCATACACTATTAAAAATGGAATGCTCTTCGGGGCACCTGGGTGGCTCAGTCGATTAAGCATCTAACTCTTGATCAGCTCAAGTCTTGATCTCAGGGTCATGAGCCCTGAGTTGCGCTCCATGGTGTGTGGAGCCTACTTAAAAAAAAAAAAAAGGGAAGGCTCCTTAAATATCATCTCATCCAACTCCCTCGTTTTGCTCTTAAATGAAGAAAACCATGGGGCTAAAAATGCATAATAAATCATGACAAGTAATTAAGAAGTATTTCTGATGACATAGTTTATAACACCATCTTGCTCCAAAAAATTAAACCTTAAAGCATATATCACATACATGTGTGAGATATATTCTTTTCTCTTAGCTTACTCTTGGCTTACTCTGTCTATAAGCTTCATGACAGGATGAACACATGAATTTCCACAAAGTCTAACAAATAGGATAACAATATATCGCAGTTTACATCTGTCACACCAACATTATTAATGGCACTCCTTTTCACTCTCAAAAGTCTCTTGAATTGGACAATAAATTATATGGTAACATTATAAAAACAGAAGCAGAATTAATTTTGTATAAATAAAGTTATAATCAAGAAAGAATACAGTTATGACCAACTACAGTTATAAACAAGAGGGAATAAAAACAACAGAATTTAGATTCTAAAGAACTCTAAATTCTAAGAAACTTGATCTAATGTATAGTGGAAAGAGAGCCATAAATCTTTCTCTGATTCTAGCAGCATAAGGACTCTAGAAAAGTCTACATTTCCCCATCTCAGAATGAGTGGAACATGGTAAGGGAGTGATGTCCAATTGTGAGAGCATCAGTGGCCTGGAAAAGTCTTGTGGGAAGACCTTATGACACCCCTTCAGTCTTCCTTTCATTGGTGTGGTGTGTAAGTAAAGAAATAGAACAGAGGTTTTGTTTTTGTTTTTGTCTTTTAACGGCAGAACAATCTTTGGAATAGAAATAATAAAATGCTAATCCAAGGACTGCCGCAAGATCAAATATAGTCTACATGTTCTTACATAAGTTTTATACATGACTTACAGTTTTTGGAAAATACAACATGGCCTTCCTAACTCTCTTTTATGTTTCTGAAATTAATTTCTTTAAAGAAATCAATAAGTTCCTGCTCCATGCACTACGTTTATTGTGTCTGTAAGTATGACACTTCAAATCTCACTGATGTTTTGTCATCTTGAGCAGTCATCCCTAAAGCCAAAGAGGATGAAAAGACAAAAGGACAAATGTAAAGCAACAAGAATTTTACCTAGACAAGTTCCACTGCTCAGCCAGAACCGTATTCCCAATTTCTTTAATGTTTTGGCTGCTAGTTGCAGTAATTCCTTTGCATTCTTCCGAAAGGCCATAGCTTCCACAGTGTTATCATCAAGGTACTGCTACAGATATAACAAATAGTCAGCTATTATAGCCATTTCTAAATTGCTAGAAATATTTCTGTGACATCTAAATTAAATCGGAAATTAACCTCATAATATATATATATTTTTCTATTATTAAAAAATCAAGTTTCAGAGTTTCTTGTTAGTTGCACATCTATAAGACTACAGGAGCAGATTCTAGAGGAGACAAGTTAAAGGGGAAGGAGTATAATCAGGATTCCCAAAGGATTAGACTTACATTTTTATCAACTGCCTTCACATCACAATTTAGCAGACAGGGCAGTTAGGAGAAAAGAAGACTAATTCTGAGAGCTATAAGCATATCTGAACAAAATGCACTTAGTGACATTTTCATGATTCACTGATCCAATTGGTCTTTAGAGACTATAGAGTATAATAGAAAGAGCCTGGGATTTTGATTCAGATTATCTGTGGTCAAGCCTAGCCCCGCTTCTTTTTAGCTGTGATGCTGGGCATATCACCTTAGAAGAACACAAGCTCCATGAGGAAATTGACTTCATTTTATCACTTTATCTCCAGTGCCCAGAGCAGCACTGAACATCTGCTAAATGAGTAAGAGAATGAAAGAACAAGCCTTCTTAGATACGATTTCCTCATCAGTCACTAAAGGATAATAATTACGCTTTGTAGGATGGCTGTGAAGGTTTAATGAGACAATGAATGACTCATGAAAATGGCTATGAGTCATATAAAAATATTCATATAAAAACATGAAAATGGCTCATAAATTATGAAGCTCTATACAAATATTATCATTATCATTTACCTAGTCATGCTTTTCTAATTTTCTTCATTTTTAGGGTAGTCCAGACTGAGGAAAACACTATAAATTCTTTAGTGATGTTTCTCTGTCTATGGGTCAAAATCTAAACTTCTTTGCATAGCAGACAAAGACATTTGTGTTCTGGTCCCTAACTACTAGTCCAGCCTCATTGCCTCCCTCCTCACACTTCGTAACACAGTAATAACTTCTACCTCCCCAAATATACCACAACTTTTCAGGCCTCTGTGCCTTTATACATGTTTCCTTTATCTGAAGTGCTCTTGACTAACAAAAGCTTTCAGGCCTTGGTTCTGCCTTTTGAAAAACATCCCTTAATTTTCCTAGGAAGATGTATTTATTCTCCCAGTGCTACCCTTTTGTTCAACATTTAGGGAGCAAAGAATAATATTCGTCCTAGGTACAGACAAAGATGAAAGAATTTGTCCAATGAGTTTATAATAGTTACCACTTATATACACTTTCACTATACTTCTTATTTTAATTCACATTGTTGGTTTTATTTATATTTCTTCCACTAGGCTGTAAAGATGGTTCCTTGAGAGCATGTACTAAGCCTCCCCATCACTGTATGTACAAATTTGGAATGTACCTAATACATAATATGTGAGTATCACATAGTGATAAATGGGTAAATGAATAAATGACTAAGTCCTTCCTGCACTAGACCCTGCCTACAATGTCTTATAATACCCTGTCATTCTTTTACCATATAGCAGGAGAAAATATAGTTGCTGGAGAGACTCTAAGGATCTTAAGAAAAAAATTTCCCTAGGAAGAAAGTGGGATCCCAGAAGATAAATTGTCTTCTCTAGAACATACAAATTGTACAGGATCCCTTCAAGATGAAAACATTCTCAAAGCCATAGCTTCTCTTGGAACACATGGATGGAATGGGAGGCACATGTTCTTATCCTGGGTTTGGTGGAAAACACCGAAGACAAAGGATTTAGTCTATGCTCAGCCAATAATGACGGTGTAGCACGCTAAAGCTTCAATTTTTTTATTTATTAAAGGCAAATACTTGCCTTATTTCAAAGAGTGACTGAAAGGGTCAAATTAAGTAACAGATGTGAAAACTCTGTGCTTAATAAAAACATTACTCTGACAGTTATGTCCTACTGAGGCTGCCCCTGCATGGACATACTCCCACCTCTGATATACCTATCCTAGCATGACACTCCAAGAAATTCCATTTCTTAGAATTGACTCCACATATATTAAAGTGTATACATCTATAAACCTTTTGCATCTGTCAGGGATTTTAAAAATTGCAGTATGCATGTTTTTTTCTACTTAAAAATGTTTTATATCAATCTTGGGCTTATCACGCTTCTAGAAAAAGACAAAATCCTAATTTAAACATCATGTCCATTTGATCTTTGCTACTCAGGTAACCTTTCCCTGGGCTTCCCCAAAAATATATTTCCCCTGAAAATAATGTCGTAGAAGGTACCCACTTATTTTATAGATGAGTAAGTTAAGACTTAGAAAATTTTTCAAAGTCTCAGAGAAAAATTAGTAGAAGAAGGAGGATAACATAGCTTTGTAGATATCCCTAGGCCAGGTCTCCAGATAGTTCCATATTTCCCTCTGGTGTTTCACTGGAATTCAACAGATTGGACTGAAAGTCATTAATTATTTTTTGATGGTTACTGCTCAAACAAAATCAAGTTCAGGAAAATGTATATTACCCTGCTTCTAAACTTCTTGGTAGATTGAGAAAATAAAAGTAAATAAAGTAAGTCAAGAGAACATTTCTTCTCTTCCTCCTCCTCCCTTCCTGAATTATTCAACACTAGAACTATTAGGAAAGGCAGAGCAAGAAAAGGCACATGGCTGGCCTGGTATGGGTATCAGAACCTTAGCAAGTGGTGGAGAAATCCACATGGAGGGGACAGCCCCTCCGTGTCCAGTGTGGGCAGTCAGAGCCTGAGCAGTTTGAGAAGCGTGTCCACAGATGGGGGCAGCCCAGGGTGAGATTAGCAACATTCGAGCAGGGTGAGGACAGCAACCATATGGGAGAGAGGACAGAAGCAATGATAGGAGATCGAACAAATAAGCAAATATATTAATAATAATAGGAGGCAAGTTTCTCATTGTTTGAGAAGGGAGTCACAAATAAGGAAACAAACCCTATGCTGTTTAACTGAAACATGAAGTAGGTGGATTGGCTATATCAATGTGAATTCATGGATCTTGATAGATAGACAGATATAGAAATAAGTACACACACACATACACACTGTCACTGAGAGGGCCTGTGTGCAACAAAACCCACGTAGCAATGAGCACATTTGGCATCCAAACTTTGGCTTCTAAAAGGAACCAGGACTTGGAGAAATGGCTGATTCCAGTGTTGTTGCAGGGAAATTACAAGATGGACCTAGAGCATCTTGTTCCAAAGAGCAAAAAAGTACTCAAAATATAATGAACACATGCTAAAAAGACACGAAACCATCATGAAGAGGTTCCTACTGGCCAAAAAGGGAACAATTTGAGGATCAAAGTAAATAATGAAAATAAAGGGAGCATCTGGCTGGTTCGGTCAGAAGGGCATGTGACTCTTGATCTCTGGGTTGTGAGTTCAAGCCTCACATTGGGTGTAAAGACTACTAAAAAAAAAAAAAGAATTAATTAATTAAAAAAAAGAAAAGAACGACTATAACCTATTGAATAAAATAGGGAACCATGAGTTCAGACTGATGTAAACAAATAAACTGAAAGATTGCTAAGGATATGGACAATTACTTCTTAAGAGAGAGAAAGTACATGCAAAAGTAGTGGGGGGAAGAGGAGGGGTAGAGAGAGGGAGAGAATCTTAAGCAGGCTACATGCCCAGCACAGAGCCTGATGTGGGGCCCAATCTCATGACCCTGAGATCATGACCTGAGCCAAAATCAAGAGTCCAACACTTCACTGACTGGGCTACCCAGGAGCCTCAGGATATTGACAATATTTACCTTGTTTTAAAGTACCTTTGGGGCACCTAGACAGCTCAGTTGTCTGGTTGAGCTTCTGACTGATTTCAGCTCCCGTCACAATCTCATGGCTCATGAGATGGAGCTCCATGACGGGCTCCATGCTCAACAGGAGCCTGCTTGGGAGTCTCTCTTTCTCCCTCTGCCCTCAGGCATGCCCCCTCTCTCTCTCTCAAATAAATTAACCTTTAAAAAAGATTCATACCAAATTCTTCTTAGTTACAAAGGAAAAAACAGAAACTTCACAGGGGTGAAGCTAGAGATACCACTTTAATCAAGTGATCAATGTGAATATCAACAGTAATGGGACAAATCACAACCATGCAGCACCCGATAGGATGTAACGAGAAGAGCACAAAATCACTTCTGTATTATTCCTACTACAGGTATATTACTTGAGGAAAAACCAGACAAATCTCTAACAAGGGACAATTTACAAAATATCTGGCCCGTAATCTTCAAAAGCATCAAAGTCATAAGAGTTAAAAAAAAAGGACTATGAAATCATTCCAGACTGGAGAAAACTAAGGAGAGAAAAATGAAATACAGAGGGGGCCCTGCAGCTCAGTCGGTTAAGTTACTGACTCTTGATTTCAGCCCTGGTCATATCAGGGCCTTGAGATCAAGCGCTGGGTCAGGTTCCACACTCAGTGCAGTGTCTGCTTGGGATTCTCTTTCTCCCTCTCCCTTTACCCCCTCCCAACTCACATTCTCTATCTCTCCCTAAAATAAATAAAATCTTTAAAAAAAGAGAGGGGGAAAAAGAAAGATTAACTACAACATGTGATTCTAAATCCTTTTATCATATTTTACTCTGAACAGATCCTTTTATTACATAGCAAAACTTGAATTGGATTAAATGGTGATAATCTATGTGTTAACTTCTTGATTTTTTTTTTACTAAGACAATGTAGGACAATTGTCCTTGTTTTGAGAAAATACTAAATTATTTGAGGTTGTAGGCTATACAGTCACCAACTTACTCCCAAATGGTTCAGGAAAAAATTATTTGTAATTTATTTATAACTTTCCTGAAAGTTTGAGAATGTTTCCAAAAAAAATATTAGAAATAGAAAGTAAGAGGTTGTTTTATGAGCTCTATTAGATTAGTTAATTGCTTGTTTTACACCAGGCATTATATTTCAGACTATTTGGTGCCATCAAGTGTTCAAAGTTATATATGCTCACTTCAATTTGAAAACTGACCCCCCTGGTACTTTTAAACAAATGAAACATTTAAGAGACTAAGAATAAAGAGTTATCAACCTAAACAGGTACCCTACATCAGTAATATCAATACAATAGCAAAAGAGAAAAGCAAATTAGAAATAACAGTATATCTTACTGCAAGCGAAGGACACACAGGATCCTACTATAAATATAAACCTCCAGACAGGATTACAGTCTCCAGTATGATTGTACTTTACACCAAAACTATGAGGCTATATATGATAAGCCCTCTGAGCATCTGTCATTCATATTCTTTAGTATATGTGCTGCCGAAGGGAGCACTGTCATTCATATTCTTTACTCAAATGCTGATTGAGGGGGCGCCTGGATGGCTCAGTGGGTTAAAGCCTCTGTCTTCGGCTCAGGTCATGATCTCAGGGTCCTGGGATCAAGCCCCTCAGTGGGCTCTCTGCTCAGAGGGGAGCCTGCGTCCCCCCTCTCTCTGCCCGCCTCTGCCTACTTGTGATCTCTCTCTCTCTCTCTGTCAAATAAATAAATAAAATCTTTAAAAAAATGCTGATTGAGAGCTTGACTGAAAATTTCAAAAGAATGAAAATAATTTAAAAATTTGGTACTATCCTAATGATGTACCAATATTTTGAAGCATTTCATATTTAATACTGCTTTCTCACAAAAAACAACAAAATGAGTCTGGGCAAATACTTGCTAGGTAATGGAGTAGTCCTAATAAGTGTCATTAAAAAAAATCATTTGATTCAGATAAGCACCTTATTCTCTATACATTTTTCCATAATTCTAGGATCCTTTCTTTGTTCCAGATGCTGTTCTAGATACTGGGGCTGCAGAGGTGAATAAAGTAAGATGCCTGCCATTAATAAGTTCATATCATCTAGTAGAAGGACAAGACATAGATTCACAATTCACTGTGATAAGAGCTTTGACAGAGGTGGCAACCAGAACAAACTCCCTTAAGGCCAGAAGAGTGAACGGTCAAGTCCAAGCACCAGGCTGCATCTCCTCTGTGTCTTGTCATTATTATGTGATAAATGATGATCAACACTTGCCTATGAGAGTAGGCCTATCCACAGATGCCAGCTTTTCAACCATGGGGCTGACTGGGTATGTTTCACAGCTCCACAATTAGAGATTTAAGGGGACTAGACTGGGAAGACCCACCAGGAAAGCTGGCTGGCCTCGGTCCAGGGGGATAACACAGCCTACCAGAAAAACCTTGCATTTGTGGGTGTGGGGCACTTGGCCAATGATGACAGAACTGGTACTTCATTTCCCCATTCCACCCCTGTCCATGTGTCTACATTTCTTGAAAGGGAATCCCAGAAGTTAAGGGCAAGGAGAAGGATTAGGGTATCAAAACCCCTCCATAAATCTGTTTTTACTGTATTTCTGTTTCAAGTCATATCGTAGAGCTGAACCTTCATGTCTCTCAAAATCATCTTTACATCCCCAGGGTCAGCAGAGTGCCTGGGAAACAGGCTTTCAATAAATGTTTATTGAATTGAAAGCTACAGCAGCAGAATAAAGTAAAGTTCAAAAAGCACTGGTCTCTGTGTAGCATTTACCTTCAAAAACCTTCATAAACACCAAAAAAAATCATATTCATTACCAACCCTAAGACAAAAACTGTATTTTCCATGGAATCTTTTCCAAATCTACATGCTCTATCTTCTACAGTGGCTTCATCCTAATGGGTGGCTTCAAGAACACACCACCTTTGAAAAGGCATATAGCGTATCCCAACTGAAAGCAGAGGCCAGTGCTAAACCTACCAAAAATCTATCCAAACAAAACAATGTCTCCATAAACATCACACCATTCAACTAGGGAAGAAATAGTTTCCTAAGGTTAATGTTTAATCTACTTTAGGGCACCTGGGTGGCTCAGTTGGTGAAGCGCCTGCCTTCAGCTCAGATCATGACCCTGTGGTCCTGGATCAAGTCCCGCACTGGGCTCCCTGTTCAGTGGGAACTCTGCTTCTCCCTCTGCCCCTCTCCCTGGTTGTGCTCATGCTCTCTCACAAAAATAAATAAATAAATAAATCTTTAATCTACTTAAAAATTAAAATAATTTAGAAGATGAATCAAAAAAGATGTTTTCTTACTGATTTTCTGTAAGTCCCTTCATTTCCTACCCCTCCCCAGAAACATTAAAAATAAACACATCTCCTTTAATTTGAAAAGTACAACATTTGATTATTTCTAACCTGAAAGAATGCTCTAGCTTCTTTATACCTACACTCAATAAACCTAGAGTGTGGTATTTCTTCTAGAAAGTGCACTGGATCTTTTGGGATGAAAACTTCTAGTCCATCAACAGTAATTTGTTGCAACTCTGGCCTGAAAACAAAAGTTAAGATTCATTACAAGGACTTAACCCCGAAAACTGGCAGCCTTTTCAAAATACACAACATAAGTAAAACAGCTAAATATCAAGCATATTTTCCTCAGTTACCTCTGAGGTCACTTTTTAAGATCTACTTTCTCAGCAACTTTCAAATATATAATACAGCACTGATAGCTATAGTCCCCACACTGTAAATTACATCCCCAGAACTTATTTATCTTATAACTGGAAGTCTGTACCTTTTGACCATGTTTACTATGTAAGCATATATCCATGAACATACTTTCTCCTCTGCTTGCACTTTTTATAAATATAATCAAGAGTTGTATTATTTTACATCTTGCTTCTGTCACTCAACATTGTAGAACTCATCTTTATTGTTACACAGAGCACTAATTTATTCATTTCCATGCTCTACAATATTTCATTGTATGAATATACAATGTTTGGCGGCATTGAGAACAATGTTGTTATGAACATTCTTATACCTATCTCCTGATGAACATGTCCACGAATTTCTTCCTGTTGAATATTAACATTTCAAAACTGGTTTGTGTGAATTACATATTAGATTTAATTACTAAGTGTAAACAAAGAATAAGAATTCATGACTGGACAATAGAGGTTTCAGAACTCCTCTTTAGATCCGAAATTTACCTGTCAAAAGCTCCAGGATAACGACCAAACTGTAACTTTCGAAAAGGAACAAATTTTCTATCCATGTGTCCTTTGAGTCGTAAATGGCCATGCCAGAGGTAGTTGCCACTCCTCTCATGAAAGACCACCAAGTGGATGGCATGACTGGTCAATCTGCAGATGTAGTGCAGGGGAATTTCAGTTCCAGAAAGTGAGTCTATCCCATCTAGCCGGGGATCTTTGCTCTCAATCTTTAGGCATTGAAATCCCATATTTTCAGCTATCCGAAACCAGCCTTCCTAAAACCAAAGAAACAGCAAGTTTAAATATTTAAAACCAAATATTAGTAGCAAAACTAAAGTCATTCTTACACCGAATTAAGCCACACATACTTTTTGCTAATCTGCTCTTTGCCAAATCTTTGCCAGATTTCAAACTAAGGGTGGCAAGAGGGAAGGTGGTGGTGGGAGAATAAAGGAGAATACCAAAAGGGAAACTACGTAGCTTGGTGGACATGTTCAAAGACTCTTTTTACGCAAATTAATACCAACTTCTTCCTTGGAAAGAGAACGCTCAGGTTAGTGTTCTCTGGTTAATATCTATAAAGTAAATGTTAATATAAGGATAACACTTAAAATAAAACTTGTAATTTTCAATTTAATTTCTATTAATCTCTATCTTCAAAAGTGCTTTATGGGGTGCCTGGGTGGCTCAGTCATTAAGCATCTGCCTCTGGCTCAGGTTGTAATCCCAGGGTCCTGGGATCGAGCCCTGCATCAGGCTCCCTGCTTCGCAGGGGGCCTGCTTCTCCCTCTCCCGCTCCCCTAGCTTGTGTTCCCTCTCTCACTGTGTCTCTCTCTGTCAAATAAATAAAGAAAATCTTTTTTTTTTTTTAAAAAGAAAGTGCTTCAAAAGAGTACTTTCTTCTCATAGTTTATATCCCAGCACCTTCAACTGCTACTTCAACAGAAGTTCACCATAATGGAAATCATTAGAAAACAGACTGAGACATACTATAAAACAAAGTGTATTTTCCAACATTATTAGTTATGGTATAAATCTCATGTAACAAGATTAATCTATATAGATTTTTAATTCTAATATCAACAGCCAGTGCTATGGATGATTAAATAGTATTAATTATTGAGAACACCTGAGATTTTAACAGGACTTTATAATTTCCAAGCAACTTTTATAAGCATCATGGTATTTACACATGACATCCATCTTATAAAATAAGTAGCAAGGTATACTAGATTAAAAAACAGACTCATAGAAGTCTAAAAAAACAAAATTAATAAAGGCAAAGCCAGTGCCAGCATTTAGGTCTTATCCAACTAAATCTAAAAGCTGGTATAGCTTTATTATCCTATGGTGAAAACCACCATTTTATGAAGCACGGTCATAAGAAAAAGCTTCCACAGGTTTTCAGTGTCTCGTATGAACAAAGACCAACAAACATTGTGCCTGTGTCACAAAACTAAATAAAATAAATAACCATAACAAAAAATAACACCTAATATGAAGGGAGTCAGAAAAATAAAATGCAGCAGGGAGCAAACAACTAAACAAAACTCAAAAAACATGAAAATCTAAAGAGCAAAAAAGACAAAACTGCACCTTTGAAACAAGAATCCTACTACAAGAAAGAGTACGCAAAACTTTTAGAAAAATATAAAAATTTTGCGCAAGAATATGAAGGAAATCAATGGTACTGTTAAAGATTTTGTCTAAAAGTACAACAGTTATAAAAAAGAGATGAGAAATCATAGAACAAATGAGAAATCATAGAACAAAGGTAAGAAAATGAGAGAATCAATTCTGGAAGTCCAACATCCAAGTAATAAAATATTCTTTCTTTAGAAAGAAAGAACACTTTTAATTAATACTATCCTGGGGGAGAGGGAGTCCTACCTAAATCAATAACACAAGAAAAATAAATTAGATGTAAGGGCTGGAAAGGAAGACACTAAAATGTCTATTTGTGCAGAAAATACAACCATCTACATTCAAAGAAAGAGGAGGAATGGGGTGAGGAAAGGAGAATGAAAGGAAGAAACTTTGGAGTTTATCTATACAGTGCAGAGTTCATAACAGTAGCTGGGAAATATCATCAATGCACAAAAATCAACAGCATTCTCATTACCTGTAATAATGAATTGGAAAAGGAAGAGGAAAAGTATCTACATTACCCACCAACCTCACCCCTCACCCACATATACACACCCCCACACCCCCACACAAAACCATAAGGTAGCATGGAATAAATCTTATCAAAAATGTGCAAAATATGGAGCACATGAGTAGCTCAGTTGGTCAAGTGTCCACTCTTGGTTTCAGCTCAGGTCATGATCTTAGGGTTGTGGGATTGAGCCCCACCTTGGGCTTCACACTCAGTGTGGAATCTCCTTGAGATGTTCTCTCTCCTCCTCCCTCTGCCCCTCCCCCAACTTGTGTGCACAATCTCTCTCAATAAATAAATACATAAATGAAAGCTTTTTTTTAAATGTTAGAAAAATTACACTATTCTGTTAAAGCTCATCAAAGGACCTGAATGAAGGAGGTATATTCATGTTCATGGTTAAAAAATCTTAGTATTTTAACAATGTCAAGAAACCTTTCATGTTTTTGCTTTCTCAGACTAGTCTGGATAATGAGACACATGGCCCAGGCACCTCCACTGCCCCATCTGACAGCCAGACATCCCAAAGAAGCAGAGCTGCCTAGCTGACTGGAAACTGAGCTTAGCTGAGATCAGAAGAACTGCCCAGCTAAATGCCACCTAAATCACTGTCACAGAATCATGAGCTATACAGTGAGGATTGTCATTTAAGCCACTACATTTTAGGGTGATTTGTTACACAGGAGAAGCTAACTGCTATCTAAGTCAAATTAGAAATCAAATATGCAGGTAAAAAGGAACATTTCCAGACAGCAAGGTTTCAACCTTCCATTCACCCCTTCTCAGAAGGGAATGCCTAAAATGTTGTGAAGGGGAGTTACAAAACAGTAGCTGCACAGGAGATCGGTCTGCATTAGAGCAAAAAGACCCAGAATTCTAGGAGGGATGTCTCCAAGGGCAAAAAAATGAAACTGAGAGATTACCCAATGTGCTAGATCCTATTGAGAGTGTCATGTTTCTATTACAGTTTTTACACATATTATTAATAGACACATAGAAAACTAGCAAACAGAAGAGGAGAAAAAAAGAGCAACTAATGAATTACTGAACACAACAAAAACTTATGATGTACTATATGCTGGCAAACTGAACATAATGAAAAATAAAAGAGTTGCATAAGAAAAGGAATATAATGAGATTAAATAAGGTAGCCAGCATCTATGTGATTATATATTCATAAGGTCAATACTATTTATTTATTTATTTATTTTAAGATTTTATTTATCTGACAGAGAGAGAGAGAGAGATCACAAGCAGGCAGAGAGGCAGGCAGAGAGAGAGAGGGGGAAGCAGGCTCCCTGCTGAGCACAGAGCCCAATGTGGGGCTCGATCCCACGACCCTGAGATCATGACCTGAGCTGAAGGCAAAGGCTTTAACCCACTGAGGCACCCAGGCACCTCCATACTACCAATTTAACTACAAAATGTGATATAGTCATTTTAAGATAATGATAGAAGACAAAGAGTGAGTATGTGTATATATGAAGACAAAAATAGATATGAGCTAAGTTCTCACAACTTATAAACTAAATTGAAATATTAAAATATGAAAAATTTATCATTGAAACATGTAATGTTAACATGAAATTTTTATGGAATATTAAATATGGAATATTAAAAATAGAAGAAGAAACATTTCATTTATAAATATGAAAATAAGCAAGGTAGAAAGAGTTGAGAGTGGCTGACTCTAGGAGTAGAAATAAGGGATGAGGAGAGAAGAGCAGATACTGCTCTTTTTCCTTATGAGTTCTGCATTACTATCAGACTTTTAAAACTTAGGACTGGTATTATTTTAATTAAAATATAAAAATTAAATTTAAAGTATCATATCCTAACTTCTCCACAAGTTTAAATATTTTAAAAATATAAAATTGGGAAGAAAGAAAAAAATATGCCAACAAAAATCATGTACTTAAATGTACACTTTGTCCCATCACGCCCATCACTGCCTGGAAAGAAACTGTAGACCAGAAAAAAGTCAAAGCCCAGTCTCTTGAGGCCCTGTGTAAGAGCCGGGGCAATCAACGAAACATGCCGCTTGTACTGCCTTCCCAGCATCACCCTGGAGCATAAGCCTACCTATCAGGGGTCAACATAACTAAAACAGATCCCACTGCCAGAGCTGGTGCAACTCTATCATGGGTGGCTGACTAACTACTTAAATTCTTTTAATATGATGCTAATTTTCTCACTCTCATTCGAATAACTCCTCAGAATGAAAAATAGTGAAACTGGGTAGTTAGAGGTATTCCAAATAAAGAAGTAAGCAAATTTTTGGCATGTTTGGGCAACTTTTGCCTGTAATCATTAAACAGGATGGAAATATAAGTTTGAATTTTGGGATACACTTAAAAGCATTCCATCTGAGTATCAAACAAGTACTGCACACTTACAGAATGGAAAGAGTAGTGTAGTGCTACAGATTAGTGATATTGCCCTCAGAAACCTGATGTGGCAGATAGTGAATATTCATTACCAGATCCCTTCCTGCTTGCCTGCCTACATTGTTGGAAATCCTAATTATTTGTCTTTTTAGCTTGTTTTATAAGAAGACATATGAGTCTAGTTCTGGACAGTGAGTTATAAAGCAGTCTATCAGAGCTTTTGAGAAAAATTTCTGCTTCAAAGGATGAATAGTGTCACCAACCATTCCTCTCATCTTCCTGCCTTAAACATGGATATGATGCATGGGAACCATGACAGCTATCTTGTAATGATGAGAAAAATGAAGAAAGAACTTCAGAGATGCTAGCCCTAACATCAGTGGGCAGTTGAACTAATACCAACGGCACCAATCTTTCAATCTTTTCTTACACACAAAAAATAAGTCCCCTATTATTAAGCCATTATTAAGTGTCTTCTGTTACTTATTGCTGAAAATATTCCCAATACAATGTATAAAAAGCTTTAAAGATTTTTTGAAATGTTTTACTTTTTAAACTGGTTTAATCCCACACTAATTTGTAAAAGACACATTCTGTTATCTGAAAGCTAATCATCTTACCTCATTCTTCCACAGATGATACCGCAGTGCAAACGCAGTAAAGTCTCTTGGAACACAGAAAAACTTGCATTCTGAAGTGGAGTCATGAGAAGTATTTTTGACTTGTTCAAAGTCTTTATTAATCAACTCCAGAATCAAAGGATCAATAAGGAACACTGGTACATTTTGGCTGGATGTTAGCATAATAAATTTTTTAACTGCACGCTGTTTGAGAGGAAAAGAATCCCCTTAAATCTTCTAAACCATACAATTTACCTTATTAAATTTTTATAAATTTTATAAGAATATATATGTATACATATATTTCACTCAGTAGATTTATAATACAAGGTAAAATATGCTATAGCAAAAATATATGCAACACACTATAAAGTAGAGAACAGTAAGTTACTAATTAATTGTACATCAAAAGAATAACAAAATCTTCACAGGGGAAGTCGTATCCAAAATGAAAACTTTGGGCTTACAAATTATTCCCTTTGTATTAACTAAATCTTTTTGAGCCAACGTGGGAGAGGAAATACCAGATGTCAGTTTTTAAAAATTGGTCATGTCGAACTTTTCAAAATTAAAAATCAATTGTATGTGTCACTTTTCTTCACAATTTAATATTGCTTAATAATCTTTCTAAGCAAAAGATTCAAACTAAAATATATTGCTGCTTGATTATTCCCATATATAGTTTGATTTTCAAGTAATAATATAATATTTTAAAATATAATTCTTTAAGGCAGTAGTAGAGTCCCCTACTGAAAATACAAATTTCAGAATTAGAATAGAAACACAAAAATGACACTCAAGAGTAAGTAACACCAAAGAGCAGCAAAGATAAATAGAATAACCGGTATACATCACTGCTTAAGAGCATACTTTAATGAAAGTAATAATCATTTCAAATGGATGTATGCCATAAAAAAGGTGCCTCATAGAATTAAGGGTAAACCCTTACTCACAAAATCTGAAGAAATAAATAAAATATATACAAGATAACAGATAGGATATTAAGAATTTTAAGGATAGGGGCACCTGGGTGGCTCAGTGGGTTAAAGCCTCTGCCTTCGGCTCAGGTCATGATCCCAGAGTCCTGGGATCCAGCCCCGCATCAGGCTCTCTGCTCAGCAAGGAGCCTGCTTCCCCTTCTCTCTGCCTACTTGTGATCTCTCTCTCTCTCTGTCAAACAAATAAATAAATAATCTTTAAAAAAAAAAGAATTTTAAGGATAAAAAGAATGACCATAAGAGACTCTCAACTAGAGGAAACAAACTGAAGATTGCTGGAGGGGAGGTGGGTATGGATACGGGTAACTAGGTGATAAGCATTAAGGAGAGCATTTGATGTAATGAGCACTGGGTGTTATATGCAACTAATGAATCACTAAATTCTATCCCCTGAAACTAATAATATACTAGGAGTTAACTAAGTTGAGTTTATTTTTTTATTAAAGATTTTTATTTGACAGAGACATTAAGAGAGGGAACACAAGCAGGGGGAGTGGGAGAGGAAGAAGCAGGCTTCCTGCTGAGCAGGAAATCCAATATGGGGTTCAATTCCCAGACCCTGGGACCATGACCTGAGCCAAAGGCAGATGCCCGATAACTGAGACACCCAGGTGCCTCAACTAAATTGAACTTAAATAAAAAATGAGATAAAGTTAGTAGAAAGTCTCTTATCATTTGTTTTTAGTGCTGAGTATGCAAATACCAAAACTACAATAATCTGTGCTCTAGAGGAGTTTATTATCTCCTTAGTGTCTCTTAGTGGGAGAAACAACTAAGTAAAACAATTTCATGCTAAAAGATTCAAAAACTTAGATAAAATGGACAAATTTCTTTAAAAACACAATTAACAAATTACAAGATGAAACAGAACGTCTGAATTGCCCTATATCTATTACCAAAATTGAATTTATACATATATATGTATTTGTTATACATATATATGTATTTCTTATACATATATATGTATTTGTTATATATCAAAACAATAGCAACAACAAGAAAAAACTCCAGACTCTGATGGTTCCCAGGTAAATTCTATCAAAAATTTAAGGAATAATAGCAATTCTACAAAATTTATCAGAAAACTGAGCAGGGAGGAATCTTTTCTTACTGTTATGAGGCCAGTGTAATCCTAATACCAAAACCTAACAAAAATATTACAAAAAAGAAAATTATAAACCACTATCAAGATACTAGAAAGACATGGGTGCCTGGGTGGCTCAGTGGGTTAAAGCCTCTGCCTTCGGCTCAGGTCATAATCTCAGGGTCCTGAGATCGAGCCCCATGTCGGGCTCTCTGCTCGGCAGGGAGCCTGCTTACCCCTCTCTGGCTGCCTCTCTGCCTGTTTGTGATCTCTCTCTCTCTCTGTCAAATAAATAAATAAGATCTTAAAAAAAAAAAAAAAGATACTTGAAAATTAATTCCAGTAGTTTAAAAAAAAGAAGACCAAAAAAAGTAAATATCCTGACCAAGTAGGGTTTATCCCAGAAATGAAAGGTTAGTTTAGAATTTGAAAATCAACGAAATTCACCATATCAAAAGAATAAAGGGGGGAAAACCTTATGATAATTTCAATACAGAAAAAGTATTTGACAAAATTCAATATGTAGTCATGATTAAAACCTCTCAGCAAACCAGGAATAGGATATTTTCTCAATTTGATAAAGAGTATGAACAAAAAATCTGTTTGTGGGTTGTAGTTTTTAAATATTCTTGATACCCTGTCTTTTGTCCGATACATGTTTTACAAATATTTTCTCCTCCATGGCATTTCTATTCATTTTCTTAATGGTATCTTTTGAGGAGTAGAAGTCTTAAATTTTGATATTCTAATTTATCATTTTTTTTTCTTTTATGGTTATTGCTATCTGTGCTTTACACTAGGAAAATAAAAGAAATGATTTTGGAAGAAAGATGATTTCAGTAGGCACCAGCACATATAAGGTGCTTAATAAATGTTTGTTGAATGAATCTCTTTCTTCAGCTTAGTGTTAAATACATGATGTTAAAAACATGATGAACAGGTTTATGGCTTCATTACAATTATTGATATAAATACAGATTAGGGCAGGGTGAGAAGAGATTCTCTAACTCACCTAAATATGCCTTCCAGGTTGTTATCAATGCAATCATCAATGCTCCATGGAAACAGATGTCCAATTGATTCTAAATTCAATTACTTCTAAATAAACATGACTATTACCATCTGACCTTCATTTTGTTTGCAAGAAAGAAAAATGTCTTGTTGAAAACAGGGTATACTAAGACTGTAATAGCCTAGTCATCTAGAAGGGCTTGGTGGGACTTGTTCTTAGTGAAAGGCTAGCTCCTAATAATCATTCCCTTTCCTGAGCCGCCTGGGTGGTTCAGTGAGTTAAAGCCTCTGCCTTCGGCTCAGGTCATGATCTCAGGGTCCTGGGCTCAGGTCATGATCTCAGGGTCCTGGGATCGAGCCCCGCATCTGGCTCTCTGCTCAGCAGGGAACCCACTTTCCCCTCTCTCTCTCCCTACCTCTCTGCCTACTTGTGACCTCTCTCTCTCTCTGTCAAAAAAATAAATTTTTTTTTAAAAAATCATTCCCTTTCCTAAGTGCTCTCAAGTTATCTGTTTAATAATTCGTTCTAGAATTTTATCAGGGCTCAGTATCATACTTACTGATCAGATTTCACTTTTCCTTCCCTTTAAAATACTATTACAAAAGTATTTTAGTACTTCTCCCCTTCCACATGATTCTGCAACTATAACGACTGATTCTTAGGACCATGCAATGTAATTAATGAAGAGAACTCACTGAATGTAGTGTCTGTTCTTTAATTTTTGCTCATTTATCTTGGAAGTAAACTTTTTTTTTTAGACTTGTTTCTGCTATTTTTATTTTTCAGCTTATCTGATTTTCAAGTTACATTTCTTTTTTGCCCCCCAAATATGTTTCTTTTATTTTTTCAGTGTTACAAGATTAACTGTTCATGCACCATACCCAGTGCTCCATGCAAGGCGTGTCTTCTCAATACCCACCACCAGGCTTGCCCAACCCCTTACTCCCTCCCCTCCAAAACTCTCAGTAAGTAAACCCTTTTAAAAAAAAAATCCATTATTTTCTCCCACCTCAGGATCTTTCCCTGAATGAAAAAGATAGGGCTTCCTATTCTCCTGCTATGTTAAATAAATTAAAAGTTCATCTTGATACTTCATAGTTGAGGAGCCTGGTATAGGATATCCCAGACTTTACTTTTTAGATAGTAGTTCAAAACCAATTGTTGCCAGCAATGACCTAAAATTATTACTATTTCATTGCTGCTTCATGATTTTGAAAACCTACTTTCTATCATAGAAGCTTCATGTTTGGTTAAAGAGATGCCAAAGACTGAAGTCATCCACAAGAAATAACTGGTCATATCCAAAATATATACTAACAGGATAAATGTAATTTTTTATTAGTAACTAGTAACCTAGCATCCTTTTTCATTCTAAATTTGCCTAGAAAAAAGGTAAGAAAACATATTTTTATAAATGCATAGGTTCTGAAATTTATAAATCAAAAGAGGGATATATCGTACATACTGCTAGCTTTCCTTATCTTGAAAAGGAAACCAGCTGAATTGATTTTTATTCCTAATCATTACTGTCCTTTATTCATAGTTCAATTCTGATTCATATATTTTTTCATTTGGGGATGTACCATAGTTCAGTGAGTGAGAATTTTGAAAGCAAATACTTAGAATCTGGATTCAGTCACTTATTAACCAACTAACCTTAAACCCTTTAAGTGAACTGAGGATAACAATATGTACTGACTTCATATAGTGTCCATAAGGACTAAATGAGCTACTGCATGTAACCCACTTGACAGAGGGCCTACCTCTTCCTCTCCACCACCTACTCCCACTGCCCACCAAAACAGCAATTACCATCGTCATCATTCCACAAACACTGAATACATAAACAAATGAACCAAATGAACATTGTAAAATGAGGAATTTCATTCATGCTTATCATACATACCCACTGTGTGCTATCAAATCCAATTCGGCTTCCTTTAGATTTTGATAAACCAGCTCCATTCTAAGAAGATAACAAAAAAACATTTTAGTAAATTCAAAGCTATCTTTCTCTGACTTATTTCGCTTGGCACACAGAGAACAAACCGGTGGCGGCTAAAGGGGAGAAGGTGGGAGGATGGGAAAATGAGTGAAGTGGAGTGGGAGATATAGGCTTCTAATTATGGGATCAATAAGCCATGGGGGTGAAAGGGGCATCATGGGGAATACAGTCAATGGTACTCTAATAGTGTTGCATGACAGATGGTAGCTACACTTGCGGTGAGCATAGCATAACTATTAAATCACTGTGTTGTACTAATGTACTAACTGCTGAATCACTGTGTTGAAACTAAAGTAACATTGCATGTTAATTATACTCCACTAAAAAATTAAAATTAAAAAAAATATTCAGGTCTAGAGAGTCAGAAGGAAGAAAGCATTATTTCATCTGATAAGCCCCCAAATACTTTGAGAGTAATAGGAAAAAGAATGTCTGATGGATGGGCAACTGGGTGGCTCAGTGAGTTGAGGCCTCTGCCTTTAGCTCAGGTCGTGGTCTCAGGGTCCTGGGATCGAGTCCCGCATCGGGCTCTCTGCTCAGCAGGGAGCCTGTTTCCCCTTCTCTCTCTGCCTGCCTCTCTGCCTACTTGTGATCTCTCTCTCTGCCAAATGGATAAATAAAATCTTAAAAAAAAAAAAGAAAAAAGAATGTCTGATGGTCTAGAGACAATAGGAAGAATGTTTCAAGCTCAAAGAAGATCCAGGGAAGTTTCTTATGCCTTGAATCTGTTCTTTACCTATGAGATGTAGATGGGAGGATGCTGAAGAACAATAAGAATAGTTACCCTAAAAATGAAATATGCCCCAAGTTTCTAAAAAGGAGACTCATCTCCCCAGTACACTGCAAATTTAAGGGCAGAGACCAAGTCCAATCCTTCTCTGTATTGACAGTGCCTCGTATAGTGCTTAGTAAGGAGTAAATGTTTAACGATGGTTTGTTAAACACAGGGAAGGAGAGAGGAAAAGAGGAAGAGATACACTGAGTTATTAAGGTAAAGCCAGAACTGGTCTCTCTTCATAAGCTCTGCAACTTAGACAATAACATTTTCATACCAAGGGATATTTGAGAATAAAGCACAAAGAGACAGCTTTGTAATCTTCATCCTTAAAAAGAGATTGCAAACTCTGTAACATAGTCCTTGTTGCTCACCATAGCCTTCCATTAGCAGATGAGACTGAATTTCTGAGCTGTTTGCTTTCTCTGCTGGATCATTTCCACCGATATATAAATATGATATTATTTATCCTATCTTAAAACAAACAAACAAACAAACAAACAAACAACTCCTCTTTTCCCAACTAACAATTTTCTGTCCTCCTTTAAGCAAAACCTTTAATGGGCTATCTGTTCTCATTGCCTCTGAGTCCTCTCCTATGTGCTCACAAGACTAAATTCACTCCTCCAAGTATTTATTAAGATCACCAATGACCTCCATGTTGCTAAACCCAATGACCAATTATTACTCCTTGTCTTACTTGATCTATCAAGAATTGTAGATCACTTCTGTCTCACTCAAACATTTCATTTGGTTGGCTCTCAGAACCCTGACTACTTCTGGTTTTCCTGCTATTTCTTTCTGGCTGCTCCTTCTTGTTCTCCTTTATTAGGTCTTCCATCTCCGATGTATTGGAGGGTCCCAAAACTCAGACCGCGAGTCTTTTCTCCTTCTTTTTACTCTACGTTCACTTTCTTGGTAATTCATCTACTCTATTGGCTTTAAGTACAACATATACGCTTATAACTCTTAATTTATATTTCCAACCAAACCAGTCCTTTGAATTCCAAATTTATTCAACTATCTATTCACCTTCTTCATCTGGCTGTCAAATAAGCATCTCAAACTTAACATGTAGGAAAAACACTCCAGGGGTGCCTGGGTGGCTCAGTGGGTTAAAGGCTCTGCCTTCGGCTCAGGTCATGACCTCGGGGTCCTGGGATTGAGCCCCGCATCCGGCTCTCTGCTCAGCGGGGCCTGCTTCCCCCCCCCCCAACCGCTGCTTGCCGCTCTGCCTACTTGTGATCTCTTTCTGTCAAATAAATAAATTAAATCTTTAAAAAAAGTAATTAAAAAAAATTCCAGATCTATCTAACCATCCCTCAAGCTTGCTTCTCCTAGTCTTTCCCATTTCAGTCAACAGCAACTTCCCTTTTCCAATTATCCAAGCCCCAAATACTAAAGTCATCCCTCACTCCTTTCTGTATCTTATACCCAACATCTAACCCATCAACAAATTCTGATAGCTCTACTTTCCACTTTTCATGAACTCTACCACCAGTTCCCTTATCCAAGCCATCATTGTCTTGTGTAAATTACTAGAACAGCCTTCTTATTGGTCTGTGTTAGCCCTTGATCCAATAACCTATTCTCAACATAGCATCCACTTTATTACTTTTTTTTTTTAAATCAGATCATGTCACATATCAGCTCAAAACTTTCCTATTGTTCCTAATTTCACTTAGAATAAAAGCAAAAGTCCTTTAAAGCCATATTCATCTCTTTGCTGTTCTTCAAACTTCCAGGCATGTTCCTGCCTCAGGACTCTTGTGCTTCCTTTGGTCTCTACATATCCACATAGCTCATCCACATAGCTCATTCTTTTCTAGATATCCACATAGATTTCATATAGCTCATCCTTTTCAAATAGGCTGTTTCTTCTATTTGTAATGCCCTTCCCATATTCCTTTACTGGAAAACTTATACTCATAAAACCAACTCAAAATATTATTTCATCCATTAAATATTCAACCATAACCTCCCTAAGTAGGTTATTCAGTAGTTTTTCATAGGAAGACACAGTTTTATAGGGGCCTGAAAATTATACAATTTGGGGGGTCCCTTTTAAGAAAAAGAATGCAAAAATATCTTCTGCAAACTTTACCAAAATATATAGCTTTGTAACATATTCTTAAGGCCCCTCCAAGGGCCTTTGGAAGTGAGGGGCTCAGCAGTTTAAATTTCATTTATCTTAACGATTAATCTATCTCTGGTGAGGAACAGTTACTGGCACCCCGTGGCTATACTGTAGCTGTTTTGGAGGAATGCAGTCCCTAACAAGCAATGACCCTAGAAATAGAGAACCAAGAGAATAAATAACCTGACCTTTCTTTCCTCCTGGTCTCCAACCTCTAGGTGATGTTTCCCATTGGCTGACCTCAACTAGAAGGCAAGGGAATTCAGCTAATGTAGTCCATACAGGTCACCTCCTGAGGCCCAGATATGGGGAAGACAGGATCTTGAGCAGCAGAGACTATCTACCATACTGTGGTAATAAATTTGGACCTTATTCCATAGGTATGCTATGCAGAGGATAAGTGGATCAGATCTTAAGAAAAATAACTGTGACAGCTGTACAAAAAGAAGGTTACAAAGCTATAGACTAAAGAACAGAAGAGTTCGGGCGCCTGGGTGGCTCAGCTGGTTGAGTGACTGCCTTCGGCTCAGGTCGTGATCCCGGAGTCCCGGGATCGAGTCCCATATCGGACTCCTGGCTCTGCGGGAAGTCTGCTTCTCCCTCTGACTTTCTTCCCTCTCATTCTCAGTCTCTCTCGCTCTAATTAATTAATAAATAAATAAATAAATAAATAAATAAATAAATAGATAAATAAATAAAATCTTAAAAAAAAAAAAAGAACAGAAGAGTTCTTAACCTATAACTAGTAAAGTAGGCAGAACAGGGTTTATGAAGTGTGCTTTGAAGAAGTAACATATTATATTGTCATTTACTTATGTGTCTCTTTATAGGTTTCTCTCTCTTTTTTTTTTTTAAGATTTATTTATTTTAGAAAGAGCCAGCGAGCAGGGAGCGAGCGGGGCAGAGGGAGAGGAAGAGACAGAATCTCAATCAGACTCTCTGCTGAGTGCAGAGCTGGACATAGGCCTTGATCCCAGGACCCTGAGATTATGACCTGAGCTGAAATCAAGAGCTGTATGCCTAACTGCCTGAGCCACCCAGGTGCCCCTAAGGTTTCTTAACTCCTCTCCTCTTCAATCCCAAATTTCTCCAATTTTGACTTCCTTATACAGCAAGGATTACACTTGACTCATCATTTTGTCTCACAGCCTAGGACTGTGCTTGGCACACAGTAAGCGCTCAATGAACACTTGAGAAATAAATGGCTGAATGTTCTAAAAGAATGTTATATAAACTCAGGAGTTTTAAAAAAAAATTTTAAATCCTAAAGATATTCTTTTTTTTTTTTAAAGATTTTTTATTTATTTATTTATTAGAGAGAGAGAGAGACTGAGAATGAGAGGGGAGAAGGTCAGAGGGAGAAGCAGACTTCCCGCAGAGCCGGGAGTCCGATATGGGACTCGATCCCGGGACTCCGGGATCATGACCTGAGCCAAAGGCAGTCGCTTAACCAACTGAGCCACCCAGGCACCCCAAGCCTAAAGATATTCTTATAGGATATTTAGAGTAAAAATTATATGAAGTGAATTAATAAATGGAAAGTGGAATCAGATACTGAAAAGGATGATAGAAAAAGTCTGGTGGCTACTGAACTCCACTGATAAATGAGTCAAATTAAAATACGCCATTAAAGAGAAAGTATTTGGCATATAGGAGGTGAAGATTTAAGGAAAAATCCTTTCATTTTTTGAAAGACAGTATCCAACTATCAGTTGCTTACAGAAACCAAAAACCATAATTCTTAATCGAGCATGATCATTATTTATGCCTACAGAAAATCGAACACTCAGACTTAAAAAACTGATCTTTTTCAATTGTTTATAAATTTGCAATCCTGGAGCAGTGGGTCAGTCAGTTAAGCATATGCCTTCAGCTCAGGTCATGATCCTGGAATCATGGCGAGTCCCTGGGTCAGGCTCCCTGCTTGGCAGGGGGCCTTCTTCTCCTTCTCCCTCTGCCTGCCGCTCCCCCTGCTTGTGTTCTCTCTATCAAATAAATAAATAAAATATTTTTAAAAAATTAATTTGCAATCCTAAGGATCAGAAACACTAACCATGGTAAATTCACCAACCCTCAAGGTAGCCTTCTCCTTCTGTATCTCAGTGCCTTTCCTTCTAGTAGATGCACTCTTCTTTTACTTACTCACAAGTCACTGAAGTTCTTAGTGGATAAGACTCATAAATGTGATCTGAGGCAGTGGGAAAGCTTTGTTTATTAGCAAGACAAAATGTATGGCTAGAAAACCTAAAAGTCTAAAGTCTAGGAATACATGGAAGTATTTTTAAATATCCCTCAATTCTAATGGAAGAAATTCTTTCACATTTCTCCTGAACAATGGTGAAATTGGCGGTGGAGTGGATGGAGGAAGGGATAGGAAGAGAGGAACAACAGCATTTATCAAAATTTATCGTACTAGATTAGATTATCAGATGGAATACTCTTCCTCCAGCAATGACCCATATATTATCCTTCAGAGCATAAGAGAACTAGCCAATAGTCAAAGAAGATTTTTTCACAATCATGTTTCTTGCATGATTTTAGCAAGCAACTGACCAACTCAAAATATTTCGAAAACCTTTGTCACACGTGATCTGAATGGCTACCAGATTAATTTCCATTTCTAATAATGGCATATGAAATTGTTCACTGTGAATGACTATTGCCAAACTTGAAATCCAAACTCCCCTCCCCTTTCCACTCCCTCCTGGCCTTCTAATCAAACACACAGAGCTTACTATATATAATGTAAAGAAAGACAGAACAGAACCCTGTAAGTGGCTTTCTAGGTAAAAAGAATAGCTGAATACTCCAGACACTAGCGTTACTTATGGTTCTAAGTCAAGAACATCACTAAAGTTTGGTTCACTTAATACTTTATAGAAACATAGTCCCTTGGCTTTGTCTTCCACTGAGGCAGCAATACTTTATAATTTTCTACTGTGACTCATAATACCTTAAAGCCATTTCATTTCATATCTTATCAATGCTATAGTATTTTGTTTGAACATATTCATATGAGACTCTATGAGTGAAGACATAAGTTTTAGGACCTGAACTTGGCAATTTTGAGCAAGAAGTTTAAGATATCTGGGCCCCACATGTGCACCCAAATGTTTATAGCAGCAATGTCCACAATAGCCAAACTATGGAAAGAACTAGATGTCCATCAACAGATGAATGGATAAAGAAGATGTGGTATATATATTCAATGGAATACTATGCAGCCATCAAGGGAAACGAAATCTTGCCATTTGCAACGATGTGGGTGGAACTAGAGGGTATTATGCTAAGCGAAATAAATCAATGAGAGAGACAATTATCATATTATCGCTCTAATGTGAGGAATTTGAGAGGCAGGGCGGGGAGTCATGGGGGTTAGGGAGGGAAAAAATGAAACAAGATGGGATCGGGAGGGAGAAAAAACCATAAGAGATTCTTAGTCTCAGGAAACAAACTGAGGGTTGCTGGGGGTTGGCAGGTAGGGATAAGGTGGCTGGGTGATGGACATTGGGGAGGGTATGTGCTGTGGTGAGTGCTGTAAAATGTGTAAGCCTGATGATTCATAGACCTGTACCCCTGTGGCAAATAATACATTATATGTTAATAAAAAATAAATAAACAAAATGTAAAAAAAAAAAGATATCTGGGCCCCAGATAACTCATTTATAAAAAATGATAAATGTAGGCTCATGAGAAGCCTATAATAATTAAATAAAATTTCCTTTATCAAACAGCAATGTAAACTTTAAAAGGACTAGAATGTATAAACTATTAATAGCTACCATCTACTGAGCATCAACCATATATCACACACTAAGTTAGATGCATTTCATACATTATCTCAACCAGCAGTAGTGCTATTCACCCCATTTAAAGAAATCGAGGCTCAAAAAAGTTCGGTGACTTTGCAGTAAGTCAAACAACCAAATGAGGATTTGAACTCAGGACTATCTAGGCCCCAAACTCAAGAATTAATGCTGTTGCCTCCTCTATTAAATTATGAGTTCCTTGAGAGTAGGACCTGTGTTCTATTTATCTCTGTATTCCTATAAAGTAGCCTGTATATAATAAGTAATCAATAAACACAGATTGAACAAACACAGAATTATAATCACACAGTCCTGGTTGGTGCAGTAAAGAAACAATGAACAACTGACATTCCCTAGTGGGTCCTACAGACATCCCTTCCTTTGTGATGCAAACCGTCAGCCAATTATTTGAAAATTGGAGCTCAAAGAAAATGCTCACAAGGCCATCACACAAGAGTTTGTATTTCAAAGATCTAGAGAGTTATTCTCTAGAATCTGAAGAGTCAAGTCCACCCATGTACGGAAGTGTAGCCAACCCAAGAGATATATTAATTCCTTCTTTTAAATGCTGTCAACTAGATTATTCAGACCTCATTTAGAAAATCATAGAAGGCTAAATTTGTCTAACCAGCTAGGGTCAAAAGGAATTCTGTGATGAGGACCTAGAAATGGTCAAAAGTAGGTCTCCTTAACTCTAAGACAGCAATAACCCTTCTTCCCTAACCAGTGATTTTTAAAAGAGTACTCTCTCCTGAAGAGCCTGAAAAGCTTTGCAGTCCTCGACATTTACTGCTGCAGGCATTTACTACAACAAGTGGGCTGCGATCACAGATAAAGTCAACTTTTCATTCTTGTCCTAGCTTTAATACATAATCTCAAATGTCCTTCTAAATTGCCTTGAAGTTCAAATGTCACCTAAAAATAAGCAGGTTTTTACACTGACACTGCTGATCTATAAGTTAGTGCTAATCACGGCTACCATTCTGTAATCTCCTGCTAACAAATCAAATTAATTTAATAGAACTAGAAATCATTTTATTTGTGTGAATTTTCTTTATCTAAGAGAGATTGAGAATATGACAATGTTGAACAAATGAGAAATGCAATTCAGATACAATCAGTAAACACAGCATACAAAACTCTGAGTTCTCTTCCTATGTCCCTGGAAACTATACTAGAATACTCAAGATATATCTGTACTTCCCTGAAGTTTAAGTGAGATCTTGAAGTTTAATAAAAAGCTAAAAGTGTAAATATTTTCAACAAAATTGAAAAAAAATTTACAAGTTGGGAGCTTCAGGGGAACCAGGGTGGCTCAGTCGGTTAAGCGCCTGCCTTCTGCTCAGGTCATGATCTCTGGGTCCTGGGATAGAGTCCTGCTTCGGGCTCCCTGCTCAGCGGGAACCTGCTTCTCCCTCTCCCTCTGCTCCTCCTCTCTCTCTCTCAAACAAACAAACAAACAAATAAATACATCTTTAAAAAAAAGTTGGGAGCTTCAGCATCTATTACTCTAACTACACCTACTATTTTTAAATAAAGCATTTTTTTTCCTGTTGGCATAAACTACTTGTATTCCTTATAGATCGTATTTAACAACATTGTTAAAACATAATAACAACATGTATTTAATAACATTCAAGAAGCATCTATTCTTCCAGTAGCATCTGTCCCCAACAAATTATAAATAAATGGAAGAAAGGAACCATTTCTCATGGCTTCTATCACCCTGTCAAAATGCCTGGCAAATGGTGACTTTTAAATAAAAGTTTTTGAAATAATAAAGTTTAAAACTCCATTTTATAGAATGCAAAATTACTTGACTAGGAATAGCTTAATATAATTTCTATATTTTTTAATAAAATAAAAGTAACCTTTGATATTTCAGAACTTAGATGTTATCATTTCTACGTATTATTAATAGTGAACTTAAAAAATAAGAACTCTAGGGTGCCTGGGTGGCTTAGTCGTTAAGTGTCTGCCTTCAGCTCAGGTCATGATCCCAGGCTCCGGGGACTGAGTACCACATCGGGCTCCCTGCTTGGCGGGAAGCCTGCTTCTCCCTCTCCCACTCCCCCTGCTTGTGTTCCCTCTCTCACTGTCTCTCTCTGTCAAATAAATAAATAAAATCTTTAAAAAAAAAAGAACTCTTGTACAAATAATATAAACTTTTCAAATTTAACAGTATACAGGTTTAGTGAACTTAATTTAATTTTATGCCTTATTTTGTTCAATTCTGCTTAGTGAATATGGTGCTTATTACTAAAGGAGTTTGTATGCCATGGACAAAATTTAACAAATACTACTTTTGATTATAAAATTGAAGATAATAATAAAAATAATAGCACATAGGGGTGCCTGGGTGGCGCAGTTGGTTGGGTGTCCAACTCTTGGTTTTGGCTCAGATCACGATCTTGGGGTCCTGAGATCCAGCCCCATTTCAGGCTCTATGCTCAGCAGAGTCTGCTTGAGGATTCTTTTTCCCTTTCCCTTTGTCCTTCTGCCTGCTTGTGTTCTCTCTCTCTGATAAATAAATGAATAAATAAACTTTTAAAACAATAGCTCATAGATAAACCATAAGAGACTCTTAACTATAGAGAACAAACTGAAGGTTGATGGAGGGAGATGGCTGGGGGATGGGCTAAATGGATGATGGGTATTAAGGAGGGCACTTGTTTTGATGAGCACTGGGTGTTATATATAAGTGATGAATCACTAAATTCTATTCCTGAAACCAATAATACACTATATGATAACTAACTAGAATTTAAATAAAAACTTGAAACAAAATAAAAAAATGAATGAGTGAATGAATGAATGAATGAATGACATTAATTGAAAAAAACTAAAACTTATATTAGGTGACATCTTTCTTAAAAAAAAATCCCATATTTCCTGATTTGTATGTGGCATACACTGTTCCAAATGTTTCATGTGCATTAATTAATTCGTTTAAGCTTCACAAGTCTACAAGGTGGTACTGTTATCTTCACTGTTTTATAGATGAGGAAACAGAGCATTTAGAATTAATTTATCCAAGATCCTACAGCTAATAAGCAGTATAGATGAGGTTTAAATCTTTTTTTTTAAAGATTCTATTTATTTATTTGACAGAGAGAAAGAGATCACAAGTAGGCAGAGAGGCAGGCAGAGAGAGAGGGGGAAGCAGGCTCCCCGCTGAGCAGAGAGCCCGATGCGGGGCTCGATCCCAGGACCCTGAGATCGTAACCTGAGCCAAAGGCAGAGGTTTTAACCTACTCAGCCACCCAGGCACCCCACAGATGAGGTTTAATCCTAGGCTTGAGTTTGTGCATTTAACAACTAAAGTTACAATGCATTCAGGAGAAGGGGTCAGGATAGTAATTATTTGTAGGAACTTAACATATAATTAGGATGGGATTTTTAAGTTAATGAAGGGAATTCAAAAAGTGATATTGGTACAAATGGTTAACCATTTGGGAAAAACTTTAAGTTAGATATCTAATTCATACCTTATCCTAAATTCTATTTAGTTAAAAAAATTAAACACAAATAGTATTTGATGAAAATACAGGTGAATATTTCCACAGTCTTAGGCTACTTACGGCATAAAAAACCAGATCTCCTAAAGAAGACATCTATTGGGGCACCTGGGTGGCTCAGTGGGTTAAGCCTCTACCTTCAGCTCAGGTTATGATCTCAGGGTCCTGGGATTGAGCCCCACGTTGGGCTCTCTGCTCAGCAGGGAGCCTGCTTCCCCCTCTCTCTCTGCCTGCCTCCCTGCCTACTTGTGATCGCTCTCTCTGTCAAATAAATAAATAAAATCTTAAAAAAAAAAAAAAAAGAAGATAGCTGTCTACCTAGAAATTAAATACAAATGTATTAGGAGAGTTATACCATGAATATAAAGTTAAAAATTAATAAACCAGGAAAAATGTTTGAGATATATATGACAAAGGTATATTATCCTTAAAACTATACAGAACACAACATCAGAAAAATATGCAGATGGGAATACAAAGAAATAAGAATAAAAAAGAAATAAAAAGAAGCAATAAGTATATGGAAAGATGTTTAGTCCCATTAGTAATCAAATAAATGACCTCTAATGAAGTTTAACATTAGGAACAAGATTCTTGGGTTAGACCCCCTAGGTTTAAATTCTATCTCCCTCACTTAATAATTATGTGACATCAGGCGCCTGGATGGGTCAGTTAAGCGTCCAACTCCTGATTTTGGCTCAGGTCATGATCTCAGGGTTGTGAGATCAAGCCCCACATCAGGCTGTGCACTGGTCATGGAGGCTGCTTAAGATTCTCTCTCTCCGGGGCGCCTGGGTGGCTCAGTTGGTTGGGGAACTGCCTTCAGCTCAGGTCATGATCCCAGAGACCTGGGATCGAGTCCCATATCGGGCTCCCGGCTCTGTGGGGAGTCCGCTTCTCCCTCTGACCTTCTTCTCCCCTCTCATGCTTTCTCTATCTATCTCAAATAAATAAATAAAATCTTTAAAAAAAAAAGATTCTCTCTCCTTTTCCCCCTGCCCCTTCTCCTGCTCATGCTCTCTCTTGCTAAGAAGAAATAATAATTATGTGACATTGGACAAGTTAATAAATCTCAACAAACCTCAGTTGTTTTCTCTGGGAAAGTAGAAAGCACAAGATATACTCAATTTGTTGTTATAAGAATTAAATGTATGTGAAATGCTTAGCAAGTGCCAAGCCTATAAGCACACCATAAGATGTTGGCTGCTGTGGCAGATACTGCGTAAGTTGACCTGACACCCACTTTCACACTTCTCCTCTGCAATCTCTATTACGGAGTCTGGAAAAGCTAAATAACAACAACAACACTAGTAGTAAAACCTTGCTTTCCCAGATTATCTTATATCTGGAAATCTGCTGGCTAATGTCACAAAAGTAGAAGCCTTCTAGAATGCAATTATTTCTTCTTCCACCTTGTCTAGCACAAGGAAAATACTAAGAGAATTTTAGAAGCTCTGAACTTAAAGGTAGAAGAGACAAACAACCCTGTATTTGTTTAAACTACTATTAGTCATCCAAAAACATCTATAACTAATACAGATGCCATTACTGTCATTATTGTTGCTATTATTTCCACATTTGGAAAGGGTATAGGAAATCAGGCACACTACTCATCCTTATAAAATATAACTCTGCAATATGTGACAAAATCTAAAACATGCATATTAGATCCCGAAATTCCACTCTAGGATGTTCTCCTAAGAAAATAATCAGGAAGGGGTGAAAGATGTCACACAAAGACATTCATTGGATAAACAGCCAAGACAGCTGGTAGCCTCAGTATTTGTCAATTATTTTAAAAATTATTTAGCCTAGAAAGAATGGAGCGAAGTACAGACTGTAAGCCCTGCATGTTAGAAACTGGGTGATCTGTGTAGGCAAGTTACCTAACATCTCTGTTACAGTTTTGGTTTTCTCATCTGTACAATGAGATCTAGCAACCGCACATAACAACGCTGCATAATTAACTTGCCCCAATCTTAAAGCCTAATACACATTATTTTCTGTCAGATCTGCAAGTCAGCTGGGCAGCTACGTCTTGGTCTGCTTCATACATCCCATCCAGGGCCCAGACTGGAGGGACAGAATCTACCCAGGGCACATTTTTCTCCTTGTAGGTCAGGGTTGAACAAAGGGCAAGTCATGTAACAGTCTCTTTGAAATTTCTGGATATGTCTGTAGCATTCCACCAGTCCATGGTCAAGGTCAACTAGGACAGAGAAGTATCCTCCCCTAGAATGGGAGGGAGAAGTACACAGTACTAAAATAAACTAATTTTGGTATTTTATCAAAATTATTTATTATCCAGTTCTTTCCAATAAGGGATGATGTGTTTAGAAGAGTGGCAATTTTTATATAACTGTATCAGAAAAAACTTCAACAGATTAAACATTACTGAAAGTTGGCACCTTTGACTAGTGTGTTATTATAGTAAGTAATATTTAACTGTAATGTTGAATTGCTTGCCACACTTCACAAAGATAAGAATCTCAGTAGGAACAATTTCTGCAAGAATGTAAAAAACTGAGATTAATTTTATGTACTGCAATAGGGAAGTATGTTAGAAAAATATACAGTTAAAATGAAGCGTAATGATAAGAGGAAAAATATTACCTTTGCTGATAAATAGTGCTTGTAGTAGTACAACTGAAACAGCAGAAATGCAGAACTTGTCAAAGTTAAAAGCGCCAAAATCACGTTCTTATTGATTCTACTCATTAGTCTGTGGTGCTCACTTGGTTGTCTTTTGAGAGTAACCGTGTTGGTTTCATCTTTTTTGGATAAGAAGATAATCTTGTTTTCTGTAAAGAAAAAAGATATTTCTAAAGAAACCAAAACCTACTTTTTATTTTTCACCTCTAATAACCAGCACCACAACAAAGAAAAAGTTACCTAAAGTTCTAGAGAATATTCGTTGATTTGCTAATTTCCCCTCTGAAATAATTAGATATGAGACCAAACATGAAGAACAAAAATATTTATCATGGCATTCTACAAATAACAAACATAAATGGGATATCTGTAAAACCTGACCAACAGAGATCTGGGGGCTTCTCCTAAAGTTTCTGATTCAGTAGATCTGGTATGGGGTGTCTGAATTTGCATTTCTGGTGAGTTGCCAGGCCATGCTGATACTGCTGATCATATTAAGAACCACTTCCATAGAAGAAATTGAGAAAATTTTTGGTCAAGAAACTTCATCGGTATGATAGCTTTTTGTTTTTTTGTGATCTAGGATATGGCTAGTTTTTATGAATATCCCATATACATTTTCAGTTTTTTACAAATATAAATAATGTGTAAAGATTAAAAAATTTTTTCATCTTGGGTTGCATCTGACTATTTAGGATAAGAAATTTAATACAGTTCTACTTCTTTGTACCTCCTATGCACTATTTGATTTTGGTTAAACATACTATATTTAGTTCTTCAAGTGTTCCTCTTTATTCCTTTAAATATAATAACACCTCTATTACTTGATGTCTAAACTTTTTATCCTTTGCTCTCCAGCTGAATAATAAGAGGAAATCAGCAAATTTATACTTACTTTCCTGCTTTTTCTCTTCCTTCAATCTTGACTTTTATTAGTTATTTCTACCTTGTTACAGTTCTATTACATTCTGTTACTACAAATATCAGTTATTTTGTTGCTGTTCATACTGTCTTCCCTGACAATCCTTTTGCTGAATCATCTCCGTTCATCTACTGGATGGCTGATATTCATCTTCCTATAGTTTATTAAAAACCTTATAGATACTACTATTTACCTTGAGTTCTTACATTGCTCACATAAACTTGTCAACTGCTGGTTGGACTGACTTCATACTTTCTTTCCCCTGATGATTTGTAGGCTTTGTACCACTATTCTATAAAGCTAAATATCCCCTTGATGGATCTGATCCTTCCCTGAGGACTCCCCAACAGGTAAATTGACCTTTTTAATGGGATGAACAGAGAATGCACTCCTTACCTCTGAAATCCAATTTTTTAAAAACTAGGCCACATAATGATGTTGATGATTGAACAACATGGGTTTGAATGCTATGGATCCACTTATATGTGGATGTTTTACAGTAAAGTACTGTAAATTTATTTTCTCTTCCTTATGATTTTTTCTCTAGCTTACCTTATAGGAAAAATACAGTATATAATATATATAACATATGTGTTAATCAACAGATTATGTTATCAATAAGGCTCTGTCAATGGTAGGCTATTAGTGGTTAAGATTTTTAGGAAGTCAAAAGTTCACACACAGATTTTCAACTGCATGGGGGGAGGTCAGTGTCCCTAGTCCCCGCACTGTTCAAGGGTTAATTTATACTAATTTTTCTTTATTACCTGCCCTTTCTATCTACAGAACTAAGATTTCTTTAGTAGGAAGTTTCTTAAGTTAAATGTTTGAATATTTTTCCATCCTAATGTTGAATTCTCCATTTCCAAAACACAATTGAGCATTTATTTCATCTCTTTTCATTCTCATTTCACTTTGTTTAACCTTCAAAAGCCTGTCATCATACACTTTACTGACTTTTCAACAGTGTTAATTCTTCTTTTTGCTTTCAAGATGGCCATTTATTTCTCTGACTTTATTTTTCTTCCTTTTCTTTCTTGAGCTCTGCCAGAATATGATTTATCATCTCCTGCTGTCTTACTATTTCTCCCTGGCCAATTGTCTATTGGCCTCCTTGTCTATTATTTTAAAGAAGTGACTGTTTCATTAAATTTGTTAGGTCAATACAGTTTTCTCATGGGTTGTCAAAAGTTTTTTCTTGCAGTCTTTTTGTGTAGATACGGTGCTTGTTTCCTTTTTATTATTTACCTGTGAATGATGTGAACTCTACTAGGATCAGCTATTTGCAAGTGGACTGTGAAGGAAGAAGCAGGCATGGTTCTAGACTAGAAGGTAGTCACTGATGTACAAGAAAGCACTTTATGACAGTGTTTTGTGCATGTTTGTGTGAGAGAAAGAGAGACAAAGAGAATGTTTCTAAGAAAAAGTGAGATAAAGTTGTTTAGCCATGACTTCTTGCCTCACCAAGAACGTGTGTTCTGCAAAGATGGTGTATCTATGTGTTTTCTTCTTTGCTCTTCCTTTCCTGCCAGTTCATGCAGCCAAACAATCCAAGGAAGCTCCCACTGCTTTCCCATACATCCTGATCCCACTGTGAACAGAAGATCTCTCTCACATTGCTCTACAAGCTCTGAGATCTCTTCTTACTAGCATCCTCTTTTAATCTCTTCCTGCTTATATTTGCCATTTCTCAAATATTTTGGTTTGGGGTTATAGGATTTCTGGTCTCATCAAAAGATGTAATCTCTGTCTCTCACTCTCCTTGTTGTTTCAGGGTAATTTCAGATAGAATAGGGTACCAATGTCTCTACTCTGCCGTCTTTAAAACCAAAAGTCTTGGTTTAGAGTTTTAAAACAACACAAATGAGCTTCCAGAGCTGAAGCCTACATGGAGCGAACATGATATTATACAAAGGCAACAAACTACTTAAGACAAATGATACTAACACTAACATGAATAATCCATTTGATTTACGGATAATGTATAGAGCAAAAACAACTGAATAAATCACGATCATGTTCTGTTTCCTCAAACTATAAAAACTAGCAACACATATAAAATAACATTGATGATGACATTAGTTTTTGCTGTCAGCTAAAATCTTCTAAAATAAAACAAACAGTCTGATGAAAGTAGCTCACAAATAACAAAGAGAATATCCTTCGCTTTCAATATTTCAGCTCAGTTTCTTGTAGTTATATTAAATAGTACATCAACATATTGTATACTGATTTCTATGTAATTTCCTAAAGTGGCATTCAGAGTATGCTATAACTGAGGCTCTTCTATGCCTGAATTAATAAATAAAAAGAAAACATAAAAGGTCTATATACACTGCTACAGAAACATAAGGTCCAAATTATTGTCTTGTTCTCTCTCTTTTTTTTAAGATTTTATTTATTTATTTGAGAGAGATAGAGAGACAGAAAGTGAAAGAGGGCATGAATGGAGAGAAGGTCAGAGGAAGAAGCAGACTCCCCGTGGAACTGGGAGCCCAATGGGGGACTTGATCCCGGAACTCCAGGATCATGACCCGAGCCAAAGGCAGTTGCCCAACCAACTGAGCCACCCAGGAGCCCCTCTTGTTCTCTTTTTTGGACATGTTTCTAATCTATAATTAATTCTTATCATAAAATAAACCTCTAACACATATCATCAATCACTTTACTGTTATTATCAAGATGATATCCAATTAACTTTATTATTTTCTATAAATGCCAAGGCAATTCAATTGCAAAGGAGGAGTATTCACCTGTCAAAAAATTCCTTTTTGCTAGCATGATCTCTTTATTAGGAATGTCGTCACCACTTTAAAATGAAAAATGTGATACTTAAAAGAGAGGCCAAAGCTCATTGATTTTACCTCTAAAATATCTCTGGCATCAATTCCCTCTTCCCTCTTCACTGTCACTCTAGGTTAGATGCTAATTGTACCTAATATCCCAATTGCAACTGAACCCCCAGTCTCCACTTTCTACCTACACAGTGACAGGTATATCAAGTTGCTGATAGGTGAATCTCAAGTTATGCCATGATAAAAATTTTGCAATGAGTCTCTACAACCTACAAATAAAGTTCCAATCCTGAAGAAGAGAATTCACAACCCGAATGAACACAAGCAAATTCTGTAGGCTTCTCCCACTTCATACGCTCTGAAATTTTTGCCCAAGAATTCCTGGAATACATACCACACTTCTCTGCCTCTGCTTTTGCTCATTCCCTCTTGTGTCAAATGCTCTCATCCATTTCCATAAAACTAGCTCAATATCTCTTTTCATAACTCTTCTCAAGTAACACTTGTATAAAGTCTCTCATGCTCTTCCAAGTCAAAATGAATCTCTCCTATCTCTAAACTCCTAGTTTTACCTTCCTGTTGGGAAAATTTACTGTCTACCTTATAAGCACAGATGCCACAAAAAGCTAAGCACTGGAGATAAAATTATGATAAGTAAGATAGTTTCCCATTTTCTAAGAGTTTAGAGATGAATAGAAGTTTTCAAAAGAATGGTGATTTTGATGGTGATGGAAAGTGTGACATATCTAAAGAATACCATGGGAAGTTTTTTCCAAAATGCACAAACCCCATTCCTTACCACCCCCACATCTAGTTTGTGATAGACTCTATCAGAAGCAAATATGGAGGCAATGTAAATGGTGTTACTGATATGAAGGAGTAGGCACAAGTTACTATGGGAGCACAAGGAGAGGCTTTTACTACCGTCCATTTTGAATTATACTTATTAGTATACTTATTAGTACATATGAATCATTCCCCTTACCAGCCTAAAACTGGTTGAATTAACATATTAACATGAATAACATACATGCTAAGTATACTTAAATACATTGCACAATGCTCAAGAGTACACAAAATTATTTTTTAAAGTTTTTATTTTAAGAAGTTCTGTACTGGGGCGCCTGGGTGGCTCAGTGGGTTAAAGCCTCTGCTTTCGACTTGGGTCATGATCTCTGGGTCCTGGGATCGAGCCCCGCATCGGGCTCTCTGCTCAGCGGTGAGCCTGCTTCCTCCTCTCTCTGCCTACCTCTCTGCTTACTTGTGATCTCTCTCTCTGTCAAATAAAGAAAGAAAATCTTAAAAAAAAAAAAAAAAGAAGAAGAAATTCTGTACTGCCGGAACTTTTATGCTAAAACAAAATATGAAATATCAAAGTGACTTTTTTTAGATTTAAAGACCATACTTTGTCCCAATCCTGAATAAGAAACACTCAAAAATGACATATGGAGAAATATGGCATAGAAGCAAAATAAAAACATTCTTTGTGTACTTTGTGTACTTTTCTTTTTATATGTGACATTTTACCTATCATAATAAAAGTTCTGAGGAGATTGAGTAATGTATTTTTTTACTTATACTTAGGGAAAGCTTCCTAAAGAAGACAGTATATCATGTCTAATGAAAAAGAGATGAGTATTGCAGAGATAATAAATTAAAATGAGGGGGAAATAAAGGGAAAAAGACTAAATGTTTTCAGAATATGTAATGCAGTCACTAAGGGGAGTTAGAAGGTTTAAGTAACTCAAGGATCTTTAAATTCTAATGCAAGTATGAGGTTAATATAACTATGGCATATTACAGCAAAGAATTTGTCTCAGATGTCTCTGAGATGTCCGTCTCAGATGACATGGAAGCCTGCCATCACTAGTGCCATAAACTGAGAATTGGCCATGGAGAAAGGATTGCGTAGATCTGCTTCCCAACGGATCTTTAATGAGTTATGGGTGTCAGAGCTATCAATCCTCTCAGTCTTTGGGTCTGGGGTAGCCAGAGCACAAGACTGGTCATATCCAGCCAAGAATGAACACATTCTTATATCCTTTATTATCAATTTCACTATGTGTCGAGACACAAAAAAGTTTGGAAAAAACTGGTGGTAGATCAAAGCTATACACAAATGTGAAGGGAAATACACAAGATGAGACATTCAAGACAAGTTCTCAGGCTTTCTCTATAGCCAAGAGCATCATTTCATGTTCTTTCGGCTTCCCATTTGCCCATTTTACATTATTTGTTTTTTGCAGGTAATGGCAATGAAAGACTGACATGTGGCTTACCTGACATCCCATGACCACCACCACCACCACCACCACCACCACTCCTCTGAGAATCATTGGAGTAAGGATCTGTCTGAAAGAATGTCTATTGGCCTGACTTTTTTATTCCACTTTAGATAGAATCCACTTCCATTCTATTTCACTGCCTTCTGGATCATTCCTCTTGACATCAGAGGTTCTCTGACAAGAAATGTCAGCCCTGACACCTAATGTAAGTTCACAGATGTGTGTTAGCCTGTTCCCCTCCATGCTGCTAGGTCCCAACTTATTCAGGGACATGAGAGAAAGGAGAGGGAGGTATGGTTGGTATGAATCAGACGGAACTGAAATTCAAATATGGCTTGCACTGCAAAATAAAACAGGAGGCTAACCTACAGAGAAGAGGGCAGTGTAATTAGGCAAAGGCATGAGTAGAAAATTGAGGCAGCATTTTAGAAAGCACAAAGAGAAAACGCTTCTGCAAAGGTATTCAAGGGGAAAACATGAAAAAAAAATTAACATTTCCAGCTGCTATACGCAAAAAAAGACCCAGTAGCAATAGATGCTACCCACCTTCCCTAAATACTGCTGGTCTTTCTTGTTGTTCATTTCCTTTTCTTTCATGGCTAACTTCTTGATAGTCATCAGTAGCCTGGGAATTAAGGTTAGACTGCCCAGAGTTAAGAATTCTCTTTATATGCTTACCACTTATTTACTTCTTCTTCTTCTTCTTCTTTTTTAAGATTTTATCTATTTGACAGAGAGAGACACAGCGAGAGAGGGAACACAAGCAGGAGGAGTTAGAGAGGGAGAAACAGGCTTTCTGTTGAGCAGGGAGCCCGATGTAGGGCTCGATCCCAGGATCCTGGGATCATGAGCTGAGCCTAAGGCAGACGCTCAAGCTCAACGACTGAGCCACCCAGGTGCCCCACCACTCATTTACTTCTTAACCCTTTGCAATATAACCTCTATCTCAACATGTTGACATGTGGGATTAAAAAAAAAAAAAAAGGCCTGTTTGATGCTCCAGAAAAATTGTAAATATATAGTGACTCCTTTCTAAATGACTAGGGAATGATAAGGTTCTGCAAAGAGTGTCTGAAATGATAAACCTAGATAAAAAGTCTAGCTGAGAAAGGAAGTGAAGATAGGAGGAGACTGATATTACAAGGGCAAAGTAAAAAGGTGAAGGAAGTAGTGTTGTTTAATAGGCCTATAATTCTCTGCTGGATATAAAAGCCAGATGGAAGTTCTCTTTACATTCTCTTGCTCTTAAAATCACTTTATTAGGGATACTTCCCATAATCTACTGGCTAATTACGACTTATAAGTATTCTAGCTGACTGCTGGATATGTATTCTTGAACATTCCACTACCACCTAAAACAAATCACTGTCCACCTTCACATCAGATTTCCTCCATGACTTGACCATCTATTAATAGTATCCCCATATTTTCAATTACTTATGTTCAAAACAAAATAGTTTTTGTGGTTCTAACTCTGTATCTAATGAGTCAACAAACTATCTTTCTCAGTGCCTCTAAAAGCTATCATTTCTTTTCCATTTGCGTAGTTAGCCTCATTTAAAGGCCTTATTACCTCTGTCTAGATAGAAAGCCTCCTATATAAATATCCTACTATCAGGCTTTCCTCAAAATACTCATCAGAGGGATCAAAGTCAAATTATTTCTAGCATACCTCTTTGTGTCACTTCCGCTGCTTTAAGACCTTCTATGGCTGATTTTGTACTATTCTTTTATACGAATCCGCTGATACAGTACCATCTCACCTAAGTGCCTTCACCTACACTATTCTTCTATCTACAATGCTTTCTCCCCCCACTTACCTGCCCATCTCACTGTCTACTAAGTAGTTAAGAGTACAGGCTCAAAGACAAACTGCTGTCTTCAAATCCTGCTCTGCCACTTGCAACCCATAGGACTTTGGGCAGGTTACTTAATGTTTTTGTGCCCCTATCTTTAGAGTGGATCTATAAGTTGTACTTGACTCAAAGGCTCTTCTGAGGATTGAACACATTAATTCATGTAAAGCACTGAATAGAACCTAGAACATCAGAGTATATAGTAATTCCGACAATAATTAATAATAGACACCTTCAAGGTCTACTAATAATTTCCTCTGCTCTCAGACAGTTAAAAGTCCCCCCTATTATATTCCCACACCACTGTATATCTGTACTATTTTTGCAGTCAATCTTAAATTACAGTCCCTTGAGACAGGAGGCTATCATTCATGTTTTTTCTATCCCATGGTATTCTGCATTTCAAACTTTTCCACAATAGATTTTAAGCACAAACACAGACTTTAAAAGCAACTTCTTAAAGAAGAGTTCTGTGTGGCCAGAAGAGTACAAAAAGAGATGAGTGATGAATGCAAGCAGGTTCAGGTGAAGAGTGATAGCCAGAGTTTGTGTCACACAGGTCAGTTTGGTGTGTTACCTCATTCATTCATTCTTCCATTAACTTCACAGAGATTGCTGAGCCCTATGTACTAGACACTGGGCAAGCTGTAGCAGTTCCCTGTCATAAGACCATAGGGTATAAACAAAAGATTATGGTTATTTCAAAGGCAGCAGAAACTTGAGGAACCAAGGATTTCTTTTGATCCAACCAATATTTACATAAGCTATGCCTTGGGGTCATTTAGAGCTACTTTAGTTAGCACACACTCTAGAATAACAAGAGTGGTTGTCTTTGGGTTGAGTGGGGTGAAGGTATTTTTTCCGTTTATCCTATGAGAACATCAACTGATTTTCAAAAGTAAAAAAAAAACTTTTTAAAAACTTTTAAAAGTCTTTCATTCTGTGTCAATTAACAAGTACTCATTTACTACAGCTTACACGTTGTAAGCTTTAATTATGTTAATCCTTTCCCATTTTTTGAGTAACAGATTGGTGTTAAACCAAGTTGTTGTTAACTGAGTAGAGTCTTCCCCTCAAGAATGCAAGTACTTGAGGGTCACCTGGGTAGCTCAGTGGGTTAAAGCCTCTGCTTTTGGCTCAGGTCATGATCTCAGGGTCCTGGGATCAAGCCCTGCATTGGGCTCTCTGCTTAGCAGGGAGCCTGCTTCCCCCTCTCTCTCTCTGCCTGCTTTTCTGCCTACTTGTGATCTCTCTCTCTCTTTGTCAAATAAATAAATAAAATCTTAAAAAAAAAAAGAATGCAAGTACTTGATTGCTTGGTTAAGGTGTGGGTATTGAGCTTAGTAAAATTATATAACTAATAGAATCAAACACAGGGCTTAGAATGTATCAAGTACTTAAGACAATATATAAAGACCTACTGATTTGGAATCTACATTTTATACAAATCAAAAACACAGTGAGATAACACCTTACACCAATCAGAATGGCTAAAATTAACAAGTCAGAAAACAGATGTTGGCAAGGATGCGGAGAAAGGGGAACCCTCCTACACTGTTGGTAGGAATGCAAGCTGGTGCAGCCACTCTGGAAAACAGTATGGAGGTTCCTCAAAAAGCTGAAAATAGAGCCACCCTCCACTCCGACCCAGCAATCGCACTACTGGGTATTTACCCTAAAGATACAAATGTAGTGATCCGAAGGGTCACGTGCACCCAAATGTTTATAGCAGCAATCTCCACAATAGCCAAACTATGGAAAGAACCTAGATGTCCATCAACAGATGAATGGATAAAGAAGATGTGGTATATCTATACAATGGAATATCATGCAGCCATCAAAAGAAACGAAATATTGCCATTTGCAACAATGTAGATGGAACTAGAGGGAATTATGCTAAGCAAAATAAGTCAATGAGAGAAAGACAATTATCATACGATCTCTCTGATATGAAGAATTTGAGAGGCAGGGCGGGGGTTGTAGGAGAAGGGAGGAAAAAAATGAAATAGGATGGGACAGTGTTATGCCCAGATTTTGAGATCCCCAAATACCAGGGAGCCGAGTCCGATGCAAAAGCAAAAGAGCCCTTTATTCAAGCTAGCTTGAGCTCCCTCTCACACTCACCGACACAGCGGCATGGTGTAGAGAAAGAGAGCGAGTTTCAAAAAGCCCAACAGTTTTAGAGGGGTCAGTGGCCAATGAGTTTGTAACACACAGAAAGTTGCTTAGTAACTGTTTGATCTAGCCTATCACCCTGGCCAGAATTGGCGCACAAGTTTGGCGGGCAAAAGGCGGGGTTTATATTCTTTCCCAGGCAGGGGTTCCGTGTTCCTATTGGCTAACCCAAACCCAACCCATAGGCCGTCTGGGCTAATTAGCTCAAGGGAGGGCTGAGCCACACTCAGACGCTCCCAGAAGCAGGTCCTGCGGGAGGGGGGCCACACACAAGAAGGCAGGTGTAAGCAAAAGGAGCCAGCCCTGCTCTGCTCCTTCAATAGGGGAGGGAGACAAACCAAAGGAGACTCTTAATCTCAGGAAACAAACTGAGGGTTGCTGAGGGGTGCTGGGGGAGGGAAAGGGTGGCTGGGTGACGGACATTGGGGAAGGTATGTGCTATGGTAAGTGCTGTGAATTGTGCAAGACTGATGATTCACAGACCTGTACCCCTGAAGCAAATAATACATTATATGTTAATTAAAAAAAAAAGAATCTACAGTTTAACAAGATCCTCAGGTGATTCCTATGTATGTTAAAATTTGAAAAGCGCTGACCTAGAAGCTAAGGCCCTACATGCAGGAATAATAGGAACAACATCACATCTGCCTTGTTCATCAGTACATCTTTAGGACCCAGCAGTGCCTGAAACACATAAATATTTGTTGAATAAATATGTAAATGATATTACTTCTGAGTAGACAATTGGAAAGATAGTGGAGATTATATTTAGCTATTTTCTGCCAGAGTTCCTAGAAAAGGGTGCTTAATATTTGCTGCAATGATGTCAAATTATTTTAATAATAATGTTGACCTAAACAATCTACGAAGACTATGCGTAATCTTTAAGAGTCCTTGCTTATTGCTCTGAGAGCCACATGTCTCCTTTAGTCATTTTGCTAGCCTCCTATCTTTTTTTTTATTGTGTTATGTTAGTCACCATACAGTACATCATTAGTTTTTGATGTGGTGTTCTATGATTCATTGTTCGCATATAACACTCAGTGCTCCATGCAGTTCGTGCCCTCCTTAATATCCATCACCAGGCTGACCCAAACCCCCACTCCCGTCCCTTCGAAAACCCTGTTTGTTTCCCAGAGTCAATAGTTTCTCATGGTTCATATCCCACTCTGATTTCTCCCCCTTCATTTTTCCCTTCTCCTAATGTCCTCCACGCTATTCCTTATGTTCCACAAATAACTGAAACTATACGATAATTGACTTTCTCTGTTTGACTTATTTCACTTAGCATAATGTCCTCCAGTCCCATCCATGTTGATGCAAAAGTTGGGTATTCATCCCTTCTGATGGCTGAGTAATATTCCATTGTGTTTATGGACCACATCTCCTTTATCCATTTGTCTGTTGAAGGGCATCTTGGCTCTTTCCACATTTTTCTAGCCTCCCATCTATGGGCACATCCTCTAGTTACTTTAGAATCTATCCCCCAAGGCAAATTTATTTCAAGATTTTTAACTACCACCTCTGAGAGAAAACTTACTATTTAAGTTCCATGAACTCCATCTGGTTGTATTTCTCTTTCCTACACCTCAAATTCATTATGTTCAAAATTAACAATTTTATTCTCCATCAACCATCTCTCTCCATTTCAGAACGTTGCTCTCCATTCTTAGACTCAAGTTTTACAGGTTTTAGAGGAGAGAGATCACCTTGTCCAACAATATCATCTTATAGAGAATAGGTTCTAGAAGAATTAAATGACAGTCCAAGAAGCTAATTATTGGCAACATCCAGAGCTACAACCTGTATCACCATACTGCCATACATTATTGCAAATTCTGATAAAATGCTCATTTTTGTCAACAACACTTAAATTCACTTTTTCAAAACTCAGGTTCTAAATATCAATCATGTATATCCAAGAAATCAAGTCCTGTATATTGCTGACATGTCTCTTATTCCTTTTTCTTCCTTTTCAGACATACTGAACTTTCTTTCCACTTGGGGTTCCTTTGATATTCAATGCCATCCTTCGCAAGTCCTCTATGCCCTTGAAACCTATCACCAGAAACAGACTCTAAAACATGAATGCCTCAGGGCTCCTGGGTCTCTCAGTCAGTTAAATGTCCGACTCTTGGTTTTGGTTCAAGTCACGATCTCAGCTCATGAGATCAAGCCCCGAGCCCCTCTACCGGCTCCATCTCAGCACAGTCTGCTTCAGATTATGTTTCCCTCCCCTCCTGACCCCCCCCCCACCCTCTAAAATAAAATAAATAAGTAAAATATTAATGTCTTTTCCTGCCTTTTCTATCTTTACCCAAGGTGTTCAACCGAGTTGGTTCCTGGTGATTCAAACCCTCAAATCGTACCCATCCACAGAGTATCCCAGTCTTTTCTATTAGGCCTCCCTCTTTTCTCAATTCTTTTTTTTTTTTAAGATTTTATTTATTTATTTATTTGACAGAGAGAGAGAGAGGAAACACAAGCAGGGGGAGAGGGAGAAGCAGGCTCCCTGGAGCCCAATGCAGGGCTCGATCCCAGGACCCTGAGATCATGATCTGAGCCAAAGGCAGACGCTTAATGACTGAGCCACCCCAGCGCCCCCTCATTTCTCAATTCTTAATGCAATGCTCCATCGCTCATTTTGGTATCTGTTCATAGGCTGATCTTTATTCTTTGGAAATCTGCTATCTTCAAAAGTAGAAAGAATCTAGTATCATGTAAGTCCTCTTTTTACATCTGAGAAAATCAAGGCCCTGAGAAAAGTGACTTGCCTCATGTTACCCAAGAAATTGATGGTGATGAATTCTGAACTCAGTTCTCCTCATTCCTATTCAAAGCCTGTAACAATCACCTCTACACATATCCAGTCTTTCCCCGACATCCCCCAAGTGACAGTGCAAACAAACGGCAGACATCAAAGCCATATGAAACTTTAGCATGGCTAGCACTGTCCATCCATTATGAAGCACAAAAAGGGGTTGCTTCAGTAAAAGTCCTTCAAATGAACTAAAAGTTGAACCCTCGGGGAAAGCATCAGAATGAGAGATGGTTAATTAAATTATCCCTCTCTATAAAACTGTTGTCGTTCCCCACTGCCCACAGAACTCCACTCAAAGAGCATCAAGGTCCTTCCCGGTTGAGACCCAACGTCAGCTGCAGCCACATTCCTAGTTTTCACTTCTCTGCACCCATTCCTCCAGCTATTACCCTAATATGCACGCGGTGCTGCCCAAACCCGGTCGTTCCTTTCATGCTTCTGCACCCTTGCACACATTGGTCCCACAACAATCAGTGCTCTCCATCCCCCAGTGCCTGTCCTCTCGCCAATCCTGAGATGGCTCTCACGACCCTACTCAAACGTCACTACCACAAGCAAAGTCCTACGGGGGTCTCGATCGCCCTCCAAAACTGAACCTGTCCCAGGATGCGGATTTTACTTGCTCACACGCCCAGCTGCGTGGGAAGGACGGCCCCAGTGGTGAACTGACTCACTGAGTATCCCCCGCCGGAACACGCTCAGCCTGTGGCCCGCCTCGGTCGCTGGGCGGCGGAGGAAGTAGGTGCCCAGAATGCTGGGGGATGCCCGGTGAGGGCACCCGAGCCACCCGTGATACCTGTCTGAAGATACCCTCCCATCCCCTGCAACCAAAAGGAACCTTCTACACCTTACCTCACCCAACAGCAGCG
>CM052813.1:57109901-57190599 GCA_028533885.1 Nasua narica | reverse complement strand
CTCTCTTTCTTCTTTTCTTCTTTTAGCTGTGTTTCTTAAAGAGTGTGAATTTGCTAGATAAAATATGGGATGCCAGTGAAAAGTGTGAATTTCAGATAAACAACGGATAGTTTTTTAGTGCGTGTGCTACGCAGAGAGATTCAAAATAACTCTCTGGATTCTGTTTAGGGTACCATCAGATGAGATGGGGGGCCGGGTGATGTAGTGCGAAATAGCAGCTGCGTTTAATATTGTTCATGAAGTTGAGGTGCAGGACATCCAAACTCTAAAGGACTGTTACACTCCGATGTACGTCTGGAAATATACACGCATACAGTTCCAGCCCTGGCTTTTTTAATTCACAGTGTATTCCTAAGAATTGTTAACCATCAGATATGTATCAATTTTGACGTGAATTTTGAAAACTATAAAGCACTAAATACTTTTTAGTAATTTTAAGTTGTTTCTACAAAAATTACTATTATTAGTTCATAGGAAAGACTAAAAATACTCCTATTGTATATTTGAGTTTTCTAAACTTTTTTTGGAACAGTATATAATGAAACTCATTTCCTGTTATGTTTATTTTTCCTTCTAGAAATTGTGTGTACATACGAGCTTATTTTGTATAAGTTTTTTGTAGTAATTCTTATTACTTAAAACTAGATCTATAGACTTAGAACTAGATCTTGGTAGATTAATCATAAAAGATAACACCCAAGGGCAAGAAGTTATCAAAGATTGAAGGGATCACTGAACACAAGTGCTAACTTGACACACCTAAGATGGGAAAATTTGAGCATCAAAATGAATAACTTACTGATTGAAACACTACTAATACGTAAAAATTCTTGACTTCACAATAATTCCTTAAAAATGAAACACACTAGTCATGATTGAATGTTGCCAGGGCATCAAATCACTATTTTAAAACTTGATGAAGAGAAAGACATCAAGCATCTATCCTTTCTTGCATGAACTACATTTCATCAGTTGCATCAGCCAACATGCTGATAAGAATTCTAGCTAACAAATGAGTGACGGAACAATCACTATTTTGCTACTTCTGATGAAATAATAAAAGATACAGCATTCATCAATATATGTTAAAATTAAGGTGAAATGTTGATGGGAAACTAAAAATTTTTTATAATCTTTTTTATGGGGGAACGTATTATAGGTAGAGTAGAATAGGACCACCTGAACCCACTCCACTGATTAATCTTATGATTGAGTGTGGGACAACCAGACATTGTGTATTTTATGATGTGATGCAACAGAAATTACACACCACCTGACCTGTGAAGGATTCTTGCCTAAAAACTGAACCTGGGGAATACAGAAGCAATCAGCTAAATTCAGAATGTGCTATATTCTACGATAAATGCCCCAGTCTCTTTATTGATGGAATTTAAGGAGGAGGGAGGGAAGGAAGTACTACAAAATCAGAGACTTAAAGAGACCTATAACCAAAGGCAGTGTGTAGACCTTGTCTGGATCCTGATTGGAAGAAAGCAACCATAAAAGAGACATTTCAAGGGGTGCCTGGGTGGCTCAGTTGGTTGAGTATCTGACTCTTGATTTAGGCTCAGGTCATGATTTCAGGGTGGTGGGATTGAGCCCCTCTTCAGGCTCCATGCTCAGTGTGGAGTCTGCTTGAGATTCACTCTCTCCCTCTGCCCCTCCCCTACAGGCTCACACTCATGCTTGCTCTCTCAAAAAAAATTTTTTTTGAGACAAAATTTTAATATGAACTGAGCCATTAGATGATATTAAGGAAGTGCTGTAATTTTGCTAAGAATGTTAATGGAATATGGCTGTGTTTAAAAGAATAAAAGAATAAGTCATCATTGATGCATATTGTAATGCTTATAGGTGAAATTTTAAAAGCTTTAAAAAAGATACAAAAATGGCAAAATATTAATAACTGATATATCTGTGATGATCATAAAGGTGTTCATTATGAACAACAGCCTCTATCTACTTCTCTGTATGTTTGAAAATTGTCATAATAAAAATTAAAAGGAAAAATTATCAGGTTCTTAGACTTTTTCAAATGCATAACAAATCTTGTTCCATGTAAACCTAAAAAAAAAAAAAAACGGCAATTGAAGCAGAGGATTACACTGGATGCTCGATTGATTTAAGATCTTTTAAAATACAAATCAACTGATTGGAGCATCTCACTATTTCTCCTATATAAATCACAGACATAATGTATCACCTATTATTTCTACTTTTTGAAAGTGGTCCAAGAACTTACAGAAACAAGTGAAGGAATCAATTCAGAGTCCTAGTTTTGTTTCGTTTTTTGCAATCCTCCCCTACCATTTACAATCATCTTGGACACAACTATCTTGTCAGCGACTTTTTTTTAGCTCTTTAATGTTTCCCTCGACTCTCATATAATTTTTCATACTCGTATTTCATTGGTTTGTGTCATAAATTATGTAAGTACAACAATGACTGCCACTAGCATAAACATATTTGGGAACGAACAGCTAACGGGAGGTAAACATGTAACTCAACTGGTGGGAGCAGTACTTCTCCAGCATACCAGAAGGGAGCCCAGCTGTAAGCCTCCAGCTGTCAGTATGCTTTAACTTGGTCAGCCAATCCAACGGGGCAAGGGGTACAAGAATGGATAAAAACAGCCTCTATTATAGGCAAAGAAATGTCTTTAAAAAAATTACATGAAGAGAGAGAGAGAGCATGTGAGCAAAGGGGGGCAGAAGAAGGAGAGAATCTCAAGTAGACTCCTCCACTGAACACAGTGGCTCAATCCTATGACCCTGAGATCCTGCCTGGAGTCAAAAATCAAGAGTTGGACACTTAACTGAGCCTCCCAGATACCCCAAAGATCCATCTTTTAAAAATTACTCAGATGTGAGATTACACACACATCCTGGCCTTGGATGTGTGTGTAAATATATTGTGGGTCCTGGGGCAAGAGTACAAATAGAGTCTAACTCTGACATATTTAAGTGTCTAAGTAAAGAACTATCAAATAAATATATATATCCTTCTACCATGGCAAATATTCCTTCTCAAGGAACAGAAATCTAGGATCAAATTTGGAATTTTTTTTAAGAGTTTATTTATTAGAGAGAGAGATCACAAGTAGGCGGAGAGGCAGGTAGAGGGGAAAGCAGGCTCTCTGCTGAGCAGAGAGCCCGACGCAGGGCTCGATCCCAGGACCCTGAGATCATGACCTGAGCCAAAGGCTGAGGCTTTAACCCACTGAGCCACCCAGGCACCCCCAAATTTGGAATTCTTATATACTATAAGCACTTACATAAAGTGCAGCACAAGAACTAGGTCTGCTTGTTCTTCCCACAAGGGTCTGAGTCTGTCTGCTTTTACTAGTTTCAGCTTACCATGAGAGTCCTGGTATGCGTGCATATAGACACCTGTCTGCACATCCAAGCTCCATCCACACTGTTCATGAACTGACACTCCTTAAGTGTAAGGGTATATATACCTGTAGCACAGTCTGTTCTCAGGATGATTTGAGAGAGGCCTGCATCTGTTCTAGGATCAAGCTTTGGGCTGGTCAGGCAGGGGATTCTGGAGCTCTGGCTATCTGGTGCATAGTGGGTAGAGGAATATGAACTTCCAAGTGAGTGCAATCCCTTGGTTCTTTCAATTTTTCATTCCGTGAAGAGAAGCACAGCCAGTGTGAGGATCAGGGCAGGGACCCCACTTGCCCAAGTCTAAGTACGCACACTCATGGTGTCATACTATATATTATTAGACTTGCCTTTTCCATTTAATATCAATACCTTTCCATTAGTAGCATATTCTGTAAGAGGTGTGTAGGGTTTCTTGGAAGCGTCACATTCTAACAATTCTGGTGACCTTGTGCAAAAGGGGCATAAACATGCTACTACTAGTACCATGCATTATAAATGTAAAATAGGGTTTAGTAAAGGAAACACTTGGGACAAAAGTAGTGTTAAATTTCCCGAGCTTTTATCCCACAGAGATTCAGACAGGCACAGAAAGACTAGTATTTTTTTTTTTTTTTAAAGACTATTTGACAGAGAGAACACAGCAGGGGGAGCGGCAGGCAGAGGGAGAGGGAGAAGTAGCTCCCACAGGGCAGGGAGCCCAACATGGGGGTCGATTCCAGGACTCCTGGATCATGACTTGAGATGAAGGCAGATGCTTAACTGACTGAGCAACCCAGATGCCCAGACAAGACTGGTATTCATGGAAAGGACTCTTAACTGAGGAAACCAACTCTCACAATAGTCTACATATTTGTAACATTTATTGGGGAAGGGTCATGCAGGATATATCTAGACAAGTATATAACAATGGTAGCTTGTTAGTGCAGCAATTTACAAAAGAAGAGCCTTTGGAATTCTGGTAGCCTATTCTTTTCTTAAATTAACAATTAGGTTGCTTGTATATTGTTCTTGTAATGGTGCAATGAGTACTGACATTTCTGAGTATGTAAGAGAAATATCTAGAAATGGAATTAACTTTTCAAAGGTATGTGTATTCAATATTGCTAACTGTTCTCTACTCCATTTTCTATATGAGGGTACTGGTTTCTCAGTATCTTTGACATGCTCCCCTCCCTATGAATCAACACTATCCAGTCTCCTCCCCTCATTCTTCTTTTGGTGAAAATGATCCTAGTTATAGCAGCTCCAGTCTCATATAGCCATTGACTGGTTGTCTGTTTTTTCCTAAACTGATTTCAAGTTAGGAAACACATTTTAAAAAGGCTTAGATTCTGGTTCTGACTCTACAATCTGCCAAAATGTAACCAAGGATGGGACAAGCTCCAAAGACAAAACTAAGTTCTTGATTTATATTATAGTTATAGCATGTTTCATCTTCCATATATAGCTGCACTGTACAAAAAAGTAGCTATTAGTAAGATGTGGCTTTTTACATTAAAATTACAATAAAAAATTAGTTTCTTAGTTGAACTAGTCATATTTACAGTGCTCAAGAGCTCCCTGGGCCTAGTGCCTACCGTGGTGGACAGCGTGAATACAGAACTTTCCATCACGGCATAAAATTCTGTTGAACAGCACTGCTCTAAAATATGAGCTTTTGGGGCTTTTTATCTTCTCATCCCCAACAGCACATTGTAGATATTTAATGAAAGTTGATAAAAATTCAAGCACTGAGGCAAAAGAAAGCAGAAAAAAGTTTAATTTTTAGATGAGATATTCCAGGTGCTTTTGTAGGAACTTAACTTGGTCATTCTATACAGAACATACAATCATTTCAACATACAAGTTACTCCACTTTGAATACTCTATTTTAAAGTTAAAAAGTTTCTAGTTTAAAGTTTAAAAGGCTTCGTCTTGTTTCCAAGGATAATGAGGCAATATGCTTATTAAAACACTACTTTGCAGAACTGAATACCTTTTAAGTAGTTCATTAATATTCTTCATCCGTAACTTAAAGGTTAAACCTGAGGAATTAGAATTTTTATTATCAGAACTGCATAGCAAAACCATGTTCAGATAACAGACATACCAAATAATCTATAGATCAAGATAACCTGTAAATCATTTAATAAATCCAATTTAAAGCAAAACAAATATTAGGAGAGATACTAAGTGATATCCAGGTTCGCAAAGTTTTGAAATGCTTCATCATATTTTTTTAATGCAACAAAAGTTGTAAAATGTTAAGTGGGTACATATACCTAATATCATTTATCCCATGACAACAAACTGCTGAATATTTGGTTGTTTGGAAATAATTATTTGGGCTAAATTCACTCTGCATGTGGCACTGAGCAGTCATAAATTCAAAGTGCAAATGCCTGAATGGAAACATAGCTTAAAACATTTATTTATGCTACTATTCTACACTGACACACTATCGCTGTGAGAGACATTTACAATTGTACAAAGTCTTGATACAGAGTAATAAGCTTGATGAGAAAATACAAAACAGCCACAGGTCATGCACAAACTAAAGAATGTTAAAGGGCATTTTGTTCAGGTAGGTTTTTGTTTTTTGAAGTCCTGGTGATACCACTTTAAGCACATGCTTTACTAAAACAAAGAGCATCTAGAAGTATCCCAACACTTGAATCCATTATTAACTGAAAATAATACCTTACATTTACATAGCATTTTACTGTGTTGAAGCAATTTCACATACTCCATTTCATTTTATTTCTCACAAATTCTCACAAATGTGAGGTAAGCTGAACAAGTTATAATTATTTTATTTAAGGCAGTGGAGGCCCAAAGATGAGAAATGATTTATGTAGACATCATAGATCTATCTAGTTAGTATATGGTAGAGCTAAGGTCATTCATTTTAAATTTAATTAATTACTTCAAAAGAAATTAAACCAAAATACTTTTAAAATTACATCCAGAAATCTTAAAGACTAGTGGTTTTTAATGTAAATTGCTCCAAAACTTTTTATCTTAAAGTATGAATTAGTTATAAATTTGATTTAAAGAGTCTCCCTTAAATGGCAAATTAGACTCCCTGCTTTGGTACCTTAGAGATACTGAAAATGTTAAAAACACATATATATATATACGCCTTCTTTAAGCCCTTAGGCTCTCCAAAAATTTCCAATACTAATAAAAAGGCCTTTTAAACACTCACAATTTGACTTATTTTAAAACTGGTCCAAACTTACGAAGCTCCAGGCCAATACAAACACATTCACCCACCTTCTGCCCTACATACTGTGAAATCCTCCACATGCCCGTTCCCAAGGACCAACTTACAGTGAATGGGTATCATTAGGAAAATATATCAGGTTAAACTAACATAGCTCAAAGGATCATGAATCAAAAGTCAGTACCTTATATTGACCTAGAAATAACAAATACTGTTTTAATTTAGTAATTGGGTAGTATGAGAAGAGTACCATGGCAATCTCTATTTAATTCTAAGCCAGTACTAACCTTTATATGGCAAGTCCAACATTATCTTTTCAATAAAAACAACATAAACCAAATGCAATCCACTTAAATTCCAAATTACACAAAATGCTATTTGTATTTACACTAATCAAATATTCCAGGTAACAAAGCATATCAGGTCACAAATATTTGCATAATGTGAATACTGTATGATACACAGAAAACTAAAACTATACTGAACATGAGGTAATCATTCTGTAATGATAAAGGAAACATTCATGATCTTATAATGTTCCAGTACCAGCATTATGAAATGTACATTTTGGTTAAAAACAGCAAATAACTTTACAGTTACTTGGGTGTTGAGCAAATTTATGCTGACTACACATTTCCCTAAAAGAATATATCCAATTTAAAATAAAATCAAGGAAGAAAGTTTTCTAGACTCATTTTAGGTGACTATATAAAAGTGAACCATATTATAAGCAGTTAATTTGAATTTTTTATCTGTAACAAACTTACTTTTTAGAATTTCCGACTTACTAACAAAACATTGTTTTTAAGACACAATCTTCGTCACACTCCTCAAAAGTAGCAAAACTATATATATGCACAGTAAGTCAAACTTCACTAATTACAGAAATCTAAATACAAAGCATGGATGCCATATCACAGACACTTAAATATCTGTTGTATGAATTAGCTGATGAATGGACACTGATCTAATAAATATGGGTTTTTTTAAAGAATTATGATAAAAGATTTTTAAAATAAAAAGAATTATGGTGATTTGAAAATATGGTCCTTTGTATTTTTAGCCTGGAACCACAATATTTTATAGTAAGAAGTCTACAGTGTCCTCTTCCAGAATACTCTTTGAAATAATCATTTTCCGTGTATATGCTTTTCTGATTTTTTCCATGTTTTCAAAAGAAACAAAAATAACTATAATTTTAGAAGTACAAGTAGTCATGAAATGGAGTATGTTAGCCTTATTAAACTCTTTCATTACAAATTATTTACTTTATTTGTACCACCAAGGATAAGTCACAAAAAATTCCACTTATACATGATACTGTTCATACTTTAATAAATGAGCAAATAAAACCAAGCCAATGTTTCTTTAGATAAATAGGGGAAAAATTACTGTTTGCAGAACAAAGTAGGCCAAGTCTAGCTGTACAGTGGCAGTCAACAGTTTGCTGACATGGTACAGAAGCCATCAATAAAACCCATGTACAGACAGGCACACCTCTAATACCTTCATTTTGTTTACCTACACCTGGAACCTTCAAAGAATCACTGTATATTAAATTTCTATGTGCAATCAGTTATTAAATGCTTGATATATACATATTTACCAAAAGTTAAAGACATATGTGACATGGTAAGCCCAAATAGTCAAAATGAATTCTAAAAAAAATTCTTTTCTAAAGTGCTTAAGGCAATTCCTTCATTTCTTTATTCAGTTTACTAAAACTGATTTGGGATTCAACTGCTAAAAGAGATATGCAATACTAAATGCATGTTTTTATAAGACAATTTTTTTATACCTGTGATACATCCATTACCGTCAACCTCTCATGCGTTTCTTTTACAGAAAGCAATCATGTTTGACCTGCCAAAACAAAGAGTAAGTAAACTAATAAAGAATGTCTGAAAGGGTATACTGTCTTCCCATAATGCATTAAATTGAGCAAAAAGGCTCAATATTTTTTAACTCAAATGACAGTGAGAATGATATATACTATCATCAAGTTAATAGTTACCTTAATGTGAGACTATTTAGGCACTATCGCTGATTATTTTCTAGTTTGAAAATAAGGGTGGCAAACTCTTCCAGTTTAACTTAACACATACAAACTTAAAACCCTACATGTTTTGTTCTTTATATTTAGAGACCTTTAAGAAGCACAGTAAGAGGAAAACCTCAGATTCTTATTTTGAAGTAATAATTATAATTACTTCAAATAAATTTTCCAAATGAGTATTAGAAAATTTTATAAGAAGGGTTTCAAATGAAGGGATGAGCACATTAAAGAATCATATGCACTCCTCCAGCCCCTGATTATTATCTCCTCTTCTCCACATTCCTGCAATAGAAGGCCCTCACCAGTATGACATAATGGTCTCCGGCTTAAATATCAGTTGACACTGCATGGGGTATGGAGCAAGAGCACGCTTAGAGAAAGAAGGCACTGAATTAAAGAGAAGACACAATTATATAAGACATAATAGTAAAAAATTTTATACAAGAACTTCTGGCTTTTTCTGTGTCATTTTTGCTAAAATATACATGTGTAACACTGTTCGCATTAAGCAGCTCCACCACTAAATTACTGCTTTCAGATTTGACGCTATGAAAGAGAATTATAACTTCTTTCCTTGGGTCCTGGAATAATCTCACTGTAGGGAACAGAACATCCAAATATTTTTTTTCAAAATCTCTAGGAAGAACAAAAACTAAAATTATACTTGTTTGTGGACAATCAAAAGGATATCTATTGACATATTTCACTCTCAACTGCCTTATAATACTACCTTTAAAATTCCCTTTAAAACTACCAAATATCATGAGACAATGGTGCAGATATAAATGTCTCCTGAAAAAATAATACCAAGTTCAAATGAAATTTCTCATTTAGGTTTGTTTTACCAATGAACAAAACATCCTATCAGTAAATAGTAAACTTTAAGAGAGAATGAGCTATATCCATTCCACAGGCCTTTCTGCAAAAGGTAACTCAGCTATAAACAGCAACAGTCACTTCTTGGGAGAAGGTTGTCATAACACAATACACTTAAAATGAGGATGAAAGAAAGTCAACATGAGGAAGTAAAATCCAGAGACCACTTAAAATGCTCAAGGGATCCTTAAATACTGTAATCACAACTTTCAGTTTGGCTCAAAGAACTTATATTACAAATTTTAACCAATTTTTAAAAAACAGGTATGTTCTACTCAATAACCATGGGTTTTACTTATTGTTTAACACATTTTTCCTAAGTTTGGGAAAGATTCTTCTATGATGATTTTTGGAAGAATTATACCCATTTAGAAAATAAATGAATGCTGCAAAAGGATTAAAAGAAAAGTAACCTCTGAATAGTTATGTTTGAAAAATTCATGTGGCAAATCAAGAGATATATAGAAATTTTTCAGAACATAAATCACTTCAGTATAGTTTCAGGCACCTCCCTTTATAACCTATCCTTCTGAGATAAAACTTAAATGGTGTAGGTTTTTTGACCTCATATGTAACTTTAATAAAATCTCTTTCCTACCTGAAATATTAAAAATCACTATAATTATCAATTATTACCAAATTCAAGTGGGAATTTTACCAAGATAACTATTAATGGTAGTATTAAACTAGACAGCAAAATCAGAAAATAGAAACTTTTTAAAAATCTTATCCATCATCCAAAATGATGGAATGAAAAGAAGTCTAACTAAACAAGGCAACATATAAAGCATATCCCTTTGCCACTGTTAGTGCAGCAGGTAAAAAACTAAAGTATCAGTGATTTTAGGCTACTATGTCTAGAAACTCTTCCTACCCACTCTATTTTGAGTTTTAACTATAAGAGAAATAACACGGTATTTGGAAAAGAGAAAATGATACATAATTTAATCAGTAAACAAAAAAGGATAATTTAGCAAAACTCAACTTACTTACAAAAGAAGAAAAACCATTGCAAGAAAACCTTTCTAGTATCCCCAACCAATTATTTCAAATTTTAGAAAACTCTAGAAGACTGTATTTTTGTTAAAGCTTCGGTGTAAGAATGTAGTAATAGGTAGTGATGAAATAAAGAAATAAGTATAGAGGAAAGACGATAAGCTTTAAATGCTTTCCTCTCAGGTCCTAGGGCTACCATATGTAACTAAACATATTAGAAGAGCCAAAGTAATCCAAGAAACACAAAAATGAGTTTCTATATAGCTATTTAAACACTGCCTTTCTTTCTATTTACTCTTCAAAGCATCAGTTTCTTGCTTGGTATCTGCTTGCTTGATGATACCGCACAGTAGGTTCCTGTGAGTACTTTGCATTAGATGCTTAATGCTAACACATTCCAGGACTTAAAGCAGAGCGTAGCAAATCTTGATTTCCACCAGTCATAAATTTCTGTGATTAGCAACTGCACCGAAAAGGCCACCCAATCAGAAGAGGGGTAAACATTCTGAGTAAGCATTATTGAGTAACATTGTTTAGGCTACTAGCTGAACCAGTCATTCCATTTTCACTTTTTTGAAGTGTTCTCACAGCACTTGGAACCTGCATCCCAGTATTCAAAGAAAGTCCACCACACCAAACCTAAGAAAAGACAACACAAAGCTTCAGTCAGCTTTCAAATCATTAGAACATCTTTAGATGATCCTTAAGGTTCCATTTGAAAGGCAAAATGCCACATATGTGAACATCAACAAGTTCCAAACTGATAACCTTCACAGTTGAACTGAGGGGAAGTGGAAAGGCTAACTCAAGAGTCTTTTTTTTTTTTTAATATTTTATTTATTTATTTATTAGAGAAAGAGAGAGAGTGAGAAAGCATGAGAAGGGAGAAGGTCAGAGTGAGAAGCAAACTCCCCGTGAAGCTGGGAGCCCGATGTGGGACTCGATCTCGGGTCTCCAGGATCATGACCTGAGCCGAAGGCAGTTGCTCAACCAACTGAGCAACCCAGGCGCCCTCAAGAGTCTTTTAGAACCACCCAGGCCAGAGGAAGTCTTTGCAGTAGCAGGACCCACTGGAGCTGTACACAAGACAAGGAACTAAGGGCTGCAGAAATTTACAGATGAAAATTTTTAGGATTAATAGGCAAAAGACATCGGCTATTATTACTGATGCTAACCTTCACAACCAAGAGAGGTGCACAAAGAGCCAATTTCCTTATCCCAACTTTAGATTGGGATAATGATTGTGATAATGAAATGTGGCCTGAGACTATAGGAATCTAACACTCCTGTGTTAACAAAGGAAAACACATTATTTTCTTCCCTCACTTATTAACAATAAGAACTCTTTTATAATTCTTTAAAAACTTCTGAGAAAAGTGCAAATGAGAATATCCAGATAAACCATATTGTCAGTCTATTAATTACCATAAATGTGATTAAATTTATGAAAGATGAAATTACTTTGCTTGTAAACCGTAGGTACCATTCAATACGGTAAACAATAACTGATTTGGAACAGACTCAAAAAAATTAAAATATGAAAGAATGGGTCAGTTAAATTATCATCAATGCTGGTTTGTAGCAGACATAGCTTGGGACAGGGGACCTTCTAGAAACTGTTGAAATATTCCAACCTTTAATTATATCCTAAAGTGTTTAGTATTTACTTAGTGATTACAGTATTGTACCAAAGAAATTATTGACCTGTGAAATTTATAGCTGTATGATTAACATTCCAAAATTTTAAAACTAGCAGGTTCAGTAATGATAACTCCCAAAACACAAAAGCAGCTCTGTGATTATAAAACCTACTATATTACTTCTTTGAAAATTATTTAAGTGATTTACAAACCTATTTACTCAAAACATCTAGCACAAAGGTGCAAGGGCAAATCAATAAAGAAAGGTTAGTCTTTTTCAGTAAGTGGCACTGGAATACTTGGAATCCATATGCAAAAAAATAGATCTCAAACCACACCTGGTACCATATACAAAAAAATAACTCAAAGTAGATCAAAGATCTAAATGTAAAACCTAGAACCATAAAACTTTAGGAAGAATGCAAAAGAAAGTATCTTTGTAAACTTGAGTTAGGCAACGTATGATCCATAAAAGAAATAAATGGATAAATAGGACTTTATTAAAATGAAAACCTTCTCTTCAAAATGTTCCGAAAATGAGAAAAGCCACAAACTGGGAGAAAATATTTGCAAAAGTTATTTGATAAAGGACTCATATCCATCATACATAAAGAAATCTTAAAACTTATTAAGGGTGGGGCGCCTGGGTGGCTCAGTTGGTTGGGCAGCTGCCTTCGGCTTGGGTCATGATCCCGGAGTCCTGGGATCGAGTCCCATGTCCGGCTCCCAGCTCCACGGGGAGTCTGCTTCTCCCTCTGACCTTCTCCCCTCTCGTGCTCTCTCTCGCTGTCTCTATCTCAAATAAATAAATAAAAAATCTTAAAAAAAAAAAACTTATTAAGGGTGAATGGGGGAAATCAGAGGGGGCGATGAACCATGAGAGACTGTGGACTCTGAGCAACAAACTGAGGGGTTTGGAGGGGGTTGGGCGAGCCTGGTGGCGGGTATTGAGGAGGAAACGTATGCATGGAGCACTAGGTGTGGTGCATGAACAATCTTCTAACACTGAAAAAATAAAATAAGCATATTTGGGGGAAAAAAAGAATTAATTAAATAAAAAAAAAAACTTATTAAGGAGAAAACAAGTAACCCAATAACAAATGAACAAAAAGTAGATACTTCACCAAAGAAATTATACAAATGGCAAATAAGCACATAAAAAATGCTCAACATCATCTGTCCTTAGGAAAATACAAGTTATAAAACCACATGAAATACCATTACATGCCTATTAAAATTTCTGAACAAAAAGTCTGACAATATCAAGGATGTTGTAGGAATTACTAGTAGGAATGCAAAAGTCATGCAGTCACTTTGGAAAACATTTTGGTAGTTTCTTTTAAAGTTAAGCATGCACTTTCAAGTGATCTAATCCTCATTCCTAGGTATTTACCCAAGAGACATGAAAATGAATATTCATACAAAGACCCATCTATGAATGTTTATAGTGCCTTCATTCGAAATTGCCAAAAACTGAAAAGAATGCAAAAGTCCTTCAACCGGTGAGCAGATGAGTAACATCTGGTACATACACAGTCAGTAATAAAACAGACACTCATCAGCAATAAAAAAGAAGGGACTACTGATAAAGATGCTGATGAATTTCAAATGCATTATGCTACAGAATCAAAAGTCTACATACACACCATATTTCTGTAATAATCTGGAAAAGGCAAAACTATAGAGACTAAAACCTGGTTCGTGATTGCCAGGGTTGGGTATGATCAGAGAGGTCCACTACAAAGGAAGATGACTTTTCTAGGGTGATAAAAATGTTCAATGTCTTGATTATGGTGGTGTTACACAACTGTATGCATTTGTCAAATCTCAAAGAACTGTATATTTCTATAGATTATCCTCAGTAAATTAAATTTACTTTTAATAAGAAAATTAATCTAGTACACAAAAAATTTAACAGTTACATAGTTAATAGTCTTCAATGAAGGAAAAAAAATTATCCCAACCAGTTTGAAAATACGTGTCCTAAAGCATCTTACAACACTTACTAATGTAATTATGGTTTAATTATTTGGAATGAAAAGCAATAAACTCACACTATATGCCTATTTGAGAAACACTCAAACATGATATCGACCCTTTGAGATGTAGGGGAAAAAAATTACTTTGAGTTTCATGTGGTAAAAAAATTTGTTCCTGATTGACCTACTTGGAAAAACAGCCCAAAACACATAATACAGCAGAGGTCTGTGGCAAAGTACTAATAATAAAACCTTTCTCTAAATCCCTAAGTATTTTTCTATGAATAAGAACTTCATTCACTGATCACTTTTACCTTTTAATGAAAAAACCAAGAGTCTTGGTTATTATAAACTTAAAATTTTAGGGTATCCAAAGTAAATTATCATTATCAATTGTAAGATTGAAAAGTATTATATTTAAACCCACATATACCCTGAATACTTTCTCCTTATAGTTGAGAAGCTACACTCAGGGTAATTATGGAAGAACACACATATAAAACATTCCACCAACTCTGCAATGGAAATATACCATTCTAGAAGTAGCCCCCCAAATTAAGGAAAGATCTAGCCAGAATAACGAGGCTCTCAACTGTATTGCACAACTCCCCATAGTAACCCAAACTTACAGAGAGGATAAAGGAGTTGGAAGAAGCAGTAACATCTGCTTAATAAAAAATAAATTCAAACCAAGTTTCATTTTGTGTGGAGAACCATGATTTTTCCTTGCATAGACCAACCTGAAATTAAGTAGTCCCAAAATAATGTTTGTGTGTATATATATGTGTATGGCTACCACATGTGGACTGTCATCTAGTATTTTACAAAGATGACATTGCACTGCAGCAGAAAAAGGGTGATCGTCTCAGTAAATGGTCCTGGAACAAGTAGATATCCATAAGGAATTTATGAATTCCTTACACTTAAGTTGACCCCAACTTCATACCAAACTAGCAATTAGACACTGTATTTGTGCTGCAAATGCAGTCTACATCTAAAGGTACAAGGAAAAGCTTTTAGAAGAAAACAAAAATATTTTCCTAGCTTTGTAGGTGAAAAAATATTTCTTCTTCTTTTTTTTAAGATTTATTTGAGAGTGTGCGTGCATGCCAATGAGTGAGCAGAAGAGGGAGGGGCAGAGGGAGAAACGGACTCCTGCTGAGCAGGGAGCCTGATGCGGACTCGACCCAAGCCAAATGCAGTAGTTTAACCAACTAAGCCACCCAGGCACCCTGAAAAAAGATTTCTTAAATAGAATACAAAAAGGCTAACCATAAATTTTTAAATTGATAAATTGACCAACATTAAAATTAACAACTTCTGTTCATCACAAGACATCAATAAGACATGGAAAAACAAAGCCAGAGTGAAAAAGAAATTTGTAATACATATGTCCAGAAAAAGACTCAAGGTATTTAAAGAATTCCAAAATCAGTCAATAAGAAATAGGAAGAGGACTCAATAGAAATACAGGCAAAAGACCTGAGCAACAATTTCACAAGAGTATACCTAAATAGTCAATAATCATTAAAAAAAAAAAATGCTTTTAACAGCACTAGTCACTAAGGAAGTGCAAATGAAAAACCACAATTTGATATACCTCCTAGAAGGATTAAAACTTAAAAAAGATACAACCAAATGTCGATAAAGATATGGAAGAATCAAACTCTAATTTATTTTTAGCAATAAATTAGTATAACCAACAACTGTGAAAAACCCTATGAGAGTTGATTACACACATACCATATCATCTGGCAACTCCAATCTTAGTTATATACTCTGATGGAAATATATATATAATTTACCAAAATACATGAATAAGAATATTCATAACTATTCAATTTGTTAATGTCCCCCTGGGGAGACCACTCAAGAATCCAAAGGATATATAAATGATGGAAGTCATATAATGGAAAACTATACATATAAATACAATGGGAAACTACAAGAATGTATACCACCATATAGAACATGGATAAATCTCACAACCATAATGTTGAACCAAAAAGATAATGCAGGATTCAATATACAAAGCTAAAAAAGACGCAAAATGAATTTATGGTATTAAAACTCAAGATAGTAACCACTTTGCTGGCTGACCATAAGGCACTAGAAACAGGCACAAGGGGACTTATGAGGTTCTGGTAATGTTCCATTTCTTGATCTAGACACTGGTTACAAAAATGTGTGCAGTCCTATGAAGAGTTATCAAACTGCATTCTTATAACTCACATGCTTTTATGTAATAATATTTACTTCAATAAAAATATCAAAAATATACAATCACAAATTTGGGAGAGGCAGATTAGGGAAGAGGGAAGAATATGAAAAAAAAGATGTTTGGCTTCCCCAAATATATAGCAGATTGTTCTCTTTAAGGTTGCCAAACCAAATAAATATAAATTAGGTACTAACCATGAAACCGGGCAGTACTGGCTGAGTAAATTTCGTCTTAAATGAATACAACAATTGTTTTGAGCTTGCATCATAGAAAGAAAGTTGACCTAAAAGGAAAGAAAAAAAAAAAGCCTAATTTATTATACAAAAACATTTAATTAAATATAACATGTCATCATGAGTACAAGTAATAATACATATTTTGGCACTTTTTTTGATTATAAACTAGAAAATCAGTAGTATACATGCTTAAGAAAAAGACCAAATCTAGTTTTCTTTCCTGATTTTCAGGATCTCCACAATGCTTCCATAATCCACAATTCTTCCAGAATCTTCCACCATTCCTACTTACTCAACTACAAACTATTTATTTTATCATTATTTAACAAATGGTTTGCTAACTCAGTAAAAACTAGGCTATTTCTTCCTCATTTTTACTATAACCAGCCTCTCTACCCAAATCCTATTATCATTTAAGGCTTATTTTTTTTTTAAGATTTTTTATTTATTTATTTGACAGAGAGAGAGAGAGAGAGAGAGATCACAAGTAGGAAGAGAGGCAGCAGAGAGAGAAGGGAAGCAGGCTCCCCGTTGAGCGAAAAGCCCGATGAGGGGCTCGATCCCAGGACCCTGAGATCATGAACTGAGCCAAAGGCACAGGCTTTAATTCACTGAGCCACCCAGGTGGCCCATTAAGGCTTATTCTATTAAATCCTGTCTTCCAAACACTTGAAGCCATACTCATTTCAGTCTCTGAATCATAATTATTGCTTCAGCTTTGTTAATTTTTAAAATACTCTCACAGTATGTCTTTCAACATGCTCATGCAACAAAAATAATTGTCCTTCTGACCACCTAACTGTCTACCCCGATGGCCTCCTTACATGTGTCACTGCTTCTTGAAATTCTTGTCCCATGACTTCTCTGTATCTCTAACCCTGAGGACATCTTCTGTCTCCTTTTCTCCTACTCTGAATGTAATGCTTGTCCAAGTTCTGTTTTCTCTCTACAATGTTCCCTTGATGATTCAGCTGCCACCAAACAGAGAAGAGAAACTAAATATTTATGTCTACCATTAAAGCACTGGGTTCTTTATATACAGTACCTCAAAACATTAAGCAACCTATGTATGGTCACAAAGTAAACAGCAGAGCAGTAACATTTAATTGTTCTTCAGTAGCCACTCTGTGATGCTGTCTAACATTTAGCTTCAGCTCTACTTCTCTTCTGACTTCTAACACTAAATTTCTAAGTATTAGCCAGCCATGCCACATGGTTGTCCTGCTGGTATCTCATCTTACCCCAGGACTATGTTCCCCATGCTGTAGATGACATACCATCCTCTTGACCACACTGGGTGGAATCTTAGTCATCTTCAACTCTTCTTTGTTTGCCCTCCAATCCATATTTAACTAGTGAGTCCTATGAATTCTATTTCTCAGAACCATCAAATCTATTCCTCCTAATTCCTCACTGCTCAGGCCCTTGTTACTACTAATCATTCAACAAACATTTATTAAGGGCTTACTATGTAAAAGCACTTGCTAGGCAATAAGGATATAATACCTAAGAAGATAAACATGGTCCTGCCTACACTGCTTAAAGACTGACTCCTGAAAAGTCTTACCCTATGTTTGCAATCTCTTCCATATTTAACCACTTACCCTCTAATATTTCTAAAATTAGATTATCATCATATGACTACAGTTTTCTAAAATGCACAGAAACTCCCTACCCTCAACTACTATAAAAAAGATGAGCCTATTATTATTTTTCAAGGCCCTCAGAATCAGATTCCATCCCACATTACAACTCCTTCCTGTACCCTATGTTCTAGGCTAGCAATTACACTTCTCACTAGTATCTTTGAGGAACCACAAAGTATAAGAAAAGAGACAGAAGAAGATAAGCAAAAGTTATTTTGAGAGTCGAAAAAGAAAAAATGTGTCAATAATAACATGTAACCTGAGGAAAATTATAAAAAGAATGCTGCAAAACTAACATGTCATCACTAAAATTAAGTCAAGCCAAAGTTAACTTTTTTCTTTTGAGTAACTAGGTAGAAGACTCAGCAAATTATTTGGACACAATGTTACTTAAAATGGTAAAATTGGGTTCTTTTAGCTTAAAGTGTCAACCTAGAGAGAAGTATTAGGGAATTACTTTCGTTCCCTATTTTGAGTTCTTCAAAATTTTTATAGGAGCGCCTGGGAGACTCAGTCAGTTAAGCATCTGACTCCTGAATTCGGCTCAGGTCATGAGATTGAGCTCTGCGTCGGCTCCATATGGAACATGGAGCCTGCTTAGGATTCCCTCTCTCCCTCTTCTTCTGCCCTGTTCATGCTCTCTCTCTCAAAAAAAAAAAAAAATATATATATATATATGTATGTTATGTATGTCATATATATATGACAGTAGAAAAGATACTTATCAAATGCCTAAGTTCAAAAAGCTTAAGCAAATTTTGCAAAATATAAGTATCAAGTTACTTTTTAGATGATTTGACAAAAGTTTTCAAAAAGCTTGGCCAAATCTATTAACGTGAAACCGTAAGAGACTCTTCACTGAGAACAAACTGAGGGTTGATGGAGGAGAGGTGGATGGGGGATGGGCTAAATCGGTAATGGACATTAAGGAAGGCATTTGTTGTGATGAACACTGGGTGTTATATGTAAGTGATGAATCACTAAATTCTACTCCTGAAACCCGTATCACACTATACGTTAACTACGTAGCATTAAAATAAAAATTTGAAACAAAAGAGAAAAACTTAAGGACAAATTTAATATTCTTCATTTGAGTATAAACAACAAAAACAACCCGAAACTGCCTAATATATGGGAAAAGGAAAAGGCAATCTGACAGGACTCCATGAAAAAAGATCTAGTGGATTGGGTGGCTACAAGTTCAATATAGGCCAACAGTGCAATATATTCATATTACTAGAAACTGTGTTGCCAAATCACATGTCCTATGATGGTCAGAAGTTGCATGATCTACTTTGAGAACCAATCTTTAAGAAATATGTTGATACAGTATATAACCACAGCAGCTTATAAAGATTTGGAAAAATTAAGCTGTAAGAAGAACAGCTAATGATAGAGAGAATGTATAGTCTGGACTAAGAGCAAAAGAAGTAACGTTTTCAACAGTTTTTAAATAAATATTATCCAAAAAAATTAAATAAATATTATCATGTAAATGTGAATTAAGGAACTTAATTCTGAGTTTCTTCAGATGACAAAATTTAATGACAGTAGTCTCAGAAGTTATTAGGAAAAAAGGTTAATTTAAGAAAAACCTTCTACTATTGAGTACTATCCAACAGTGAAATAAGCTGCCTTCTAAGACAATAACCCTCACATTAGAAAGTTCTTTAAGCACAGGAGTGACAACTACCTACAGAGATAACTGTAAGAAGAATTTTATACTGCATAGCAGGTGGATTGGACAATTTCTAAGATCTACTCCAATTTGAAAAATCTGACTCCACCACTCTTTACAGGTAATAAAATAAGGTCAGGAAGGAATTAAAATGGACAGAAAAAATTTTAATGCTTAAGGCTAAATTAAGAAAATAATTCTTTCACACTTATTAAGCATATTATAGATGAGTGCTTTTGTAAGACTTCAGGCAAACATCGCACAACCTTCCAGTCAATTCTAGAGCTAAAATTATGTTTGTGATCAAATCCTAGGTCAAAACACCCTGACCATCATAATAATGGAAACTATATACAGATGATTATCAATTAAAAGTACTAAAATAGGGGCGCCTGGGTGGCTCGGTTGGGCAACTGCCTTCAGCTTAGGTCATGATCCCGGTGTCCTGGGATCGGGCTCCCAGCTCCACAGGAGTCTGCTTCTCCCTCTGACCTTCTCCCCTCTCATGCTCTTCTCACTGTCTCTATCTCAAATAAATAAATAAAATCTTTAAAAAAAAAAAGTACTAAAATACAAGCAACTATGACAAAATGACTTATGAGAAAATCTGTAAACTTACCCCCATCAAAGTCACAAAATACACCTATTCTCTCAGGAACAGTAACATCCAAGGCTTTGACTTTATTATTATGCTTTGCTGAAAATGTGTTCTGTAGCCAGTTGTTGACATGGATACACCAACTAGTGTTTGTCTTTCCTAATTGGTCAAATTTCCCCAAAGTCTTGTATGCTACTCCCACACTGTAGGATTTACAATCCTTCTGGGCCTTGACCTCCCAATAATGCTGTCCACTTTCAATAGCAGTGTCTCCTGCAAAAGATCAGAAAGGTAAATTTGGCTCTAACTTCTTCCTTATGAGTCACATAGATTTTTTTTTATCTCTCATCCCACAAAATGGCACCAAAAAATCTGATTCAGAAAAATAACCATATTAACGTACAGACACTAAATGCAGAGTATCTGCTATAACTTTACTTATATGTTTACTACTAATTTTTCTGATTTATAAGAGGTTTTAGAACTTTTCTTCCTTATTATTTCCTCAAAAGATAGGCATATATGTAGAGCACTATGTAAAATGAAGCCATCAATGATTAGACAATTTGAAACCTGCCAAATGTAATGAGGCTTCAAGAGGGAAAAACTTTGGCAAATATTCATTCAGTACACAGGCCACTCCAGCTCTAAGTGAGTGGAAAGCCCACAAGTGTAACCGTGATGCCTTTAATATTAACTGACATAATGAAGACTATGTTTATCCTACCCAGCACTGTGTATGATTCCCCAGTAAAACGATCTCTGCTGCCTCTTACTGCTGGTGGCCTGGAGCCTATGGATGTCCGTTTGGGGGATGGTGTGCCACTTCTATATAAATAGGAAAAAAAGAAAAACAAATATTCTATGTTATAAATGTTTCACAAACTAAAATTACAAATCACGAAAGGAAAGTTTGAAAAGATTTTTAATTACGTTGCACAAATAACATCATTTACTTTTATCTGAATTATTATCAGAGTTGCCGATTATAAACACTGAAATATAAGAAGTCATCCACACAAAGCAGGCTGAACACTTATATCATGCAGACTGAACAAAGCTTATATAAAGAACACAGTTTATGCAAGAAACAACGCCAAAATGAGACGAGATAAAAAGAAAAACAAAAGAACAAAAAGGAAAACAGAAGAACCAAAAGGAAGAAAAGGTAATGGAATATAGAGCTTACATTTCTTGCAGTTAAATTTAAATTTTAAAATGGCAAAAATACGATGATAATGAAAATTAAATAATCTTTTCATAAGCAGCAGGTGTTTTTGTTCTGGATCTTTTCTTCTTAAAAAGAAGAAATAGAAAATGCCCAAATCCATGCACAGAATAATATAAAATATTATAAAGCATTTCTCCTACTAAAATGGACAAGATTCAAACTGATCTCCCTTTATATCATATTATATGATATGATAAATGGGACAGTATTAGGCCTTTCACTAAATCTCAAAAATGCAAAATAAATCAAAACCCAAATATGCCTTAAAAATAACATTTCAATTATAATGAATCAGTGCATTTAAAAAGCAAAAACTTATAACTTACCAGTAGTAAAGAAATAAAGGGAAAAGCATGGAGAAAAGACAAACAAACATAACTATTAAGAGTGGCAGTTTAAATTTCAAAAAAAAGTTAAATAAGGAGGACTCTTCCATTGTAGCATTCTAGACTTCCAACCCTAAGAACATTTTTGCAAGCAGTACAACAGCTATTACTGTCCGAGGTCAAACATGATCCTCCCACCTCTCCCCTTTAACAATACCTTTGCAGCTTGACTGTGTCAATTAAGATTTTGTTTACTTACACTCTAGATTGTTTTACTAGTTTCTGAAATGATCTCTTTGCCACCCAATTCATCTTGTTCACTGTTACCAGATAAACCTAAGTCTGACATGCCTACTTTAAAATCTTCCAGAACTTCCTTACTGCCTACAAACAACTCAGCTTGGCATTTCAGGTTCTTCTGCTTTTTTAGCCTTCTCACCCCCAGAGAGCATTATTTAGCTAAATATAGCAGCTAAAGTGTTCCTTAAACTCAGGCAACCTGCTTCAGCGCCTTTTCTCTTGTTTCTCCCTCTCTTGATCCAAGTCCAAATGGCATGCATTCTTCTACTTTTTTAAGAACCAACCTAAATACTATTTTATTAATGAAGATCTTCCAGATCTTACCAGGCTAAATAACTGTTCTGAGGAATCCAGCTCCAGGCCAAAACCCTATGTGTAGCCTTTCAGAGCCAACCACAGACAATTATAAAAGCTTTTTAGTGACAGGAGTAGGAGGGCTGTCTTTCCCATACCAGACTTGGTACATAGCTAGTTTACCACAGCTTCTGAAAGGAGATGCAATTCACCCCCACTCCAACCCAGCGCTCATATGCATATCTGGATTCCTAGCTTAAGCACCTCTATTCAGAGACTCCCTTATGAGACCTTTTCAGCAGCCTCTGTATAGACCTCCTTCCAGGAGGCAGGGTTGAGGTGTGTAGTCTGAGTACACTCTTTCCACTCCATCCCAAAACTTTTCTACTTCTAATCTTTCTTCTCCTCCCTTTTTCTTGACCTCAGGTCCATAAAACAACAGGAAGAGTATTCTGTTTGGGGCTCTCTTGGCAGTGAGATGATCCTCCAGATAACCATCATTTGCAATCTGCTTTGGTTTACCTGACCCTCACCCAGTGCCATTCTGTTGGGAAAAATGGAACACTGAGGAGAGTTAGCAGCCTTTCCTTTGAGGCCTCTTGCTTATACTATTGCATAAGTGAACAAGGCCTTGATTGTTACTTTCAGTTTGGCTCAATGTCCTAATTGACCACCTTAAAACCTGGCAGCTCAAGACCTCTTTCTTCCTCAAAATCCTTTATCATGCTTATCATTCCATGTAATCTCTACCTTGTATTATTGTTATTTTTTTTATAGATCTGTATCTCATATACATAAGCTAGGGCAAATTTCTTAAAGGCAGAAATACTGTTTATCCCTATAAACCCCACCATGTCCAGCTAAAACCTTACATTGAACAAATATTTATGGAAAGAATAAATGTATGTAACATTTCAGAAATACCCTACACATAAAATACCCTTAAAGAGGAGAGAAGAAAGAGAAATAATATGATCTGAACTGCTCAATATAAGCAGTCTAAAAATCTTCAAGTGACCAAATGAAACTTCATATACTCTATTAAATCCAGCAATATATTATAATTTATTATATTCTAACCCTGAAGTCACTTTCACTAATACTGAGCAGATAAACTAGAAAAAAAGAAAATAATTTTGAAAAGGGAATACATTCTGGTTTCTGGTAAAAATATGTGATATCTTAAAATTAGCATGTGATTAATCATGCAATTTGAATTGATTCATCTTTCTAAGCACTGTCCTAGTAATTTCAGTCATGACCTTTATTTTTTATCCGTGATGCTTTTGAAACTGCGTGATTACTACACAATATAGAACACTTCAAACCTGCCTCGTGTCAGATACAAATAAAAACAAAGCTGTAATGTTAGATATACTGAATACAGCACAAGAAAGATGCCAGTTATAAGTAAATGCAGAAAAAAATCAGATGAGGGAAAATCACTCAAGAAAGACTTTAAAGCAGAGCTCATTGTTTTGTTACCATATACAGTATAATCCAAACAGTATGCAGCATACTACAATGCTGTAAATTCAAAACATAAGCTACCAATACAGACAGTCTACACAGAGCAGTATTTTAGCTTACGAAAGCGCTGCAATGGCTTCTGCTATTGGTTAAAAGAAAAATTAAAGTTATTCAGCCAAGCTAGATATACTAAGTCCTAGAACCAGACAGACATAGATCATCACCTTGTATGTTTCTTCAGTGAAGTAACATGGACACTGTTAGATAAAAATAGGCAACTGTTAAGAGACTGCTTTACAACTTAAATTTACCAGCTTATAATAAAATTAGATTAAAGGCTTGCTGAGAAATTTTTTTTTGATTCACTGTTTTAACTCACAATGATATTACTTTATTTCAGTTTGAGCAAAATTTTCCTGTTAAAAAAGAAAGAGACTCCCATACTTTGGAGACTAAGTAAATCTGACATCAACAAAAGGTTCCAAAACTTTCTCTTTGGTTCATAAGGTTGCTGATCAGTGGCAAGACAATGGGACTGTACATGCTAAAAGTTGTCACTTAATGCAGACCTTCAGGAAGACAGGTGATCTAAAGGTCTAAAATTCAGAAACTTCTTTCTTAAGCAGTTCAAGTTGCTACAGATTTAACTTTAAAGAAATGGAATGCTGAAATAAAATGTGTAAAAAGAGGATTAGGAAAGAAAAAATAATGAAAAGTGTTAAAACAAATTCAAGTATTGATAAACAGTATTATACTCCTCACTTTGGTGTTATTAACCTATCACAAATCATACTGATGTATAAAGTAAGAATTTCACAGGTCACTGTCAAATAAGAAAAAATGTACAAGCATGTTTCCACATAAAAGATCTAATGAACTGGCTTACCTGCCTTTATTCTCTTTCCCTTTCATTTTACTTTCTTGACCTTTTCCTCCAGTAGGATCCCACTCTACACAGGTATCTTCAACTCTCAGGTTCAAATGGGATGATGAGTTATCCAAACTGAAGTTTAGTGCTGTCCAAAACAATATTTCACTTTTCAAAAAAATATAGAACATATCCATATTCTGAAGCACAATTATCATTACATTATTTTCCTACTTAATTTATTCAACACTGTAGATAAAGAATAAAGTTCAAATTGCTAATGCTAGCATTTAAAGGCCCCAAAGATAAGGCTGTAATTTATTAAACTCCTACTTTACTTCCCATTATTGTTCTCTACATACCCTGTAACTCCAACCAAATACAATTTACTTGCATGGCCCCTGATATTTCTGCTATTCTTTCTGCTGGAATCTCCATCAGCACATAATAATCTCAACTTTCTGTTATTAGAATATCTTTGATTATCAATTGATTGCTATGACTAAATAAGAAGAGGAGCTGGTAGACTTGAGGATGCAGAAAAAGTGATGCGGTGTAAAAAATTATACAACCTGGCATACACACATTTTCTCTGAGGCTCTAATACTTAATGGTTTCAATATTTAAACTCTCAGTAGTTTTGAATTAAAAAGCACACAGAAACAGGCTATGAGAGCAGAAGCAAGGAAACTGGCCCAGCTGATAGAGCTAGAGATAGTTTAGATGGCAAAGACATGGGGGAAAGGACTACCTACATGAATACAAATAAAAAACACAAAACAATGTCACAAGAATAAAAAGCACAGCACAGGGCATATAGTCAGTGGTACTGTAAAAGCATTATATGGTGACATGGTAGCTATGTTTGCAGTGAGCACAGCACAACTATGGAGAAGGTAAATCACTATGTTGTACACTTGAAATTAATGTAATGTATGTAATGTAATGAAATTACATTATAATGTAATGAAATCACATTACATTAATGTAATGCAATGAAATTAATGTAATATAAATTTTAAAAAATAGCTTAAAAAATGAAACAAAAAAATGAAACAAAAGTATGCTTTTCAAATTACTTGGTATTTTGGGGAACTACCTATCTTATTTACAAGACTTACTCGAACTACTAGTTTAGGAAATTAATGTAACAAGATATTACCTTCTCTCTTTGGAAACTGAAGGTAAATCATTAAAATGTATCGATTAAGCTGAAAAATGCAGAATTCCTCATATTCTCAAATGAAATTCCTAGAATCTCTGCTTTAAGTAAGGTATCATCTACTATATAGTTACCAACTAATCTGCTTCTGTTAGTTATATTTTCTTTCAAAAGTTCAAATTTCTGGTAATTACTCATTGAAGTGTAATTCCTTTACAACCCCATTTCACTTAAAGATATTACTCGATTTAGCCAAAGCTTCAATGTATCTACAAAGTATACATCATCAAACAATAAGATATTCATATAGAGAACCTAATGTTTACCTAGTAAATTAAAATTTTTTTCCTTCACTATTCTGTAAAGAGCACTTTAATTTTTTTTAAGGTATTTTTATTTATTTGTCAGAGAGCAAGCGAGCGAGTGAGCACAAGCAGGGGGAATGGCCGGCAGAGGGAGAAGCAGGCTCCCTGCTGAGCAAGGAGCCCAATATGGGACTTGATCCCAGGACTCTGGGATCATGACCTGAGCCGAAGGCAGACACTTAACCAACTGAGCCACTCAGGCATCCCAAGAGCACTTTAATTTCAACTATGCATCTGACCATTGTTCATTGTTTTTATTTATAAAATAACTTTCTAAATACAAATCTACTGACCATACTGCTTCTAGGAAATATCATATTAAACAAGTAAGTTGTTAACTTTTCAAAATTTGCATGAAAACAAAAATGAACTCACAGAAAGAATATAGTTTTTCAATACAAGTGACAAAAAAATTCCTTAATAAGCATGTTACTAAATAGGCATTTAATAGTTACTTCATAAGTAGGTTACTAAAAAATTAGGATTAAGCAAATTTGAGACCCTGCATTATCAAGAATGAAATGCTTAAACAGGGTCGGGCGCTCGGCTGGTTGGTCAGAAGAGCATGAGACTCTTGATCTCAGAGGTGAGTTCGAGCCTCCCATTGGGTGCAGAAATTACTAAAAAAACAAAACAAAACAAAACAAAAAGAAAACAGGGTTTATTAACCCCTATATTGGCTATTAGGTAATACATGTGAGAGTATCTACATCCTGGAGAGAAAGAAAAAGTAAATATAACTCTAAGGGGCCATCAATTCTTAGCTGCTTCTTAAAATCCTAAGGCTTTAAAAAGAAAAAAATAAAGGCAAGGAAAAAAATTCTAATGTTTAACATGATGGAGAAGGGTGGAGTCATGAGTAGCAAGAAAAGATATCATCTCCAAGCCAACTGAGACTAGACTTACTAAATACCACAGCATGCGGATAGAAAGGCTTGGGCTTCAATCTCAGGGGTATAATCTTTTATATCTCTCCCTGTTTTGTTTTGGACACTGTTCCCTTTCTGGGACCTCAACTAAGTCACCAAGCCTGACTAAGCTAACAGGGATACGGAATACATACTTTAAAAAAAAAAAAAAAAAGGTCTGGTCTCAAAAGTGAGGTCTCAAACATCAGTCCTATCTCCCATATCATCTCTATAAATAGAGTTGGGTATTACTTTCTGTATCTTTAAAGGTCTGGGAAAACAAAGTGCCAAAAAATTGGAAGCACCATTATATTTCATGTGTTTGTGTTGATGGCTGCTTTCTTGGTACTCCATATCATAGCCACTATCATTTGAAAATAGTGAATAATTTGTGATTAATATATCATTTACCGGGCGCCTGGGTGGCTCAGTTGGTTGGACAACTGCCTTTGGCTCAGGTCATGATCCCGGAGTCCCAGGATCGAGTCCCATGTCGGACTCCCGGCTCTGTGGGAAGTCTGCTTTTCCCTCTGACTTTCTCCCCTCTCATTGTCAGTCTCTTGCTCTCTAATAAATAAATAAAAAATCTTTAAAAAAAATATATATCATTTACCTTTACAAGGAAGTAAAGGATAAAATACTTAAAAATTCTATACGTAAGAACTTAGATTACTCATCACATGTGACATGTGACCGTTCCAATGACAAGAAACGGTGCTACATACATTGGAGAGACAGAAATGAAAAATGTTCACTGATTCCCACATTGAACACCTTTATTAAAAGGCAGGATATCAAATTTTGGTAGGCTTCCACATTTAATCGCCATCTCTCTCCTTTTCCCTGCAGTTCTTAGTTCCATACATTTTTATGGCTGGTCAAAAAGCACTACAGCAAGCCAAAAAATTAGAAAACAATTGTTCAACATGTCATTTTTAAAAAAATCTAGACTTTTCCTCTGGAGCTCTTGCCCTCATTAGTAACCACTCCAGTGTTATGAAATAACCTTAGAAAAGCTATGACCTATAATTTAAGGGACAAATTTTATTCTGGGTCTCCCTGAAGGTCAGAATCAATGTTTAGTAAGTCTCCGGGTTGAGTTTCAGTCCATCCCTACTCCAAGGGGTTTACTCCACAGTGAGAAAATTTTTTTTCTTAAACAATCCCAACACAACAAACTGCTGGGATTTATTTTTTTTAAGGATTTTATTTATTTATTTGAACATGAGAGAGAAAGAGAGAGAGAGAGAGAATGAGTGGAGAAAGGAGCAGAGGGAGAGGGAGAAACAGGCTCCCCGCTGAGCAGGGAGCGCAATTCGGGGCTCAATCCCAGAACCCTGAGATCATGACCAGAGGGAAGGCAGGCGCTTTACTGACTGAGCCACCCAGGTGCCTTTCACAGTGAGAACTCTTGAAAGGACTAAAATCAACTTAGTCTTTCTACAAACACTAAGACCAAGACTTTGATTACTAAGTTTCAGACAGCCAATAGAAGCAGCTAGCCCAGCTCCAAGGAAACTATGAACCAGTTATTCATTTTCCTGACTCTGTGGCAGTTGCATAGAAATGTACAGGTCCAAGTTTGGTCATAAAATATAAAATATAAAAAGGAAGGAACAAAAGACATAAAAAGATACAATACTCCTGAAGGAAAATAAAAAAAAATAACAATGTAATTTTACCCGACAAGGGCTAAAAACAGTTCAAGTTGTATAGAAGAGATTAATCTACGTAAATATGACTATACTTTGAAATAGTTAAAATCTCTAAAGAAACCACAGTATTGGCTCAGCTTGATTGCAAGTAATTCAAAGTAATTGCATTTCTTGGCTATCTATAGTCCTTGAATAAAAACATTTGCTAGTCCAAATAAATTACTCAACTTAGTTTTTTTACTTTTGTGATGCAAACATATTCTTTAAAAAAAAAAGATTTTATTTATTTATTTGACAGAGAGAGACACAGTGAGAGAGGGAATACAAGCAGAGGGAGGGTCAGAGGGAGAAGCAGGCTTCCCACTGAGCAGGGAGCCAGATGCAGTGCTCGATCCCAGGACCCTGGGATCATGACCTGAGCGGAAGGCAGATGCTTAATGACTGTGCCGCCCAGACACCCCAAATGCAAGCATATTCTTTTGAGTTTGTCTTGTCAATACCTTATGGACCTTATATTTTGTTTTATTCTAATATAATATTTTTAAATCACTTCCAAATCATATCAAACTCTGCTATGTAAACCCATTCAAACGATAGATGAACCAGAGGTCAGTGGAATACTCAAAGGCCCAAGTACTTCAACAATGTTTAGAATCTGATGCTTGAAATAAACCCAGTCTATTACCATCTCACAACTGACAAGATTTCTGGCATTATAGCCTTTCAAATGGTAAATACCTTAAAAATCTTCTATGTTGAAATACATTATTCTAGAGAGTTTTTACTAAATATGAATTGCTCTCAGAAGACTAGAAACACATAGGTTCCAGGCCCACAGTAAGAGCTAGAACAGAACCTGGAAAAAGATTCTTAATTACATCTTTCCGAGTTAGCTCTAGGGATCATGGGCAAGTCATTTAACATATTGAAACTTCACTTTCTTCATCTGCAAAATGGGAATCAGTAATATCTAGACTGCGGATCTCTCAAGATGGTTTTCATGATCAAATGGAGAACTCTGAGAGTGCTCTGTAAACTCTGAACACCATCATAAAAGATGAACTAATGAAAACCAATTTTGTAATCCTAATTTCCCCATCTTAAAATTCCTACTGCTGGGAATTCCAAGTGTGTGTATGTATGTGCACATGCCACAGGGAAGAAGTGCTGCCATACATGAGATGTTTCCTGCACAGTCTCCAATAACTTCAGATGTTAAGTTTTGTTTTCTGCTGTATAAATACCTATGATCTTACCTTTGGTCTCCAGAGTCACTGGATCAGAATACTCTCCAGCTACAGCTTTGTTACAAGCTCGTACTCTGAAATTCATATACTTTGAATCAAACTTCAAGCCTGAAAAGATGAAAACGGTTTTCAGATATCAAAAATAAAGGGATCTACTCCAAAAGTATGAGTATGAACCTTCAAACAGACACTTTCTCTTCTTGGAACTATCTCTTTACTCCAGGAGAGTGTATGTTTATGTTAAAATGATGCTAACACCTCAAATAAAGGGAATCATGATTCATCTATTACTTTCTTCAAAAGAAATAAATTACATACAGTTTATCAATGTGGATTTTTTTTTAATCTAGTGATAAAATGGTACCCTCAAGCCTTGTTAAAAATAAAGCATAGGAATTAATAGTAAACTCTGAAGTTAGTCAAGTCTAGATTAAAATCTCAATCCATGGCACGCCTAGCTGGCTCAATCAGTAGAGCATGCAACTCTGGTTCTCAGAATTGTAAGTTTGAGCCCCACGATGAATGTAAAGATTACTTAAAAAAATAAAATAAAACCCTTAAAATTTCAGTCCAAAAATCACTAGCTATGGGACTGCCAACAACTTGACAGAGGCAGTTTTTGTATCTGTAAAATCAAAATGATAAAATCAACCTCGTAACTGTAAAAATTAAATGAGATGTATTGTGTAATACGCTTCAACCCAACTCCTGACAGTGCTCAATAATGGTAATGTTGAACAACTCTGGAAACATTTGATCATTCAAATACCCAAAGTTCCCTATATGTAGAAATACCTTTTGTGTGTGTGTGTGTGTGTGTGTGTGTGTGTGTATGTCAATACCTTTTTAAAGACTTTTTTTGAAAGGCTAACACAAATTTCTAATACCAAGTCACAGCTCTTAAGTATTACCGTGAAGGTAATCATAAAAAGGTAAAAGCAAGAGTATTCACAGTACCACTGAAATATATAGTAGTACATACACCTAGAAAATTGACAGCTTTTTTTACTGTTAGAAAACGAAGGTTAAAATTAAATGTTATTCTGAAATACTGTTTCCAGAACACCCCTACATGTTTGTTTTACATACATTGCTTTATCATATTCCCTTCATGTTTGTTTTACATACATTGTTTGATCAGATTATAAATATCCAGAAGTAATCAAAATGAAAGTTTTCCTGATATTTTAAGAGAAATTTATTTTTTTAAAAGATTTTATTTTTTATTTGACAGAGAGAGAGAGATCACAGATCACAAGTAGGCAGAGAGGCAGACAGAGAAAGAGGGAGAAGCAGGCTCCCTGCTGAGCAGAGAGCCTGACGTGGGGCTCGATTCCAGGACCCTAAGATCGTGACCTGAGCAGAAGGCAGAGGCTTAACCCACTGAGCCACCCAGGCACCCAAGAGAAATTTACTTTTATAATGAATTATAGGGAAAGTCAGCTTGGCTAAAGAATCTTTAATCTTTTAAAGTAACTCGAAATAGTTTTAACAGTTACATTTACTTTCTGAGAATAAGAGTCATGAAATGCAGTCCTTTTACCTGAGAGTGTATACTCAGTACCCTTAATATTATCGATTATTTCCCAGCATCGCTCATCCTTTACACGTGGAAGTCCATCAAAATTAGTTTTCCGATGTTCCAGTATAAAATGGTCAATCTTATTGTCTTCTTCTGGCATTCTCCAAGCTACTGTTACAGAATTGTCAGCGACCAAACACTCCACTGGATCTATCTCTGGAGCTTTAGGGACTGAAGGGAAAAAAAAAGGTCCATTTCTCATTTATTATAGTACTGATCCAATATTTATGTTTGTCATTCAAACTGTTTTTTTCATGTTGCTTTGGAATGGTGTAACTGAATGAGGCTAAGAGAAAGGGTAACCTAATAAATGCAAAATAACAATTTTTCAAAGTTCATTTAAAAATTCATGTTTCAAAGTTTTTTATAGACTCATTCAATGTTTATTAAAATCCTAGTTGGCAAAAAGCAATTCAAACATGCCAAAGATAAAGAATCAAGAACAACTTGTTATTTCTCAACAAATACTTTTTAATCTGCTCCTTCAAACAGCTGTAGAATATAGATTAAATCACTAATGACCAAATAGAAAACTTTGCTTTGAATCCAATGATTAAAGTAATTTAAGACATTTTTCAATGTATTTTTAAAATTGTACTTACAAAAGAATTGAAATTTCTCATCACTAAACAAAAATGAACTCCCTAACCTCCCAAAACACTTTAAGATTTTTGGATGTTTCTGCAAAGAGGTCTGTGATTCATTAAAATCAACCAGGGTAAATGAGCCATAACTAACATGTATAAACAGTAATTCATTTCTCTTCCATAGAAGAGATTTTCCATAGTTCCTCAACATCAACAGATGTTCCATTTGCAAAACAAGAGACTTAATTGAAGAACATGGTCCTCCAGGATATAGATGTATCTAAAATCCGTGAAACTGCAGATACTGTATTTAAGCACTCTGTCACTAAAAAGAGTTTTAAAAAGACTCCAAATATACAAGGCTGGTTCAACATTTTAAATCAATTAATTTAATCAATCACATTAGAAGAAAAATCATGATCACCTCAACAGAGAAAAAGTATTTGACAAAATTAACACCCACTCATGACAAAAACTCAGCAAACCAGAATAGAGGAGAACTTTACCTGATAAAGAACATTTGCAAAAAACCTACAGTTAACATCATACTTAATGTTGAGAAACTGGATACTTTTAAGACAAGTCCCATTTCACACTCCTATTCAACACTGTACTGGAAGTTCTAGCTAAATGCGTTAAGATGAGAAAAGGAAGTAAAAGGTATACAGATTAGGAAGGAAGAAATAAAACTTTCTTTGTTCACTGATGGCATCAATGTCAATGCAGAAAATCTGAAGAATCAAGAAAAAAAATTCCTGGAACTAACAGGCTACTATAGCAAGGCTGCAGGATACAAGGGATGTACAGGCAGAGTAGAGGGGAATTTTATAGCAGTGACATGTTCTGTATGATAATGTCATGGTGGATACGTGACATTACACATTTGTCAAAACCCAAAGAACTGTATAACACAAAAAACGAACCCTAATGTAAACTATGAGTTTCAATTAATAATGTATCAATATTGGTTCATCAATTATAACAAATGTACCACACTAATGCAAGATGTTAATGATAGGCTAAACTGTATTCAGGGGAGGAAGGGGATATATAGTAAGTCTCTGTATAATCTACTCAATTTTCCATAAACCTAAATCTGTTCTAAAAAACAAAGTATTAATTTTTTAAAGATTTATTTATTTTGAGAGAGAGAGAGCGAGCGAGAGCGAGCGTGTGTGTATGTCTGTGTGTATGAGCATGCACTTGCAGTGGGGAGGAGCAGAAAGAAAAGGAGAGAGAATCCCAAGCAGACTCCATGACCAGTGCAGAGTTCAACGCGGGGCTCAATCTCAGAACCCTGAAATCATGACCTGAGCTGAAATCAAGAATCTAGGCACCCTACAATTTTTAAAACCTGTGACAACAAAGAAATTATATACAAAAGCTAAAATGCAAAGCAATGTGGAACTTAAATAACAAAGTAAACCAAGTATTTGACACCTTAGAAAAAATAATCAAGACCAACATGAGTCCTTGGAGCCCCTGGATAGCTCAGTCAGTTAAGCATCTGACTCTCAATCTCAGCCCTGGTCTTGATCTCAGAGGCATGAGTTCAAATCCCATAGTCAAGCATGAGGTTCCACCAGGCTCTTTAAAAAAAAAAAAAAAAAAAGGACCACGATGAAAAGAATTTGACATAAATCTTACATCAAGTCTAACTAGTAAGAAAAGGAGGAAGGGAGAAAAATGGGACAACTGATCTCCATTAACTATAGTCTCAAAGTTCAACTCTTGTATGTGTGTAACTGTACAATAAATATTTAGAATCTGATATACCTCATTAGTAAGACAAAAGACAACTAAGTATTTATCATTTGTCATTACTGTTAATTTCTTTCATCTGTTTTGTAGGGTTCTTGTCCCTGTAACACATAAAAGATGCTAATCTCTATTACTGAAACATAAGCAATACACACTACTATTCATTGCCAAGAGAATAAACCACAGGGATTTACGAATTTAATATACTCTGCATTGCCTACATGGGAGGGAATATAAAGGCCTATGGCATGTAGCAATTTCATAATTTTGCTGAGTCAAAAACCTGTACTTAAAGTTCCAAGAGGCTGACAGAAAGCAGAATCATTTAATTTGTAAGCAGGCCCAACTAACACCCCACTATTTACATCTTAATTCAGCTTAAGAATGTACTGGCAAGTAGATCCATCCTTCTTTCCTCCCTCCCTCCCTCCCTTCCTTCCTTCCTTCCCTTCCTCCCTCCCTCCCTCCCTTCCCTAAAAGAGAACTGCTAAAAGTGGCAACTAAGGTAAAAATGAAAGGAAAAAAAATCCAAGAAAGTGGTGATAGTTGGGAGGAGAAAGAAAAATTAGGTAATTTAAGAGTGGTATGTCAAATTAAGATTTACTTAGGTCTAATATGTGGAAAGTTCACCCAACATTCTATACAGAAGTAAGAGAAGTGTTCATCAAATGAGAGAGAGAACTTCAGGGGAAGATGAAAGATGGTACACTTCTAACATAAAATAGTACTTAGGAATGCTGAACACTCTTTGAAAATGAGAATGGAAAGCAGTTCACAGCAATTTCCATAAAGTAACACTTAACTGGCAATAGTGTAGAAATTGGCTCAAGAATTTGACATTCTCAGAATGGCTAAAATTAACAAGTCAGGAAATGACAAGATATTGGCAAGGATGTGGAGAAAGGGGAACCCTCCTACACTGTTGGTGGGAATGCAAGCTGGTGCAGCCACTCTGGAAGACAGTATGGAGGTTCCTCAAAAAGTTGAAAATGAAAAAAAAAAAAAAGTTGAAAATAGAGCTACCCTACAACCCAGCAATTGCACCACTGGGTATTTACCCCAAAGATACAAATGTAGGGATCCAAAGGGGCATGTACACCTGAATGTTTATAGCAGCAATGTGCACAATAGCCAAATTATGGAAAGAACCTAGATGTCCATCAACAGATGAATGGATAAAGAAGATGTGTGTGTGTGTGTGTGTGTGTGTATACACACACATATACACATACATATACACAATGGAATAGTATGCAGCCATCAAAAGCCAAAATCTTGACATTTGCAACGATGTGGATGGAACTAGAGGATATTATGCTAAGCGAAATAAGTCAATCAGAGAAAGACAATTGTCATATGTTCTCTCTGATATGAGGAATTTGAGACACAGGGTGGGAGGTTGTGGAGGGGTAGGGAGGGAAAAAAATAAAACAAGATGGGACAGGGGATGGAGACGAACCATAAGAGACTATTAATCTCAGGAAACTGAGGGTTGCTGAGGGGTAGGGGGGAGGGATAGGGTGGCTGGGTGATGGACACTGAGGAGGGTATATGCTATGGTGAGTGCCTGAATTGTGTAAGATTGATGACTCATAGACCTGTACCCCTGAAGCAAATAATACGTTATATTTTAATAAAAATATAAATAAAATAAACAAACAAAAATGAACACACACAAAAGAATTTGACATTCTCCACATGTGAATGTGAAAGGACAAGTGGCATCAACATTGCCACAGACATGTTTTTTTTTTTTCTAAAGATTTTATTTATTGATTTGATACAGAGAGAGATGAAAAGTAGGCAGAGAGGCAGGCAGAGAGAGAGAGAGGAAGAGGCAGGCTCCCTGCTGAGCAGAGAGTCCGATGCGGGGCTCGATCTCAGGACCCCAAGATCATGACCTGAGCCGAAGGCAGAGGCTCTAACCCACTGAGCCACCCAGGTGCCCCAACACAGACATGTTTCTTTTCTCAGCTGTAGAAGCTTAGAGAGGAGAAGGATATAAACTCTTAAGTTTCAATGTATAAAAAATAGCTTAGAGTAGAAGGTGACTGTAGTTATTATCCATCATCATCACTTCCACTTTTCAGACTCAAGTAAGTCTACAACTTAGCTTACTATACATAATACAGTAGAAAGTTGATTTTTGTGGTGAATGGGTTATTAAAGGATGAAGGTATTTGTTTTTCTAAGTTAATCTGACTCCAGTTTATGGGACATTCTTATGCTATAGCAGAATAAAAAATTAGTGATATGAATTCATCTTTCATAAATTTTAACAATCTACTATATTTTTTCTTTCAGACAAAACTCCTCCACAAAAAGATTTCTTGTTTTTTATTATACTTCATTGCTTTAGACTGTCTTAACAGTTTGCCACAAGAGGAAATCCTAACTGTGCATACAGTCTACATGACTATATAGTAAACATGGCCTTGGTCTATTAAGCCATCACAGAAAACCCAAGAGAAAGAAAGTACGGGTGAGAAGATTGCTTTTTAGTAGTTTTTTTTTTTTTTTCCAAAAAATCAAACTAATAATACTCATATGTACATTCACAATCCACTCTCCTGAATTTAGAAGTTAATGTGAATTACGATATAGTAAAATACAATATTAGCAATTCTAAAAGGCCAATTTACAGGTAGGTATCCACTGACAAGTATACCTTCTTCCTCTAGTCTACACCTATGGTTCCTTCTCTCATCTTTTCCCTCTATAAACTCCTCTAGAACTTCTGACCTGTACCATACAAGTTAATACTTCACTTATACTACCCTTGTAAGTTCCATTATAGTTTCATGACTACTAACCTGTCTTTACAATCATATTTTAAAGTCCCTGATGAAATATTTAAAAAATGGTTTCATTTGATCAACATTCTCTATTCAAAAACAGCTAACCTCCAAAATTAAAACCAATTCTAACTAGAATATGTAAAAAGCACCTGTAAATAAGTAAAAAAGCACCTGATCTCTCAAATCACCATGTCCAAACTGTTTTAGCTATCAACTTAACACAAATACTTCATGTTAGCTAAAAAGAGAATACCAACAACAACAAAAATAAATAAATAAATAAATAAATAAATAAATAAATAAATAAATAAATAAAATAAAAAGAGAATACCAACAAAAGGTACTTAGTTGGCTCTCTCACACATGTGGAAAATAATTGGGACTCAATTTCAAATGTTTTTGGCTACTGGAATATCCTCATACTAATACTCTAATAAACCAATATTAACATATTATTATTGGAAATAAAAATTCATCTGAGCCAAAAACCACAACTGTACTAGTAATGACAGCAGCTAATATGTACTGAGTATTAAGTATGTGCCAGGTACTATTTTCAAGTTGATTTAAAGGTTTCAATTCATTTAATCCTTATACAAATGCTTGAAGAATAACATCACATTTTATTTTTTTTTAAGATTTTATTTATTTGACAAAGAGAGAGAGATCACAAGTAGGCAGAGAGGCAGGCAGAGAAAGGCGGAAGCAGGCACCCCACTGAACAGAGAGCCCGATGCAAGGCTTGATCCCAGAACCCCGAGATCATGACCTGGGCCGAAGGCAGAGGCTTTAACCCACTGAGCCACCCAGTGCTCACATCACATTTTAAAGATGATAAAAATAAACAAAGTTAAATAATTTGTTCAAGGTTCACAGCAAGTAAATGGCAGCCAGGATTCAAGTCCAAGTCTGGCCCTAAAACCCACTGTTAAGCATCGTGATATACTGATTCTCTCTGCCAAACTAACAATAAAAGATATCCCTTGAATGAGATTCTCAAAACAGAATTTTTACTACCAGTAAAATAATTCTCTAAAAATAAAGACTAGCAAATTTAATTATTCCTTAGCTGAATGAAGAAGAAAACCCACACTATACTTAATATTTACATTTCAAAATTCATTACAAAAAAAACCACTTTACATGTAATATATGTACATACTTACCTGGCAAAAACTTCAAAGTTCGTAGCATCTGTCTTTCCTGAGAAAAATCCACCATTAAATGAGTCATGTTGTCACTGACCTTTGGTTTCAAAGAAAGGCGAAAGGCTGAAGCCATTGTTACTCTACGGTAAACAAAAATATACTTTTAAAAATAAAAGAGTAGGGAGTATACCATATTTAATTTACGAATGAAAAAATAGGAGTTATTTCACTTGAGTGATTTCAGAAACTATAACAAAGTTAACAATGCTAAAAAGAAATTTGTTCTGGGTCTTTTGAAAATTAACTAAAAAAACTGTAAGCTGTTTTTAAATTTAGACATTTAATATAACTTTAAGCAACTTTCCTCCAGGCAGTTTTACAGAATTACACACAAAAACATCACAAGAAACAATATCCCATATAAATCATTGTTAACAGACCCAACAGGTATCTGAACCTCTGTACACTCAATCTCACTGACTTCCTGATGCCAACCTCACTCCTTTTCATATGCCAAATACTGAATTGTATGTACATTCTCTTTAGTAGTTAAAGCTACTCCATGTATCCTCAATTAAGAGCAAAAGTAATCTGACCGAATATTGTACAGCCTGGAAGCTGCTAAAGATAGGGCATGGATGAGAAAGGAGAGAAGTGAAATCACAATTTTGAATACCAGGCTAGTAGGTGTCACCCTGATATATCAACATCTGCTACATGGAAGGATACAAGGAGAAACAGCCTTGGGAAACCATATGCCATGGAAATAAAAGTTCAACAAATATTTAATAGATGAATGTGGTATAAAAAACAAACAAACGAAAAAAGAAGCCATTCCAGATCTCATTTTCAAAGTATGGGGGAACTGTTCCATCAATGAAAACTGGAGATTAAAAGAAATTCTCGTATTCTAATAATTTGTCATTTTATCTCAAATTTCAATTTTTCATATTACAGTAAATTTCCACAAGTATCACAAAGTAACTTCCCTTATTATCTTTGGTCAAAGAATGATACAAAAGTACTACCCATGGAGGTTGTCCTGCTAGTACACAATTTGGGAGAAGTAGTAAATGGAACTGAGGAACAAAGGGAATACCAGGCCTAGTCATTCAGATCTGCCAAATCTACCCAAGGATACATGGTATGAAAGATATCAAACTTGTTGCAGTATTCAGTTATTTGGGGATAAAAAATGTCAAGCTGTTGTTGTATTCAGTTATATTATTTCACTTTAAAACTAGGAAAGTAATCACCTTATTAATAACAATGAGTCAACAACAGCTTATATACTGATCAAGAAGAATGTGCTATACTGAAATACAACTTATGGGGAAGTGAACTCACTGAAAAACAAGCCTAATGCTGAATATTTCACACACATTACTTTCAGCTGTTGGTTCTCAATAATTAAATTTCAGATTATATCAATAAGAATTTAGGAACAAAGGCTAAGTCTTCATTACTTTGTTCTTTAAAGCCCCAAGTATCAGGGCGCCTGGGTGGCTCAGTGGGTTAAAGCCTCTGCCTTTGGCTCAGGTCATGATCTCAGGGTCCTGGGATTGAGCCCAGCATCGGGCTCTCTGTTCAACAGGGACCCTGCTCCCCCCGCCCCTTTTCCTGCCTCTCTACCTACTTGTGATCTCTCTCTGTCATATAAATAAATAAAAACTTTTAAAAAATAAATAAATAAAGCCCCAAGTATCTTTCGATTTAGGACTTCTGAAAGACTTATATTCAGAGAAGTACTTAGTATATGACCACTGAGTCAATGAATGGGTTTGAATCTACTTGGATGCTTCTAAAGCTATTTAAATGTTTGTTGAGAACTGTTGAAAAAAATATCTGAAAGTGTTTTAGGGAATTTAAATCTGAAACTTTATCTACAAAACTTGATTTTAACCACTGTGGCCTCAAAGAAAAAGAATATCCTCCAAAAGTGCATTAGAAAGGTTTATCAAAACCTAAAAAACAAGAATAATTAACTTTATTTACTGGTCAACGGAAATTTCTGTCTCCATAAATCAACTTAGATGTACAACAATGCTATAATCTTTCAAAAGACTGTATTTTTTATTTTTAAACTGAGTACCTTTAGATAATTGTGCCAGAAAGCCCAAATCAACCTAAAATCCAATTCTCTAACATTACAGGATCCATATAGTTAGGAATGTTTTAATTCACCTTGACTTTCTTGGTTTATTTCCTATAGTATAGCTAAATACAAAGATCCTTTCCCCTTAGTTTCCTTTTTACAAAGAAAAAATAATTGCCAAACATATGAATGAGCACTTTCAATTTCCTCAAACTATCTAATTAACTTGACTCACCCTTTCTGACCCTTTTTTCAAGAACCATTAAGTCCACAACCTCAACTAATCATCTTCCATCATTACTAAAAAGCATCCATAAATCTATACCAGTGGTTTGTAAAGTTACAGAGACCTGCTATTATCTTTTCATTGTAGCTGCTTAGTTTTTCCTGTCACTCCCACTGTTTCTCTTGCACAACTTCTATCTCAAAAAATGACAAATATTCAGGTCTCAAAGATGCTTTCATTTTTATATATTTGATTCCCTGCTCAGGTATATTACACACGCTTCCTTAAAATTCCACTTCTGCCCTCAATATAAGGTAATAATCCTTTCTTCCCTTAGTAAACATTATTTTACTATGACTATATATTTAAATTATTTTTATATCATAAATGGCAACGATGGAATTCTAGAAGCCTGCTTCCTGGGAGAGCACCTAATATATCTATCAGAGAAACGTGGACATTTTGAAGTTAAAAATCAAGTTTAAAAAATTAAGCCAGGACCCAGAAGTGTTCTCAGGCAGTAAGTAAAAATTTCACGGGTAGCTAAAATGAATAATGTGTAAGTTCGGGGGGAGGGGGGGTACGGGAGGAGTTTGCCCTGACAGAGAAAAGGAACCCTGACTCCTTAGATCACCTGGAAGCTGATGAAATCAAACCAAGAAATGGGCTTAGAAGAGGGAAAGAAGTCAAGTTTCACTGAAGCTTTGCGTTCAACCATGAAAATTCATCATCAAATTCTGACGAATCCGGATAGACAAAGATGTCACGAATAAGGACAGGATTCTTGGAAGCACAGAACCATATAGAGTCCTTGGAGAGGACAAGAGAAGATCTTATAAGGGTTCTTGCAAAGTCCTTGGATAGGCCAAAGCCTGAATAGGAAATAACTTCTAATCCAGAAAATTAGAAACCATAGCAAGACTTAGTGGAGTAATTGGCTAAACAGAATAATCATCTAGCCACAGTGAAAGATGGATTATACGTAGCAAATCTCAGCAGATATAACCCAATTATACCTTATCCAAAAAACTGATCTACCTAAGCATTCACTCATCATATAGCCAATACTTTTCACCTTCAAACTGTCATAATCACCTTTCTACATCCAGGATTGATCCATGTCTTTAACCATTCCCTGACATAAACTACACCAAAACTACATAAAAATTAGTTTTTGTGTTAAGGGTGCTATGAGTGCCATATGAATCTTGCCTCTAGTCAAATAACAGACCATCAGAAACAGAATTGAAGAGTTCAGCCAAAATTAACAGTAGACACATTGGTTTTCACACAATCTATCATGAATAATTTTGTGAATTATCTGATGAAGAATAAATAATTTAATCTAGGATTCAGAGTGGCACTTTTAAGAGCTATGCCTTTCAGAGAATCTCATAATCCTCAAAGGAAGAAACCTTAAGTGATAATCTCACTATAACTGATGCTCGATAACTAGCCAGGAAGATCAAAACCATCCCTTCTGTGGTAACTCAATCCAACTACAGCAGTTCCTTTAGTCCTTTGGTGTCTTCATTAGAGCAAGTACTAAATTACCTTTCTTAATACTGGCTCTATCAATGAGAAAAACCTTTTAAGATAGTCTTACATAATTTTCTTTAATTTTCTCTTCCCATACATTAGATAGTAGTGGCATGAGAAACAGAAAGAGATGGCACCAGGAACAGGATGGAATGAGAATACAAAGGTGTTAAACAGGAGAGCAGTGAAATAGGAGAGCTTCAGCTCTTAAGGACTATTAAAAATGCTATGACTTCTCAGAAAACAAGACATACTTATAAAATATATGAACAACAACAAAAAAAAAACACATTCCAGGAATATATATCTTGTAATTATCCAAGATGGATCTCCATCCACTCATAGCTAATTAAGAACTGTACTAAAACTAGCTATATTATACCAGAAATGAAATTCTTTTGGAAGTATATAATTGTCCACAACTATGTTTTTAAACTATGTTTATTCCAGAAGATATGCAAAAGAGATTTTCTTTTTTTGTACATGGCCATTAGGTATTTTTACTTTAACCAATAAAAGTCTAATAAGAAACTGTTCTTGAATTTCATTTCTGACTTCAATATTGATACTTTTATAAAAATGTAGGTTTTATACCATACCTATCCTTGATCTGTCTGGCAGCCTTCGAGCAAATCAGGGAGAAGAGAAAGAAGGCAGTTAGTGCTTTTCATGCAAGTTTCAATGGCAGTGACATGCAAGAAAAGTTAGGATATAAACCCTAGAATAGATTAGTTCACAGTCACCAAAACATGAATTACAGGAAATTTGTACAGTTCATATCAACTTGCATAATGTGATGTTAGAGCTATAGTAAAAAAAAAAAAAAAAAAAATCCAGACCCTATATAAATCACCTTAAAAGGAGGAAAACTGAAAACTGAACACTTCAAACTAATTCCAGATGACTATATATTTTTTCTTACCTTAGGGTTATCAAAATACACCTCCACTTCCAATTCAGTCTGACACCCCTCAACTAAAATAATCAATCTCCTTCATGGGGCACACATTTCTATGCAATCTAATGCATTTCTTAGCAGTGCTCGCCAATTTTTCTTCAGTGGTCTCTTTTACCACTTCATCATGGTTGTTCCAAGTTTTCTCTGTATCCTTCCCTGGGCAAAGACTTTTTATTTTGAGAGCTTGCCTGCTAACATATAAAACTGGGCTGCCGTTCTTCAATCCTTTACCCCCAAAAGTAGTTATAATGATAAAAATTCAGACAAGGAGAAACCAGAGAAATACTTCTGGCAATAAGGTCTTTCCCTGAGATGACTTCACAGAAGCTGCTAACTTAAACCTACCTGGCATGAGATAACTTTTTTTTTTTTTTGAGAATGCTAGCACAAATTTAGGAAAGGGCACAACCATCACTTGGTGCTGTACAGTATACAGAAAAACAATGAAAAATACACACAAAACCCGCTGTCCCCTTCACATTTAGATATAATATATTCAAAAAAAGTTTTTCCCCCCAGACTGACTACCATAATTGACAACACATCCAATGTAAACCATGGCTGTTTTGTTCTACACTCTATCCTAGGCCTAGCATAAAGCTTGGCATATGGCAATATTAATAATTATTAAACTTAATTGATTATTAATTTGGTATAGCAATGTTTCTGTTGCCTCTTCTTCAATTCTAATATTGTTCTTATTTGGTATTGGTCATTTTTATACCCATTTTAAAATATTCTGATCTGAGTACCTTTCTACACAAATCAGCATATGACACATTTCCAACATTACCATAATCAATTGTGAGAACTATATATCAATCATTCTCTTTCCTTTATTAAGAAATTTTAGTCCTTACTATTTCTACAGATCCTTTCAAAGCTCCACATTCTACAGCAAACAACCCAATTTGGTGGCATTAGTATGTGGCTTAAGTCATAACACTACTTTGGTACCAGGAATAAGAAATGTTAGGAAAGTCAATTACATTCATTTTTAAGAATTATTGTCATTACAGCTAGAAATACCGCCAAATATTTTAATATAAATACCAAGAGAGAGAAAGAGGAAACTCCTCTGCTCTTGGTGTTTCTTTACATATGGAGAAGTGCCACCAGCATTACTCCTTTAGCCTCTCTCTATTCCTTCATTTCCCCTGGTGAGGTGAAAGGACTTAATCTGATTATGAGTTTGAAAGGAGAAACTAGAAATAAGTAGCTCAGCTATTTTCCCTATTTCTGGCAGCTTCCTTATCTACAGAGAACGCAGATTCTGTTCTTTCCCTCTACGTAGGAAGTTTCACAGAAACAGGCTCTCACACACACACACAGAGCTGAGGTACCCTTGTACTGACCACATCTGAGTGGGCAAGTCTGACTAACTCTAGATTAATATTAGAACGCTTGCCCACTGATATAAGCTAAATTCTCAGATATCATTTGATTGATATTTGGCCTCTTATCAGCTTTATTGCTTTATTTCTCAACTGGTTTAGAACTTGGTTAGAAGAATGTTACTTACCAATCACTCTCAAAGAACCCAACGATATGAAGACCGTAACTGTCTTTTTTTTTTAGCAGAGATTTTCTTTCATCTTTCAAGAACATTATACAGTATATTTAATTGCCTCACAATAATTTTTTTTTAAAAGTGATCTCTACACCCAACATAGGCTCAAACACATGACCCTGGGATTAAGAGTCACATGCTCTACTGACTGAACCTGCCAGGCACCCCGAAGAGTGTCTTTTAAACTGACTATAATGATTCAATTTTGTGCCTAGTATTACTTAACTTAGAAGGTGCCATTTTTAGTGTGTGTACAAGTGTGCACACGTGCACATGCATGTAAAGTTTTCTAGTTATCATTTAATGTACTAGGCTGCTTGTGACAAACCAGAAAAGGAACAGATGAAAGCCAAATAATGTTGGAAAAATTGTTGTCTTGTGCATTTATATATAAACATACCCAGGTGATCAAACTGAAGACTCAGCGGTTCCTCTTTCATTTAGGTTCGAATTTAACAGTATATACACTGTGTAAATGCAGAAGGGGTTGAAAAAGTTATTCTGTGCAACAATAAAAGGGTAGAAAGTCTCAAATTCTGAAGATACTTCTCTAAATGGGCCCAATTTTAAGAAATGTCTTAAACTGGAAAATAAATTGTTTAATTTTTTTCTGGAATTTCTTCTCCCGAAGTAGAAAACTATCCAAAAGACATACATTACTGTATTGCTTGATTCCTCTGAGTTTCAGTTTCAAGAGTGATGTGTTTTGTCAATTAAACATCTCTGCTTACCAAGTACCAAATGATTCCAGAATTTACCACTGCTCTATCTCTAACATATTTATTTGCATCTATATAATTCCACTTAATACCTTATGAACAGGCCTCAGTTGAATCTTTAGATTTTTGGGTAATGCTACTGTATATTACTTGAAAGCCTTCAAGAAGCATTAGCTATATTACCTTGCTCAGTATCACTATTTTCTATTTCAATTTCAATCACTATTTCTATTTCAGTCTTCTACTGAAATCTTGCTGCCAACACTTCATTTCTCTTTATTCCTCTCAGAGGTGCTTCTTTCTCTCTCATTCCCTTCCCCCATCTCTCAATAAATGTTTTCAAAATAAATCTTACAATTCTGATCCTTTATCAGTTTAAGGAATCTGTCACCTCAGACCAAACTTCCTTAAAAAGACCTGTAATAATAGTACAAGTAGGTGGGGCACCTGGGTGGCTCAGTGGGTTAAAGTCTCTGCCTTCGGCTCAGGTCACAGTCTCAGGGTCCTGGGATCGAGCCCCGCGTCGGGCTCTCTGCTCAGTGGGGAGCCTGCTTCCCCCTCTCTCTCTGCCTGCCTCTCTGCCTACTTGTGATCTCTCTGTCAAATAAATAAATAAAATCTTAAAAAAAAAAAAAAGTACAAGTAGGAGTAATCACAAATGGTTCTTCAAAATTACCAATAAAGTATAAAAGTTAAACCAGATCTTTTCCCAATCTCTCTTATTTTTAATCTGCTGTAAGTAGATATAGAAACTATTTTCTGGGACGCCTGGGTGGCTCAGTAGGTTGGGCAGCTGCCTTTGGCTCAGGTCATGATCCCAATGTCCTGGGATCGAGTCCCGCATCGGGCTCCTTGCTCCGCAGGGAGCCTGCTCCTCTCTCTGCCTCTCTGCCTGCCTCTCTGCCTGCTTGTGTTCTCTGTTAAAGAAATAAATAAAATATTTTAAAAAAAAAGAAAGAAACTATTTTCTTCCATGAATTTAGCAAGTCCTCTAAAAGTTAAGATCTTATTGTTTCTGTATTTCCTCCTGACACGTCATTTTCCTCCTTTTATAGAAAGATGTTAGATGCAAAGTACCCTAAGATAACTCTAATGTGGAGTAGCTAACTCAATAGTATTTCTAAATAGTTAAAACAGGAATAATAATAAAATAAATTTTAGATCTTGCTTATTGTACACAATGAATCATTTACCCAATAAGAACAAAACTTGAGATTTCCAAATTTCTTCCCTATCAGCACAAGTTCTAAAACTCCTCAGCAAAAAATACGGAGCATTAGACCAAGGCTTAAGAGATCTGAGTTTCATACCACACTAACCAGCAAGTCACTTAACTCTTAGGATTTAGTTATCTCATCTACAAAGTGATAAGCAATAGAATATCTTCAAACTCTAAAAGTCCATCCTAAGCCATCTTATTTGCACACAGCAACTTTTAAAATTTATCCAAAATAAATTAAGCATTTTAACAATTTAATTCTCCGAAATATAGGCTGAAATGAAGAGGCCGCAAGAGAAGAGTTAGTTAAAATCAGAGCATTAATAAAAAGTAACAAAAATAACACTGTTAACCCTTGAACAACACAGGTTTGAACTGCGTGGGTACACTTAAATGCAGGATTTTTACAGCACAGTGCTGTAAGTGTATTTTCTTTTCCTTATGATTTTCTTAGTAATATTTTCTTTTCCCTAGCTTTATTGTAAGAATAAGCATATAATACACATAACACAAAATATGTGTTAACCGACTATTTATATTTAAGTCTTCTCATCAACAGTAGGCTATAGTAGTTAAGCTTTGGGTAAGTTGAAAGTCATACACAGATTTTAAACTATGTGGGGGTCAGTGCTCATAATCCTTAAGGGCCAACTATATGTTTCTGAATAACAAAGAAAAATACACTCACACTGTCAAAATGATGAATCCAGCAAAAACTAGATTTCAAAATTGGCACTTGCCTGACAGGATTCGTCTTTATTTTGATTTGCAGTTAAGCCCAACAGAGTTCCTACTAACATTCTGAATGCCACACAACACTGAGAAACTTTTCAAGTCTTGCCTGTATGTTCACACTATTTTATACTTCAGATTTTCCTACTCAATTTGGGATAGAAATTTTTGTAATGTTTCCTTGAGACAAACTGAAAATGACTAAGGGGCAAACGTACAATACTTTCCCAATACTTTTTACAATATATAATTGAGACACCTACTCTCACCCCCAACATACCTTATTAAGGAATGACTTGGGAAATGAAAGGGACTCAGTCAGAGAAAGTGAAAAAGAGACAGCTTCAAAATGCTACTTTCCTTTTGGCAAAAATACCAGCTTTTAAAAAAACAAAACAAAAACATTGCAAAGCAATTGATTCCATATGTTAAAAGTTTTATATATTCTATATATTTGTTTATAAAAAGAACTACTTTTCAAAAAATATGATCATTTTAGTCTTCATAAAGCTATATTAAATAACTTGAAATAAACTTTGAATATAGTACTGCATACATCTGTTCTATGATTAAGCACATTTACATAATAGGAAACTATATTTCTGTAAGACATAAACACCCACAAATGAAATAAAGGTGAGGGGAGCCTGGGTGGCTCAGTGGGTTAAAGCCTCTGCCTTTGGCTCAGGTCATGATCTCAGGTCATGATCTCGGGTCCTGGGATCAAGCTCCGCATCCGGCTCTGTGCTCAGGAGGAAGCCTGCTTCCCCCCCCCACCCCACCCCCTCTCTCTGCCTGCCTCTCTGCCTACTTGTGATCTCTGTCAAATAAATAAATAAAATCTTTAAAAAGAATGAATTAAAGGTGAAAAATTAGTCTGGGCTATTCTTAAAAAATATTTACATTTGTTTTTAAATTGCCTTCATAATTCAAACATGCATGCTTTCGATGAAGGTCTTCTCTCTCAGCATTCCTGACTTCGACCCACAGAAAGCACTTTTGCCAATACTTCTCTTGAAAACATATAGTGAGTTTCTACCCCTCTCGTTTGCTCCTCCCAGTGGTCAGAGGCTGACACTGACTGGAAAATATGCCAAAGGCCAGTTACTGTGAGTCTGAAGTGCAAAATACACAAAACCCATTCTCCCTTTTTATCTGTGATCAAGTGCAGAAGACACCGTTCCCCTTTCACTCCACTCTGCATTTTTTATTCCACTGAAAGCACCATGTACAGGTAGCCATTCATTCCCTTCTGGTCTGACAATTGGGTTATATTTGGCAAGATAGTGAGGAAGTGGATGCTTAGTGACTTGGAAACTGCCCCATAGACTCAGGTCTTTTCATAAGTAGAAGTCAATTTCTAAATTCGGGGTGGGAGAATAGAAATATTAATTTGTCAAAGGATCCAAGCAATGCTCTGCAGGCCAGCTATTAGCAGAGAAGCCAGGTTTGGTGGGATTTTGGCTACTTGTCCATCCAGAAAAAAAGCAAATGATCCAAATTTCATTTGCTGGTGATCCTTCTTCATATATTTACTATCAACCAAACTTCTATGAATTAAAAAAAATTTCACAATAAAACCAATTTTTATTGGTTTTAAATAAACTTAATAAAATTAAACCAGATTTAAAAAAAAATATTGAAAGTGTGTTCCAAAATCCTTTCCCATTTGGGTCATTTTTACTTACTCATTTTCAGATTGCCTAATGCTGGTAAACAACATAGCTTCGTATTCAATTCCCACGCTGAGGTAATGCAACGTGATCACTCAAATATTAGTATTTAAAGTACTGTTTTTGAAGATAATGAAGTCTAAAAAGACTCATAGACCGGATTTTAGCCTATAATTTTTTTGTGCCCATGAACTATTCATAATAATCTGATTAAATCACATTAATATGGGATATTCATAAACAGTACACCTTGAAAGAATTTTTTCCAAAAGTCTAACAATATGCTAGATAATTATTCTTCAAATTCCAATAATTAATCGTCAAAGTCATCCTCCCTATTCTATCAGCAATTAAGTCTTTGAGGCAAGCCTATATAGTCCATGCACCTGGCAAAGCAAAGGAACTTGGTTTTTGACTTGGAATCAAACCATTATTTGGATACTATTTGGATGCACTAAGACAATAATTGTAAACAACTCCCAGTTAAGCATTTCTCTTGAACAATAAACTCCAATTTCTAGATAGGAAACACTTACGAATCATTTATTTTACCACATTTCCAAATGGTTTAAGCAATAATTAAGAAGTACTGCAAAAGGCTGGAAAACTAAAAATATAAAATAAGAAGCAACATAGAACATTAAGAAAATATGGTTAAACCACAATGTAATTTATTTTATCAGAACCTTTCCAATTCACAATCAGCTGAGAAAAAGTTTTAACAAAGTTGGAAAGGACAAAGGAGAGAGAGAGAACAGTAGCCTTTGAGAAGAAGGGGAGAGGACTCTGAAAATAGTGGAAAGGGAAACTTGGGAGAAACAAAGTTGATCACAGCTTTTCCAAGCATCAATCCCTATTTAAATGCAACTAGATTCAAGTCATTTCTGAATACTCATGTACATGTTTTATGGTTTTCCTGTCTTCTTCTTCCTCCTCACTCTCAGGCTCCCAGCTGTTAATTCTTGCTGCTATGATTATGCCTGTCATTAACAGCTGCCCCACTCTACTAGAAGAGGACTCTATTAATAACAAGGAAACTGAAAAAAAAACGTAAAAATTTAGTAGCGCTATGTTTAATAGTCACTAGATTCTAAGAAACTATCATGAAAAAGAACATGAATTCCTGCCCATGAACTCTAGGACACTAATTTTGATGACTCAGATATTTCTTACTTTCTGTATGTTTTTTTTGGCTATGTTCCAGATATTTGAGGTTATCACACAAATGTACTCTGAGTAGGTGATGCATTTATCTTCTAAAGTACTTAAAGTATGATTCAGTTTCTTCATAATTCCTTTATATAGCAAATCCTACCAAATGCAATGATGAACCTACTTACAATCTACCTCTAAATTCAAGGATTAATTACTTCACAGATTTATAGCAAAAGAACTTTTGTTTTGATTCATTTCATTAAAAGGTAACCATTTTTAAAATTCATTTTCAGAATGCAGGGATGTAAGCCACTAAACGTTATCTACTCAAGGAAGATTTTTCTACCTTCAAATTCACAGAAAAATCATGAAATTGAAGTACTAAATAGAGAAAATGGCTTATGAAGCCACCTTTCTAACACTAAGGAAGTTCACTACATAGTCCACAAAGACCAAGAAAATAATATCAAACTCAAATATCTTATCTCGCTAAGATTACTACACAGTATGTATTTTCCTAATTATATAACTCAAGCCGCCACTTTTCTCACACCATTTTTTAACATATTTTACATCCATATTCTACATCAAATAGAGATTTGATTTGATAATTGGTAATCATTTAAAAATGACCCTAGTTAAAATAAAAATTAGAATCTAGAATTCAGAATCTAATACCAGGTTCTAGCTTAAGACATCAGCTAGATGTCTTATCATTCTATTGTTATCTTATCATTCTATTGTTTATACTTCATACCAGACATACCCTTAAAATAAGAACCTACATTTTCACACTTTGATAAAACATTCAAACAATTACACTGAACAGTGGGACATTTAATAATAAATTTAATAGCAAATTTCACAAGTTTCAGTGCTCATATGCATCAAGTGATATTTTCCCAATCAGCTCAAAGAAGGAAAACTAGATTTTTAAGAATGTTAATAGCAATATTAATCTTCTTTCCTTAGTCACAAAATATTTATAACAAAGGTATGCCTGAGCTAAAATACACAAGTACCCTTAAAATAAATGACCAACGGGGATGTAACTGAAAAGGAAAATAACTTGATTCATCTGAATACAGTGTTAAAGAGAAATTAAATAATTTGTTCATGACCCTAAAGACACATACATCCGGGTGTCCACTTTGGAATAAATGAATAGACAGCATTTTACTTAAGAAATAAGACTTTTTTAGTATTAGAAGTGACTTAACAAATCCAAAATTGAAAGGGAAAACATCATTTTTTAAAATAAGGCTCTCCTATTTAAGTGGTTAGTTTAGGTTTTTGCGGGGGGGGGGGTATTTTAATACCTTTGAAAATTCTTCAGGTTCCTTTATATCTAATGACCGTGTTGCAAATTCTAGTAGTTCTTCTGAGTTCTCCAAGGCATTATTACATTGACTGAGCTGACTCTAAAAAAAATAATAAATCTTTAAAATAAAATTTCCTATTTCCATGAGAACCTTAAATATATATTACAATGAACTTACAATTTAATAGCAAAAATTGAACAAAAATATTTTAGAGAGCTATTAAAGTAACATATTCACTAGTCATATGTGTAACAAATTTTAACTATCTTAATACATTGTACTTAACATCTTTCCATAATTTGTCCAAAATAGCTTAACTGCATACAGATATAGATATACTCATCATTTAAAAACACAACACAAAATAAAACAATTTTAAATAGTTCAGGTCAGATTTACTTAAAGATTTTTCTCAATTGGGGCTGTCAGAAATCCATGAACCATTTATTTTTTTAACTATAAACAATTTAAAGTACCAAAATAATCCATCTGCAGACAACATCCTCTATAAATGAAGAGTAGGTTTCTAGATGATATTTAACAATTTAAACTAAAGTTCATGAATCAAGTTAAAGGTACATGCAGTTGAGCACAATTTTAGTACTCCATTTATCATATTACTCAAGTAATACATACAACCATAAATGCTAATTTAGTTTCCAAAATTGGATAATATAAGGAATCACAAATGCAAGAAGTGCTAAGATTTCAAAAAGAATAAAGAGGAGCAAAAGATCGTAACCATTACAAAAAAAAAAAAAAAGATCCTAACCATTACAGTGATATGTCCTGCTATAGTGATGCATTAATTTGACGTACCAGTCTTTCTTATTCAGTTCTATGTCACTCTATCATCTATGGTCTAAAACTAAGCCCAGTTGTGCAAAAATATTGTTAGTGATACCTTTAAACAAAGAAACAGATCTACTTCTAAGTTTTTTAATGTACCCAATATTCTTCTTCAGGATATTAATAGCTATTTATTACTATCTATTCCAAATTCAAATCTACTTATGTATCCCTTAAGATTAGCACTGAGGATAAACTATGGCTCATTTTATTGGTTTTTGGACATGTTACATTTTTTTTTTAATATTTTATTTATTTATTTGACAGAGAGAGAGATCACAAGTAGGCAGAGAGGCAGGCAGAGAGAGAGGGGGAAGCAGGCTCCCCGCTGAGCAGAGAGCCCGATGTGGGCTCAATCCCAGGACCCTGAGATCATGACCCGAGCCAAAGGCAGAGGCTTTAACCCACTGAGCCACCCAGGCGCCCCGGACATGTTACATTTTTACTTTGGAAAAGGAGAATAGTTTTGCCATATTTTGGGTTAAAATAGGTTTTAATGTGTTAGTCTAAGAACCTAACCATAAGGGAACCCGGGTGGCTCAATCAGTTGGGCTGCTGCCTTCGGCTCAGGTCATGAACCCAGGGTCCTGGGATCAAGCCCACATCAGGCTCCTTGCTCAGCAGGGAGCCTGCTTCTCCCTCTCCCTCTCCCTGCTACTCTGCCTGCTTGTGCTCTCTGTCAAATAATAAAATTTAAAGAAAAACAAAAAACAAAAACCTAACCACAATTTTCTAAAAATACTACTATTCCTATAAGTAAAACTCTTACGAGTTCCAAAGAATAATTAACAAAGCACAATTTGAAATATCCCATTTGTATAAGAGCTTTATGAAAAGTTTAAGCAAAATCACTGAGAACAAAATGGTAGCTATAAATGGTCTACACAGAATCAGTAGGGGAAACTAATTAATGTAATGGAACATTAAGGTTCTCATGGAACAAAAAGAATAAGGAATATATCTTAAGAAACTATTAAAGTGAAAGAATCCTATCTGAGGTCAAAATTTAAGATAAAATATCTTATTCTGAGAAAATGCTATGGGCGCACCTGGGTGGCTCAGTTGGTTAAGAATCTGCCTTTGGCTCAGGTCATGATCTCAGGGACCTGGGATCGAGCCCCAAATTGGGCTCTCTGCTCAGCAGGGAGCCTGCTTCCCTCTCTCTCTCTGCCTGCCTCTTTGCCTACTAGTGATCTCTCCCTCTCAAATAAATAAATAAAATCTTAAAAAAATAATAAAAAATAAAAAAACAAAGTAAGATCGGGGGATGCCTGGGTGGCTCAGTTGGTTAAGCGGCTACCTTTGGCACGGGCCATGATCCCAGGGTCCTGGGATGAGCCCCATATCGGGCTCCCTGCTCAGCGGGGAGTCCATTTCTCCCTCTCCCTTTGCCCCTCCCCCTGCTGATGTGCTCTCTCTCACTCTCAAAAAAAACTTAAGAAAGAAAGAAAGAAAGAAAGAAAGAAAGAAAGAAAGAAAGAAAATGGTATGAATTTGCTTTCAAGTAAAGAGGGAAAGTTTAAAAAAGGGGTACAAAGGAATACAATTTAAAGAGCAGTAACTTGTCAGTTATTTAGAATAATTGATAAAATTTTTATGAAAACAACATGCTACCAAGTTTGTGAACCCAAAAGAAGAACAGAGATGTTCTACTGTCTCCAACTAAAGAAGGAAATGGCATTGGTAGCCAAGTTGGGATTCTTTTTAATACTTGGTTTTTAAACTATCCCAATAAAGCTTTATGGTTTGAATTACTATTAGGCCGATATCATTATCACTTTTCGACAATGAAGTTATGTTGACTAAGCTTCTATTTCAACAACTCAGTCTTACTTTATAGCCTACTGTCCCCTATCTCTTCATCTCCCCTAGATTACTATTCCTATGAAAAAATGCCAAAATTTTTGTGGCATTGAGAGGTAAGTATTAAGAGTTATAAAGGATAACTGGATGTAAGATTAAAAAAAAAAAAAGAAAAAGGAAAACAATGGAATCACTGGAAAAAATGAAGATCTCAGTGATGATACAGAAAGAGAAAATGGTCCTAACATCCTTGCAATCATCACTTCCAAAGAGTATCATCTCACACCCATTAAGATGGCTACTACCAAAAAACTTAAAAATATGGATGAATGGATAATGTTGGTCAAAAGGCACAAATTTCCATCTATAAAATAAGTTCTGGGTATGCAATGTACAGCATGGTTAAAAGAATTAATATCATATCATATATTTTTTTTTAAAGTAAGCTCTAGGGCGCCTGGGTGGCTCAGTCGGTTAAAGCTTCTACCTTCAGCTCAGGTCATGATCTCAGGGTTCTGGGATGAGCCCTGCATTGGGCTCTCTGCTCAGCGGGGAGTCTGCTTCCCCCTCTCTCTCTGCCTGCCTCTCTGCCTAATTGTGATCTCTCTCTCTCTGTCAAATAAATAAATAAAATCTTTAAAAAAAAAAATAAAGTAAGCTCTAGGCCCATTGTGGGGCTTGAACTCATGACCCCAAGATCAAGAGTTGAATGCTCTACCAACTGAGCCAGCCAGGTGCCCCTATTGTATTGTATATTTAAACACTGCTAAGAAAGTAGAACTTATCAAACTCCATACCCAAAAAACAAATAATCCAGTCAAGAAATGGGCAGAAGACATGAAAGGACATTTCTCCAAAGAAGACATACAAATGGCCAAAAGACACATGAAAAAATGCTAACAATCAGCACCATGGAAATGCAAATCAAAACCACAATAAGATACCACCTCACACCACTCAGAATGGCTAAAATTAACAATTCAGCAAACAAAAGATGTTGGTGATGATGTGGAGAAAGGGGCACCCTCTTATGCTATTGGTGGGAATGCAAACTGGTGCAGCCACTCTGAAAAAAGTATGGAGGTTTCTCAAAAAGCTAAAAATAGAACTACTCTATGACCCAACAATTGCACTACTAGGTATTTACCCCAAAGTGACAAATGTAGTGATCCAAAGGGATACATGCACCCCAAGGTTTATAAATGTCCACAACAGCCAAACTACGGAAAAAGTCCAGATGTCCATCAACAGATGAGTGGATAAAGAAGATGTAGAATATTTCTCAGCCATCAAAAACAATGAAACTTTGCCATTTGTAATGATGTGGGTGGAACTAGAGGGTATTATGCTGAGCGAAATAAGTCAGTCAGAGAAAGAAAATACCATATGATTTCACTCATATGTGGAATTTAAGAAACAAAATAGATGAACATAGGGGAAGGAAGGAAAAATAAAATAAGATGAAAATTGGGAGGGAGGCAAATCATAAGGGATTTGTAACTATAGGAAACAAATTGAGAACTGCTGAAAGGGAAGTGAGTGGGGGAAAGGGACAATCAGGTGATGGGCATTAAAGAGAGCACCTCATGTAATGAGCATTGGGTGTTATCTGCAACTGATGAATCATTAAATTTTACCTCTGAAACTGATGAAAAAATATATGACATACAATTTAAAGCAGTAATTTGTGAACAGTCTCAGAAAAAAAAAGAGATCTTAAAAGTTCTCATCACAAGAAAAAAATGTATAACTATGGATGGTGATGGATGTCAACTAGACACTCTGGTGGTCATTTTGCAATATGTATAAAAACTAAATTATTACATTGCACACCTAAAACTGACATACTGTTAATAGGTCACATCTGTTTTGTTTTGTTTTGTTAAGGTTTTATTTAGGTATTTGAGAAAGAACAAAAGTAAGAGAGATCGTAGAGGGAGAGGGAGAAGCAGACTCACTGCTGAGCGGAGAGCCTGACATGGGGCTCGATTCCAGGACCCTGAGACCATAACCTGAGCCATTATACTGAATAATTCCACTTATATGAGGTATTTGGAATAATAAATCATGGAAACACACTGGTGGTTACCAGGTGGTGGGCAAATAGGAAGTTGCTGTTTAATCGGTATAGAGTTTCAGTTTTGAAAGATAAAAAGTTCTAGAGATCTGTTACACAACCATGTCAACAAAGTTAACCCACTACTGAACTGTACATTTAAAAATGGTTGCAAGGGGGGATGCTTGGGTGGCTCAATTGTTTAAGCGTCTGCCTTCGGCTCAGGTCAGAAGCCGAGGGTCCTGAGATTGAGTACTGAATCGGGCTCCCTGCTCAGCGAGGAGCCTGCTTCTCCCTCTGCCTGCTGCTCCCCCTACTTGTGTGCTCTCTCTTTCTCTCTGACAAATAAATAAATAAATAAAATCTTTTAAAAAAAATGGTTACAAGGATAAATCTTGGATTTTTAATCACAATTAAGAAAAAAACAAGAAGAAAAGAAAAAAAGAAAAAAACACGATATTTATAACCAAAACAAATAATCATTTTCTACAAGATAAAAAGAGTTATTCATAGAAATTCATTGATTTTTGCTGTCAATAAATCAAGTATTACAAAATCAATGCACAGAAATCAGTTGCTTTCTTATATACTAACAATGAAACTATAGAAAGGGAAATTAGAGAATTGATTCCATTTCCTATAAGATAATATATACCAAGAACCATAAGATACCTTGGAACAAACCTAACAAAAGAGGTAAAGGATCTGTACTCGAGGAACTACAGAACACTCATAGAAGAAATTGAAGACACAAAAAGATGGAAAAACATTCCATGCTCATGGATCGGAAGAATAAACATTGCTAAAATGTCTATACTGCCCAGAGCAATCTATACTTTCAGTGCCATCTCGATCAAAATTCCACCAGCATTTTTAAAAGTGCTATAATAAACAATCCTAAAATTTGCATGGAACCAGAAAAGACCCCGAATTGCTAAGGAAATATTGAAAAAGAAAAACAAAGCTGGGGGCATCACATTGCCTGATTTCAAGCTTTATTACAAAGGTATGATCAACAAGACAACATGGTACTGGCACAAAAACAGACACAGACCAATGGAACCGAGTAAAGAGCCCAGATTATGGACTGTCTACTCTATCATCAAATAATCTTTGACAAAGAAGAAAAAAATATCCACTGGAAAAAAAGACAGTCACTTCAATAAGTGGTGCTGGAAAAATTAGCTATGTATAGAAGAATGAAACTCAATCATTCTCTTACACCATACACAAAGTAAACTCATAATGGATTGGATAAACTCGAAATGGATTAAAGACCTCAACGTGAGACAGGAATCCATCAAAATCCTAGAGAACATAGGCAGTAACCTCTTCAACATCGGCCACAGCAACTTCTTTCAAGACACGTCTCCAAAGGCAAAGGAAACAAAAGCAAAAATGAACTTCTGGGACTTCATCAAGATAAAAAGCCTCTGCACAGCAAAGGAAACAGTCAACAAAACAAAAAGGCAACCCACAGAATGGGAGAAGATATTCGCAAATGAAACTATAGACAAAGGGCTGATATCCAAGATCTATAAAGAACTCCTCAAACTCAACACCCAAAAAACAGATAATCATGTCAAAAAATGGGCAGAAGACATGAACAGACACTTCCCCAAAGAAGACATACAAAGAGCTAGCAGACACATGAAAAAACGTTCATCATCATTAGCCATCAGGGAAATTCAAATCAAAACCACACTGAGATACCACCACCTTACACCAGTTAGAATGACAAAGATTAACAAGACAGGAAACAACAGATGTTGGCGAGGATGTGGAGAAAGGGGAACCCTCCTACACTGTTAGTGGGAATTCAAGTTGGTACAACCACTTTGGAAAACAGTGTGGAGATTCCTCAAAAAATTAAAAATAGGGCTACCCTATGACCCTGAAATTACACTATTGGGTATTTACTCCAAAGAAGCAGATGCAGTACAAAGAAGAGCCACATGTACCCCAATGTTCATAGCAGCAATGTCCACAATAGCCAAACTGTGGAAAGAGCCAAGATGCCCTTCAACAGACGAATGGATAAAGAAGATATGGTTAAAAAAAAAAAAAAAGAAGAAGATATGGTCCATATATACAATGGAATATTATGCCTCCATCAGAAAGGATGAATACCCAACTTTTGTATCAACATGGACGGGACTGGAGGAGATTATGCTGAGTGAACTAAGTCAAGCAGAGAGAGTCAATTATATGGTTTCACTTACTTGTGGAACATAAGGAATAATATGGAGGACATTAGGAGAAGGAAAGGAAAAATGAATTAGAAATTAGAGGGGGAGATGAACCATGAGAGACTGTGGACTCTGAGAAACAAACGGGGTTTTAGAGGGGATGAGGGTGGAGGCATGGGTGAGCCTGGTGGTAGGTATTACGGAAGGCACGTATCTCATGGAGCACTGGGTGTGGTACATAAACAATGAATCTTGGAACACTGAAAAAATAAATTTTTTTTAAACGTAAATCATGTATTAAATAGACTAAAATTATTCATATTTAATTATGTTGAATGATCTCACCTGTAACTCTTGTGATTTACGAGCTTGTTCCTGCTTGATACTGTTAATCATACTTTCTTTCACCTCATCCAAAATAGAATATAAACTATCAAATTCTTCATCTAACTCTGAAAGTATGTTAGAAGAATTTTCCTGTTTAATAAACAAAACAATGATTTTACTGAAGCTGTCAAACATTGGAAAACTCAAAGATATGCTTTGATAATTTATTATCAAATTAATAATTTATTAATGAGAAAAATAGTTCGGGCTAGCTCACAGTCTCTTTTTCCAGATGTCAAATGTGATGATTCCCTTATATATAGATCAAGAGCCTTAGCACAGCTAGCTTTGCTTAGTTAACTCAAGCGGATTCATGGATTCACCAAATTTTCCAGTAAAATAGTTTGGGAAAGACAGTTAATAACTAAGTGGTGAAGATCTTAATCAACTAATTTCAATTATAACAAATTCAGAAGTGAAGGAAATACAAGGACCATAAGGTTTAACAGGCCAAGACCCAGGCAATAACTTACGTTCAAACAAAAACCATAAGAAAAGATTTACTATCTATAAGTGTCCCATAAATCTTCTGTTTATTTCACCAAAAATGATCATTAAATTCACTAAGGCATATTCATCAACATTTGATTATATTCAGTATGGATTATCTGCCCAAACCTGGGACCATTTCCTTAAGCATTCCTCTTTTTCATTAGGCATCTTATTTTTTACTTTCTTCCAGTTCTACAAGCAGACTTCTTACCATCCACATTTTCATTCCACTATTTATTGTAAAAGAAATAGTTAGCTTCCCAGTACTATGAAAAAATATAATTTGCTCTTAATTAGAATTAAAGACAAATCTATAATGGAAAGGGTCAAAAGTGAGCACTATAGGGGAGCTTGGGTGGCTCAGCCGTTAAGCGGCTGCCTTCAGCTCAGGTCACGATCCCGGGGTCCTGGGATCGAGCCCCGCATTGGGCTCCTTGCTTGGCGGGAAGTCTGCTTCTCCCTCTCCCACTCCCTCTGTTTGTATTCCCTCTCTCACTGTTCACTGTGTCTCTCTGTCAAATAAATAAATCTTTAAAAAAAAAAAGTGAGCACTATAATAGTCCTTATCAACTACTGTTGCAAAGTTTTCTTCTTTCCTTACTATTTGATCTTTCCATTGATAATACAAAAATAGTAAGGAAAATATTTTTATTTATCTGCCATTTAAAAACTTTACTCTCAGGGCAGGCACCTGGGTGGCTTAGTTGGTTAAGTGTCTGCTTCCAGCTCAGGTCATGCCTGGGATGGAGCACCGCATCAGACTCCCTTCTCACCCAGGAGTCTGCTTCTCCCTCTCTCTCTGTCCCTCACCTCCACTCGTCCGCATGCTCTCTCTCTCTCTCTCAAATAAATAAAATTTTTTTTTAATTTTTTTATATTAACATATAATGTATTATTTGCCCCAGGGTACATGTCTGTGAATCATCAAGCTTACACATTTCACAGCATTTGCCATAGCACATACCCTCCCCAATGTCCCTATCCCTACCCCCCCACCTCCCAGCAACCCTTAGTTTGTTTCGTGAGTTTAGGAGTCTCTTACGGTTTGTCTCCTTCCCCATCCCATCTTGTTTCATTTCTCTTCCCCACCCCCCCATAACCCCCTGCTCTGCCTCTCAAATTCTTCATATCAGAGTGATCATGTGATAATTGTCTTTCTCTGACTGACTTATTTCACTCAAATAAATAAAATCTTTAAAAAAAAAGCAAATTCATTTAAATAAATAAAAAACTTACTCTCACTTCCTTTAATTTAGTATATTAGTATATTTACTTACATATATTTAGTATATGATATAGTATATTTATACTTCTGATCTGACCTAACAATCATTCACTGTGACATAGTACAAAAACATTTTTTAAAAGACTGATACCTGAACTCCTTTTAGTGTTTGATTTAGTGTATCAATAAAGTTCTGAATTTCATCATTTTTATTTGCCAGGGTTGAAATGATCCTTTGTAGAGCTTCCTAGGATTGAAACAAGAAAAACACTTAGCATTATGATATTTTTTTTAGCATTATGATATTTTAATAAGAGAATTATAAACAATAACAACTCTCTAAACAAATCATACATTATATAAGAGGAGAAATGTAAAACTTCTCATTGTTAAATTTCCGAAGGCCTATAATTACAAAAGATGGGATATGTATTTGTGCTGTTTTATAAACCTCTTATTCCTAGTGTACAATTTAATCACCATACCTTTCATGTTGAAGATGGTCAATATTTTTTAATACTAACAGTATTATTTTAGGTCATAGGGCCAGGGCCAAGGAATAAAATCAAATCCTTAAATGCTGCAAAAACAAATGGAACGTTCTAATAGGATATTAGGATATGAGGAAGAAAAACAAAGAGACAGTAAAAGTTGACATTTTATTTATAAAAATAAAAAATATTTTAGAAATAGGAAAGTAGATAATAAATTTGTAGCTAAAATTATAACATTCATTGCAATAGTTACAGATGCTATAAAACCATAAGTAATTTTAGTAGCAAATACCTCATACTTTTTGATAGTTCTTCCTATTTAAATAAAACACTTGGTTATTTAATCTTCTCATACTCTCTAGTTCAGTGCTGTACAATAAAATTCTCTGCTATGATGGACATATCCTATATAGGCTGTCCAAAATGGTAGTTAATAGCTATATGAAACTAATGAGCTCTTGAAACGTAGACAGAACTGAAGAACCGAGCTTATTGTTTTTAACTTTAATTATTTCACTTTTTATAGGCACATGTGACAAATACTGTTATACTGGACAGCATTGGTCTAGTTGTTCAGTAACTCTTCATGAGCAGTAACAGCAAAATCCATACAAGGTACTTGTATTCTCAGTAAAAATCAAATACAAATACTTTAACTTTATAATTTTACCAGAAGCACAAGCCTTGTTTCTGTAAGTACCTACAAGTGTAAATATTTTAATAATGTCTTTAAGACTTTGTGATAAAGGTTCTTCTCAAAATATAATTGGATATCAATAAAGGGCTATATAAAAAGAGCTCAGAAAATAAACTGATAAGGGGATAATACTTTAATAAGTGTTCAAAGGCATTATAGTAGTAAAAAATTAAAAATAATCATAACATATTATATGTTAATAATAAAAAAATTTAAAAAATTAAAAGAAATAATCACAACAGTTCTCATTTAATTCTCACAAGAATCCCTGGAGATAAGGAGGTATTATCTTCATCCCTGAGGCTGCCTAGGGCTCTCTGCTGTATTCACTTACCTATATTATTTCTTCCCATCCTCACTGATGGTGGTATTTTAGTGTAATACAATGAAATTATGCTATGACAATAGATCAACACCAAGAGTTAGCTGTTTATCCTGTTGGTGTTCCTCGCAGAAACAAGTGCACCAAGATTGGAATACAAAGACAATCAGCAGAGGGGCAAAATGAAGCCAAGACTTGGGACAGGAATGGGCATAGTTTAATGGCAAGAATGATAGTACAGAGGGCAAAAGGAGGGCAGAGGGCTTAAGAGTCTTCCAGTTATTCATCCAAGGTAGGTTCTATATATATTTAAAAACACAATGGAAGAGTAAAAATGGTTCTGCACAATCACTGGACTGTATAGAGTAAGCTTCAATTAAGACTGGGCTCCTTCTGAGACACTGAGTGACTTAAGTCAGTTGAGCGTACGACTCTAGATTTCAGCTCAGGTCATGATCTTGGGGTTGTGAAATCGAGCCCCAGGTTGGGCTCAGTGGGAGTGTGCTTGGAATTCTCTCTCCCCGTCTCCCTCTGCCCCTTACTCTTGCTCTCATTTCTTGCTCTCTCTCTCTAAAATAAATAAATAAATCTTTAAAAAAGAAAAGAAGAGACTGGGCTCGTTTTTGTAAATGGCTATATCTGCCTCCCCTTTTATCCCTCCTAATGGCAGGGCCACATCCTGTACCACACATCCATATGGTACAGATGAGAAAATGGTAGTAATTGCTAGGAAGGTAAAAATTATGCTCAGCCTGTCTCCAAAATCCATGCCGCTTACCTCTCTAGAATACTGTCTCTAAGTCTAACCAATTTGCCCATGATATGAAACAGTCATACAATAAATTATATATTTTTTAAATTTCGGTTTGCTAAGACCATTCATGACATATAAAACTGTTAGAATTTCCATAATAGAGATCACTGCTTGAAGTTAAACTCTGTCCAGTGCTAAGGATACTCGTGAACTTCGAGGTAAAAAAGAAGAGTCTTCTAGGAGAGATTTTATCCCATGGAAACAAGGAGTTAGGCCCAATGAATTCAACTCAAAGCTAAATTTAATCACCAGGATATATGTGAGTTCAATAAACACTGAAGGAAATTTCACACACAAAAAAACTGTAAAGCATTGGTATATATTAAAAAAGAACTAGTTCAGAGCCAAAATAAAACAAACAAAAAAACCCAGAAAACCTCCCTAGTACAAAACAGGTTTCCACTTTCATTTTTTGTCTAAATTTAGTAGCAAACTCTGTATTTTGGGAATTCTGCAGCAAAAATTCTTTGGAAATAGCTAAAGCCTATTTGTCTCACCTAGGTAACCTCTAAGCTCCAAACATTTTAATGAGAAACCTTCTACTATTTTAAAGCTCCCTGCTATTCATTGGGTATAGTCAAAAACATCTAAATTTCTAATTTTTATTAAGTTTTCAAGCTAAATCCTTTACACTTTTAAGAGTTACCTACTTACTGGGTGCCTGGGTGCCTCAGTTGGTTAAGCATCTGCCTTCAGCTCAGGTCATGATCCCAGGGGCCTGGGATCCAGTCCTGTGTCAGGCTCCCTGCTCCCCAGGAAGTCTGCTTCTCCCTCTGCCCCTCCCCCCACTCATTCTCTTTCTCTCTCAAATAAATAAAATCTTTTTAAAAAAATTACCCATCGGGCGCCTGGGTGGCTCAGTGGGTTAAAGCCTCTGCCTTCGGCTCAGGTCATGATCTCAGGGTCCTGAGATCAAGCCCCGCATCCGGCTCTCTGCTCAGCAGGAAGCCTGCTTCCCCCCCATCGCCCCCCTCCGCCTGCCTCTCTGTCTACTTGTAATCTTTATCTGTCAAATAATAAAAATCTTTAAAAAAAAAAGTAGTATCAATCTTTGCATTTTATGGTTGAAGAAAAGGACGGTTAGAGAAGCTAAGAAATTTTCTTAAATCATACAGCTATCAAGTGGCAGTCATAATTCAAATCTAGGAAGCTGCTTGTACTTCTACACTACTCTAGGCTGCTTACACTGCCGTAAAGTGTACAAAACAAGCATAGGGTTCCTGCACTCAGAGCAAAGGGATCAATGAAACCAGGATAGAGCATTTCTGGAAAATATCTGAATGCTACAAGGAATGGTGCCACTTGCATCACACCACACCACCGACTTCTTGTTTGAATTAGATAATAAAAGTTAAAATCCAGGGGCGCCTGGGTGGCTCAGTGGGTTAAAGTCTCTGCCTTCAGCAAAGGTCATGATCCCAGGGTCCTGGGACAGAGCCCCACATCGGGCTCTCTACTCAGCAGGGAGCCTGCTTCCTCTTCTCTCTCTCTGTCTGCCTCTCTGCCTACTTGTGATCTCTCTCTCTGTCAAGTAAATAAATAAAATCTTTAAAAATAAATAAATAAAAACAAAAGTTAAAATCCAGAAAGTTCTAGCCAGCTGATAAGCTAGACAACCAGAATCTAACCAGCTCACCATAAGTTGGCAACAAAAAGAAAAGCATTTGCTCAGATGTTATGTGAAGAGCTGAAAAAGGAGAATTATATATTGTTGAGGAATTCAGGAATCTGATCATCATAAATAGCTAGATGGGGGGCGCCTGGGTGGCTCAGTGGGTTAAAGCCTCTGCCTTTGGCTCAGGTCATAATCTCAGGGTCCTGGGATCGAGCCCCACATTGGGCTCTCTGCTCCGCAGGGAGCCTGCTTCCCCCGCTCTCTCTGCTTGCTGCTCTGCCTACTTGTGATCTCTCTGTCAAATAAATAAATAAAAACTTAAAAAAATAAAAAAGTAGGCTATTAGTAGTTAAGTTTTGGGGGAGTCAAAAGTTATATGCATATTTTCAACTGTGTCAGGGGCATGTCAGCACACCTAATCCCTGTGTTGTTCAAGGGTCAACTGTTCTTTCCAATTTTTTAAAACTGTCAAGTTCAATAAAAAATGAACATATTTGTATTTAAACACAGTGATCAAGAGTATGTCAGTTTGGTCCTTTGAAGAGGGTACCTCATTCCTGTACATCCCAGATTACTTTGATCCATTCCATGGGAATGACTGCGGTTGCATTTGGACAGGGTATATAAAACTCCACTTATACTTTCTTGTTCATAGCTCTACTTTAGAAAGCTAAGACCCTCCTTCAAAAAAGAAAAAGAGCTAGAAAGAGGGGATACGGATACACACACACAGACACAAAAAATAATGACTTTATGAGCGCATCAAGACAAACCAAATTCCAGGGTTTTATATAAATCATGTTCTATTAGTTTCTATCAACTATTTTCACTAGATTTAATTAGCTTCTTTAAAAAAAACCAAAAAACTACTTTATAGGGGCACCTGGATGGCTCAGTGGGTTAAGCATCTACCTGCAGCTCAGGTCATATGGGATCCAGCCCAAGGTCAGGCTCCCTTCTCAGCAAGAACTCTACTTCTCCCTCTCCCTCTGTCTGCTCATAGCCACTTGCACAAGTGTTCTCTCTCTCTCCAAGAAATAAGTAAAATCTTAAAAAAAAACCAAAACACTACAGGGAATCGTTCCTATTAACATCTTAAATTTTAATTAATCATACCACCATTTAAGACAAAGGATTCAGGAAAGAAGGGTGGTAATGAAAAAAAGCTTGGGCTGTGAAGAAAGACTGGGTTTGAATCCAGACTATCACTTGCTAGCTATGCAACCCTTTAGAAGTCAGTTAGCCTCGGAGTTTCATTTTTCATATAGATGTGCAACTGGAATACGAGTTATGAGAGTTTAAAGCAATCTAACACAAAAGTGGATGCAGAACAATACTCAAATTTCATTTTTCTTTTCCTCAGGATTTTTTTTGCCTGGGAAGTAATTTTGGAACATGAAAATGGTTAGTTGTCTGGATATGGTGGAGGTCTCTGAATTGTTAAGGTACAATATGAAGGAAAAGAAGAGAAAAGAAAATATCAGGTATTCCATTCAATCTCCCCAATCTACATTTGTCCCATCTTGCGAAGTCAACCCTCACCTTCTACTTTCCGAATAGAAAGTAAAGAATATGCAGGATAAAGTGGGAGAAACCAAACAACTTACAATGTATGCTCTTGGCAACATCCCTCCTCTGGGCTCACCCTTCCTCTCCACCTTTATTATTCCTAGAGCATGTACCTTTCCTAGAAACAGCAACCCCCATGAATACAAATGATCTGTGCGAAACCTTAAACTATCAAATTCTAAGGGCCAATATTCTAGAAAGGTGTAAATGTCTGTTGTTTCATTGGTTTCTTTGAACATACACATTTAATCAGGTCCAGAAACCTTTGGGATTTTATCCTAAAACCACTTAAGGACATAATCAAAAGGTTTGAGTATCAAACAAAGCCACCTATCCATAACACATCCTGTTCGCAAAAGTGTCCCAGAAACTAGATATAAACAAAATCCTTCTGTTTATTTCTAGGAGATAATACTGTGGTTTTCTGTATCCAACAGTATGCCTTACGCACCCAAGACAATTATGTTTTCTTCCTCTACTCAAACAGTGCATCTGTTGCTAACACAACACTGAAGTCCAAGTTATTGTCACAGACAAAAAAAGCAGCTGGTCAAGCTAATCCATCTGCTGACTAGCCACCATCAAGCTTCTGTAAGACTGTCCAGTTAACTTAACCTCTATTGTCAGATTGCATGAGTAAGAACTCCCAATCCTCTTTCAATTAGGATTTAACAACTCTTCTTTGACACCACCATTTGAAATCACTTATTACCGATATAAAAACAGAAAACATATTTTAAAACTTAAGGATAAAGGTTAAAAATGATAGATTGGATTAGAAAAATAATTACACAAATTAGCAACAAAAGTAGAAAGTTATTTTGAAGTTGGGATTATGAAATTCATAACAATAGCCAGCAGTACTTAATGTGTGCTCGGCACCAAGGATTTTTAAAAATTAACATGATCTTCACAATAATCCTTTGAGGTAAGTACAATTGTTATCTCTATTCCATAGATGAGAAAATAGAGATACACAACCTCATTCAGCTCAGAGTTGGTAGTAAGACTGGAGATGTGGCTCCAAAACCATCCTCGTAGTAATTTAAAGACCAAATCCCAATTCCCTACTGACAGATATATATATTCAAGCCATCCTCACCATTTGCCACTTGCAGTACCTTACCATTTTCCTTACAATGACTAATGGATCATCCCTGCTACTATTTTCATTATAACATTTTGTTTTATTTTTTCTATTTATTTGAGAGAGACAGTGTGAGAGAGAGCATGAGAGGTAGCGAGAGCACAAGCAGAGGGGAGGCAGAGAGGAAGTCGCAGACTCTCCAGTCAAGCCGGGAGCCCAATGAGGGACTCAATCCCAGTACCCTGGAATCATGACCTGAGCCAAAGGTAAATGCTTAACCAACTGAGCCACCCAGGTGCCCATCATTGTAACATTTTATAATAGGGAAGAAAAATCATGACTGGGGTGTACTACTTACTGAAAGAAAAATACACAGTTCATTATTAGTTGAGGTATATAATTGATTCAGCAGTAATTCATGAGAAAAAGATGCTCAAATTCATAGCAATAAATTGGTTATAAGCATTAACACCAGATACTCGTTTTAAGCTATAGAAGAAAAGTTTTTTATTAGAAATATTATTTGATACCAACAAATGAAATGAAATTCAACACATTTTCTAACATTTGATTTTCAAAGTTATCACAACGAACAGGTAATTCTTTGCTACCTCTGGGGAAACTGCTTATGGTACTTGTAGCTACTCAAAAACACCATCTGGAATGGGACCAAATAAGTTCAAATCTTAGTCTTATGGCTAGTTGTAGGACCTTGCAGGACCCATAGATTCTAACTCTTGAGTCCTTACTGAAGTGAGGGATAATGCATGCCCTGGCAAAATATGATAATCCATATAAAAATACTCTTTAAAATCATATTCTAGAACAGAGTATTTTAGTACTTTGTAAACTTTAAAACATTTTGCTTTCATAATGAATTATTTTACCTGATTTTTACAGTAACTCTATAAAATATTCTTACATCCACTGCATAAAGGAGGAACTAGATAAATCACAGTTAAGTGATTTGCTCCGTATCATAGAACCAGTACATAGCACCATAAAACACAAGTTTCTGCCCTTCCACTTGCCCTGAATTAACATCCATTCAGCTATCATATAAATTTTACCTAAAAAGTTAAATAAGCTGTGAAATGTTTTACAAATTTAGGCAGAGATGTGTTAAACATATAATATATTCAAAATAAAATGTAATTTTTTACAGAATGGAAATGAAAACTGAGTACAGCCAATTGAGTTTCAAGATGCACACATACAATTAAATGATATGCACTTTAGTAAAATACTGTAATAGTCAATGCTTAAACACATCACTACACGATTTTCCCGTGCCCCCAGTGCTCCTTGAGGAGGTGAATCCAAGCAAACTTAGAGAAAACATTGTTCTAGTAAGTTTTTCCAGTGCTTTCCATCTAATAATAGAAAAAATGGCCTCTTGGATATGCCCTTGTTTTTCCCTGCTACATTATTAATAATACTTGTGTTCGCCTCCTATACTATACTTCAATTACTATCATCTAACAAAGAGAATAGGTTGATTGATTTCTATTACAGAGATTATATGCCTGAATATCAATAACTCTAATTGTATTCAAAACAATCGCTATATTCTCGAAACATTTTTTTTTCTTAATTGAAATTACTAGTTCTGTGTATCTTCTCTATAACTTGCCCGGAAAGCATACAACAGGCCACAACAACCATTAAGGTAACTGACTAGCAACAAACTGGTCGAAGAGGGTGGGACTGCTGGCTCTTCTCCCAGTTCAACTAAAACTAAACCCCCCGAGCCCTGCCTCCGAACTGGTCACAAGGCGGGTGGGAGCGGGGGGCGCGGTGCTAGGGAGATTTGGTTCCTGACCTAAAGCAGTAGGTACTGTGCCAAGAAAGAAGGCTGAGTCGAAGACGGAGCATCAGCTTTGGCGTCAGCAGGTAGACCCCGTGCGCCTCCGTTTCTGCTGAGAGATAAACCCGCGCTCGCAGGCGGAGAGGCTCGAGAATCAAAGGCGGCCTAGAGCGCTGCAGAAAATGAGAAATGGGGACAGCTCCCTTCTTCCTCTCAGGAGCCAGGGCCCAGGGCCAAAGGCCAGCTTGGGTCGCTGGGCGCTGTCCCCCAGCCCGGCGGGCGCCTCACTACTCTCACAGGGAAAGGAGGGAGCGTGGGGGGCCGGCAGCCTCGCCCTCCGCAGCCGCAGCCACCCGGGCCCGGCCAGCCCGGCGCGCTCACCGCCCCCCCGGCCCCGGGCGCCCCGCCCCCTGCCCCCCAACCTCGGCGGCCCCGCGCCTCCTTCCCCCACTTACTTTCTGGGAGTCCATGGCCAGGGACTAGGTCCGTTGGGCCCGAAACCGCGTCGAACAATCTTGCGGCGAGGCGGACGGAAATCGGGCAAGCCAACACCGTCCCCACAGGCCCCACTCGCCTCCACCGCCGCCTCAGCCTTAACCTCAGCCTCGGCGTGCACCGGCGCCGCCCGGCCCCGCCCGGTTCGCGCCCAGCCCGCGCGCGCGCCGTCGTCGCGCCGCGGTTGCCAGGGTGAAAGGGCGGCCCGCGGGAGGGAGGGCTCTCCCCCCCCACCAACCCCGGAACGCCTTGCGCATGCGCGCTGCCGCGGGAGGGGATGGGATGGGATGGGATGGAATGGGGCGGAGGGTGTCCGGTGCTGGGTGGGAGGGGTAGAAACCAGGGAGTGCTTGCCCCTTAGTGCGGCGGATCCATTGCCCGAAGCTTTCCTTCCTTCCCGTATCCTTTTTCCTCCAGCACTCGCTATCGCCGCAGGCCTTGGAATGGACCACTGGGTATCCAGCAGCCGGGCCCTTGGGGAAGGCAGGGGAAGGAAAGTTCTGACCCTTGAGATAGATCAGCCCCCCTCCGTCCTGCACGCGTGTAAAGCACCCCCAACACTGGCTGCCCAGGAGCAGCCAGGCTAGACCAGGCCCGCTGTCCGGTGACAAGGAAAGAGCTGGAGTGGAGGGTGTAGTGGAAGCATGGGAAAGGCCTGTAGGGACGTGGCAGAAGCATGGGTAGCCGATGGAGCCTAGTAGACCCTTCCCAGAGAGCCCTCCTGGGTATCATGCTGTGATCTGAGCAAGTCACTCTCACTGAACCTATCTCGTCTTCCTTAAAATAAGAGCAATAATGCTGACTTGGCAAAGCGTTGTGAGAATGAAATAACGTATTTGAAGTGCCCAGTACATAATTAATGGCCAGTAAATTACAGTTGTTGGTGGGGGGCTAGAACCTGCTCAGTCTGGTCTGAAGAGACCATGCAAACTGTTGAAACTTAGGGGAGGTAGGCTTGAAAAGATTCTTCCCTAAGCAGAAAGACCTCAGTCCTCCATTTTGATGACTCTGAAGAGGCTCAGAAGTGTTCCAACTCGGCAATCAGTCATGATAAATGAACAGAAAGGAAATATATATTGAGTACCTATTAGGTACCAGGGCCCTGCTCTTACCTGCAGAGCTTACAGTCTAGTTAGTATAGGAGGCAGAAAAAAAAAAACTGTGTGTGTAGTAAATAAATGTAAATATATACAGTGGTTAGGGGCACTATAAAGTATATTTATTTATATATGTGTATATATATGGCAGTTAGAGGCACTCTGAAGAAAAATTACATGGTGTAAATGGACTCAGAATTGTGAGGGCTCCATTTTCCATAAGAAGGTCAGGGAAGGCCTCGTGAGAGAATGAGCCATACAAAGATCTGGGGAAGAGCATTCTAGATAGAAGGAACAGCAAATACAAAGGCCCCAAGAGGTCGTGAGCTCTATTTAAGAAATCAGCATTTATCCTACAAGGCTATAATTGTCTCTATACTATGACTTCCATGAAGGTCGAAATTTCTTTTCCTCATATCTGTATCCCCAGCACAGAGCCTGCCATCTAGTATGTACTCAATAAATCCTTTTTTTACTGGACAGACATGTATAAGAAACAGGAGAAAGGGCACAAAAGGAAAACAGGGACTTGGTTCAAGTGGACAGTGCTTGAAGGCCAGAGTCCAGGGAGGGCCTATGTGCAGTTTTGCTCCTGCAGCTGAAAGGAGTAATGGCATGCAAACTTGCAGGGAGGTCTCTTGGTATCAAGGGAAAGGAGCCTCCTATCCAAGCCACCCCGATTTCATGAGGAGCGGTGGGCAGCCAAGCATCAGCTTCTAGTGCAGGCTTGTAAGCATGAAGGCCCTTCTCCGCACTGCGTACTCACTGCCGCTGAGTCAGTTTCCCATGAGGGAGAAATGCAGCCTAGGGATTATAGAACATGAGAGGTCAAACTGCATGACGGTGAGTGTCCGAGCCTTGTCCCTGCCTTCTTCTGTGGGACACATCACTAAGCGGAAGAAGCAGATTTTAGGGCTGTCCTCAGTTCTCCTGCTGCAAGGACTTTACTTCAGAGAGCCCCCCTGCACACTTTATGACTGGCAGGTATAACCACAGGAGGAGACAGAAAGAGGCTTTGGAGACAGTAAGTCGCCGCTGAAATGTGATTGCCAGAATACTGTCGCAGGTCACATCCCAGGAGCTCACTCCTGGCTTCTTGCCTCCTTACTCATCTAGTTCTTTCCCTGCAGCCCAGCCAGAAGCCTGCAGTTTTGGACAAGAGCTCTGCCCCATTTGACTTCTGCCCTTGCCTGATCTCTGTTTCTTCATGTAGACTGACTTCCCTGGCCAGCTCACCCAGGTCTTCTGCTTGCCCTCGTTGCTATCTCTTCTGGCTGTGACTTCTGTCTTTCCCTGCCTATCCAGCCTCTCTGGCAGCAATGCCCACCTAGCTGGGCTCTCAGTCTGCACCCCCACCCCACTCCCGCTGCTTCAAGTCCTTTTCACAGCCAAGTCAATTTGGAAATTTTCAAAAGTAGCTTTACTAATAAAGTAAAGCCGCTGTTCTCAAATGTAATCCCCAGGCCAGCTGCATCAGCACCACCTGGAAACTCGTTAGAAGGGCAAATTTTCAACCTTCATCCCCAGACTAACTAAATTGGAAACTCTGACACGAGGGTTCAGAGAATCTGTGTTTTAACAAGTCCTCCAAGTGACTGATGCACACTAAAGCTTCAGAACCATTGAACTAAAAGAAAGCAAATTGTTAAAAAAAAAAAAAAAAGATAGCATATCTAGTCATAGATATTTATTTTATGGAGGTTCCTGGGCCTCCAGGAATGCCTTTCTGAGGAAACATCAAATTAGAATAACCTCAGAATTGGCACTGCTGATACGAAGAGTCTGGCAAAATTGTCTCTTCCAGAACCAGGTTCTTTCTCCTTTCTTGCCAGGCGTTACCCCTGCATCCTAAGTACCCTCATAAATTCTGGGATTCCCTCATCTCTTAGAAAAGAAAGTTCCTTCCCTTAAGTGTTGCCAACAGTGTTCCCCTTGGGGAGTCTGTATAGGGCCACGGGCCTGGAGGCAGCAGTCTGAATTTAAATGCTAACACTTGAAGCCTACCAGCAGTGTAGCCTTCAGTGGGTCTTTCACCTAGATCAGCCTCAATTTCCTCATCTGGAACAGTGATCATAATCGTAGTCATTCCCAGTTATGGTTGTGAGGATTAAGGAGATTACATGTGCAAAACGCCGAGCTTAGTACACATTTAACAAATGAGAGCTGTTACTATTATTCCTCCCCTGTACATCATATCCTTCTATGTCACGCTGGGATGGCTTTTTTCCCCTCTTGGTCTTTGGCGCTTAGAAGTCCTATTCTCACCCCTAACTCCCATTTTCATTGTTATCCTGGCTTTTCTGAAGCATAATCGCTGGCCAGATGCTGCTCTTTGTTGAAGACCCAAATCTCCACGTGTTTCTCCCTGTTAATATTTGACCTGAGTCTTCAAATATACTACCTAACCCAGGAAAACCCAGAGTTTCTCTAAGCCTCAATTTTTTCATTTGTGAAAGAGGCATCACAACAGTACCACCTACTTGAGATAATTCATGTTGTGTTTAGCAGTGCCTGCCATGTAGTAAGTATTCAAAAAATATTAGCTATCCTCTCCTCCCAATCATAGAAACCTAAATCTTCTTTTTCCCTGCCTCCTTCTGACTAAAACAGACTCAACCAAAAGTCCTGGAACCCCCTTGAACTCTGAGTACTAATTTCTGATCCTAGGAACTCCTTTTAGACATTTAAGCTCTCCTAGGAGGGAGAGGATGATCCTGGTCCGCTATGGGCTGGCACCGTATGGGGCGGTCTAGCCTCCTACTTGGAGAGCTCTAAGCAAGGTGGGCAGTGATTAGTGCACACCAACATGACAGAGGGCCTGGAAACTGTGTGAGACGAGACACAATGAAAAGCGCCTGTGAGTATTTAGCCTGGAAAGGAAAATTTTCTCACGTCAGAGAAGACATGATCACTGGCTTCAAATCTCTCTAGGGCTATGGTGTGGAAGAGGCCGGTGACTTGTTCTTTAACATCCCACCAATAGGATTAGACCCAATTAGTGGAAGCTACTGGAAGATTCATTTCCAGTCAACAAAAAGTCCAACTTTCTAGCAGCCATACAGAGCTGGAACGGACTTTGGTGGCAGGTCCCTGTCAGTGGAGGTATCCAAGCAGGGGTTAGGCATGTGCCTGGCAGAGCTTTCCTAGGAGGATCGGGGAGTGGAAGGGTAGATGGCCAAGATAACTTTTAACATCTTCCTGAACCCTGAGGTTCTGTCATGCTGCAAACTAGAAGCCAATAACAATTCGTTCCCTTTCTGACTCAGCTTTGCAATTGTACTCACCACTGGAATGTGCTCTTTTCCTCTTCTCCCCACCCCCACTCCTGTTTGCTCCATTGTAAGAGGCCCCTCTCCTTCCTGGGATAGGGCATGAAAGGGGCAGTTAACTAAACTGTAGCCATTATGATGTTGCTATGTCACGATACCTTCTCCGTGTGCGATGGCTTGCTTTCTACTAGGCACCGGAGACACCGAGATAAGTGAAGTCTGGAAGACACAGGTGTTTCCATCACAGTCTGCCTTGGCTCTCGAAATGCCCCTGGACTCATCTTGTTCAGAGAATGACTAAGCAGAAAGCAAATATTTCTGCCTGTTGATCTCTTCATTGTAAAGGGATGCTGCCGGCCCCCCCACCACCCGCACTTCCCCACCCCTGCCTGGGCTCTCCAACACAGAGTAACAGGCTCACTGTTACTGGTGAGAACATTACTCAGCAGCCCCTCTGACCCTCTGCACATACTCTGAGAATGGTGTGGGCCAGAATGAGACTGAGTGATTGAGACTAGGGAGATAACGCTGGTGGATTGGCCCCTGGCTGAGCACCCAGATTCTGATGCCAGACTGAATTCAAATGCCAGGTCTACCACTTTCCTGCTGTGTGGCCTTGGGTGATTCGGTAACCTCTGTACCTCAGTGGTCTTATTTGTAAAATGAGAGTATTAATGATCCCCACCGGAAAGGGTTGTCATGAAGATAAAGGACAGTGTTTGTAAAGTGCTTACCTAGAATAACGCCTGATTTATGGAAAGTACATAATATATGGTAGCTAGCAATTATTTATTTATTTATTTTTAAGATTTTTATTTATTTATTTGAGAGAGAGAGAGAGAGCAAGCATGAGAGGGGAGAAGGTCAGAGTGAGAAGCGGACTCCCCGTGGAGCTGGGAGCCCGATGCGGGACTCGATCCCAGGACTCTGGGATCATGACCTGAGCTGAAGGCAGTCACTTAACCAACTGAGCCACCCAGGCGCCCATTTATTTTTATTTTTATTTTATTTTTATTTTTTAAAGATTTTATTTCTTTATTTGAGAGATAGAGAAAGTGAGAGAGAGCATGAGAGGAGAGAAGGTCAGAGGAAGAAGCAGACTCCCCATGGAGCTGGGAGCCCGATGTGGGACTCGATCCCGGAACTCAAGGATCAAGACCTGAGCTGAAGGCAGTTGCTCAACCAACTGAGCCACCCAGGCGCCCCTATTTTTATTTTTTGAGAGAGAGCCTGAGTGGGGCGAGGGATAGGCAGAAGGAGGAAGAGAGATAATCTTAAACAGACTCCATGCCCAGCACCGAGCTCCACGAGGGGCTGCATCTCACAACTTTGAGATCATAACCTGAGCCGAAGTCAAGAGTCAAGTCGTTTAACCGCCTGAGCCACCCGGGTGCCGCTCTCAATTATTATTTTCCAAAATAAACCATTCTCCTGAGCACAGAGCCAGGAAATAATGGTGTCTGTGAGCCTTTGATCCTGTAGGGCTTTTGTTGTTGGGTTCAGAGGGTGCCACGTCAGCACTTCCAGGAAACAGGGCTCTTGAAATCCATCTCTCATTCTGCTGGGCTTTTCCCTAGCAATCGGTGTTTGAAGCGGGAAGGGGGAACTTAAGACAGCAGGCATGAAGGGAAGATACGACCCTCTCCAAGCCGAGGAAACAGGCTGAGTAAAGGTAGGCACCGGGGAGAACAATTCTGGCAAATGGAGATAGGAGATGAAATGAATGGAAATAGGAGCCCTGAATGCTCTCGATAACAGAAGTATTAGGAAAGAAGTATTAGGAAAACATTGGAACATACAAGTGATGGAATATTCTGCAGCATGAAAAATTGTCTTTATGAAAAATACATAGTCATGTGGGAGGAAGCTTATATTACAATTTAAAAACGAAACAAAAATTTTAGCCGGAGTTTTTTTTTTTCAAAATATAAATGGATAATGTCTACTGTAGGGAAGTCAATAATACATTATAAATTTTTCTTTTGTTTTTGAGTTTTAACTCAGGTGCAGGGGCATCATATATGAAAGCTCAGCCTGGTGTCCTGTTATCAAAACTTTTAAATGTTTACTTTTCTGCTTACATAAAAATGAATCTGGAGCACCTGGGTGGCTCAGTAGGTTAAGCATCCAGATCTTAACTTCAGCTCCAGTTGTGATCTCAGGGTAATGAGGTGGCGTCCCTCATTGGGATCCATGCTAAGCATGGAGTCTGCTTAGGATGCTCTCTCTCAAATTTGAGAGGCAGGGCCGGGGGTCATGGGGGGTAGGAAGGGAAAAAATGAAGCAAGATGGGATCAGGAGGGAGACAAACCATAAGAGACTCTTAATCTCAGGAAACAAACTGATAACGCTGGAGGGATAGGGTGGCTGGGTGATGGACACTGGGGAGGGTATGTGCTCTGTTGAGTGCTGTGAAATGTGTAAGCCTGATGATTCACAGACCTATACCCCCGGGGCAAATAATACATTATATGTTAATAAATAAAATTTCATTTAATTTAGAAAAAGATGCTCTCTCTCATTGCCCCCATCCCACTACCCCCCAAGCATGCTCTCTCTCTAAAAAAAAAAAAAAAAAAGTGAATCAAAGGGCAGGAGGAATGAGTGAAATAGGTGATGGGGATTAAAGAGTACATTTATTATGATGAACACTAAATAATGCATACAATTGTTGAATCACCTGAAACTAATTTAACACTGTATGTTAACTATACTGTAATTAATATTTTTAAAAACTAAAAAAATGTATCAAAGACAAATTGGCTTTGAGATATAAATTCAAATTTGGCATGACTTCCTCATGATTAAAAAAAAAAAAGGCAGTGTGTGGAAAGAGAGATTAGAAGGGGTCAGATTGTTATAGTCTCTAAATTCCAGACTGGGGTGTTGGGATTTGAGTTGTAAGCGGAAAGCCACGTACAGGTTTGTGAGTAAAAGGTTATTTTAGGAAACCTGATTTGGCAGGAGCGATAGGAAGGACATGAGTGGGATGAGTCTGGGATGGGAAGTTGCCTGGGGACCCAGAAGCCCAGATGTCTCCCTTCTAGTCCCTGTCCCTTTACCTTCCTAGGTTAGATCCCCAAACTCTGCACCCCCCACCCTGACTCTGCCACCACCACCACTATTAGAATACAGTGATTATCTCAGCATCACAAATCTTTAAGTAGTTTTTCAGTCCAATGGAAAAAATAATAACTTGGCTTTCTTCCTGAGTCACCTAAAACAGGGATCGGCTAACTTTTTCTGGAAACACCCAGAGAGTCAATATTTTAGGCTTTGCAGGCCATATGATCTCTGCCACAACTCTGCAACTCTGCATGGTAGAGAGAAAGCAGTCGTAGATAACACAGACAGGATTGGAGATGGCTGTGTTCCCATAAAACTTTATTTACAAAAATAGGTTGGGGACTGGAATTGACTCACAGGCCATAGTTTATCAACCTTTGATCTAAAAGCACATTCTGTTATTTTTCTTAGAAAATAATTCCATGATTATTCAGTGCCTCTAAAGCTTCCCTGACCACCCCCCCTTTAGACACTTCCCATACACAGATAGCCCCATTCCCGTCTCTAGTTATGAGAGGAATACAAGTGATGATATGACGGGCTAATCACCCCTACAGTGATTAAAAAAGCAAAGCAGTGTGTTAAAGTGAAGGGGCTTTGGACCTAGATCTAGACGGATCCCTGTCTCTGCCCACTGTGTGATCTGACGCAGAGCGCACGACCTCTCTGAGCCACTCTGTTTCCTTGTAGGCAACACAGAGAAAGTAGGTGCAACCTTATAGGATTTTTGTGAAGATTACATGTTTTCAAGCGGCAGCCTAACGACTGGCATGGAACAGGCATTCAATAAATAGTTATGAACCCACACCGGCTCTATAAATAGCCTGAATGAGGAGAATTCCACTGTGGATCCCGCCTTCAGGCCAGTAGTGGTGCTGGAGAGAGAAGCAGCAGGGATCACACAAACATATACGAGGCTAGATAAGAAGGTAATGCTAACTTTGAAGACACTGCTGCAAGACGGATTTGTATCAAATACTTCTGATGAATCATGTATTAGCCGGCCCCACTGTGCCAAATCCACTCGGCTGCTGGTGGTTTGGCAACATGGTCGCGCGCTTCCATGGAAGTAATAAGATCCTGCTCCTCATCCAGACTCTCAACAGCTGGTGAGTGGGAGATCCCCCTGTAAACAGCCTCTTCTGAGCTCATTCTTCCGGCCTCATGGGACCAGTCACCTTCGCTTCAGCTGAAAAATAAACACATCAAGAAAATGAATGCTTCTCTCCTAGGGGAGCACGACACAATGAGAATCAATCAATAACAAGAAATAGCACGGGGTCATCTTTAGAGAAGACGCTGTGAAATGTAAGAAGGCTAAGTACACACACACATACTCACACAGGCACACACACAGACACACATGCACGCACATATTAACAAATAAGAGCCTAAGTTCAAATCTTGATCTATTGCCCTCATCAGCTTTATATTTGGAGTCAAGTTATTTAACATCCGTGTCTACATCTCCCCCTGTACAAAATGAAGATAGTCATGGTATGTTCCTTTACAGTTGTTGTGAGGATTAATAATCATGTCCCTGAATAATCATTCATCATTCATGAATAATCATGAGTCAGGCCAAGATCACCCCGATACATGTCTTCCCAGTAGGCCCTGCTTGTGCTCAGGAGCCTAAAACAGGTTGTATGTGGCACTAAGAACAATGTTGCTTGAAACCCTTGCCCTGTGTTTCCTTTTAGGGTTTTAGTCATGAGGCTTTTGTTTCACATGCCAATTATTGCCTTTTGCTGATCCCCTGTTGCAGATTTCTCCCCATCTTCAATCCATTTTGCAAACTGCTGATAGAATAAATCCCTAAGTCAATTCAGTCCCTGAATAATCATGACTGTCCGGTTAGTGTTCGCCGATAATGGTATCAGCATTATTCTTTGAAAAAGATGTTTTCAGAATAGCTGAACAATGAAGTCAAACAAACACAGAATGAATCAAATTCAAAAGGAATCTGAAAAATCTGATTCTGTGATATTCTCCAAGACCCAAACCTGAAATGCAAATGAGGCTTTGGATTTCTGTCTCCTATGACTCAGCCTAGGAAGGTCAAACCAGGAAGAGGGGTGTTCCTGTCATTCGGTTCAGTTCGAGAAACGGTGACTGGGCACAGTGTACCGAAGTCAACAGCTATGTACTCTGGTTTTATAAAAGGATATCCGATATCCTTATTCTTATTAAATACAGAATGAAGTCTTTAGGTTTCACTAGAGGGCCATGGTGTATGCAAATTATTCTCCAATGGTTCAAAAATATTGGGTGGCCATAGGGAAATGTTTAACAGTAGGTGTAACAAGAGTCTATAGCGTTCTCTGTACCATTCTAATCCCTGCAGCTTTTCTGTAAGTTTGAAATATTTTCCAGTAAAAAGTTTTTAAAAACCCATTAGAATGGGTTAAAAATAGAAAAGAAGCATTGACTCCAGCTCAACTATCAGACAAGCTCAGAGTGGCAGCAAGGACAAGCAGAGGTGACAAGATGCAATCCTGACAAGATGCCAAGAGAGCTTGGACTTGAACAAGGGGACCTACAGTGGTTCTAGGATTCAAATGTGCGGTGGAGTCAGGCTAAGATCACCCCGATACACGTCTCCCCAGTAGGCCCTGCTGATGCTCAGGCGCCTAAAACAGGTTGTATGTGGCACTAAGAACAATGTTGCTTGAAACCCTTGCCCTGTGTTTCATTTTAGGGTTTTAGTCCTGAGACTTCTGTTTCACATGCCAATTATTGCCTTTTGCTGATCCCCTGCTGCAGATTTCTCCCCATCTTCAATCCATTTTGCAAACTGCTGATAGAATAAATCCCTAAGTCATTGCTCTCACTGCATCGGTTCCGCACTTAAGAAATGACAATGCTTTCCTATGTTCCAGAACACCGTTTCTATTCTTTGCTATCTCATCAGTTCTGTGTTTTATGATTTTACATACTTTGACTTGTAGTTTCGACTTTCAAGATTTTTTTGCTGCCACTGAAACAAACAGAAGCTATGATTAGACTGACATCTGAGAATGGTGGATGCTTAGTTTCTGTCTTGTGTTCTGAACACTAGGCTCAGGCCAAAGTTGTAATTTGTCTGAAATTGAGATAAAAGTTTTTCCTCCAGGGGCGCCTGGGTGACTCAGTGGGTTAAGCCTCTGCCTTCTGCTCAGGTCATGATCTCAGGGTCCTGGGATCAAGCCCCGCATCAGGCTCTCTGTTTAGCAGAGAGCCTGCTTCCCCTTCTCTCTCTGCCTGCCTCTCTGCCTACTTGTGATCTCTCTCTGTCAAATAAATAAATAAAATCTTAAAAAAAAAGGTTTTCCTCCTATTTTTAAAATTTAGTTATACTTTTTAATTTTAGAATAGTTTTAGGTTTGCAGAAAAGTTGCAAAAATAATACAGAAAGTTCCCATACATACCACACTCTGTTTCTCTGTGTCTTATACCACAATGTACATTTGTTAAAACTAATGAATCCACATCGGTATATAGTGATTAATTACACTTTATACTTTATTCAGATTTCATTAATTTTCTTTAATGCCCTTTTCTATCCCAGGATCCCATCCAAGGGACAACATTACAATGTTGAAGCTAACAATGAAGCTAACATTACAATGTTAGCTTCCCTCCTATTTTAAGGTTGTAAAATACTGTTTAAGAAGCCAAATATAAATAATGTGTGTAGCCTTTTTTTTAAACATAAAATGCGTGCTTATTTCAAGCCTTCCAGGTTGGTTTAACACTAAAATCTCATCATATACCCAATTATTAGTATAAGAGAAAATATGTATTCATTTGTATAGATACAGTAAAGGAATTTGATAAAATTCAAAATTCATTCATGATTTAAAACTCATAGCAAACTAGGAATTTCCTCTCTTTTTGGTAGTCTTTTATTTTGAAATAATTTTAGACTTCTGGAAAAGTTGCAAAAAAGA
>CM052813.1:57069608-57109401 GCA_028533885.1 Nasua narica | reverse complement strand
TTTTCCATTTCTTTGTGTCTTCCGCATAAGCACTTTGTAGTTTTTCATGAGCACTTTGTAGTTTTCTGAGTACAGATTCTTTGCCTCTTTGGTTAGGTTTATTCCTAGTTATCTTATGGTTTTGGGTGCAATTGTAAATGGAATCGACTCCTTAATTTCTCTTTCTTCTGTTTTGCTGTTCGCGTATAGGAATGCAACTGATTTCTGTGCATTAATTTTATATCCTGAGATTTGACTGAATTCCTGTATGAGTTCTAGCAGTCTTGGAGTGGAGTCTTTTGGGTTTTCCACATAAAGTATCATATCATCTGCAAAGAGTGAGAGTTTGACTTCTTCTTTGCCAATTTGGATGCCTTGCAACCTTTTATTTTTAATATGATTTGGATTAGATTAATAGTAGATACTGCCCCATTCTCTCTCTCATTTATTTATGTATAGTCATTTATTTACTCATTTATTCACTTATTTTTCAATTTTTCCATTTGACAAGTTCTCTGCAGAGACTGGACTTGAATCCAGCCTCTGGAAAAAAATAACTGGACTTTGAGCAAATTACCAATCTTCCTTTAGCCTCTGTTTTTTCATTTGTAAAATGAAGACCACTCACTGTGCAAGAGTAAATGATGTAATGTATATAAGGACCCAGAACAATGGCTTACTCATAAAATGTTTTCAGGAAATATCAGTTGATAAGTATTTAATTGTTATTTTAAAAAATGAAAAAGACTTAGGAAGCAAAGAAATGGTGAGGAACCAAAAATATGTGGGCAGAGAGAGACCTTCACATCCTCCCAGTCAGGGGAATTATTTACCTTATAATTTAAAAAGAAAAACCACAAAATATATAACATTTTCAGGACTTCAAAGGAATGTAAATGCCCACGTAAATCAAAGCTCAAATAAGAAGAAATAACATTAGGAACGATGCAAGGCACTGAGTAACCGCAGCAAATGCTCTCATGTGGCTTAATAACTATGATATTGCCACCTTGTGGAATTAGTGATGCATTTCACATCCCAGGGCAGTTGAGATTTTATTTTGAAATAATTGATACAGAAAGCCTAAATTCTACAAATATTCTTCCCCCCCCAAAAAATTAACATGCAACAAGAGGAGATCAAACATAAATTGTTCAAATATGTAGAAATGTAGAAAATTATAGCACAAGGAGTTTGGTGAACAAAAGAAATCATAATTCTATCACTGCAAAGCAATAACATCATTTTAAGATTATTTTTATCATTTCGTCCACTTTTTAAGTTTCTTTTTTTCAGTTTTTTTTAAGATTTTATTTATTTATTTGACAGAGAGAAAGAATACAAGAAGGGGAAGTGGCAGGCAGAGGGACAGAGAGAGAAGTAGGCTTCCTGCTGAGCAGGGAGCCTGACACTGGGCTCCGTCCCAGGACTCCAAGATCACAACCTGAGTCGAAGGCAGATCCTCAACCTACTGAGCCACACAGGCGCCCCAGCCCACTTTTTAAATTTCTAAGTTAATATCATTAGCATTTTCCATGCTGTGGCCTCCTTCACGATGACTCTTTAATGGTGACCTACCATTTTATTGAGTAGATGTGCCATACCCTGGCTCAACATTCCCAGAATGCTGGGCATCTAATCTACTTCCCAGTACAATGTCAATTCACTGTGAGAGTTTCTGTACAGGTGGATATCGATGTCTTTACTTAGTTATCAAAACTAAGATATGTTCTTATTATAAAGATAATACACACTTAGTATTTAAAAGATAAGCAAAATAAACTACACTTACAATTTTGCAACCCAGAAAACCACTGTAGCACCTTGCAGGTTTTTTTGACCCACACAAACGTATGTGTAGGATATATTCACATTTTTTAAAAACAAAAATGGGATTATATTACTATACAGCCTGCTTTTTTTCATTTAGATTTACATCCTGTGCAACTTTCCATGCCAGTAAACATTATTTTTATGACAAAGTGGTACTCCATTTATAGATTAATTACACAAATGTACTATGTAGTACAAAGTTCTGGTATGTATATTATTGAACGTGAGGATTACAATTTGATAGAGGTAAGAGGCATTAAACAAACTGCAGAAATAACCGCGTGGGGCTGAACTGTGGTAAAATGCCATGAAGGAAAAGAAGAGGATACTGAGAGAAGAGAATAGACGTACACAGAGGGTTTAAGAAGGTCTGTCTGAGGGAATAAGGGAAGAAGGAGGGAGTCAGTCTGGACTTGAAGGACGGGAATAGCATGTGAAAGATGGGGAAGTACATTCCAGGCCGAGGAGGCAGCATGCTTGAAGGCCCTGAGGTGGAAAAATTCTTAGCAAGTGCTGGAAACAAAGATGGTGGACATGCCTGGCCCTTCTTGAGGCTGAGGCAGCAGAAGCTGAAGGACATCGGTGCCATGGCAGGGAGTATGTGCTGTATTTTACCCTGAGGCAGATATATGATCTGAGTCATATGTGAGAAACCTTGCTCTGCCTATTCTGTGTAGGAGAATGGATTGGGGGACAAGAGTGTAAGACGAGAAACTAGTTAGGGAAGTACAGCAACAATCCAAATAAGAGGTGACGGGGCCTAGACTAGTGTAGAGGTAGTAACGGGTGGATATGAGCTATAATGGAGTCGGGGGGGGACAGTAAACATTGCACCCGGGATGGCTGCCAGCATTTATGGGGTCTGAGGCAAGAGGATGATTGGAAGACCTTGTTCCCCATTCTTTTCTCACCCCTTGCTCCTGCCCACACTGTAAGTGCTCTCCTACAGACTCCTGAGCCCAGAGTCCAAGCTCCATCCACACCATCTGCCACAGCCAGGGTCCACCCTTAGGGCGCAGTTCCTGGAGAAGAAACCTAGTCAGGCCCTGTTAGAGGAGGGAGTACTAGGGGCCTGGGTTTCTTCAGTGTGGTCTCGGGGGAAGGAAGTGGGCTTTGGGGGGCTATGTCCCCTCAGCTCTGTGGACTTTTTGCCCTGTGAAGGGGTCCAGAGGGAGGAGGGCAAGAGTGAGGATCTGATGCTCAGTGCTACTTAAGATAGAACTGATTGCATCTAGTCAAAATTAGCTTTGAAAAATCTCATAAATCATCCTTAGAGCATGGTACTGTATGTTTTGTGTGTATGACCCTCTATCATTGTTTTCTAATTTTTCCTTGTCCTGTTTCTCTCTCAGTTAATTTCATCCTACATGACATTGATGGAGTCATCAACACCCACTTAACCTAGCTATTGGAACAATATATTTCCTTTGTATCATGACAAGTAAACCCTTGAAAGCATTCATAACTGTTTGACACACTGGCCTTTAGGCTTGATTGTATCTATTGCCTGCCTAAGTTAATACATCAGTGAGATAACTCCCTGCAGATTTTGGAAAATGATAGAACTTGGAGGAATAGTTGAAATGGAGGGAAATTTAGGAATGATGCTAGGTTTCCAGCCTGAGCAACTGATTTAACAGGGCTATTTCCTGAGATGGGAAAGCCAAGGGGAAGAACAAGTATAGATATATTGTAATTCATTGATCTGATTCCCTCTTGTTGGACATTTAGGTTGCTTGCAATATTTTATCATTAGAAACAATACTCTGATTTGTGGCAACATCATTTTGCACATCTTTAATTTCTAAATACAGAATTACTTGATTAAGGGATGTGCACATTCTTTAGATTTTTAATGAGCATTGCCAATTAACTTTTAATTAAATTAAAATTAATTAATAAAAGAGCTGTTTCCTCACACTGTTAACATTAGGGCAGATTTTGAACACTGAAGTTCTGAGCCTTCCTCCCTCTTTCCTTCTTTCCCTCCCACTTTTCCTTTGTCTACTCAATACGTAAACTTTTGTTGAGTACCTACTATGACCCACACAGGGCCCGAGATAAATCTAGCTTTGTTCCTTGTTGGGGGCTGGGAGAAGCACGGAGAGAAGGAAAAGCTATGGAGAAGGAAAAGGTATCTAGAGTTTTGAATTGAGCGACTTAGATAACTTGCCCCAAACTTCTTTTGCTCTGGAGACCAATCTAAATAAATTAAAATTCCTTCTTCATTTAGATTGGTGATAGCGCTCTAAGAATTTTGGGGAAAATGTTTAGTTTTTTTTTTTTTTTTTTAATGTTTAGCTTTTTGTAGACCACAATTAGGACACCAAGAGCAGGCTTTGCCCCAAGGAGTTGTAATTTGGAAGGCATTATTTTGCAACGAGCTTTTAAAATATGATGCAAATTTTACTCTTGGCCAGTGGCCACGTCATCTCACCAGGACTTGTGGCAGAACTGCCCTAGCAAGGAGTCTGTCTCATGGCAGCTGATAGAGAAGGATGGAGCAGGAGACCCCAGGTCAGGACATGAGACCCCTTTGTGCACACTAGGGCCAGCCCTCAAACCCTTGATTTGAAGCACATTTCCTACTACTCGACTTGAGCATCTAAGTTGCTAGACTTGACTCTGAGCTTGAGTTAAAAGAGGTGCTGATGGACATCCTTATTATTGTAATTCAGATAGGAGAGTCCAACTCAACAACACCATCTTGTCTCCCCTCAGCTGGTACCTTGTAAAAGATTTCAGCATGCACAACACTGTAATTACTGCCAGTTATTGGAAGACTTGGGTCCTATACAAGGCTGGAAAATAATAAGAACATACCCAGGCACCAACAGAATTACAGGGAAATGCCTGGAGTATTATGGACCTAAAGCAGCTGGATTATGAGGGTTGTAGCTCTCCTCTCTAAACACGGTTATTATATAAATCCCCATAATCCAGAGTTCTGCTAGTAACTGTGGCCCTGACACTTCAGTAACCTGCTAGAGGCCCTCTGATATGAGTCTCTATGTTCTCATCTTTAAAATGGGAACTGGGGGCGCCTGGCTGGCTCAGTAGGTAAAGCATGCAACTCTTGATCTCAGGGATGTGCATTCAAGCCCCACATTGGGTGTAGAGATTACTTAAAAATGAAATCTTTAAGGGGCGCCTGGGTGGCTCAGTTGGTTGGGCGACTGCCTTCGGCTTGGGTCATGATCTCAGCGTCCTGGGATCGAGCCCCGCGTCGGGCTCTCTGCTCGGTGGGGAGCCTGCTTCCCCCCTCTCTCTCTCTGCCTGTCTCTCTGCCTACTTGTGATCTCTCTCTCTCTGTCAAATAAATAAATAAAATCTTAAAAAATTAAAAAAAAAATGAAATCTTTAAATAAGGAAGTAAATAAATAAATAAATAAAATAGGAAAAATTTGATGTCTTGTGATTCCCATAAGGATTTAGAAAGATAATCCACATAAAGCTCACAGCACAGTAACTCTCACTTAGTTCAGTAAATGGTAGCTGTTTCTAGAACAATGTACACCATATTAGCACATTTGATTCATAAAATATTAATGCATCTTATTTATCAGACCATCTATTTGAAAACCAGAGGAACCATGCCCAGGCATGATTTCTTAAAGGCTCAATATCTGCCTTCTTAAAATATATGATGGGGTTACACCTTTGGAACTCTAAGTATTTGTTAGTTCATTCAACATATGCTGAAGACTTTTTATACACCAAAATTATGCTATCTATCTGTGTCTTTGAATGGGCCTTTGTAGTTCTTGCTTAGTGGGTTTTCAAAGCAGCCCAAAAGCAGATTTATCTAGACCATGTTATTCAAATAAATATTATATTGACTGGGGGCGCCTGGGTGGCTCAGTTGGTTGAGCGACTGCCTTCGGCTCAGGTCATGATCTCGGAGTCCCGGGATCGAGTCCCATATCGGACTCCCGGCTCTGCGGGAAGTCTGTTTCTCCCTCTGACCTTCTCTCCTCTCATTCTCAGTCTCTCTCTCTCTAATAAATAAATAAAAAATCTAAAAAAAAATATTATATTGACTGTAATCAGCTCAACTTTCTGATACCTTGCAGACTTCCATACTTTGGAAGAAAAGAAAGAGATGTACACAAAAGGGATGTGTGATTCCCAGTGAAAGGAAAGAGTGTCTACACTCTGTACTCTACTCTTATTCCTCCATGCACACATTTCCATCTCCAGGACAAATTAAGAACCTCATGATAACTTTAATTGTACATTCCCAATAGGAGGCCAACCCTTCGTAAATAGTAGAAGTTACAGATAATCATGACTTTTATTTAATTAAGTTCTATGGCTTCCTCCTTCTTCCTTGGAAGCTTAACAAGAAGTTAAATAGGTGTCTCGCCTCTCTTCCTACCACAATGTTGGGGTGCTGCAGGCAACAGGATGCTTTCTGTCCAGACCAGGGGATCCTGGATTAGATGGGCATTTGTCCTGAATAATAGCAGACAAAAGAGACCTCTGAGCAAATGATTGACAGGTCTCAAACAGCACAAGCACCTGCTGTTTCAAAAGACAGAGGAGAGTGTACTATGGAATCGGTGCAAAGCACCAGATTCTGCTCTCCAACTGTCAGAGCAGGTGGCGTGGAAACAGGCTGCCTTCTACAAGGACTCCTAACCTGGTTAGAAGGTAGGGATTACTAAATTAATTTCTCTTAATAATTAGCAGTTGGGTGTACCTGTCAGAAGTTCCAGAGCAAACAAGATGCTTCTGGGAGTAGAGTGTGTTTCAAACCTTTTAAAATCCCAGCTGAGGACTTATGGTGTGTCCAAATACTCATGTATTTCCAGAAAGATACTCCCTTTGTAAAACTACAGTGAAGGTACAATCTCCTCTCCAACCCTTTGAGGTTATTAGACACGAAAATAAAAATTGCCTCGAACATACTTTAAAATCCTTCAAGTACAGAGGCACCTGGGTGGCTCAGTGGGTTAAGGCCTCTGCCTTCAACTCAGGTCATGATCTCAGGGTCTGGGGATCCAGCCCTGCATTGGGCTCTCTGCTCAGCAGGGAGCCTGCTTCCTCCTCTCTCTCTTGCCTGCCTCTCTGCCTGCTTATGATCTCTCTCTGTCAAATAAATAAATAAAATCTAAAAAAAATAAAATCCTTCAAGTACAAATAAAGCAGAATAATGTTTGAGCATCATCGTTATCTCCCCATGTTGTCACCAACTTTGGCTGCAGCGGCCCTTGGGCAGGTGTTCATATGGTTTACAATAATGCTGTTGGGAGTACTGACGCCGTGCACACCAGCCCATTTCCTACCACACGTCCACATGCCAACATGAGGGTTCTTTAGCTTCTAAGTCTTTTTCTTTTGTGGCTTTTCAATCTTTTGTCATTGGTCCTTTTTTGGTTGTCACGCCCACTGCCAAACTTTGTTTAGGCACAATTTGCCCATATCTCTGCATCTCCAGGAAATTAAGAGTAGATGAGTACAACGGAATAGAATATATACAATTTGGGGGAACTGTCCCCTCACCCCGATGTTATCCCTTTAAGTCAAAGATTAACTTTGGACCAAATCTTTGAGAGTAATGTCCTTCAGGTTGTTGACTTGGCTAGTAAGCAAGAACCCTCAGTGTGTTAGGTAATATCTGTTAATAAGAAAATTACACTTGGGCATGAGTGGCTAAGAGACCCTCTCCTGATTTGGGGTCGGGCCAGTCAGGCACAAGCTGCTTATCTGTGTAGATGGGGCAGCCCCACCCATGGGTCAAGAGAGCCTGTCTTTGGGGATCACCACATCAGCATTATGGACCATGTCCAGCAGTGAGCAAATATTGACAGAACTGGATGCCTCTCGGAACAGCTGGTTAATGACCGTCAGACTCCATACTTGAAAGAGCTCAGACTCTTTACAGAGAGATTGGGACAGAAAATCTGTAAGCTAAGAAAAGGTCTCTTATTTAATTAACCTGTTTCAGAGGTAAACCCCATAGAACAGCACAGAACAACATGAACTAATAGCCACTTACCACTGTTGCAGTCTTAATGCTGTGTGCTTCCTGGTCTTTTGATGATTCATTGGTATCAAGGGAAGGAGAGAAAAAAGGGAAAGGAGCTAACATTTATTAAGGACCTGCTGTGTGTTGGGCACTGGTCTCCGTCATTTTATACATATTTTTCTCACTCAATCCTCAAGAGAAGGTATTATTAGCTCCTTTGCCCAGTTAAACAACAGGAAAAGTTAAGTGACTTGCCAACATAATGGCAGGGAGGAGGCAAGATTCAAATTCAAGTCCATCAGTTTCCAAATCCATGCTTTTTCTGCTAGACCAGGCCAAATATGTAAGGATATGCATGGTGTGGGGGAAGACGGAGCAGAAGGGAGGGGGGAGAAACAAAGAAATTCTGTTTGTCCATCTTTCATGAGGAAAAGTGTTGATTATGTAGCATGAACCCAAACTGAGCACCTGACACTATTGTGAAAAGCAACATGGAAATAAATCCATTATCACTTATTAATTTTTAAAAGATTTTATGTACTCACTTGAGAGAGGGAGAAAAAGCATGCAAGCGGGGGGTGTGGCAGAAGGAGGCGGAGAAAATGCTCTCTGCCAATGTGGGGCTGGATCCCAGGACCCAGGGGTCATGACCTGAGCCGAAGGCAGATGCTTCACTGACTGAGCCACCCAGGCACCCCGATCACTTATTTTTAAAAGGTGAAAAATTACGCACAAAATAATGAATTAGTTTATTTCCTGCCTCTGGCTCTGAATAGGAGCCAGAGTTAGCTTTTGGTCCTGGGCAGGATAGCTGTGGGATTTTCCCGGATTTTGTGTGATAGGCAAAGCTTCATGGAGAGTCCTGTAAGGACAGGAAGAGAAGGCAGTGCAGAAGTTCTTAAATAAAAGGCACAGACGGGGCACTTGGATGGTTTAGTCAGTTAAGCGTCTGACTTTTGGTTTCAGCTCGGATCGTGATCTCAGGGTCAGGATCTCAGGGTGATGCGATGGAGCCCTACTTCCGGCTCCACGCCCAGCATGGAGTCTGCCCCTCTCCATCCCTGGACTTTGAGCTCCTGGAGAGAAGGGCTGTCCTAGAGTAGGTGCTCAGTAAGGAAAGAAATCAATTGCTCTAAGATATCCTGAGACATTTTTTCTTGCCTGGAGTCTTCAATGAAAGATCAAAGTTGGCTTCTCCTCATTTCCCTCAAACAACCACGAAGAGTAAGTTCCCTAGTTGAAGTTTCAGTAAATCTTTCCAAAGGACATCCAAAAGTTGTCAATGTTGCATATGAGCATGAGATAAGAATATTTGTTCTAAAAAACATGTAAGATAATTGAAGGACAATATTCTTCAAGAATCCATTGATTCTCCCCCAAGCTAGTAAAAAGAGGAGGGAAATGTGAAAGAAGGTGTCCCCCCCCCATACCTGGGACTTTGGGTATATTATTCATTGCTGTCAGCATTCAAACACTAAAATGCAGCACCCACAGTATTGTGGGCCCCATAGGAGAAAACACCTGTGTAGTTGGAGGGGGTTGAGTGCTTGCTAATTGTTACTCTCAACCAGCAGGTGTCGCCAGAGACAAGCACATCTGCTGTGGCTGCCTCCTGGAGGATGACCACCGGAATCCTGCCTCCAGCTGGAATTCCTGGGGCTCTCTATAAGGTCCCATCCCTCAGTGGAAGTTTCCACGGGAAGAGCCAATCTATACGCCCATGGTTCCAAAGTTCATTACCCAGGAGAGTCACGTGGAGGGCAGGACTGTTAAATGCTGATTCCTGAGCCCCAACTGCAGAAATTCTGATTCAGTAGTATGGAGTAGGGCCTTGAATAAAAACTTTTCCTTTTAAGCACCACGTTCTTATCCTCCCTCAACCCTCCATTGTGAGGTGCTTTGAGAAACACTGATTTGCAACTGCATATACTGTACGAGATCATCTCATAGCCTTGACTCAGAGATAGGCTGGAAAGGGACTCATTGGTTCATTCATTCACCCAATATCTACTGAGCCCTTACAGCTTGCCAGTCACCCCTGGGTGCCTTCACAGATCAGGCAGCACATCCGCAGTCCTGAGATCACCACTGAGGGATCTGACATAACACCCAGTAAAGACTGGTGTAAAGACTGGGATCTGACATAACACCCCGTAAAGTTTTACCGCATCAAAGGACCTGGCTTCCAACACAAAAGGAAAAAATTCCTCCTTTCCCATAAAGAACACTCCCATGTTTACAGAAATTCTGCCAATAAACCGATCCCTAATGGTTAGTTTATAGGACATAGAGTCGAAAAGGAATCTTGTTACCAAGATCCATTCTTTAAAACACAGACAATAATAAATCCATTATTTTAAAACAAAGACAAAAACAATAAACCCATTAGTATCTGAAAATCAAAATGCTGCTGAGTATAGATTCTACTGTCATGTTAACTTTGCAAATCTAAGATAAATAAAAACCCTAGTAGTAAAAGAGTGGGATAAATCACATTACTACAAAGAAAACATAAACTAAAATTCCATTAGAAACTTAAAACTGGCATGATATGGTTACCCAGGGGGGCTTCAGGGAGAGGGCTTTCTTAGAAACTAATGGAAAGTACAGATTCCAGGGCAGTCTACGGCTGAAACACACCACCTGCTCAGTGACCAACACTTAAAATGCCCTGAGCCCATCTATTTTTTTTTTAACTACCTTTCTGACTTTTGAAAAGCTTTTGTTTTAGAATGGATTTGAAAGTTCACGGAATCCAACTTTTTAGTCCACACTCAATACCGCTTTACCATATTACAGCTGCCAAAGCACTTCCCAGCCTGTGCGTGCATTCCGCTAGGGTCAAGGGGATCACTCCCTTTCCTGGAGCTCAGTCCATCTTGGGAATGTTCTAGTTTTTAAGAACTTCCTCCTCACATCCTGACTGACAGGCTGGAAAAGCCAGTTACTCCACAGGAAAGCAAGCCTTCCCTGACCCCTCAAAGTTAGCATGATGCCTGGGGTCTGACGGCATCCTCACCTGTTACAGTGGCCTAAACAAGGAAGGTGTCCATCTTTCCTACACAAGAGGAAGCCCAGAAGACAGCAAGCCCAAATGAAGGATGTGAGGTGGTCCTCCAGGAGCTAGGCTCCTTCTCTCTTTCTGCTCTGCCATCTTTCACCCGTGCTTCTTGCTCCTGTTTGTAAGATTACATCACATCTGCATTCCCGACAGGCAGAGGGCAGGGAAAACCAGGAGGATGGGAGGCATCTATATCGAGAAGGCAACACTTTCTTGGAATTCCCCCTTATATTCCACCTTGTATCTTGCTGGCAAGAACTATGTCATATGACCACCTCGAACTTCAGTAGGAGAAGGTGGGTATTTTAGTCAGGCACTTTGCTGACCAGAACATCTGGGTTAAACTCATGAGGAAGAACATCTGGGTTAAACTCAGAATAGACATTGGGTAGGACAATTAGCAGTCACTGCCAGAGCCTGATAGTAATAGGTGATTAACATGTTAATTGGCTGATAAAAATCTGTCTTTCTAACCATTAGTACCCTTTAGGGGCTTAGGACAAGATTATAGAAACTCTTCTTTCTCTGTAACACCCCTTTAGATAACTAAATACAGTGATCATTTCTTTTTACTTCCCCTATCCCAAGATGTCTCTTTTCCAAGTAGATGTCTTTTCCAGGCTTGTCTTTGAAAACACTCCCATTTGTTTATATTCCAGGTGCGGACTGACCTATAAAACTAATGCAGAATCATCTCTTTCTTCCTGCAGTACGCCGTGCTGTTAACAGAGCCCCAAATCCCTTGAACTGAAACATCCCACTGTCAATGTATACAGAGCATGTCTTGACCTCTGATGCTTGTGGAGAAGAGGTGGGGCAATGGGGACACACACCACTGAACACATACCCTCTGAAAGGCACTCTGCCATCTCCTTTATAAGACATTCCATTCAGAAGACCCCAAGGCCATATCAACCTCATTCGGGCCATTGCAAGGCTGGTTTTATGGACCCAAGGAAGCACTTTACATAATCATTGCTAAACTCCATGCTGCCAGATTTAGTCCATTGCTCTTGAGCTCTGGTTGTTACCCAATGAACTACACAGCTAGCATTTTTAGCTCTAAGGCACCTTAAAATATGATCTATCTTTAACATTAGTTAGGATTGTGTTCAGCTATAATGGAAAAAAACAAAAAAACAAAAACCCCAACCAAATAACAGTTACTGACATAGAACAAATTTATTCAAGAAGTGTGGAGGTTGGGGGCACCTGAGTGGCTCTGTTGATTAAGAGTCTGACTTGATTTTGGCTCAGGTCAGGACCTCAGGGTCATGAGATCAAGCTCTGTGTCGGGCTCCATGCTGGTCGAGGAGTCTGCCTAAGATTCCCTTTCTCTTTCTCTGTGTTCCCCACCCCAACTCACTTGCTCTCTCTCTCTCAAAAACAACAACAACAACAAAACAAAGTCTGGAGGTTGTCAGCCCAGGGTTGATAAGGTGTGCCAAAGTATCCGGGATGCAGACACCTTCTACCTTGTTACTCTATTATGAACTTCTGCCAGTTTCAAGGTCACTGCATTATCCAGGATGGCTGCTAGATTTCTAGCCATCATGTCTGAATTCCACCCAGCAGGGAAGAGGAAATCAAAGAAGAGGCAATGGCCCTTCCTTTTAGATGTTTCTTAGTAATTATATGTCATTTCCACTTGTATCCTACTGGCCAAAACTGAGTCACATAATCATAACTTAGCTGCAAGGGTAGCTGGGAAACGTAGTCTTTGTTCAGAATGGCTGTATGTCCATCTAAAAATCTGATAAATGTCACCATTAAAGACTGAAAGTATATATGGAGACAACTTGTAGTCCTGGCCACACCCTTCCTTCTCCCTTCCTTCCCTTCTTCCTTTTTTTCTTTTCTTTTCTTTTCTTTTTTAAAGTAAGCTCTATGCCCAACATGGGGCCTGAACTCACAAACCCAAGAGCAAAAGTCACGTGCTCTACCAACTGAGCCAGCCAGGGGCCCCTCTTTCCATTTCTTCACCCACATCAGTGGGCAAAAATATTAAACCGTCCAAGACTAAGGCAAAAGACCAACAAGAGTTAATATTTGCTGAACATTCACTATGTGCCAGGAACTTCTCTATGCATTTTACATGTAATTACGTAGTTACTAATCATAAAAATTCTCTAACTTTGGGCACTATTACTCTACTACATAGATGGAAAAACAGAGGTCTTGAGAGGCTGAAGCCCAAGATCCTGTAGCTCCTAAGGGATACAGGTGTGCTTGAACTGGAGCTCAAGCTCCTAATTAATCACTGCAATGCACTGCCTTAGGGCAATGTGTGAGAAATATAAACTTCTGTCTTATTTCAGTAACTGTTATTTGGTGGTTTTTGTTACTCACATCTGGCGTCTGGCTCCTCTCTCAGAGTCCTCCCTTGGGTTGAAATTAATTAGCAAGCCTTAGGTTTGGTCCTTCAATTAATGACTATTCCACCATATTTCTTCTCAGGTCTGCTTAGCTCCTAAGAGCCTTGTCCTTTGCAATTTAGATAAATAGGAAGGACTCCCAGAACCAAGCTGATGCTGAAGAACAATGGGAGATACGACCTACATGCAGAGAGCCAGTGTGGCAGCCCAGCAAACACATCTTAGCAGTGTGGAGTGCTTTAGTGTGGCAAACAAAGTTCGAGGACTTTGGAGTAACAAAGACCTCGGGTTGAATCCTGGATCTGCCGTTTGCCACCAGAAAAACTCCTTAACCTCTTGGTCTCTCAGTTTCCTCAGATAAGACCCACTTTGCACATTTGTTGCAAGGAGTCAAATGCATATACACGTGTGCACAAGCACACGTCTCCAAACCATACAGCACAGAATCGGGCACCTGGCAGGCATTCCTTGCTTTACGACTTTGATGACGACCAGTGAAACTCCAATGCACTGTTGGAGCTCCAGGCATCCTTGAAGGAGAAAAAAAATGTGAAAGATTAAAGGTTGAAAAGATAGTGAGGAAAAGAAATTGTGTTATACTTAAAAAAAAAACAAAACTTTTTTGATTTCTGGGAATTTATCCAGAGGAACAAATAAATACAACTGAAGAAAAAACATAGATGCTAGATTTTCAGAACCATCTCAGCTAAAACCTAAAAACCGCTACCTGCCCATACTGGAGAAGGAAGAATTTAGTGTATAGGGCACAGCTACTCAGTGGAACTCTGGGTAGCCGTTTGAAAGGAGAGGGATTGAGACCTTGTTGCAGCGTGACAACATACTTAGGATCAGGATTTAATATAAGTGAAAAAAGGAAGACACAGGGATATGACATATGGTTGCAACTTTGTATATATAACTATATATATAACGGTAACTATAGACATGTATATATAACTACATATATATGCACATGTTCATTCCTATGTAGAACTAGAAATAAGGTATACAAAATAAAGAATTGGCACAAGGTAGAATATTTTCAGTATTTTTGTATTGCCTTTTCAATAAAAACAACAAAAAAAGCACTATATAGTGTCATTAGGTGGGAGGTCGGTTTCCTATGTTTTCAATAAAAGCTACCACAATGAGAACTTCTAGTGCCCAGACCTTGGTTTCTAAATATCAATTTCCATTACAAGGAACCAGGATTCCTTCAAGACCTTAGTGATTACAGAGTTGAGACAGGGCAAAGCCAAGATGAGCCTGGAATATCTGGGTTGTATCAGCAAACAGGGAAGTACTCAACGGCTCATAGAGACAGGTCAAAAGGATACAGAAGCTAGTATGGGTGTGCTCTTATTGGGCAAATGCGAGACAACTGGGGTATAAAGATACTGATAGAAAAAAATCCGTATTTTGGTATTAATCCAATGAATAAATAAATAAGTGGGAGAGAAGATAACGTTCTTCTTTATAGTGGAACATCAACTAATAAAGGAATGATATAATAAGGGTATTAGAAAAATCACCATTAGGCAAAACCCACAGTAGTAGCTGTTTCAGAGAAGAATCATGAATAGAGGCTAAGGCCAGTGGGTGAAAGGTTGATAAGAAACAAGATCTTTACATAGTCTCAAAATACCTCCTCACAAGGTACTTTTTAATTACAAAGGGAGAAATAGCAAATTTATAGTGGAGAAACCAGGAAGATTCACCTTATCCAAAAGATCGAAGCTAATGTCACTAATAATGGACAGACATTATGTGCCTCCTGATATGAGGCACTGAGAAGAACACAACATGATTTGTGTGGTTTCTCTGCCAATAGAAAAGCAAAGCTTAATCTAGTCAAGAGGAAACTTAAACCCAAATTGAAGGACATTCTATAAAATAAATGGCCTGACTCAAAAAATGTCAAGGTCCTAAGTGTCAGACTGAGGAATTGTTCTAAATTAAAGGACATTAAAGACACATGGTGCCTGGGTGGCTCAGACTGCCTTTGGCTCAGATCATGATCGTGGAGTCCCAGGATCCAGTCCTGCATCAGGCTCCCTGCTCAGTGGGGACTCGGCTTCTCCCTCTGGCTCTCCCCCTCTCGTGCTCTCTCTCTCTCTCAAATAAATAAATAAAACCTTAAAAAAGAAAAAAAAAAAGACACACGGAACTAAATGCAAGGTGTGCAATCCCTAGATTGGATTCTTGACCAGAATTTTTTTCCATAAGGACATTACTGGGACGACTGTAAAAATTTAAATAGTCTATAGAATGCACACACACAGAGTCAGAAACAGAGCTACAGACAAATAGAGAGCAACAGAAAGAGTGAGAGGGACAGAAAATAATAAAGCAAATGTGATAAAATGCCAACATTTTGGGAATCGCGAGTGTGAGGTATATAAGAATTCTTTGTACTATTCTTCCAATTTTTCTGTTATGTTCTAAAATTTCAAAATAGTTAAACAAATAATATCTACCAGTGTCATTAGTTTTTTTTCTTAATTGTGGTAAAGTAAACATAATAATGTTCCATTTTAATAATTTACAGTGCATAATTCAATGGCATTTGTACATTCAGAAAGTTGTGCAATCATCACCACTATATAATCCAGAACATTTTCATCATCCCAAAAGGAAACCTCATACCCACTAAGCAGTAACTTATTTCCCCTCCTTCCCTTAGGCCCGGAAAACCACCAAATCTGTTTCCTGTCTCCATGGATTTGCCTATTCTGGGTATTTTTATAAAACGTATTCATAGGCACTATATGGCCCTTTTTGTTTAGCATAATATTTTCAAGCTTCATCCATATTGTAGTATGCATCAGTACCTAGCTCCTTTTTATGGCTGGATAATGTTCCACTGTATGGGCATACCACATTATGTTTCTCCATTCACCAAAGAATATTAGATTGTTTCCACATTTTGGTTATTGTGAATAGTGCTGTGATGACCATTTGTGTACAAATTTTTGTTCCAATGTCTGTTTTTAATTATTTTGGATATATATGTAGGAGAGGAATTCCTGGGTCATATAATAATTCTATGCTTGAGCATGTACTGAGAAACTGCCAAATTATTTTCTATAGGGTCTGCATCATTTTGCATTCCCATCAGTAACATATGAAGGTTCCAGTTGCTGCACATTCTCATCCACGCTTGCTGTTGGCTGTCTGATTATAGTCATTCTAGTGGATATGAAGTCATAGCTCATTGTGGTTTTGATTTGCATTTCTCTAATAGTATTTAATAACACTGCACATAATTCATGGCCATTAAAAAAATCTTCTTTACAGAAATGTCTATTCAACTGCATTGCTCATTTTTAAATTGGGTTTTCTTTTTGTTGTTAGTATTAAGTATTAAGAGTTCTTTAAATATTCAGGATACTAGACCCTTATCAGGTATATGATTTGCAATTATTTCCTCCAATTATGTGGGGTGCCTTGGCATACTTTTAAATATAGTATCCTGTGAAGCCAAAAGTTTTTAATTTGGATGAAGCTCAATTTACTTATTTTTCTTCTGTTGCTTGTGTTCTGGTGTTATATCCAAGAAAACATCATCAGATCCAAGGTCATGAAGATTTACTCCTGTTTTCTTATAAGGGATTTACAGTTTTAGCTCTTATATTGAATCTGATTCATTTTGAGTTACATTTTTGCATATGATGTGAGGTAAGTGTCCAATTTCTTTTTCTTTCTTTTTTTTCTGTATGTAGATATTGAGTTGCGCAAGCATCATTTATTGAAAATGATAAGGAAATGATAAATTTCATCACTGAATAGTCTTGGCAATTTTGCTGAGAAACAGTTGACAATAGATACATGCTTTTATTTTGATGCTTTCAATCCTATTCCATCGATTTCCATTTCTATCCATGTGTTATTACGACATTGTTTTGATTATTATAACTTTATAGTAAGTTTTGAAATCAGGAAGTGGTAGTTCTCCAACTTTATTCTTTTTGAAGATTATTTTGGCAAAATGGAGTACCTTGCAAAACTCCATATGAATTTTTAAATCACTATTTCTGCCAAAAAAAAAAAAAAAGCCTTGGGAATTTTAAAAAGGATTGCATTGAATCTGTCAACCACTTTGGGTAGTATTGTCATTCTAACAATATGAACCCTTCCAGGAGTGCCTAGCTGGCTCCCTCAGTACAGCATGTGACTCTTGATCTTAAGGTCGTGAATTTAAGCCCCAAGTTGGGCATGGGGCTTACTTAAAAAAAATAAATAAATAACTCTTCCAACCCATGACCATTGATGTCTTCCCATTTACTTATGTCTTCTTTTCATTTCTTTCAATAGTATTTTGTAGTTTTTAACATAAACATCTTGCACCACCTTTGTTAAATTTATTTCTCAGGATTTTATTCTTTTTGATGCTACTGTGAATGGGATTGTTTTCTTCATTTCTTTTTTAGATTAGAAATAAAACTGATTTTTAGTGTTGATCTTATATCCCACAAATAATGCTTAATTTGTTTAAATCTAATTGTGTGTATGTGTGAATTCATAATGATTTTCTGTATATAAGATTGTGTCATATGGGAAGATATACAACTTTACTTCTTTCTTTCTAATGTGGGTGTCTTTTTTTTTTTTTTCTCTTACTGAATTGGCCTGGCTGAAATGTTCAGTATAATGTTGAATAGAAATGGCAAGAGTAGGCATGTTTGTCTTCTAAGTGATCTTAGGGGTAAAACTTATAGTCTTTCATCTCTGAGTACGGTATTAACTGTGTGGTTTTCATAAACATTCCTTATCAGGTTGGGTAAGTTCCCCCACCGCTACCACAGTGATTTTTTTCCCCCTACATTGCTCAAATCATCAAGCACTCTCTTGCTTAAAATCTTTCAGTAAGTTCTCATTTTCTTCAGCCTCAAGTCAAGTCCTTGAGCATGGCCACAAGACCCTCAAGATCTGATTTCTGTTGAGTTCTCTGATTTCATGTCCCCATACCCATTCTCTGGGACAGATTCACAGATATGTCATTTCTTTGTATACGCTGTTGCCTCTGCTTGGAGCAGAGACACGACCTCCCTTTTGCAAAAGGTTTCTTTCCCTTACAACATCTCATCTCCCTGCCCTTCCCACCTTCAAGCAGTCTCCATGCTGCTTTTCAGTGAATTCCTCAGCGTCTGGCACACTATATTACAAATCATCTGCTCACCTCTTTGCCTTCCTAAACACTGTAAGACTTTGGAAAGCAAAGACTGGATATCTCATTTCCGTATCCTTAGCTAATATAGGACTTGGTAAATGTCTTTGGAATAAACGAAGACTCCTTTCTATTTTATTAATACTTAAGAATGTATCTTTTAAGTCCTAATAGAGAAAGATCTGGATAAGGATAAGGTCACACATTCAAAGACTCAGGAAATTACATGTTGGGACTTAATCAGCTCAGTACCTCCAAACCCCAATCTGACAGTCAGATGCAGAATAATTTTGCTTTCACAGTCACTTGAATAATGCATATACTTACTTCCATAAAAGAATACTATTCTATAAATCTTGGTGTTTTCTCTTTTCTTTCTTTCTTTCTTTTCTTTTCTTTTCTTTTCTTTTCTTTCTTTTTCTTTCTTTTTAGAGAGAGAGACTGAGAACGAGAGGGGAGAAGGTCAGAGGGAGAAGCAGACTTCCTGCAGAGCCAGGAGTCCGATATGGGACTCGATCCTGGGAACTCCGGGATCATGACCCGAGCCGAAGGCAGTTGCTTAACCAACTGAGCCACCCAGGCGCCCTTGGTGTTTTCTTTTCATTTCAGTTTGCCAGGAAGCTCAAGATATTAATGCCTTATTATCCGGTGACAATTAGTTTAGAATCTAGCATGTTTGTTTCTTCTTGCTTGTCCTTTGTTTTTCTATTTTTTTTAGAGTTTACTTATTTATAATCTCTACACCCAATGTAGGGCTCAAACTCATGACCCCAAGATCAAGAGTTGCATGCTCCACTGAATGGGGCAGCTAGACCTCCCTGCTTTTCTGTTTTCAATAATCTTATTGTAGATATACCTTTTTGGAAAAAAGAACATGAATATATAAACATACAAATACACAAAATATATTGCATTGTTTCTTCTCAGTGTAGAAGTATGCAGATGATTAAGGTAACAATTAGTAGAACAGAGTCACAGCCATTGAGACAGTTTGCCTGCGGTTACCGCAACTGCGCAGCCGTTGTTAGGTTGGGATCTCTTAACTGAAACCAGAAATTGGGTGGATTTCGTTCATCACAGAGTGAAAAAATAACTTGTTGGCACAGAGAAGAATTTTCAGACCTTCAAACTTTTCTCCAATTGACTCCTTATCATTGAAGAAATTTTACATCAGATAGCATTAAGAAGGAAAGGTAAGTATTTCTGATATTCGGTGAAGTAGAGAAGCAGAGCCTGGATGAGCTTGACCATCTGGTACAAGCCCCTATCTTTAAATGCAGAGGTGACATGCACCACTCTGAGTGCAGAGCTCCACGATTCCTTTTTCCTTCTCCCCAGATCTAGTTGGTCACCAGGCCTGTTAGATTTCCCCCTGGAATATTCCTCTTCCCCTTCCTCCTCACTCCCAGCTCTCCCTCTTCCTGTGCTAGGCTCCTGACAGCTCTTGGCTCAGGTCTGAATGCACCCGCAAGACTCCTTTATCCTTTCCGGGGTCACAGTCACCTCTTGCTGCATATACACATGTTCTTGGCTTAGGACAGGCTCAACAACTGGTGTTCTTTCATGTTGCTGTATGATTGCTACTATTCCTCTGAGTAGACTTCTCCCCTTCTACCATCTCCTATACATCGTCAGGCTAATTAATTCCTGCTCATCCTTCAAGTCTCAGCTCAAGGTAGCTTCTCCTAATGACTACAGTACCTCCCTATGTGCTCCCAAAGCACCCTGTTCTCATCCTAACCCTCACTGCGTCTGTCTCCCTCATTAGGCAGGCATCCTGCTACTTGTTTTTTTAATGTGACTATGTTTTTTCATATTAAGAAACTAGAAAGGAAGAGTGCCTGGGTGACTCAGTGGGTTAAAGCCTCTCTGCCTTCAGCTCAGGTTATGATCTCAGGGTCCTGGGATCAAGCCCCACATCAGGCTCTCTGCTCGGCGGGGAGCCTGCTTCCCCCCCTCTCTGCCTGCCTCTCTGCCTACTTGTGATCGCTCTCTTCCTCTCAAATAAATAAATAAAATCTTAAAAAAAAAAACTAGACAGGAATATTTTAAACATACAGACAAGGAAAAAATTAAATTGCCCACAATCCTGTAATGAAGAGATAACCATAATTATCATTTTGATGTAAAAAGGGTGGCTTTCTTAGCTGACTTCCACTTCACCATCTTGCCAGATTAACTGACATTCTGTACTCCCCAGTGGAAGGTACTGGTTGATGTCACAGCAGCCTGAATGTTCCCGGGGGTGTGTGTACTCTGTTCTCAGCATCAGTGGACTATGCTTAGCAAGAGTCAGATGTGTTTATTCTAACATGTTATGCCAGGTGCAGTGTTTATTCTAATGGTATGATTATTTATATCATACACATTGGTAAAAACAATGAGTATAAAGAGAGTAATTGCAAAGAAAACTAAGTTGAATGCTAAAGATACTAAATATATTTCAAATTATGTGTGTGTGGCGAATTTTAAACAATGGAAAGAAATTATAAAAACTTGGGAATCCATACACAGCTGGCTTCATAAACGTCTAAACTCCTGAACCACTTTTAAAATCCAGTATTTCACTTATCACATTTTTAGGTGGTTACATTATTGGTGTGGTTAGTGCAAAAGAAGACAACAGACAACTTTAGAGGAGTCAGTCATAAAAAAGAACTATACCTATGTCAAAGATAAGCCAATATTTACTTGTATTTATTATAGTATAATAAATATATGTATAATTTTTTCATTAGTAACAATTCTCTTCATTAACCAAATTTTTCAATTAACCAGTTAATTACCAGCACTTATAGAATTGCATCTACTATACCTTCAGTCATTTAAAAATGTATAAAAATATTGATTTACATAAATGAGATCAGGTTGTTAATACTGCTTTATCCCTTTTTCATTGACTATAGACTTTACAAGTCATTAAATATTACTCATTTTTAATACCTGACCAGTCACTCCTATTAAAGTTCTATTTAATGCTTCCTTTTATTAGACATGTAAAACTATGTACATTTTTTGACTTCCTTTTTGCAGGACAGAAAATAGCAGTTTAGTCTTATGCTCATCTTTGGGTTTCTTATACGTCTAATCTTCTTTTCTTAATTTTCATTTGCATTTTGTTTTTAATTTTAATTGTGTTGTTGTTTTATTTTTAAGCTACGAGAATCCTTCCTGGCAGATGGACAGTAGATCAAACGCAAATGCCTAATATCCTGTCTCCAAGTGTAAAGTTATATGGTAAGTCTGAATGACTAAAAGCCCTTTTGTTTTGCCTTGAAGGCAATTCCTTACTGTCGCCTCTCTAGACTGACATACCTGGCCAGGGAACTTATAACCATCTAGAAAGCTTTAAGGCTTCTATTGAAATTGCTGATATGGGGCGCCTGGGTGGCTCAGTTGGTTAGGCAACTGCCTTCGGCTCGGGTCATGATCCCGGGGTCCCGGGATCGAGTCCCATGTTGGACTCACGGCTCTGCGGAAAGTCTGCTTCTCCCTCTGACCTTCTCCCCTCTCATTCTCAGTCTCTTGCTCTCTAATAAATAAATTAAAAATCTTAAAAAAAAAAAAAAAAGAAATTGCTGATATGTCCATGAAATGGTCTAACAGCTTAGCTTGGCATTTTCTAAAAACCCAAATTTAATAAAGATGCATCTTCTATTTTTCTCAGGCTTTGAACAGTGAGTGCATAATATCAAATTAAAGGCACAAGTCACTTCTTGCTTTCACTGAGACTTGCCATGACTAAAAAAATAATGTGAAGAGGCATTGATTAGTTTCACAGCACTTGATCAGAGATCTAAGGCCAAAGATTCTCGTAGGAAACTGGCTTCTTTCTGAACCTTTCAACAACTGTAAGAGCTTTGAGCTATACAGCTATTTGAAGCTCAAATTTCAATCCTAACTTACGTATTAACCTAGAGACACAAATAGTATTCTTCTTGAAAGAAATCTTACCGATTTTTCCTTATTTTCTAAAATTGGAAATTGAATACAGAATATACTTTCCACAGCCAAACAGAGAAAAAAATTCTGGGTACCTTTTAGGAGATGTGAAGCTTTTCACAGGCTCTTTAACACTAGGTGAGCTATAGAACAAGAAATTGTGTAAATTTGCATCAGAACCACTGAAAAGAAGAATTAGCAGTGTAGACTTAATATTCTTCAGTATGTCAAGTACCTCCAGTGTTTAAGGATACCTCACAAATGTCCTATAACAACTTTTGGTAAGATGGTATAGATAAATATCTGGGGCTATGATCTGGGCATTATTCACATTTACTAATGAAAAGAAGTCTGTACAGCAGCCTCTTGAAGTCCAGAATTATGAAACAAATTAGGAGAGGTTTATGGTATTACAAAAGGTCTTACACTTATGAACATCATTCCTTCCTTAGTCTCCAGTATCATTTAAAGTACAATTTGTTTTAAACAAACTTGATTTTTCTAAGCTTTAATGGGGCACAGCCACTGTATAATTGAGGGCATACCACAGTTTCACAAACCCACTAACTCAGCACAGATCTAGGCTTCAAGTTACGTACAGGGCATGGTACCAGACAAAAGTGTTTTCCACTGTAAACATGATCCAATAGACTTTTTTTTCTACTCTACTTAATGACTTAATTCAGTTGCAACCTTAGCATTCACAGGGCAACTCACACCCAAGCCTGGTCGGGCAGTGGGTGAACTTTATACTTCTTTAGTCTAGTGCTTTTATATTGTGTACTTCAAGGATGCTAGGATATGCTGAGAGGGGCTAGAAAGGAAGAGTTGGGAAATTCTAGGGCACCTTTGCAGCACAATGATCTAATCTGAAGCCAAGATGTTGCCCAGGATCACTTTCCATTGAAGAGTAGAATATGTTGCCCCAAAATATGACTGTAGGATTTCAAAATATGCTACCCCCCAAAATGCCATTTTGGTATGTTGATCATTTTGAACTGTAGGTACTTGAAAATTAGTAAATGCAGGAAGAGGCTTTCTCTGAACTCTCCTTATCTACCTTAAGACAGATCCTCCAAAAGGAGCTCAATTGTCATCAACTCCCTTCTCAGGAGGTTCATCAACCAGGGAGAACTGATTTATCACAGTAGACGAGAAGTCAACACTACACCCAGGCAAACTTTCTCACAAACTGTCTTACCTCTCCTTTATTCTTCTAAGGGCCCAGTCACCTTTCTTAAAAATCATCTCTTCTCCCCTAACAAACCTACCTCACCTCCTGCCCCTTTTCCTGGTAAGATGGTATTTAAGCTTGAATTTTAAGCCACCTTGGGGGGATTACTCAATTTTTCCCTGGGTATCTCTCATGTATACACGAGGTATACATGTTAATACATATCTGTGTGCTATCTCTCATTAATCTGTCTTCTGTTATAGGGGTGGGTGGGTCTCAACTAAGAACCCAGAAGGGTAGGGGGAAAATTATTTTCCTCCCTTACACACTATTAATCACCACCCTGGGCATGGAAAAGCGTTCCAACACAGTAGACAATGACAATCTTTCCTATAAAATTTTATTTATTACATAAAAAATTCTATACATTTGTTAGACTAAAATACAGTTTTTATTATAATTCTGGCAACTGAGTCAGTACACAGAGAAAACTTAGCATTGGATCAGCACTTTTTTTCTAGTTTATATTTCTGCACAAGAAAAACATTTCAAAGCTCCATTTCAGATAGGCTCATTGTACTCTGAAGCCAGATGGAATTCCATCCAATTCAGAGCTCTTGGAAGTTAATTTCCCAGCAAGATTTGATAACTCCAGAAAGTTAATTGCTTAATATACATATTTTTAAAAGTCCTCTGAGAGCATAATGCTCTGTCTATAAAGTCTGCACTGTGTCAATAATGACAGTCACAAATAGTAGGGCTATAACCGTGTCTGTGGGGCATGTGCAAGCACCTACATGTTTGTTTCCCCACTTGAATACAGTGTAGAGACGCTGGGAGAAGGAAAAGCTCAAAATGACACTAAGGTAAAGGATCCCAAACTGTAGAATTCATGGAAGGCTGAATTCTGATCCTATGGTTCATAATGGACAGACAAGACGTGATACAAAAATTCATTTTGACATTATGAAATAGGATGCAAATGGCAAAAGAAAATGACAAAAACATAAAAGGCATCAGGTTAAGAAATATGTGGCACCACAACATATTTCTCATGCTGGATCACACAGCAGTGAGCAATCGAGACACACTGATGCGTGTTTTCTATTCCTATCACCCTTTACCCTGGGCTGGGCCAGACACTGGATATAAGCCTCAGAGCCTGAGAGATCAATAGCAGGTCCCTATTCCACTGACTCATCTTAAAGTTCAGCTGCTTATTCTAGGAGCTGTATTCTACACTCCCGAAGTTCAGATGGGCTGTGCCAGCAAGTACTTAAAGTTAGACCTTTGGTCTGCAGAAGATATGCTTTTGTTTTTGGTTGTTTTTTCAGAGACCCTGTAATTTTGTTAGGTGCCCTCCACACTTTTCCCCTACTTTTTGGTTGGTTGGGTGTAATGTTTTTCCTCCTATAATCAGATCAACTCACTGAACTTACCTCACTGGGTACAAGACCTGTTAATGAAGTGCATTCGGTGGTCAAGAATATTCTGAGACAATACCACTGAAACTTCTTTCCATTATGGAGCTCTCATTACCCTTTTATAGGAAGGAAGAAGTCAGAAAACCTCAGCAACACAATATAATCTTGTAGCACTAAGGTAGCCTAGAAGAAAGGTAACTTTCCCCGTGCAAAGTCTCTGAAAATCAAAACTAGCACGGAAATAAGAGGAACCAAAAAGAACTTCTGAGCATAGACTACTGGAAGGAACCCAAAGGATGGAGAAAATTTCTTAAGAGTCTCTGTCTCAAATCATCCGCCCCCCACACTGTCCTATTGTTGTCTCATTCCCATGAGGTATCTAACACAATTTATGAATCCTGGCCTGATGATCAACATGGCAAATAGAGAGAGTGCTCACATTTTCTAGTGGCAGGTGGAATGGTCCGTGGGATGCCGGCTGGAGCTTCCTCTCAGTTCCATGCCCATTTATTCAAGTCTTCTTTTCAGTCCTTATTTTTACTCACATAGAATGACTTAACACAAATTCCTGAAAAAAATAACTAACTCAAACTACATTCCAATCGGACGGGACGGGTAGATCAGATTCAGGGGTGAAGATCAGAACATTCTAAGTTATACAGGTCTACAACAAAAAGAATATCAAATGCAGATACTTACAATGGACTGAGGCCCCTTTTCACCCGTTATAGGAATTTCTACCCACAGTCTCTCCATTTGCTACTGTAGACGGTTCATTAAAGCTCTTCTGGAGGTGTGGGTGGGGAGGGAGCTGACTCTCCTCCTTTCTTCTCCAGCCAGTTATGAGATTCCCACTGCTTTCTTCAATTTGAAAATGTAGGCAAGGGTTTGATGTCTGACTACAAATCATAACTCACTGGAATCAAATCTTAAAAGAACTTCAAACTCCTTTAAGGATTTCTGCCTGCTCTTTTAAGGGCCCTGCGGGCCCTCCATGTAGACGCAGCACCCTTACCTAATAAAGTTGAGATCTGAAGAAATCCACATGCTTCCCTAAAGCAGCTGGGGTGGATGTGGGGGAGTGGAGGCCCAGTCTCATTGTCAGAGTGGCCAAAGGCTCAAAAACACTCAAACAAACACCTCCCTGATTTAACTAGGGAGAACAATAACTTTTGAATTCCCTTCCTCCCACCCAAGCATCTGCTCCTTCAACTTTCCATTAAAATGTTATCAACTGTGAACTATATTGAGTTTGCTAATTTCTCATCATTTTCAACTGTTCTTGGTCATGATGACTGATACATCTTTGGACAGTGACCTAATGATAGCTTTTGTCATATCTGAGCAACAATAAAAAAGAATCAAGTGTTTTGGTAGATGGGTAATTGTCAAGATTCCTTCCTTATTCACTTATTGGATTTTCTTGTCCAAAAAAGACTGGGTAAAAAAAAAAAAAAAAAGACTGGGTAGCTTGCCAACCCCCCCCCCCAAACCCACCCCATCACACCTCCAAGGAATGAAATCTTACTCTTGAAGATTCAGTGTTTACCACTTTCTTACTCCTTTAGATTAGTGTGGTTTCTGTTTCCAAAGCTAGTACTAAATCAAAGTCTTCAGGTTATACAAATGATTCCAAGTTAGAAGTCGGTAAGTACCATATTAGAAGTATTTTTAGTGGATGTCCAATCACTACTTTATTTCAAAACACGTTATCAAACCAACTTTAGGGCAGCCTTTGATTTGTGTGCCTTAGGCCTTAAGGGGATGGTAGGGTGGAGGCTGGCAGATGGAGAGCCCTGAAATTCTATTACCATTTTAAATGCACATGTATGTGCTATGCACTTTTGAGAAAAAGATAGTCCATTGCTTTCATAAGCTTCTCAAAGGGGCCCATAGTCCTCTCAAAAGATTAAGAACCTGCTTATGAATCTCAAATATTAAATTCAGGTCTTAGCAAGTAAAAGTGAAAAATTTCTGAAACATTTGGGAATTACAGTGTTTTCATATTCAGTTAGATCTTGCTAGACCTTAAGTAACCTAAAAGCTTCATTATTCTGAATGCCCTAGCCTCGAGTGTTTATTCCTCAGAAAATCATTTTAGTTGTAAAACTGAGTATCAAAATGGAATAAAATTGCCTAATATTTTAGTTCCTAATAATTTCATATCTTTCCCACAAATTTACTAATGAATTCCTTTAGAAAATATCAAACTTAAATCCTGTCCATGTAATTTACAAAAGTGAACATTGCTTATGTAATACTGAAATTGAAACTGTCTTTTTTTACGCATACAAAAATCATGAAGATGGGAAGGAAGAAAAGGTACTATAGTATTTCTATAGAAAGGTTTTCCACAGAAATTCTCAAATTTAAAAACTCTGCATTGAAGCTTTCTATAAGAAAAATGTTTTAAAAGATTTGAATCTTGGATTAAAATTTTCCTCTTAAAATGTGGAGAGTAAGAATTTGGTTCACATTTATGAAATCTGAATGGGGCAAGTGTGCTATTTTAAACTGACAAGTTTATACAACATACTTAGTTTTTTGTTTTGTTTTCTGAAGTTTGTTACAAGCATTAGATTTTTCTCTTGGCACATTCAAGTGTCTTACTTTCAAAATTTATGCTATGTGCCACTAATCAAAGATGAGCTAATTCCAAAAGCAGCCAATGTATCTGAACAGTGCCTACTTTTCAAAAGGGCTAATATGCATCCTGAGTACACAAAGATACATGAATATGCATTTAAAGCAAAAGGCAGTCTATGCTGTGAATTTATAATACACAAATTTCTGCTTTATGTGTATTTACTTATGAATCTACAATTTTCCAATATATATTCACAGACCATGTCTTAACAACTCTAGGCAAGCCGTTATAGTGCACTCCCATCTGTCAGATGGATATATGAAAAGAATACAGAAATTAACTCTGGCAGGTGAACTGATAAGCCTCCAGACTCTCAGGATTTTTTTTATTTAAGTAGCAATAAAAAAGCAGTAGAGAACTTATTGAAAGGTGAAAGCTTAAAGACTTTTCTGACAGCAACGTTTCATCGGCTATGGTAAGGCTACTGGAAACTCCAGAAATTCAAATGAGAAGGTTACTGACTGACCAAAGACAAAATAAAATACTTAGGTCACCATAATTGGCAGCTCTGGTTTTGGGACTGATCCCATAGTCCTATTTTGCAGTTGCGGTGGGGGAAGATCTCCTGAGATGACCTTTATAAGTAGTACTGGCGCATGGTGGAAATGGTTGAAGCTTCAGGGGCACTGATATTTCCTGATATTCGGTGCCTGTAGTTCTGGTGGGAGAGGCATTACTCTGGTATAAAGCAGTAGGTCAGGACCAGGATCAAGGAAGGGGTCATCTCTTCACTACTCCCTACTGGGATGAAATCCTGAAACTGCCCTGGAAAGACAAGGGCCCTTGGCAGATACCAAGGTCAATGGTATTGGCAATCAGCAGCTTAATGTTCTTTGCTGAAAAGAGAAAATATAAGAGTAAGGGAACATCTCTACAAAGGAAAAATCTTATTTCCAGCATAACTTTAAAAGACTCAGTGAGTACCTCTTCCCCAACCATTATGGAAAAAGTTTGGGGACCAGCATAGTTAAGCTACTTAAATTGCAGTAACGTAGGACTTAATCATGCTATAGGATAGGATAAAAGCTCTAATCCTAAACATTAAGCATTGCATTAAACGGTTTAAAGGAACAACCTGCTTTGAGCTCTGCTCATCCATGCAAGGATTATATAATATCAATGCCCTAGCTAAATTCCTAATGTTTACCTAACGTACTGGTTAAGCCTTCCCTAAAAGATGGGTCTCTTGGATTTATACTGAAATATGACCTTTTCCCTTCCATTTTATATTGTAGCAGCGCTTCCTCTTGAGGCAGAAGCCTGCAAAGTCTAAATCAGGTACCAGAGCCTTTTGCTGATGGCAGAACCCACAGTGATGCTCGGGTCCCCAAGATCACCACTTACCCCAGAGGACCTTAACTGTAGTTTGGAGATGTCAGTACTGAACACGACTTTGAAGATCCACCACAGAAAAAGACACAGACCACAACAGAGAGTCAATGGCTTCTAAAATTATTCAGGTCACCACATATCACAGATAATTTTTGTTCTTCATCTATTCTTCTCACTTGGGCAGAAGATGGAGGCAGGGAGCCCTGAATAGCAGCAGTAAGGCAGCCCAGAGCTAGCTGAAGAATGACTTGCAATGAATGAAAGAGGCAGCAGGAATATCCAAACATAACCTTAAAACATTGAAATATTGCTAAAAAGCCTCTATGAGGCTTCATAAAATGTATCAAGGAATGAAGCTTATATGAGAGTGATATTCTCCGTATTAAATATCTCTCTGTGTGTGCCTGGGTAACATATATATGCAGAGAAGCATATATCTACTTACGTGGCACACACATTTACTTAGGGAAAACAGCCTGGCAATTAATTTGGAACTCAAATGACATGGTTACACATAGATCATAATTTCTAAACACAACGTTAGTAAAACAAAATTTATTTGTAAAACAGGACCTGTTATATAAAATGGCACACGATCAAGTTATACAAAAATACAAAATTTCTTTCTGATTACAGTTCTAGTTGCAAATGATAATTAGAAAGCATTCCTGGTGGCTTCCAAATAGCTGAGATTGCGAGCAAATGGAACAGGGAGCAGCAAGAGTCCGTGATGCTGGGATGTCCAAGTGAGTAGAACCTAATTTCCAAATTCAAGACTTCCGTCAGGTCACTTTGGAGGGACATCTCCTAAAATAGCTAGCTCCTAGAATGTCTTCTGTTCTGATACTCATCTTGCAAACTTTTTCCAATCCTAAATTTAGTTCCCAATGTCTCTTAAGGTCCAAAATCTGTGTGGCTAAGAAACAGAAGGTATTCTGAATTTTCTTACATGATTTGCTCTCTCATCTATTTGGATAATTGTTAGTTACATAATTATATTTATTCCATTTCAGAGGATACAAAAAGAGTACAACGATACTGTCTGGCGATGTTAGATGTTAACTTCTGGAGAATTATTGTCTCAAAATAGCTATTCTCACAATGTTGGTTTCCCAGGTCTTGCCAAGATATGAGCTCTTAACTGTATGTGTTTTGTTTTGTTTTGTTTTGAAATCTAGACTCTTATTGCAAATATTCTGAAAAGTCAGAAATATTTCATGAGCTTTGAAAAGAAACCAAGGCATTTAGCAAATTTTAGTCTAGCTAGAGTAAAGAACACGGATACTTAAAAAAAAAAGAAAAGAAAAAAATACAATTTACCTTTTGCAGCAATTTAAAAGTCTAACCCTTTGAAAGCAAGCACATGAGCAAACCCCTGCTTATGAAGCCCTAGTAACGTTAATTGTATGCATTTCCATAATACCGGTCTAATTCACTGTCTAATTCTGGTAAGAAGCAATGCTTTCTTTCAAAAGATTCTTCTTCCATGGAATGATAAAATGCTGAGGCTTTTTTTTTTTTTTTTGTACAGAGCCTGTATTTAGTGCAATAAGTTTAAAAAATTTGCTCTGAAATATTTACTTTACATTAACAAAAATAGCTTTTTTTAAAAAAATCGTAACAAAAAGGAGTTATCGCATAAACAGATCATGAATTATTCTTAGCAAATTACACTTTTTTTTTTCTTAAAGCATTCACCATTACAATAAGCAGAACAATGGAATATTAGCCATTCATATCTGGTAAGCTTCAGGAATAAAAAAGAAAAACAACAAGAAACAAAAAACCCCCAAACCCATTCCCGAACAAAAAGAATATTCAACACTTGAGGATCAAAACATAACCAATTCTTCAGTTAAACATTGTAGAATTCTGGATTCTTAATGAATCGCGGAGGAGAGGAGCACCTGCCAGTGTTTTCAGATTTTACAGCAAGCTTTTGAATAAAATGGCCACTTAGCCTGGAGCCACTGAAATTCCTTAGGAGCAGAAGCCCAAGCACTGGAATTTGCAATGCTTTGTGTTCCCTGTTTCTCTCCCTTTTTTATTCCTCCCAGAATTACTTAATCTGCAAATCAATACACGGAAACTTAAAGGCTAAAGTTGCTGGGCGCCCCAGCTTCCCTTCAAATCAGGCACACCAATGTGTGGAGGATGCTACTAAAGTAAAAAATGAAAGAAAGACAAACTATAAGAACAAAGTTTGCATAAGAAAGATTATCTACCCTTTTCTTTTTAACCTACTCTCTTAGAGAAGCTTAGGGTAAACTACAAATACCTGAGGAGTTGGTTACTTTTTAATGTTGGCTGACAAATGCACGAACTATTATGAAAATTCCCATATTGAGTCCACTAGTATGTTTCTAAAAGTAAAATGACATGGCTTCTTTGATTGGGGAAAACTGATTGGAGTATCTCCTTATTTATCTGAAAGCATAGGCCTAGTCTCGTCCCGCTAGGACTTATGCATCAGTAAAATAAGACCTTGATTTTTACGCACACATCAGGGAAATCACCCCTGAATAAACTTTTAGACAGAGAATTCGGTACAATCATTTCACCTAATTTAAATAACGAAAGTTAAAATCTCCTCTAAGTTATTAAAAATGTTAATCAGATATGAATCTTAACATTTCCATTAAGACAATTACAATTGAAAACATTAAATGACGGCAGTTGCCTTGTAAAAGCCACCCGTATGAAAGGAGTACATGTTTGACAAAAATAAGCATAAAAAAGGTATTAAATCCCTGTTCCTTTTCTCTGATTTTGGCTGATTATGTGTGTGTGTGTATATACATATACATATATATACACACATACATATACATATATACACACACCCACACACACAAATACATAGTTATGTGTATATATTGTTTTGGAATGTCAATGGGTTCCATAACGGTCGGCTAGTTTCAAGCAGAACTTGCTCCCGAAGCCTAGAAAACAAAGTCATACAGAGTAGAATCTTAGACAATTACCATTAAAAGGAGATCATGAACGATGTTACAAATACATAGATGGTCACAAGCGGCAACAAAGCAAAATGGATGGAGAACCCTTCTCCCCAAACCTATATTCAATGGGCTGCAATTCCTATGAATGTTGAAAGTCACACTTCTGGGTAAGCTGTGAGATATGCAGAGAATACGTCTCTGGCCTATGTTGCTACAGTGTCCAGGGTTTTTTTTCTCCCTTCCCTCTATATATTCTTTCCTGTATGCAGAAGGCTAGAATGTCTCTTTCTTAAACTGCTATATCCCATTTGATCAATTTTTCTAAAATAATTTTTGAACATGTATAGGATGACCTCACAAACCTTCAAAGTTTCCGTAACTAGTGAGGTTCTCTCAAAAGAAAAAAAAAAGTCATGAGGAAAACTGAAACTGGAAGTACATATATTTAGCTCAATGATTCCCTGTCAAAAGGGAAATTTAAAACCTCATTTTTTCCCTAAACATTATTCTATAGGCTAAAAGTAAACTCTAAAGTAAAATATTCCATTAAGAAAGAAGACAGACCAGTGGACTTAAACAGCAGGTTGTACAGATACGGCAAAATAGGTATGACGCTTTCATAGAACTTTCATTTAAGGGAATAACGTGAATTAAAACAAGCAAATACAAATAAGCAACAGTAAATTCTACCAACCCCCATACTTTAGTGAGGAATTTCTCAGATAATTATTTAGGGACACAGAAAATATGGTGGTCAACTCTTATCATGCTAATGCAAAAGAGGGATAAGAATTAGAGGTATTGATTATGCTTAAAATATTTAACTACCCTGTGAGCAACATCTCAACTTCTCTCCTGGGAAGTTTTTAAACCATATAAAACATCATTCGTAGGGAACAAATGCTGTAATGTCCAAAGCACCAGAAGAACAATGCACAAAAATGATATATTTTGGGACAGAGTGGAGAGTTTTGCCACTAATGTGCAAGCAATGAGCTGATGAACAACATAAAATAAAAGCAAAAAATGAATGAAGATTTTAAAGCAGTGTTTGAGTTAAGGGACAATAATTTAAAACTGAAAGCAATATTAGGGGAAAAAATCTTTTTAAGTTCTTGGCTTCTGGTAACTTGGCCAACATAACTTGGGCAATTCTCCTATTATTATTATCCATGAATTAGGGTTGCGGTGAGAGAAGGCATACTTGCCTTCTGGTCTACCACAATTTATCTCTCACTAAAGGATAATGCAAAAATACACGCCAAATCATGGTTCAAACTAAGATAGTCTAGACCTCCACATACTTCTCCCTTTTGAAAAATGACTATTACTGACAAATGATTTAATAGAAGTGTCAACCACTGGAAAGAGGGAAAGTGGTAGAGGGAAAAGGGTTTACAGCTTAAGATTTTATATTTTACTTCTTTTAAGTTATAGGCTGGGAACCCTATTTACTGAACAAGTAAGATAAGCCAAGAGTGGCAAGAAGAAAGCCTTCCTCATTTACTCATACCACCAGAAGTTTGGCAAGAATCTTTACTGCTATCCCCTTCGGTCAGTGCCAAGTAAGAGGGACATAGAAAGGGTTGGGAAGGCAAGTAACCAGACTGGGGGTATTGCTGATGGTGCCCAACTCAATGCAGTTCTGGCTGATGCATGCTTAAAACTAAGAGCTCTACATCCCTTTACTTACGATTAGAGTGATCTATACCTTGTGAACTGAACAATGAAGGTTTGACTTTATAATCATCAGTGCTATTAAAAGCAACACCAAAATAGGCCCTGGAAGGGGGTTACGGAGAAAAGAGTTTATATCTAAACATTCTGTTGAGGCTTTAATTTCAGTTGAATATGCAATTATTTTGCATATACCTATGGCCTCCCTACCCCCCCAACCTTAAACGAACCCATTTCCTTTACTCTTATATACTTAAATGGGCTTGTTTTACATTATGTATTTCTAAAGATGGAAACCTATGAAATCAACCACTTACTAAACTAGAAAGAAGAAAGAGGAGTCTTCATCTCACACTTTTAGACATCATGTGCAATTCAAAGGCACGTTATTTAAAATGAACTGTTTAAGGAGATAGGCGATTATATAATATTTTGAAGTCACATGCTCTTTAAGAACAATACATTTGTATAATAAGCAGTAATTACACAAATATATGCGAGAGACATCTGTCATTACACAGAGGTGAGAATATTTGTGGGAAAAGCAACTCAGGATTCTCTTATACTGTTAAGTTGCTTTTTGTCAAATGAAAGTAGAGCACTTATAATACATATGTATCACTGACCAGAGGTAATTTATCCTTCTCACAATCAAGCTGAGGTTAGAGAAGACCAGGTTGTCTCACTGAGCGGGGAATGTGAGTGTTGATGGAAATAACTTTGTTTTCTACTGAAAAATAGCTAAAGAAACAAAGAAAGTACAATCCAGGCAACAGAAGAAAAAGCGAAGGATAAACAACAGCAACAGAAACAAACCAATTTTTAAAAAGTGAAGGATATGTATTTCAGCAAGTTGAAAGGAATTATCACCTTCCAAAAATGACAAAAATCAAACTGTCAGTTCAAGAGTGCAACCAAATGTTCAGTTTGATGAAAACCAAACACTGACAGTTAAAAAGAAACAAAACAAAACAAACCAAACACCACCCCCCATCCCAGAAACGGCCATTTTACTTTAGGGACAAAAATGGCCCCTCCCCACCACAAGCACTGGAAAAGACACTGTTCCTTTCAGCTTACTTTTACAGAAGATGGTCTCAGTTGTGACAAGAATTCTGCCATCCAAGTGATGGGTAAACACACAAACAGAAAAAGCAGCACATCCTGCGTGATACAGATAACAACAGCTTCTCCCGAAGAAGTGCAGTCAGTGAAGACAGAGAGAGAGAGGAAGTGAAAATGAAACTCTTGGAGGTTGGCCACCTCCTCATCTCCACCTACCATGGGTTTCAGCTCTCTGGCATCAGCAACGCCTCCCTTACCAGCTTCCTTCATTGCTTTTCTACTGTTTTCCACAAACTCCTGCAAAATATGGACCAAACGGCATAAATTCATAGGTCCCTTCAGATTATGGTCGGTAGATGAATCCTAAAGAGCGTTTACACTTTGATTTCAATGTTAGTAAAGGGATGGCCTAAAAACATAGCAATAAATAATATTTAGTATCACTACACAAAAGCCGCTAAGTTTGTGTGGATAGGCTGCAATTTCATCAAGATAAACTCTTTTTTCCATCCATTCATTGGGACCATCTCACTTAGGTTCAAAGAGAGAAAGTTACTTCTATTTAGAAGAGAAAATACCTAAATTTTTTTTAAGAGGGCTATTTTCTCATAGATTATTGTTTTATTTGTTGTTTTACTTTTTCCATATCAAGGTTAAATGGAACAACAAAGAGTATTTTACTCCAGAAGCCCTCTCTTTAAAATAACCCTAGAAGGTAAACGAAAGCATCGATACTAAGCCCAGAACACTGTTTTTACCAAACCATAAATCAGCTACAAAAAAAAAAAATGTCTACCTGACTTTGAAATTACTCCATAAAGCAGGAAGATAGGATGTAACAACCAGAACCTGTGATCAAAAGTAGTCAAAATGGGATTATACCCTGAAGGAAACATCTCTATCTTGTCAAAGTTTATGGAGCACTTCTCCATTCAATATAGTCATCATTCTTACAGAAAAAACTAAAAGAAGAAAAATTGTATTTTTTTTAGATTATTTATTTGAGAGAGAGAGAATGAGAGAGAGAGTATGAGGGCGGGGGAGGGTCAGAGGGAGAAGCAGACTCCTGCTGAGCAGGTAGCCTCAATCCTGGGACTCCAGGATTGAGTTGCTTAACCAACTCAGTTGCTTAACCAACTGAGCCACCCAGGTGCCCCCAAAAGTGTATTTTTTTACTCAGATTTTGATCAGGGGTTTAAAAAACAAAAACAAGTAATTCTTCCTTTTTTTTTTTTTTAAGATTTTATCTAAACCCACCGTGGGGCTCAAACTTACAACCCTAACATCGAGAGTCCCATGCTCTACCGACAGCCAGCCTGGCATCCCCAAATTCTTCCCCATGCCTTAATCAGAAGGGAGATGGAATGCTCACAAGTCAAATTCCAATGTGAAAACAACCAGTTAGAATTATACTGTAGACAAAATGCAGTTGACGGTGTTCTCAGTGAAAGAGAGATATTCAGTACCAAATACGTTAGTTAAATCATTTGGAATTTTTGTGATTGGGAAAAAAAAAAGAATCTATTTGATTTATTGACACATTTATTTTAGACTTAACTAGATAAACCATGCTCTTGGAAGAGGACTTGTTATCTCAGTGTCTAATGCTTAGTCTTCAATGTTACTCACTCCTCAGATAGGAATATTTCACAACTTAGGGGCATCTGGTTGGCTCAGTGGGTTAAAGCCTCTGCCTTTGGCTCAGGTCATGATCTCAGGATCCTGGGATCGGGCCCCACATCGGGCTCTCCGCTCAGCAGGGAGCCTGCTTCCCCCCCACCCCCCGCCTGCCTCTCTGCCTACTCGTGATCTCTCTCCCTCTCTGTCAAATAAATAAATAAATAAATAAATAAATAAATAATCTTTAAAAAAAGGGGGGGGGGAATATTTTACAGCTTAATAGCAAAGTACTATTACTAAGAAGTATGCTTAATTTGGTAGCATTTGATATTAATAACAGTATTTGAACCATTTAAATAGGATTTCTAAATTTTCAAAAAATTCCTATTGAGATTCTAACATAGGGAAGCTGCAGAGGCTACATAACTATGAAGAATCTGAGTAGATCTTGACTAATGGAAAACAATACAATCATGGGTCTTTTAATCTATTTCATTACGAAACACCTTCAATTTGGCCTGGCATACTTAGAATAATGAGTTTTAATGGAGCTGACAGCAATAATGTTTGGCAGAAATACACACAGGTACTACAACCTGGGAAGTCTTTGAGCTCCACTTTAGGAAAGGGCACTTAGAACATCAGTGATCCAATGTTCGAATTCAAGGGCTAAAATTCAGGTTTAAAAAGTCAATTCTAATCCATCTAATCGCAGAGAGGGAGGCAGGAGTCTGAAATAATGTGAACTCAGGGCCACCTAATGCGTATTGCTCCAGCTAGCTGTAAATGGTAAGTGGTCCCATCCATGCCAGGAAGAGCTTCTTCCCTGATTTCCCCGAGACTAAGTTCAATCATGAGCACTACAGATCTAATCTTGAATTATTCAGTTGCATATAACAGGAATGAAATACAGAGAACATCTTGCAAAATATTCTGAATGGTATTTTTACCCCTAAAGCAGTCAAGGGCATTTGAAGTACTTACCATCAGCACTTTATCCATATAGAATTCTCTGCCAGGGCTCCCATCATTGTATTTTGTATCAATGGCAAAACACAAGAATAATACATCCACTACCATTTCGTAAATGGACAGGAAGCAATGAGCGACTAGGAAAGCAAAGAGGCAGACGATGATCAGAGGCAGCACCCAGACTGTGTAATCTTGCTGGTAGTTGAGCAGCATAATCCCAGCCAAGCCTGTGCTGCAGACTATCAGCACCTGAAGCAGAAAGAACAAAGAGCCCATTTAATAGCCACTGTTTGTTCATCATGTGCAGACTTCAAGTTTCCTTCAGTATTTAAAAATGATGGTTGTATACATTCATTCCACCTCAAGTTAGGAAGTATCATTCACACAGACCCATAGACCCATATACATCTGTATGTGTGGATGCATATATGTGCATATCACATAAGTAAAACATCATCCTTTAAACACTTCTGGTTTACATGAAAAAAAGAGTCATGTTTTCCAAAGGTTATGCTCATTCCTTAAAAATTTCCATATATATAGCACCTGTGGCCATTTTAAAAACAAGTATATGCATATTTTAGGAAATGACCCTATTAGCACTCAGAAGAAAATTACTGACATTCCAGGGTATTGCTATGTACTTCTTTCTAAGCACTTTTACATATGAGAAATAGTATTATACATGAGTCATTAAAAGCTATTCATTAATATTTATAGTTTCATTATCAATGTTTCATAAATACTTAGCCCCTAATTTCATCTTATGGGGGGATTTAAAAAATTTGACCAGGCTCCTACAACTGGAGACTTCTATTGTTTTCAGGTCTAAATAATGCCACAATAAACATCTCTGAGAGTTTCTTCTTTGTTTCATATTTTATTTCACATAGAATACATGCGAATTGAATACGACTTGCCACAAAATTTAGATTTGGATTACCTGTGAGGAAAGAGGTTGCCACAAACATCCATCATAGAAAGAATACAAGAAATAGCCAATTTGCTTATTGCGAAGAATGACCTACTCTGATCCTTTCCAGGCAGCACTCAACATTTCTTGTAGTTCTTTGACTACATTTTAGTTTAGCTTTTTAGTCCCTATGAATGGTTTATGGCAAACATCATCATCCTCATTTTATAGACTGGGAAACGTGCTCAGAGACACTAGGCAACCTGCCCAGGGTCACAGAGTTTAAGAGCAGATACCACATAATCATGGTTTTACGATACTAACTCCAGCACTCTTTGCAGGTAAAAACTCAGCAAATACTTGGATATGGATATAAAGCAGCAATAGGTTATAATGAATCCTAAACACAGTTTTGCTCAGCCCCTTACCTGCCTTACGATGCATCATTAATTAATAAAGGAAAAGAAAGGGTCCTCTAGAACCACAATAGACTTTCTTTATCCAGTGCTGAGAACAGGCAGACTGAGAATTCTTTTGCCTTTTCCCTACTATTTATCCGCCCCAAAGCATCTCTCCTTCACCACTATTTTAACTGAGAGTTATAAAGCATTAGATGAACTATTGTTTAGGCTATAAACTGACCCTTGTCAGATGATTTTAGGGAACAAACCTGGCTCTGCCCAAAGTTTGGAAGACCTTCCACCATTTTTTGGGGTAAACATTCAGGAATCCTCTCTTTACAATTACTTTCTGAGATGACTTCTACCAACAGCTAATCATATCCATTTTTTTTTTTACTCTTTTTGGTTTTTAGGATGAAATCACTGTTTTTGATATCTCCACATTTTTTGGTAAGATTTTATTTATTTATCTATCTATCTATCTATCTATCAGGGAGAAAGAGAGAGAGAGAGAGAGTGCACAAGCAGAAGGAGCAACAGGCAGAGGGAGAAGCAGGCTCTTGGCTGAGCAAGGAGCCTGATGTGGGGCTTGATCCCAGGAATCTGGGATCATGACCTGAGCCAAAGGCAGACACTTAACTAATTGAGCCACCCAGGCATCTCCTCTTCTTTAAATTTATGATATCCGCCCTACAGAAGGACTTAGGTTCTTTATGCTCTCATTAGACCATTTAAAGTTAAGCCACATTTAAAATGTTAAAGTCAATTATAGGGAGAAGGTGTGGCTCAGACAAAACAATGTTGAGATCAAAGCTGTTGAGGTGGAAGGCTGGATACTGTCAAATTAGAAACAACTTCAAGAATTCCAGATACTGGGGTGCCGGGGTGGCTCAGTGGGTTAAAGCCTCTGCCTTTGGCTTGGGTCATAATCTCAGGGTCCTGGGATGGAGCCCTGCATCTGAGCTCTCTGTTAAGCAGGGAACCTGCTCCCACTCCCCCTGCCTGCCTCTCTGCCTACTTATGATCTCTGTCAAATAAATAAATAAAATCTTAGAGACTTTTTTTTTTTTTAAGATTTTATTTTATTCATTTAACAGAGAGAGAACACAAGCAGGCAGAGAGGCAGGCAGAAGCAGAGAGAGGAGCAGGCTCCCTGCGGAGCAAGGAGCCCGATGCGGGACTCGATCCCAAGACGCCGGGATCATGACCTGAGCCAAAGGCAGTTGCCCAACCAACTGCGCCACCCAGGCGTCCCTAAATAAATAAAATCTTAAAAAAAA
>CM052813.1:57014408-57069108 GCA_028533885.1 Nasua narica | reverse complement strand
TCATTTAACAGAGAGAGAACACAAGCAGGCAGAGAGGCAGGCAGAAGCAGAGAGAGGAGCAGGCTCCCTGCGGAGCAAGGAGCCCGATGCGGGACTCGATCCCAAGACGCCGGGATCATGACCTGAGCCAAAGGCAGTTGCCCAACCAACTGCGCCACCCAGGCGTCCCTAAATAAATAAAATCTTAAAAAAAAAAAAAGAATTTAAGTTACTTAGCCAAAAAGATCAAAGAAATGTAATAATTACTCCCAAATATAATGAAAGGGTGTCATGCATTGATTCAAGCAGAGGATACATTAATGGCTCTCACAACGATGGAGGGCTAGGTATCACTTGGGGAGTTCGTGAATAACACAGATTCCTGGGCCCTACCCCTAGGGTCCAACTGGTTGGATCTAAGATGAAGCCCAGCAATATTTATTTAAAAAGTACCTTAGGTCATTCTGATAAAGTCCACAGCTTACAAGAAGTACTGGTCTATATCAGTGGTCTCCAGAGTGGGGTATACATACCCCAAGGAGTATTGAAGGGGATCACCCAGGACTTCAAATTGTATTTCTTATTTATTGAAATTTTCTTTTGTACCATGCTTTATAATATGTACTATTAAAAGCTGTACATATATTAATAAATGTAAATATATTAGGAAGTGTGCTCAAAATTTTTTTCTAATAAGATACATGATTTAAAAAGTTTAGACTCTTCTGTTCTACAGGATAACTTATTGGTGATACAACAGAAGAGATTCATACACGGGGCAGGATGTGAGAAGCAGGAAGGAAAGGGTGCTAGTTTTGGAATCAGAAAGATGTAGATTTGAATCACAGAGTTAATACTTCCTAGTTTTGTGACTCCAAACAAGTTCAAATTTAACCTTTCTGAGTCTGTTTTTCTGCCTTTAAAAGAGACCTAAGAGTACACACATCCCCTAATTGTTAAAATAAGTATTCTGAAAGCATGTAACATAGTGCTTGGCAATCTTTGTTTGTTTCTTCCTTTGATTTCCACCAGAAATCTTGCATTTATGATGCCCTTTCCACATGGAACTCAAGTTTTGAAAAGATTTTGTTTACCAGTAAAATAGCACCTATTTAAGTAATAATTCACATTCTCATTTTTTACTAATCAATGCCAAATAAACTGCCAATAATTGGTGTTAGAAGAAGTATTATCAAACACAGATGAAATAATTTCACACAGAAGTGGAGAAATTGAGATTTTGTGGGGTTTTTTGGGTATAGTTTTATTGGGCAAATATGCATTATCTACTAGACTTGAAAATGTTTAAATAGCTTGTAGATCTCTACTCTTACCTGTGAGGACCCTATAGGCCAGTGATCACAGGTCACAAGCCACTAAATGAGAGGAGCTAAGATCCCTCCCAAATCTAATTCCCTTCCATGAAATCACTTGGGTTCCACAGAAATGGAATCCAGGGTATTGTCTTTTGTCTTCTTTTAAATTTAGGGTTTTAAAAATTAAATATTAAATTTTGAGACAATTTTGAATTCACATATAGTTATAAGAAATAACATGGAATGATTCCATGTACCCTTTACCCAGCTCCCTTCAACGGTAACATCTTGTATATAGAACAATACCACAGTCACAGTACTGATACAGTCAAGATACAGAACAGTTGCATCATCACAAGGATCCTTCACTTTAACCTTTTTTAATGACTCCTACTCCTCCCCCAACCCCATCTCTAGCGGCATGACCACAAATCTGTTCCTAATTTCCACAATGTTGTCATTTCAAGAATGTTATATAATCAGTTCAAGTCCCACGTTGGGCTGTTGGGTGTAGAGCTTACTTAATTAAAAAAAAAAAGGTATATAAGCATGTTACATAAATGGAAACATACAGTAGTTACTTTTCTGGGACTGGTGTTTTCCACTTAGCACAATTACCTCATGATTAATCCAAGTTATTGTATATTATCAATAGTTTGCTCCTGACACTTTATTTAATTTTTAAAAATTACTTTATTTATTTGAGCAAGAGTAAGAGAGAAATACAGAGAGAGAGAATACATGAGCAGGGGGAGGGGCAGAGGGAGAGAGGGGACAAGCAGGCTCTCCTTTAAGGTGAGGACGAACAACACTTGACATAAAGTACATTCCTTAGTACCTAGTATGAAGCAAGTGTCTATCAGAGTTTACTAAAATCACCATCCCGATCAAATGCTGCCCCTGAGTATAATTTTCTATTATTCCTCTATATGGCTTCTCTTCTATTTTAACTGCTCTGTGTACATATGTTCATATTTTAAGCTGCCTCATATCCTTCTTAGCAGTGGGGATAAATTATAAATATGTAAAACATAAAATAGGCAAAAAATCTGAAGCCTTCCTAAATTAGTCATATAGTGTATAAACAATGGCAATAGTTAATAAGAGTGTCAAACACTATACTCAGTCCTTAACATGGATTGACTCATTCAATCCTTACTATAAAACATTTCTTCTTGTAAAAACATGACAGGAACAAATACAACAGTGTAAGTTTAATTACAGATTTTCAAAACAACTGCACGGTTTTCTAATTTTTTTTAGATTACAGCTGCCTGAGAACTTGACACCACACCATGGTATCTTGGCCTCTCTACACCAAATATTTTTTCCTTTTTAAAAACATTTTCAAAACACAGTGGCTGCAGGAACCTAAGTGTTTAGTAGTAAGAGAGTGTCTAAGAATAGCATTTGATAAAATACTGCCCATCATGATCATGAATAATTATGAAGACTATCAGAGCAATAGGAGAACTGGATACAATGTAATATGAAGTGCAAAGGGCAGAATAAAAGGCAAGTATGCTATGATTGTTATACTACAGAAATATAAGCCTATGAAAAAACACTGTAGGGAATATATAAAAATCATGTTATCAGGTTATAGTGGTGTCAGCTCAATTTTTCCAATTTTCTGAGTATTTTATGGTTTGAACTACAGATACAAAGAAATCCAATTATAATGTTATTTATAATTCTGCAGATTTTAATAGTATAGAAAAATTACCTCTTTTCAGACATTTTAAGGACAGGGAAGTCTCATTCTCACACAGCTCTGTTTTAAAGACATTTATATATAGTAACAATGACAGTCAACATTCATCGAGAACTTACGACGTGTATTATTAACCAGTCTAATTTTCACAACCCTAGAGATTTGGCTCTATTATTATCCCATTTTCATAGATGAACAAACTGAGGCATAGAATGGTCATGTACCCTGCTTCAGGTCACACAGCTAGTAAGTAAGAGAGCCAGGGTTTAAATCCAGGCAGTTCTAACCACTAAGCAGACTATTCCTGAATTCTTTACAGATCAAAATATATAAGGAGAAACATGAACATATTATTTAACTGCTGTGCCTCAGTTTCCCCACCTGTAAAATGAGGATAATAACAGAACTTCCTTCACAAATTTGTTGTTAGGATTAAATGAGCACCATACATGTAAAGTACTTAGAAGAGTGCCTGACACAAATTAAGGGCTTTATAAATGCTTCTTTTATATTACATATATTACTTTTAGTTTTTTGGTGGGCTAGATATTTTTCAAATGAAAAAGCAAATATATATATATGCAAAAATTCACTGTATGTCTCAGGTAACCTATTTGGTCTTACCTTGCCTAGGAACAACATGAAATCCCCCACTGTGTTGATGGCAGCCACTCGTAAAGCATTCTCCACAAGAATGACAAAGGCATCCTTCGCGGAGGTGCAGAAGTTGGTGCTGTTGATAGCTGTGGCTGTGTATGCATTCTGGACAAAAGCAAAAAACAGTATTTTCATTGGTAAATGTAATTTTACTTTGTTAAGATATAAACCAAATACAGTCAAAGTGTAGCTTGTGAAAACAGTTCAGTTAAACCCATGGCTCTGGTGAGGTACAGGTTAAGACTAAGCACAAGGAAATATTAGACATTAAAAAAAAAAAAACCCAATATGGTAAAAAGAGCTTTTCAGTTGGCTTATTTCAGTCCTTTTAAAACACTGATATTTATTAAGGCACACACAAACCTTTCCAACATCCATTAACTTCTTCCCCGTCTTAGTAAATCAAACATAATTTAACCTTTCCTAGATGTCTCAGGTTCATCACTCTGAATATCAGGGATGCATTATTACCATTTCAGTGATGCTTTAAAAGCCACACAAATAGGTAAAAGGCATAGGGATGCCGTGCTGTTCTATCTGGAACACCTACCATCTCCCCTTGGTGCTTTCGTTTATGCTGCCACTTCTCACAATTCTTGCAGTAGACAGCTGTTTGTTGCCCAACAGACCCCTCCCTCCTGGAGCAGGGCCCTAAGTCCCTTTTGAGAAAACAGTCCTTCCCCATTCTCTTACAGTCTGAGTGGGGACACTACCTCTAGCTCTGGGGGCGGGCCTCGATTGAGGTAAGCCGATCAGCACGTTCTACCCAGCTCCACAACAACAGGTTCGGGGACTGGTACATAAACTAAGAGAGCCAATGAAAGCAAAAGATCTTCCCTGGGGCTTCTGGGAAAAAGAAGTCTCCTTCTTCCATAAGAGCTCCGGACAAAAGCAGCCCTCTCATTTTCCTGGATAGCGAGGTGTGAAGGTATAAACTGCCAGGGCTATTTGGCCAACATAAAGGGAAGAGCCTGAAGCTGCCAGAGGTCCCAACGAGAAAGGGAGGGCAAGGCTACCATCATGGAAGTAAGAGCAGAGAGAAACCGGGGACCTGGACTTGGTGACAATGTTTGCATGATTAGAAACTAGCCACATTTCTGGACTTTATAGCCTAAGAAGCTAATAAATTGCTAAGAATCTCTCCTCTCTCTCCCTCCCCCTTTCTCACTCTTTTTTAGGCCAGATGGAGCTGGCTTTCTGTCCTTTGTGGTACTGAGTCCCAGCTGACACGCTTTTATTCAATTATACCTACTTCTGCTACTCCGTGTCCTCTCTGACCCTGTCACAGACTCTTTTTTTCCACAGATTTTTTTTTCCCCTTTGTACACTGCATTCCAGAATAGGATTGACATTTTCTGGGAAATGCGAATACATGCTAGAACATGAAATACGTCTGAGTACTAGGAAGGGAAAGTATGTAGGCTTTGTGACTAAACCTTAGAATCCTGAGGAATTTTTGGTTAATGCAGACTTAAATTGTTGGTGAGTCCAGAGTGTTAAAGTTGTTGGAAAATTGCTGCACATGAAGGACTTACTTTACATTGTGTCATATGTGAAATTTTGTTTTCTTTTTTTTAAAGATTTTATTTATTTATTAGAGAGAGAGAACAGGAGCAAGGGGAGGGGTGGAGGGAGGGAGATGGAAGGAGAGAGAGAGAGACTCTCAAGCAGACTCCCCACTGAGCATGGAGCCTGATGAAGGGTTCAATCTCATGATCCTGAGATCATGACCGGAGCCAAAGCCAAGAATCAGATGCTCAACCAACTGAGACACCTTAGGTCGCCCCGTAAAGTTTTTTTCTTTCTTTCTTTTTTTTAAAAAGATTTTATTTATTTGAAAGAGAGAGAGAGCACAAGCAGGGCAGAGGGAGAGGGAGAAGCAGACAGCCTGCTGAGCAGAGAGCCTGATACAGGGCTCGATCCCAGGACCCTGGGATCAGGACCTGAGCCAAAGGCAGATGCTTAACTGACTAAGCCATCCAGGCACCCCATTTTTTTTAAAGATCTTATTTATTTATTTGATAGAGAAAGACACAGAGAGAGAGAGGGAACAGAAGCAGGGGGAGTGGGAGATGGGAGAGGGAGAAAACGACTTCCTGCTGAGCAGGGAGCCCGATGCTGGGCTTGGTCCCAGGATGCTGGGATCATGACCTGAGCCAAAGGCAGACCCTTAATGACTGAGTCACCCAGGCACCCCTCCCCATTTTTTTTAATTGTAGTTGATACATCATGTTACATTAGTTTCAGCTACACAATATAGCAACGCCACAATGCTGTAAATTATGCTCTGCTCATAAATGTGGCTCCCATCTGCTACCACACAGTATTACAACACCATTGACTATTTTCCCTATGCTGTACCTTTTCTCTCCATGACTTACTCATTCTGTAACTGGAAGCGTGTATCTCCCACTCCCATTTAAACACTGAGCTTGGCAGATACAGTCTTTATGAAAGTTCCTCTTGTACGCTTGTTAGTTAATAGGAACTTGGTATGAAGATCAAGTTTGAGTTACCAAAAATTTATTGCCATTATATAATTAAATTCGTTGATTAAAAAATACAGAATATTTTAGGGCCAAGGAAAGAAGACCATACAGAGTAGGACACTAATTTTTCAGCAAGGGAGCAGGATATAATGATGCTCTTTGAGAGACAGTATGATTTTACTATATATAATTCCACTTAACAAATTGGGGTTATTATCAGAACATGCTACTACATTATGTTTGCAGTTCTTTTCATCTCAAAAGCTAATATACAGAGTCTTTTTTAAAAAAATGATACTACTAAATTGTTCTGGTAGCATCCATTTGCTGCTTGCTCTCATATATTGTCATCAGCCAGTGTTTCTTATCAGTTCAAAGATAGCAGACACCAAAGAGTTAGCCATCTAACTGCAGGGGTCTACATTTCTTCATCTATAAAGCTTCTTTTCAAATATTCTGCCAAATGCCTCAATGACATCAAAATAAACTATACTTTTGATCTTACGTAATCGTAACTCTGCTGAAAGAAGATGGAGAAGAACTTCTCAGGCCTGATCTATTCTCAAAGAACCAAGACCTAACAGTTCCCTCCATACTCACACACAAACAAACAACAACAAGGAACCCACTTAACAATTTATTCTAAAGCAGAGGTTGAAAAACTACCACCTGTGTGCCAAATCTGGCCTGCTGCCTACTTCTAGTAAATAAAGTTTTATTGGAACACAGCAATGTTCATTCACTTCACGGCGTTCATGGCTGTTTTCACAATACAGTGGCAGAACCGAGCAATTGTGACAGAGTCTATATGGTCACAAAGCCAAAAATATTTACTATCTGTTTCTTGACAGAAAAACTTTGCTGATCCCTATTCTAGAGTATTGCCCAGGATCAATATCAACCTTGTCTACAGTCTACGGAACCCACCTTCTTATCCCTTCAATCTTCTAGTACCTTTCTCTACAACTTCCAAGTCCTTCAGCATCCTTCACTGTAATTCTTCAGTTCGACGACAGACAGATGTCTATAGTGATTTGAAACAGAATATCCCATAAGGAAAATACCTTACTTCCCCTATTCTAAAACATGATCAAGGGACTAATACCAGTTACTTAGTAACAAGTTTTCAGGGGAAAATACCCTGCCATGTTAACTATATATTGATTATGAGATGCTTCCTGAAGTTAAAAAAAAAAAAAAAGCATTATAATGTCTAGAATCAAAGATACTGGATAACCCATTTAAATCAAGTAGGTACTGTCTTAAATTTCACTTCGTCAATGAAGATCAACAACTCACTCTTAACTATGCTATTCTACCCTATCCAGTTTGAAAAGGACCTTCTGAAAGAGACAGAAGCAAGAGAGGATCCACATACCTCCAATCTCTCTCCTCTATCTATAAAGACCAGCTGACTCAGAGAAGGCCTAACATCTCCAAACTAAACCATAAAAGCATTCCTTTTTTTCAGTAATTTCAAAAGAAATTACTATTCCTCCTCTCCTGCTACCTTCTTCTCTCCCCACACTGCCCCACCCATCCCACCTACATTTAGAGCAGAAGCCTATTTATTTGTGGACATGGAAGGAGGCAGTAACAATTTCTTTTCTCCATTAGTAAGTTCCAAGGTTGGATATGCTCACAGAAATTTAGCTTTCTTGGCAATATTCCCACAGATCTGTGCAACTCCTTTGTATTCAACCTAACCGAAAAAAGTTAAGTAGATATTTCGTAAGCTCTTTCTCCCACTCCCAAGGCAGCAAGATGAGCTGCTTGTGACACACAGAGGTCAAGATGACCTCTTCAGGAGGAAAATTGTGCTACAGATCACAGCAGCCCAGTGAAAATTTCCTTCCACTTCTATACCTCCTAGTCTGAAAGGATTCATGCTAAGATTCTCAAGAAATTCTTTGTGGCTTTCCCTATTACTGTTCTCTGAACTTTCTGCTCAACTACTTGGTTGATATTTTTTCAGCCTACCTCCCTTTTCAGACAGCTTTCCTGATCTTGAGCTAAACTGCCCGCAGAGAGGCATCAATGATTAACATTTAGCAAGTGCCCAATGTGTGCTCAGGCAGGATGGAGGCTTAAGGCTATATAACTCTCAGAAGCAAGATAAAAGGTGATCACCCTCCAAGAATCGTTTTAAAAGGATAACATCTGTGTGTGACAGGATGAGGTGAAAAAGTTCTGGTCACGTGGAAGAAAATGTTAGGGTAGAAGGTCACCATGTAGATAACCCAGGTCTGCTTGGCCACAAGTCCCAGAATACGTCTACATTTCCACACCCTCCTTTCTTCACTTACAGACCTAAAAATTCTCCTTAAATTTAAAATGTGGGGGTGCCTGGGTGGCTCAGTGGGTTAAAGCCTCTGCCTTCGGCTCAGGTCATGATCTCAGGGTCCTGGGATCGAGTGGTACATCGGGCTCTCTGCTCAGTGGGGAGCCTGCTTCCCTCTCTCTCTCTCTCTCTCTGTCTGCCTACTTGTGATCTCTCTCTGTCAAATACATAAATAAAATCTTTAAAAAAAATCTTTGGATAATAACTCAATAGGGGAGAACTAGATAACAATGGTAGGTAAAGGGAACAGATATGTGCCACTCTATGTGTGGATCATTATGAATTAAATAAGGGAAAAAGTAATTAAAATTATCCCTTTCTTGTTTTGAGTGAGGAATGGAGAGAGCAAAAGGTCCCACCAACACCATCCATTTCATTCAGTTTGATTCTAAATTCTTAGACTTTTTAAGAGATTATGTTGCAAATCTTAAATTGATTGTCTTTAAAACCATCACTTGTTTTAGTTTATAGCATGAAATGTGAAAGTTTGAGATGTTTGCATATTCTCTATAATAATCTATACTTCAGTCTTCTTTATGTTGCATAAAAATGGTTGTATATTTATATGGAAAACAGGGTGATATCCTGGCAAGAACTACACAGATTTAGGTTTGGAAACTTCCTCCATCTCTAGGTCATGTGGTCTGCCACAAGATGTTAGTCTTCACTTTCTCTGCAGAGGAAATGAACCTTTCTTAGAGAATTGTAGAGAAAGTGATAATATAGATTAAGTGCTTAGTATAGTATCAGGTAGTAGGTGCTCAAAAAATATTCTTTGCAATTCCCACTCATACTATGTCAAGAAGAGCTTTATAATCTTAAAAGCTTGGCATCCAGAAAGCAGATCCCCTGCAGTATTAAACCCCACTATCTCCAAATACTGTCGGAGAAAACCAAGGCCCAAGTAATGCCCACAAGAAACAGATTCTAGTTGTAATAGTCTCTCCGCCTAAAGTGAATTCTGTTAGATGAGATGTATAATCACCTTCCCGACACATTAAGATAAGCACTTGTAGAAACAAAGAGCAGTTTATAGTTTACTCTGTTTATGTGCAAAACTCTAGCACCTATGCTATAAATAATTAATGGCTTATTTTGAAAACCCAAAGGTCGTTTTTGAAGCCAGCTGTCTTTTCCATGCACTCTGGCCCTGGACCAGGGGTGGGGCTTCCAGAATTTCATAGTGGACTGCAAAACAACTCTGGTCTACTCTACCTCCGTATCAACGCTCTCTACTATTACCCTCTACATTCTCTAAAGTACTGGCAACAAACTGGTGGCCCATGGCCAACTGACATTGTGTGGCCCAAAAACCCTACTTGCTCTGGCTCACACTGATATTTTTTTTATTAGCTATCAATGTTTTAATAGCAAGAGATAAAATGCAAACATTCAGAATTCTGGCTTCACTTGAGAAACTGGAAGAGTTAGAAACTGTCTGTAAATTCTCATATGGCAAGAGCATACCCAGGCTAAAAAGTGACTGCTCTCTTTGATTGGAATATGGACTCCCCAGCTTACCAGTCTCCACCACTCTCTACTGCCTTGGACCCTGTCTGCTGCTCTCATTTGCATGAATATCATAATACACCTCAACTGGCCCAGCAGGGGTCTGCCTTGTCCAGCCCTACTCAAGGCTTGACTTCAAAACTGCATACCAATCTCAGGAGTGACAGCAAAAGAAAGGATAGGCGAAAACAATGCAACCGGCATTAACTACTTATTAATCATTTCCAAAGAGTAGACAAAACAGATCTCTGCGTGGGAGACTCTGCATGTACAGTGTGAGCCACAGGGTCTGGCACATGGTTAAGTGCTAGATAAATATTAGCTGGCATTATAATTAGTATTATTATTTCACTGTATTCTATTGAACACTCCAAAGATAATTCCAGAGTGTAAACAGGTGATTAGACAAGAAATTTTTGAAGAATAAGAAGGAGGGATGCCTGGGTGGCTCAAATGGTTAAGCGTCTGCCTTCGGCTCAGGTCATGACCCTGGAGTCCTGGGATCGAGCCTGGCACCGGGCTCCCTGCTCAGTGAAGAGTCTGCTTCTTCCTCCGCTCCTCCCCCGGCTCATGCTCTCTCTCTCAAATAATAAATAACTATTTTTTTAAAACGTAAAAGAAACTAACAGTGAACAGTACTACAGATTAAGAGTCGTCACGACAGAGGACTTGCTGTGTCCAGGCACGTGCTTGGGGTACTACAGATACGATTCCTCTGCATCCTCATGGTCATAGGCACTAAAGGTACTATTATTATCCCCATTTTACAGATGACATGTATAGACTGATAAGACAGTCTGTAAGTAATGTTTACGACTCTGAAGTAAAATATTAGAAACCTTCTCAAAGCTAATACTAAGTATTTCAATTAAGTAACTTATGTTAGCATGGTGAGATCATGAGTGACGTTTTGTTTTGTCTTGGTTTTCCAAATTCTTCAGTGTTTTACATTTTAGTGACTTTAAAGAAAATATATACATCTTTAGAGCTACCTCTTGTTGTATCTTTGCCAGAGCTCTATTATCTTAGAATAAAACACTAAAGAGTTCTTTATAAAACAATAAAATGAGGGTGGGGGAAGTGATAACTTTTACTAGGTGATGACCAAGAGCCAGGCACTATAGGAGTTGCCTTACTTGCATTATATTTCATCCTTACCCAAAGCCTATGAGGAGAGGTATATTTTTCTCCATTCCCTGAAGAAGGAAACCGAGACTCTGAGGTTTCACTGAGCTTGCCAAATAGTTAAACTGTTGGGATTGAAACACATCTACAATATCTGGGCTCCCTCCACTGTGTATCCCCCCCAATTATCCACTGGGCCTTCTCCAACAAGGCTATAAAAGCAGGGACTCAATGTATATGGGGAAAAGGGAACTTCATTTTCAGAAAGCGGTGATAAACACCAGAGACGAGCTGAAAGGCGTGAGCCTGCTGCTATATCGGTGCCAGCTCCGGCCTGATCTCTAGCACAGCACTCGTCTCGGAACTGCCACATGGGCGTGACAGCGCTGAGAAGAATGTCCCTTCCAACACCAGCAGATCACTCTTGGGCCTACTGCTTTTTTTTCAAATTTTAGAAAAGTCTTTAGAGCTCATCTATTCAGGACTGCCATGATTCCTGTCATCTTAAATACTTTAAAAGAGTGGGTGCCCACACAGCTCTGAAACATTTCACAGGAGCAAGGGTTAAAAAAATTCCACTGGCAACTGATACTTAGGTTTAACCTCTCATGCTCGGAAGGGTTCTGATATCTTCAATCTGTTGACCTTACTTCAAATGAAATCCTTGCACAAACAGGAGACGTTTGTAATCAGTCTGGTAATCAGTCCCCAGAGTGCAGCATTTCGTATTCCCAAACGGAACTAAGTATTAGTTTGGAATCACTCTCCCGAAACCTGCACTCACTTATTTATTACTATGTTAATGCTTCCCTTGTATCTTCGAACAATGAAGATCCAAAATGCACAAAACCTGTACAAAAAAGACCAACTGGAAGTTTGGATACACCTCTCAGGACTATACTAAATTGCTGATTCATGTTTAGCTTGAGATGAGCTGAGATTTCTGGATTTTTTCACCTGGTAACTAAGCATCTTACCATCATGTGATCTGTTCTCTTCCTTCAGTAAAACTGCACATCTCCTTTTTAGACTCTTTCTTTTGGTTTTATAACATCCTGTTAGTCTTTTGAAATCCAAATATTCACTGATAATAATTCATCCAGAAAACATTTATTTTTTTTAAAGATTTTATTTATTTACTTGAAAGAGAGAGAGAGCATGAGCAGGAAAGGGGCAGAGAGAGAAGGATTAGACTCCTCGCTGAGCAAGGAGTCTGATGAAGGACTCAATCCCAGGACCCTGGGATCATGACCTGAGCCGAAGGCAGATGCTTAAATGACTGAGCCACCTCATTCAGAAAACATTTGAAGACCACTTACTCTATACCAAGCACTGTGATAGTCTCTGGAGAGTCAAAACTAAGATCCCTGCCTTTGAGGAGCTAAAGGTCTAAAGGTGGAGATAAAGATGTAAACAGATGGTTTCCATGTACTGTTCTTAGTGTTTTCACAGAGGTATGAACCCGTGCCGTGAAAGGACAGTGGTCAGGCTGGGGGACTGAGAGAAGACTTCTTTGAGGTGATGCTCAGGCAGAATCATTAAGAATTAGTAGGAGTTAGGGGCGCCTGGGTGGCTCAGTGGGTTAAAGCCTCTGCCTTTGGCTCAGGTCATGATCTCAGGGTCCTGGGATCGAGCCCCGCATTGGGCTTTCTGCTCAGCAGGGAGCCTGCTTCCTACTCTCTCTCTGCCTACTGTGATCTCTCTCCTCTTTGTCAAATAAATAAATAAAATCTTAAAAAAAAAAAGAATTAGTAGGAGTTAGTCGAGCATTGGAAGGAAGTCATTCCAGGCACGTTTGATTAATTCCAAGAGCAAAAGGTTCCTATGGGAAGGTGGTAGAAACTGAGAATGGAGGGGCACCTGTGTGGCTCAGCGGGTTAAAGCCTCTGCCTTCAGCTCAGGTCATGATCTCAGGGTCCTGGGATCAAGCCCCGCATCAGGCTCTCTGCTCAGCGGGAAGCCTGCTTCCTCCTCTCTCTCTGCCTGCCTCTCTGCCTACTTGTGATCTCTCTCTGTCAAATAAATAAAATCTTGAAAAAAAAAAAAGAAAGAAACTGAGAATGGAGAGGTGGGTTTAACATCTCTTCCTGCAGATGAGCTATTTAGTGATGGGTACAAGATGTAATGATGATGATTTTTAGTGAATCTGTCAACTTTTTGATAAGGATGACTTGGTCCCAAACTGAATTTTAAAGAATGTAATTTTTCAGATTGCTGTGGTTGATACTAATTATTTTTAATAATGACCTTCCAAACACTTTACATCCATACAGTAGTACAATCTACAAGAATTTATTTTGCTAATGAAATGTCATGCCTGCTTCTTCATATTAACCACAGAATTCCAATAAAGCAAACTCCAGGAATGCTCGCCACCACAAGAACTACCATCCTCGGACTACCCTTGAGTGAATGGAAAACACACTGCTACTCCTAAATCACTTAGCCATAAATGGTGAGAACGTCCATTTTTATCTTTGGTCTATTAGAAGAGGGCATTAGCACATTACAACTGATTTTCAAGGAATGGAGAGAAGTAAAAAAAAAAAAAAAGAAGAAGAAGAAGAAAGATGGGAAGAGTGCATCCAGGCAAGTCCTGTGTGCCCAGGCACAGCAAGACAGAGGACCAAACTGCCGCCTAAGAACAGTTATCCTGTAATACCAGTTCTTCCATTTGACCCAAGAAATGATAGCATTCCTCTGGTAGCATTTCCCAGGCTAGTATCATAGTTGAGGCAGCTGGGATCCCCCCGCCAAAAAGTATCAGGATAGAGAGCACACTAGTCTTGAACAATAGTAGAACTGCAGGAAAAAATGAGTTTAAGTGTCACAATGACTTTTCACCAAACTAAAACTTTCAAACAACATTCATTCATTTTTTTTTCAACATTCATTCATTTTTAAAAAAATATGACCAACATGGGGCTTGAACTCACAACCCTGAGATTAAGAGTCATATGCTCTATGGAATGAGCCAGTCAGACTCTCCTCAAACAACATTTAAAAGAAGAATTAAAGAACTGTAGCTAGAGTAGACAGGTTCTTAGAGAAAATCAAAGATGAAAGAACATTAATTAAGGGTAAGATATAAATATTTTTCCTGAAAGATGAACCCTAATGATATTTTATCCTTATGTTATGATTATTAATAATAAGCCCTGGTAAGAATATACGTCACTTTAAAAAATAAGACTATGATAGGGGCAGCTGGGTGGCTTAGTTGGTTACGTGTCGGCCTACAGCTCAGTTCATGATCCCAGCATCCTGCGTTGGGCTCCCTGCTTGGCGGGAAGCCTGGTTCTCCCTCTGCCCCTCCCCCTGCTTGTGCATGAACTCGCAGCTCTCTCTCTTTCTCAAATAAATAAATAAAATCTTAAAAAAAAAAAAATGATAGAAATAGACATACCCAAACAGGCCACAATATACCACAACATGAGAAATACAAAAAATCTTTCAAGTAAGCTCAATTATTTCATCTTGGGAGAAGAAACAATGAACCTGTCTTTGAAAGTGAATGTTAGACTGATTTTTTAAAATATTTTACCTGATTTAAATAATTTAGGCACTTTTCAAGACACCAAAGGCAACATATGCAAGATTTCAGCACACATCGAGCGCAAGCGTTTTCCTGGAAAGGACAAACATAGGAAATACTTAAAAACCAAAGAATCAGATGATCCCAGAATACTCCAAATGTTAGAAAAATAAATAAAAGTTAAAAAAAAAAATCACAATTTATGTTTCAAGGCCTCCACACCCACTACCCTCTACTCCCTCAAAATGTAATAGCTAAATTATTTTTAATCAATTTAATTCAACAGATATTTAGTACCTATTATATATAAGATAGAGTAAGATATCTAAGGCCAGAAAGGAACTTACACTACTGTAGAAGAAAAAAAAAAGCTAAACATAAAAAAAAGTTAGAATCCGAATATGCAGTAGATCCTAGTGCTATGAGAGTGGAAAACAGAGATGACATCATCAAGGAGGAGGAGGAATCAGGGAAGGTTTCTGGGAAGAGGTGTCATGTGAGCCAACCTTTGTTGAAATGCATGTTATCTCCACAGTCAGGGAAAAGGAGGAGGTTCCAAGGAGGAAGGTGTGAGTCAACACAGAGGAAGAGAAGCACGGGATACTTTGCCAAACCAGTGATATGATGAATTTTGCCGGAGCATATAGAGAGCAGGAGTAGGGGACAAGGCAGAAGGGCTGGATTCTGTTTGCAGGGATTTTGAAGAAAACATTCACAGCTATGGACTTAACATCATTGGGAGCTCTACCACATGCAGAACTGAGGTCTGGGATGTGACAACCATAGAAAGCCCAGAAAAGTATTTTCTCCTTACCTTTCCTTTGAGCTGACTGTGCATGTACATAAGAATCATTCGTGGAATTTTGACTAACGTGATAATGAAAGATCCTTTTGCCACTGTACCCAGGTGATAACGAATAAGGCGATTCACTGATGCCAAAATAGGTGTAAATGGCAAATTCCTTTTATCCCTATTTAAAAAGTAACCAAAAAGACAATTAAAAACAAAGGCTAAGTACAGGAAAGGTTTAAGCCCAATGCAGTGAAAAACTCAGTTCATCTCAAAAAAGTTCTAGCTTTGTGGCAAAATGGCAAAGTAATTATAACTAATAAAAATGCTACTGAGGTACCAAATAAAATTAATGCTTCGTTTCTCTGTAGTTTCATGAGGTTCTTAGGCTCTAAGACTTTCAGTAAAATGAAACTGTGCGTTGAAAGCTTTTACTTGTAAATACTTATGGAATTAAATGTACAATCAAAAAATGGAACTTAGAAAAAAATGTTTAGGGGTGCCTGGGTGGCACAGTCGGTTAGGCGTTCAGCTCTTGGTTTCAGCTCATGTCCTGATCTCAAGGTCACGGGATCAAGCCACAGGTTGGTTCTGTGCTCAGTGTGGAATCTGCTGAAGACTCTCTCCCTCTGCCCCTCCCCATGCACGCTCTCTCTCTCTCTCTCTCCCAAATAAATAAATCTTAGGAAAAAAAAGAAAGATGTTCAATCTAGACCTGGTACCTTATTATAATAGGAAATTGTAAGGTCTACAGCTTATATTTAGCTCTGAAGTTAGGAAAGGGAGTCACAATACTTGTTCTGATCCAAACAAATTAAAAAAGAGAGTTGTCCTTTGATGGACCTTCATTTTTTAATTTTTTAAAAAGATTTTATTTATTTATTTGACAGAGAGAGAGAGATCACAAGTAGGCAAAGTGGCAGGTAGAGAGAAAGGGGGAAGCAAGTTCCCTGCTGAGCAGAGAGCCCGATGCAGGGCTCGAACCCAGGACCCTGAGATCATGACCTGAGCCAAAGGCAGAGGCTTTAACCCACTGAGCCACCCTGGTGCCCCTTAATTTTTTTTTAAAGATTATTTCTCTTAGAGAGAGAGCACAAATGTGAGTGGCAGAAGGAGAAAGAAGGAGCGAGAATCTCAGGCAGATTCCACGTGACTTGGGGCTGGATCTCACGACCATGAGGTCATGACCTGAGCCAAAGCCAAGAGTTGGAGGTTTCAACGACTATCCCACCCGAGGGCCCCAATGGCAAAAGAATTAAAGACAGTACAAGATTTATTCTTCTGCTAAATATAATTGCAGTGATATCATGACCTGCTGTTCTGATTAGTTTTTTGAGGAATTTAAAGTATAAGGATTAAAGTAACCTCCCATGTTCGTACTGCCCAGAATTATCAGCTATAACATTTTGTCATATTCACTTTCAATTCCTTTTTATTTATTTATTAAAGATTTTATTTATTTATTTGACAGAGAGATCACAAGTAGGCAGAGAGGCAGGCAGAGAGAGGGGGAAGCAGGCTCCCTGCTGAGCAGAGTTCCGGATGCGGGGCTCGATCCCAGGACCCTGAGATCATGACCTGACCTGAAGGCAAAGGCTTTAACCCACTGAGCCACCCAGGCGCCCCATCCAATTGCTTTTTAAAGACATGAAACTCAGGGTGCTTGGGTGGCTCAGTTGTTAGGCATCTGCCTTCGGCTCGTCATAATCTCAGTGTCCTGGGATCAAGCCCCACATCGGGCTCCCTGCTCGGCAGGAAGCCTGCTTCTCCCTTTCCCGCTCCCCTTGCTTGTGTTCCCTCTCTCACTGTGTCTCTCTCTGTCAAATTAATAAATAAATAAAATCTTACCAAAAAAAAAAAAAGAAAGACACGAAACTCTTACAGCCTCAGCTCCATGTCCTTCGGACATAATCCCTTAGATGATCTTAAGTTTTCTGATGAGTATAAATTCTCACCTAGTAAAATAGTACGTTACCACGGCCCCCGCCACAGTCATCTGCTGACAGGCCAGGATGAATTCGCTGATCCATATCAGGCCCACCGCATGGAACCACCACATGTACTGCAGAGGCCCGGAAACTCTGAACTCCACAAAGCCTTGCTCATTCTGAACAGCACTGCCTAGGAGAATATCAAGGAAGGAAAAGAGAAGTACATGCAGCACAAGCTAAGAAATAGGGCTATTCAACCTAAGGCATTAATCTAATTCCCAGTAACAGCCCCCCCCCTGACACCCCCAACCCCCTCTCTACAGCCTTCCCCCAAACCACCAACTTTACGATCATGGTGCTATTGAATTAGGAAACGAAAAATAATTATCATTTGAAAAGCTGTGAAGCCAGACATTGCACAATGAAGCATCCTGTTTTCCCTGAAGGCATCATACAGCTTTTAAAAGGTCTTCTATTTGAATAAAGTCCTTACCACGTCAGTTAATTTGGGCATGGATTTTCAAACACTTTTATTTTTTTTTCCAGAGCTATTTATGCCTCATCCAATAATTACAGACCTAAATCATTAGCAAAGGACGGAAATTCATATTATCTTCAATTGGTGAATGTATGCTGAATGGCCAGAGAGGTCACATACAAGCTTATGATCCTTATGCCACTCCTTACCATTAATCCCATTTAGGGGTCACTTTGGATGTGAAGTGTGGCTGCAAGCAAGTCTGAGAGTCTAACTGTGAACAGTCTCATCACGAGGAACTCTACTTAGGTTCAGATCTTTTGCAAACCAGAAAATCCCAAGGAAGCAATTGATCTTTGGCTGTAACTGGGGTTTACAGCAACCCCACAGCCACCCTGCATTCATCTGTTCATCTGAGAAGGAATTCAAATGTCTGAATCAGTCCTGGAGTTTATGTCAAAGCCATGACCTGGTTTAGACCCATTCTGCTAGGATGATCTAAGAATCACGCACAGGGAATGGGTTGGTGAAGAGCTGTGACCACTAGTCCTGATGGCGATCAGACCTCAGTCATAAATGTCTGAGAATTACACCTGAAGTTTTAAAATAATTGAATGCGAATCAGATTCAGCACTAAGAGAAAGAAGCAGCAGGTCTCCTTACCAGTGGTGCCAAGAAAAAGAAGTGTCATGATCCAGTACGCCCAAAACAAGACAAGAGCAAAGAAAGTCCAAAACGGTTGGAAGACTAGCAGTGGCAAGTGAATGAAGACCTTGCCAGCCACATGGAACAGGGCGATGGTGAGAGCGACGCGCTTGCGCATGACCAGCATGATCAGGAACAAGATAACCTGCGTGCAGAGAATTTGCAGAGAGGCTCCGGTTACCGTCTTGCGCAGTGACCACAGGAACCGAACAACGGCGGGCGTTCTTAACATAACCCTTCCTTCCAAATGGGGGAAGGGCTATTATTCATTCTCTGAATCCCCAAAATACTTTTATCAATCTTGCGGCACTTAACGTTCTCAGTTGTACACTGAAAATATCCTTAAAGCTACATGTAAAAGGATTTCTCAATTACTAAACCCTAGAATTCTCCTACTTTACTTTTCAGTTCATTATGAATCAAATGTGCTGTCAGTCAGGATGAGGCTCTGAATTTATTTGGATAGATACACGCAGTTACTCAGAAAACAGGGGAGAAGACGACACGCCATGATACGAAAGCAGAGGACGCATTTTTACTTCACCTCCTTTATTGGACCAAGAGCCCCTACATGGCAGGGTCAGTGTCACATTCCACCCCCTGCACGCACGCCCTCATGGGGCCCTGCACACCCTCACCGGGCCCTGGGTGAGAGCGGGTGAACGACATTTAAAAATTAAAAAGAACTGTAGTTAAAAGATGATTAATACATATTTAGATAATAATAACAAACAAATACCTTTTGGCACCCATGGTCTTGTGGTGGCTTTATTTTTTAATTTCTAAAGCTCAATTAAAAGCTTGGGATTGGTCCAAGAAGTGGTCTGAGATTTTTTTTCTCTTTTTTCAGCGAAGAGAAGGAGATGAACCAAAGATATGAGTACAGATTATTTAATCACATGTTCATGAGTAATTTACTGTATAGTGCCTAGCCAGCAGAGCTCCCCTCCAACTTGGAATAATGTTGTTAAAAGTTTAAAAGGCAAAAACGGGGAAATAATTAGTGAACAAGTAAATGAAATGATACGAAGTGGTGTGTTTCTTAACATACTTTAGTAAAGAAAACTTTTTAGGGGCACCTGGGTGGCTCAGTCAGTTAAGCGGCTCCCTTTGGCCCAGGTCATGATCCCAGGGTCTTGGGATCAAGCCTCGCATTGGGCTCCTTGCTCAGCAGGGAGCCTGCTTCTCTCTCTTGTCCCCACTTGTGTTCTCTCTCGCTATCTCCGTCTCTGTCTCTCAAACAAACAAACAAATAAATAAAATCTTAAAAACCACTTCTTAAAAAGGAATTATATTATGACCGTAAGATAATATGTTCTTACAAATCATAATGTAAATATTCTAGGTGAAACTCCTCTTTCAACAGGCAGGCAGTGCAGAATAAAAGGTTGCATCAAATAACACTCATCGATTAGGGAAGCCTTCTGAAGGCTTTTTAGTGTTCCACACCGTGAAACAGACATTTTATGTCATGGAGATCAGGGTTAGGCATGCAATAGCTAGAGGTGAGTTTCTGCTCCATTAATGATCCCTGTAAAGAAAAACGTAAACCTGAAAGATCCAGCCAAGCCCATACTCACTGTGAACACTGTGGCTGAAATGGCATAGATGAGGAGGGCCCGAAGATTGTCTTCGGCTATCTGAAGCTGCTCAGGAATCACGGTTTCTTTGGGAGACCTTCTTTGCTTTGCATACAGCCACCACAGTACCCCTGTGCCACCTGGGTTCAAGAAACAATTGTTTTGGAAATAACTAGCAAGAGAAAATGCGTAGCATAAATCTTCCCTTTCCTGGATCCTTCCTACACATCACCGTGGGACTGACACAGCAACGATCCATTTGGCTGGGGGGTGCGTGGCTGTAATTTTTGCAGGCATGAGGGGAGCTCCAATTACTCCCATTATCATCGTTCACACTAGGTACTTAGACACCTTTCCGTGTATCAAATAAATGTCCTTCAGCCGTATTTATTAATGACACTGAAGCTCAGAGAGAGCCAGCAAGGTTGGTATCTCTGAGAGGAAGTGATCATAAAGAGAGGGCCAGCACCTGTTGGGACCTGAGGAGCTCATAGGAAGCAAGTAAGGACACAGAAATCAGCAATGAAGCTGAGGACTGAGGAAGGCAAAGATCCTCTTTGTTGTGCTGTCACAGTAACCCCAGTGCCTCCTGTGGAAAGAGTCATGCAGGTGATACAGTATGTATACAATGAGCAAATGAAGATGAAAGGAGTAATTCCCACCAAAAGTAGCAACAGAGATAGGAGATCTTTGATAGCTTGCTAGCGGTTTGTGCTAGGGATGGGAATTTTTCTCCCTATCACTGGTTCAGAGATTCCAAGAGCTAAACTGAAGAGGGGGGTGAACTCACCTCCACAGGAGAGAGATGTATCAGACACCTTCATTCTGAGTGCCCAGAGCATCGACTGTTCTAGGTGTTGGGGTCAGAGCTGTGAACAAAACTAAGTCCCCACCCTCATCCCTCAAGGAGCTTATATAGTAATAAGAAAACAAAATAAGGAAATAAGTAAAAATAGAGTATATGACATCTAAGAAAAATGTCACCTTTTAATGGGGAGAGAAAATGCTGGGGTTGGGAAAGCATTGTGATAAGATGGGTAAGCAAGGTCTCAGTGGTGACACGAAATGTGAGTAAAAGAATCAAAGACAGAGTGAAAACAATCTATAAAAAACTATCTAAGAAGGGTGTTGCAGGTAAGGGGCAATAGCAAATTCTAAGATGCTGAGATGGGAGCCTGCTTGGCAGGAGAGAAAGGAGGCCACCATGGCTAAGCAACAAGCAAAGGGCAGAGGGTAAAAGTTGTGGGCAGAGGGGCTCTGGGGACCAGATCCTACTGGAAGGCCTTGTAGGCTACCGTAAGGAAATGGAAGATTTAGGGTAAAGACGTGTATGTGTAGGCAGACAAGATAAATGCCTGGGAGAGGAGAAATTGGGCTGAGAAGTATGCAAATCAACCTGATCTCTACCTGCACTCAAGTAAACAGTGAATAGTGTCAAAGGGAAATGCCACCCCTGCCTGGTGGCAAAGGGCGAGCATGAATTTTTTTCTATTGAAGATGAATAAACAAATGTAAAACAACCACGAGTCTATAAAAAACATTTGAAAAAGGGAAGTACTTCCATTTCGAAACCTTTATTTTTTTTCAAAGGTTTTATTTATTTATTTGACACAGAGAGAGAGAGGGAGAGAGAGCACACAAGTAGGGGGCGGGGGCGGCAGGCAGAGGGAGAAGCAGGCTCCCCTCTGAGCACGGAGCCGAATGTGGGACTTGATCCCAGGACCCTGGGATCATGACCTGAGCCGAAGGCAGCCACTTAACTGCCTGAGCTACCCGGGCGCCCCTTCCATTTTGAAATCTTAAAGAAAATTGTCATAGCCTCAAAAAATGGAGTAAAACATGTTCTCTACAAATAGTAATAAAAAGTTATGAGGGAAAAGCCCTCCCGGCTGGCTCAGTTGGTGGAGTGTGTAAGTTTTGATCTTGGGGTTGTGAGTTTGAGCCCCAAGTTAGGTGTAGAGATTACTTAAAAATTTAAAAAATCTTTAAAAAAATTATGAGAGAAAGACAAACAGAAATGAGAAAGAAAAAATAAAAACAGAAAAGAGGGGCGCCTGGGTGGTTTAGTGGGTTAAAGCCTCTGCTTTCAGCTCAGGTCATCTCAGGGTCCTGGGATCAAGCCCCGCATCGGGCGGGCTCTCTGCTCAGCGGGGAGCCTGCTTCCCCCTCTCTCTCTGCCTGCCTCTCTGCCTACTTGTGATCTCTCTCTCTCTGTCTGTCAGATAAATAAATAAAATCTTAAAAAAAAAAAGGATAAAAACAGAAAAGAAAGCAGAGCGAGATAATAATGGAGACATCAAGGAGGATACTATTCACAACAGCCACAGAAGATACCACTTATTAAACATGTAAATTTGTGTTAGGAAGTGCGTAACAGAGGCGACCAAATTGCATCACCACATGCTATTAGGCAAGTATTAAAAGTCCCACTTTATAAGTGATAAAATTGAAATTCAGGAAAGTTAAGTAACATGCCAAATGTCACACACCTAGTAAATGGCAGAGCTGGAATTCAAATCTAGTTTTATTATAAAAATGATCCATCTACTATAAACTGAATGTTTGTGTCCCCCTAAAACTCATATACTCAAGTCCTAAGCCTTAGTGAGATGGTGTTTGGAGGTGGGTCTTTGGAAGATGATGAGATCATGAGAGTGGAGCTCTCATGAATGAGATCAGTGCTCTTATAACACAGCTCTCAGAGAGCTCCGCCCCACTTGCACCATTTGAGAAAATACCAAGATGATGGCTGGACGCAGGAAGCCAGCCCTCACAATACCAAAGCTGCTGGCACCTTGGCTTTGGCCTTCCAAACTTCTAGAACTATGAGAAGTAAACATTTCTTATGGATAAGGCATCCAGTTGATGGTGGTTGGTCACAGCAGCCCAAAGTGACTAAGACACAGAAACTAGATACAATGGGCACACAAGGTGAACTGAAAAGAAAGATGGCTGGACGAAGGAAGGACTAGAATAACAAAGTGCAGAAGGGACAGTGAGGAAAACTAAATCAGTGATCTGGAAGGTATACTTGAAGAGCTCTTCTGAGTGTAAAGAAAATGACAAAGGATTCAAATGATAATTCAGAAGATGATAGCAGAAGAATGAACAATGATGTGAAGAGGAAAACCACTGGAACAGAAACAGTAATCAAATACAGAAATAAGACAACTTTTCAAGTTGGAAAAGACATGCTCCACCCCCAAAAAGAGATCATAGGCAAACTTAGTTAAGATTCAGAATCAGACAGAAATTTTAAGTTCTAAGGATAAGTTAAAAATTAGAGACACCTCTAGATAAGTGAAATAGGTGATGGGCAAAGGCACAAAATTAGACTGGTCTCCAAAAAGTAAAGTACAGACCCAGGGAACATATTGCCCCTTGAGAATTTTATATACAACAGAAAAACTAAGGAAAAATTAAGTAAGATGAAAATAGGGAGGCAAACCATAAGACATGTTGAACTCTAGGAAACAAACTGAGGGTTGCTGGAGGGAGGTGGGTGGGGGTAAGGGGTAACTGGGTGATGGGCATTAAGGAGGGCACTTGATGGAATGAGCACTGGGTGTTATATGCAACTGATAAATTACTAAATTCTACTCCTGAAACCAATAATACATTATATATTAACTAAAATGAATTTAAATAAAGAACTAAAAACAAGATGAATCAAAATTAAATTAAGAACTCAGGAATTAAGTTTTACAAAAGACCAGTTCTCACTAAAATAGGACAAAAGAATGTCAATAAATTTATAAATGTAATTATGAAACATTTCAAGCCAAGGCAAAAATTCTTTTAAAAAGATACAATATATCAAATAACATTTTAACTCTAATAACCTGAATGCAAATACTCAGATTATTTGTTAATGGCTAAAATGGGAACAGTTAGACAGGAGTTGGATTGGAAAGGAAGAAGTGTATGCTGAATTTAAAGGAGGTAGGGGAAAACCCAAAGCATACCCTTTCATTTCAGCCTTTAATAACAATAGGATTCTAAAGGGGTGCCTAGGTGGCTCAGCTGGTTAAGTGTCTGCGGTTAAGTGTCTGCGGTTAAGTGTCTGCCTTCGGCTCAGGTCATGATCCCAGGGTCCTGGGATCGAGCCCCACACTGGTCTCCCTGCTTTGCAGGGAGCCGGCTTCTCCCTCTCCGACTCCCCCTGACTGTGTTCCTTTTCTCACTGTGTCTCTCTCTGTCAAATAAATAAATAAAATCTTAAAAAAAATAAAGATAGGATTCTAGATTAAAGAATATTTTCTGGGGGCACCTGGGTGGCTCAGTGGGTTAAAGCCTCTACCTTCGGCTCAGGTCATGATCTCAGGGTCCTGGGATCGAGCCCCACATCGGGCTCTCTGCTCAGCAGGGAGCCTGCTTCCCCCTCTTCCTCTGCTGCCTCTCTGCCTACTTGTGATCTCTCTCTCTCTGTCAATAAATAAATCAAATATTAAAAAAAAAAAGAATAATTTTTGAAAACGTATGGGTTACCAATTGTAGAAGTAAAACTAATATGTACATCATCCAAAGCAGGGTGAAAATAACCAGTGAAAGCATATTTCATATAGCAAAGATGGGGAAAACAAAATAAGAAAGCACACACTTAAGGAAAACATAAGACAGATGATACCAGTAAGACCAAACATAGCAGGCAGGATTATAAATGTAATGGCAGCAAACTCCCCTACTAAGAAGTTTCACATTGGGTAAAGCATTTACAAATGCATTGAAAAAAGCATTTTATTTATTTAAAAATATATATATGTTCTGAATTTCAATGCCAATGGTGGTAAACTGAGGGAAGGCGGGGCTAAACTGTGAAAATTTTAAAGGCAAAGTAAACTCTCTTCAAAGAGGCATCTGGGTGGCTTAGTTGGTTAAGCATCTGTCTTCAGCTCAGGTCATGATCCCAGGATCCTGAGATCCACTGGGCTCCCTGCTCAGTGAGGAGCCCGCTTCTCCCTCTTCCTCTGCCTTTCCTCTCCCAACTTGTGTTCTCTCTCTCTGCTCTCTCAAATAAATAAAATTTAAAAAAAAAAGAGGTGATATATGAAAATAAAACTTTTTTCCTTTTTTTTAAATTTCTATTTTCTACCATGGAAGTAGGTAGATACTATGTAGATATCACATTTATAATTGGGAGGGAAGGGAATTATTATTCTCAAAAAAAGACAACACAGAAAACCCAGAAGGTTTCATTAGAAATAGTAAAACAAAAATATCAAACAAAACAGAATGTCAATAGACAGAAAAATGAGTAAAAACTTTAAACACACACAATTATCCCACCAGGAATAGTTCAACCAGAAAGAACTTCAACACCTTAGAATCGGGGATTCAGGTCTTTAAAAAGTTTAGGATAAAAGGAAAGAGTCCCTTCCTCTACCAGGCAGGGAACACTGAAAGTATCGAGTGAAAAATTACAGAACAAGAAGCAGAAAAGAGCCTCAGTTGCTTTCTTTTTCTCATGGGCTCTTTCCCCAAAACTGATACTGACAGAAAAATGTTAGCCTCCTTTTAAAAATGTCTTCACTTGTTTTTATTCCAAATGCCAATGACTTCACCATTTTATCCCATTTACTGATCGCCTAGTGAATTAACGTCGGTGTAATCCACTCACCAGTCTTTTTACGGTGTATAAATGAATTCACAAACCTTACAAAAGGAAAATTATTTAAAATAATCAGAGTGGGGTGTCTGGGTGGTCTCCAGGTCCTGGGATCAAACCCCTATTGGCCTGTGCTCCCAGTGCGGTCCCTCCCCCTCTGCTCCTCTCCTTGTTCCCACACAGGTGTGGTGTTCTCTCTCTCGCAAATAAATAAATAAAATCTTTAAAATAATCAAAGTAGTTCTGAACTGAGGGACTGTTAAAAGCAAACTTAACTCTCAATTCTAATTACTAAAAAACAAAAGAATAAGCAGCTTACCGAGGGAACCCAGTATGACCAGAATCGTTAAGATCCACACAAGTACTCTTGAAATATACCTGATTATCACCATCAGAATCATGGATAAAACTGCAGGGAAGACAGAGAACACGTAGAATATTATTTTAAAACACTGGAAAATATAAAGAGAAACTCTTTCAATTGTTTTCTCCTAGGGATATAATTGGTTGCTATTGACACATTCAAGACCCCAATTTAGGGAAGAAAGGTTAACTGGCTACTTCTGCACTTTGACTTTGGTACTTGTGCCACTGGAAACCAAAGGCACCTCACCGTGGGTTTATAAATGACAGAAAAGAACACATGCAAATGCAACATGGTGACTCAAAAACAGCACACAACTGTTGTGGATTCACCACGGGAAGACGTGAGAACTCACATGCAAACAGACATGCCAACACACAGAGTGTGGAGAGTGATGTGTGGTGTTGGTGATCGGAAAAAGTACCACATACAGACAGAGATCAGTTAAAGTAGGTGCTACGCTTCCTGGAGTAACCCTTGCATTTCAGGACCAATTTCTCTGACAGATAATGGTCCATGAGCTGGACAATATTTTATCTTTTTATGGTCGTTTCTCTTCTGAAACTCCAAGAAAGGCTCTGACCCTACGGATTAATATCCTGAAGCCTCCTGAGGCCCAAATTCCTCTAACCTTATTTCTCGACTGGAGTCAAGGGGTCTTGATTGATTGAGAGACACTTCAAAAAAGAGTAAAACTCAGTTTGAGTTATTTAGCCAATGCCTCTACCCAACCCAAGCTAAATTCCAACATGCTAAAATCTTGAGTGAAAGAAATCTTAAAAAAGAAACGGAAGATTTGACCTTTGCATGGGGAAATTTATTTCTGAGATCATAATTTGTTCTTCTTTAATTATCTAAACGCCCATGTTACAAACAAATGAACAAAGATCTTAAGCCCCAAGAGAATGATTCTAAATAAAAACTGGCATTCCAATGGTTTAACATTATTAGCACCATTTTTAAGGTTTGGTTTTTCTTTTCTTGGTTAAAGTATTCAACTATTTCAGAAACCAAATAACTTTTTCATAAAGCCAGATTAATTCAAGTTTTTTGGGAGGGGGGCATTTGCAAAGCCAAATAAACGGTCGGGATCTGTGACTAGGTAACATTATTAAGGTACTCACTTTTGCAATAAATGTACAGGAACCAAAAACAGATGGGAGCGTTTCAAATATCACAGAAATAGCTTTTCATATGGACAGCATTATTTCAATTGAGTCAAGTACTACCTAAGCAAAAAGAAAATACTCTCTAATGACAAGACGGAAATACAGCTAGTCTTCTCAATGACTATAATTGTTGTTAACAGGCATTAATACTCATTTTACTTATATAGTGAAAGAGGTGCTTGGTTCCTACCACAGTTTACTCCTCCCAACTAGAAAGATCTATAGATTCTGATATGGCTACATATAGTTCTAGGATAATACAGGGAGTTTACATCTTGAAAATCACATTTATTTTATCTATTGGCAAGAAAATTCCATGGCTAACAAGTGGAGATTTCCTAACTTTTCCAGCAATACCATGGTATTATGAGCTGTAGCAATGAAAAAAAAAACATATTTAAAAAGTAATCTATCAGAAAGCTATGCTCTTTGGTGAAAATAGAGAAGAGACTATGCAGCTCTCTTTATAAGGCTCTGGAATCATAACTAAAATCAAAGGGGTGCTGATTCACTAAAAGAAGCCTCCTGCTATCATGTTAAAGGTTATTATAGACAGTAACCAGTTTGAGAAAACACCCGTTTTCTCCAATGAGAGAAAAAGAAAGTTTCAGATATATGAATATATATGTATATATATATTTAAATATGTATATATTTATAATTCTATATAATCTGAAACAATTAGTTTGGCTATGGGAAGTTAAACATCGTACAGGTATCCCGGCTGTATCCATATTTTGTTTAAAAGACAGAACAGTCTTCTACTGCAATACTATGCAATGGCTAATAATGAGAAAAACAATTACCTAGTGATAACAAGCAAAGTCCCAATATAATTTCTTTGCTGGTCATTACTCCACTAATCAGCCTGTGTAAGACACTATTGTCACTGACAAAGGTGATCAGGGCCTCTGCAAACTTGGCATAGCAGGAAATGTTCACAGGAGCACAGCGATGGAAGAATGGAATAGGTGCACTGGTGATACAAGAAAAAAAAAATCAGAAAAAAAATTACTCCTACTTAATATAAATGCCACGTCAAACACACAAATGAAAGATGATTATGGCTGCACTACACTCCACCCTCCACGCATCATATGGGGGCTAAGAGCTGTGAGCTTAATGCTATGAGGATGACTGTCATGGGCAGGGATGCGAGTCTTACCACAGGCTTTATCAGAGAGGGTGGAGTGCATATTCCAAAGGAAGACATTACCCTCCCCTTCTGAAAAGAAACACACGCACATATACACGCACACACACACGTACGGAAGTACGAAAAGCAAAAGCAAACACTTAAACTCCTTCGCCTGTACGTCCATCAGTCAATGGGCAGATGACAAAACTTACAAACATGTACTTCATTGGGCTGAATATGAATTTTTGCCATCAGCTATTTAAAAATAGAAAACACATGCTTTTGCTTGAAATGTGCCACCGTGAATATGATGTTTCCTCTATCCGAATAGCATACAAAACCTTGCATTAAGAAAAGACGTTTGGGGCACAAGCTTATTAACTCTCATATCAATTAAACATGCCAAGACATCAACATACAGCATAATGCGCAGCTGTTTAAAACAATAACCATGGATACTAATGTATGGAAACACTTATAAGGTAATAGTACAAGGGGAAAGAAACAAAAATTTGCATCTAATTTGATGGTTACCATCTCTGTACAAAAGAAACATAAGAAGGAGAACAGAAAAAAATTTAAACACATGAAAAATCTTGGATTTGTTAGGGTCATGGTTTTCTTTTCTTTTTTTTTTTTTTAGGTTTTCTTTTGTTATGTCATTATGATGGTGAGATTATTTGTGACCAAAAAATGAGGTCGTCGGTTTTATCAGGTTTATACTGACCGCGGTTCTTCTTGTGAAGGAACATAGCTATGTGTGAATAGTGACATAGCTCTGGTTTGTTAAAACATGTTCTATTTTAGCCTTTGAGATTATGGTATACATCTGATCAATGAGAGAGTCTAAAACAGTTCTAGGAACATGCCCTCAGTTGTGATTTGTATGGATTCTAACAGAATCCTCATGTCTGTCTGTACAAATACACATTTCTGTGTGCATTAAGTTAAAGGTCAGCCATCGCTAACATAAATCTCAGATTTTCAGAATTATTTGTAGAACTACCAGTCATAACTCTAATATAACATCGTTGATGGCAATGAGCTAAGCGTGCTCTCATTCTTGGTTCGCACTGTATTTGGGTCAAATTAGTGGCTAAGAATATAGGACTGAATGCCAAATGCCAAGGTTTCTGATCCCAGCAGAGCAGTTTTGTATGAACTGAAGCCAAATCGTATCTTTGTTTCCTTCCTTGGAAAACAACAAAAATATTTCTTTTCAAATAAAAATATAAATGTATTATGTACTGATTTTCCTTAAATGCTGGTAAATGAGCACCAATGGGAGTAAGAATAGGCAACATCTTCCATGCTGTTAAACTTCATGGAACAACAGAATAATAATAATAAAGATCTAGTCTTACCTTAGTTATGCTTCGGTAAAATGTATCCCAAAATAATGACGTGACAGTATGACATGAATGTTCACTTAAAAAAGAAGTGTCTCTTGTGACTTGTGGGTGTATTTGTGTGTACCTTCAAAATGGTACTGATGAAAGTTAATGCCCAAGATTTGGTATTTTGTTAGAAACTACAGAAAGAGCATTCTGAGCAATGCTTAAATTAAAGGTATGCAATTCATTGTTTTTGACCAAAGTTGTTTCACTAATGATATAAAAAGCTATTAAATTATAGAATATCTTTCAGTGAAATGGATTTATTCAGAAATATTACAGGAAAGAATCAAAAGAATTAATCATAAGTTCACAGTCAATGGTGGCTAATTTGGGACAGGAAACCTGTGTTGTAACCTACGACTGTTTCTTCCTGATACTGTCTATCTAGGTAATGTCCCTGCCAGGTTAATGTCTCTGTCTAAGGACTTAACCTTATTTTTAACCAAAGCCTGGTTCTCTATCTTTCAAGACCAAAATCTTCCCTGCTCTACAATTATCTATACCTTCAGCTGCTTTACTCATTACCCTATCACTTCTGGTGCAGCCTCTGTTTAACTCACTTGCCTCCAACCTTGAACATAAACATATCTACCTTAAGGATACGGATGCCATTTTCTTGCTTTCGATATCCACCAATTCTCCTGGCCCTGCTCTGTTTCCTTCTTCCTGTCACATAACCACAAGTGAACCTTATCCTCTGTCCAGAGGCAGCTCCATAGCTATCTCCCATATCCTAGCAGGATGCTGCTATGATTTTAGGTTCAAAGAGAAATATGCATCATTTCCAAAAGACAGCGGGGCCTGTTACAACAGAAAACAAAACTGGACGAATTCAAAAGCTTTGGGTGATCCCCTTAACATTACACAGCTGCATGTGTTAGCTGAAAGAGTAGGAGTAATGACGATAATAATAAATAGTAATACAGCCCAGCCATAAGTCAGTGATTCTAAATTAATAGGAGCAGCATGTCCAGCAGCGTTCGTGTTTTTCTGCTTTACAGACTTATAATAAGGATAGATGGCTGAAAGGGAAGGATTATATTCTTAAAATTCAAATCTTTCATTTCTATTTAAGAGTTAATGCTGATTAGTATCTGTTCTCTTACCCTTTCAAATCACTTTTTTTTTTAAAGATTTTATTTATTTATTTATTAGGAAAGGGAGAGAGTGAGAGAGAGCATGAGAAGGGAGAAGGTCAGAGTGAGAAGCAGACTCCCCATGGAGCTGGGAGCCCGATGTGGGACTCGATCTCGGTACTCCGGGATCATGACCTGAGCCAAAGGCAGTTGCTCAACCAACTGAGCCACCCAGGCGCCCTCAAATCACTTTTATATTGTATCTAAACATTTGGCTAATTGGAAAGAGTACTTTTACAAGTATCCTTCAAAGAACTGAAGCAAAGTAATGACAGTCCCTTACCTTAAAATTTAATCTATGTCAATTTAAAAAAAACCTGACAGCTCTAAATTTGAAGGTATAAAATTGGCACAGACTGATTACATTGTCTAGTTGATGGTCAAAATGGTCAAAATCTGCTCTTAGTGGTAAGGAATATCAGAAATAGAAGGCAAATAAAAGAGAAGACAGTATTTGGGCACAGTAATAAAGTTAAAGAGTTAGTTTTAAAGTAAAAAGCACTACACTTCCTTGTCATTCTTTTCCTCTACTGTTCCCCGAACAAAAACAACTTAGCCAGCCATGAGTTTTTAATACTCAAATGACGTTGTTAAAAAAAAAATCCAAGTAATCACGGCATTGAAATAGTTTGTCTTCTATTTCACCACTTACGTCCTATGTGATATAATGAATTTGAATTAGCTGATTTCATATACCTCTTAGAAAAGAATACTTCTGAGAACCTCGTAGGTGAGATCTTTTCTACTTTAGTGTCTAACCTAAATGACACACTTTGTGCTTCTTAATTAAGAGGGTAAGCATAAAGAATTCTATTTATAGCAACTTTTTCTACCTTTTGAAGCCCACAGAATATTGAATCTCTAAGAAGTCAATGTAGTCCCATTAGGAACTGATGCTGTTTCACATTATTGAAACATTAGTCAACAAGAACAAAATGAATTTATAATGAGTCTTTTGAAGATTTTTAAAAATTAGCTCAGAGGGAAATTGTATCTTACCTTGGCAAACATACTGTCCATTTGCCTTAAGTCCAGACTATCACAGTTAATGAGCTCCCTTCCCTTAAAGATCGATGACAAACAATACCTAGTATCTCTTATCCATATGCCTTCATAAGAGAAGACAGGAGTTTGCATCTCACACAATTATCTTAAAACTTCAGGTTATAAATAAGCACTTACATGTGATTCCTAATGAAAAGTTTTATTTAAGGAAGAATAATAATAAAGGATTCTGGCAATATCTTGATAGCACAGAAAATGCAGGAAATAAATCAAGAATCTAACGGCAATACTCAGTGGTTTTTCATACATTTCATTTTATTTATTTTTCTCTCCTTTCTTTCCTATACTCTTTTTTTATTTTTAATTTTTTTTAAGTAGGCTCCAATCCCAATGTGGGGCTTGAACTCATGACCCTGAGATCAAGCATCACATGCTCACTACCAACTGAGCCAGCAAGGCACACCCTTTTTTTTTTTTTTTAACTAACTGTGGTATAGGACTTTGTCTTGGGGAAGATGGCAGAGTAGAAGAACCCTAAGCTCACCTCATCCCATGTATATAACGAGATAACACTCACATCAGTATAAAACTGTGGTATAGATTTTACAAGATCTTAGATTAAATATCTGATTCCCAACAATTAACTGTGTTATTTTGCACAATTCATTTAACTTCTCGTATCTTCTATTTCCGCATCTATAAATTAGGAACAATTTCCTTATAGGCTTTGTGAATATTAAATAAGACAATACACATGAGAAGCTTAATATGGTGACTGGCAACCAACAGATGATTAATAAATGTTAATTTACATGGAATCCTTTATTTTAAAAATATGAACAGATTACACTTTTTTTCCTGGCTATTAGTTTCTCATATCCATATCATGCTATTAATTCCCCAACATGTAATATCCTTTCTGGCATCCAGAAATACCAAAATAAATGTTTGGTGAATTTACTCAATTTATGTAATTTGTTTCTACTACTGCAGTTTTCCTTAACTGTACCTGAACTTTTAAGCATTTTAGGTATAAGCACTAGTCTCCCTAAGGCTATCACACTCATCATGTCACCAACAGTTATAAATTTGGATAAAACATGGATGGCCCTTTCTACGCATCTGCTTTTAAAATTCAAAAGCTCAGGGCGCCTGGGTGGCTCAGTCAGTAAAGCGTCTGCCTTTGGCTTAGGTCATGATCCCAGGGTCCTGGGATTGAGCCCCATGTTGAGCTCCCTGCTCAGCGGGGAGTCTGCTTCTCCCTCTGCTTGTGCTCTCTTTCTCTCAATTAAATAAATAAAATCTTAAAAAATAATAAAATAAAATTCAAAAGCTCTTAGGAATAGTCACCATTTGGCAATTATGCGGTGTTAATGTTTTACTGCAAATTAGTTTATATATTTTTTTTCTCTAAGAAACAAGCATTGCTTTCAATGGCAGAAGGTGCCCAGGCACCCAGGAAGATTAGCGGTGAAAGGGGAGGTTCTAGAGCTTGAGAGAAATACTACTCCTTAAGCCAGATGCCAAGCACAATAATGGATGCTTAAAACACATGACCTTATTTAATTCTTACAACAATTCCATGACAGAGGTATTAATATTGCCATTTTACATGTGAGGACACTTGGTGCACAGAGAGGTGAAGAGACCTGCTCAAGCTGACAAAGAGAAGGTGGTGACACAGAATTCACCCCCAGGCCTATCTGGACTCAAAGTGCAGCTCTTTCTGCCCCACTAGGGTGCTCCTAGGAGGAGAGCAAAAGAGATGTGAACCATGCTCAGGGGTATCTGCCTGCATCAGAGCTTTGCCTAGTGCCCGTCTTTTGGTGTATACAAAAAAGTCACCAAAACCAGTACTTTTTTATTATTATTATTTTTCTTAAAGGACAGAGATTTTTAAGGACAGAGACTAATCTCACTCATCTTTGAAGATGTGGTATCTCATGTGAGGTGTGGAATGTGGTATTGCCCCAAGTTTTTTATCGTAATAAATTCACTGTTTTCTGATCTTTGCACTTTGATAGCCAAAGGCTAAACGATGCTATTTACCAGGTCCTAATTTGATTTTCTTCTATCAACTGTTACTTCTCTGTTTACTTTCCAACAGGCTGAGCTCAGATAAAAATGATAAGATACTTAGACTGTGAGGTACTAAATTAAATAAAACCTGAGGATCTTTAAATAAAGTATAAAGAAAGTACACAGTTTTCAGATGGTTTAGGGTTATCACTGCATCTTAGATTCTGGAGACACTAGTGGATGACCTTTTTAGAAGTCAAGTCTGTCCCTGTCTAAAACCCAAGCCCCTAATACTATGTCTCGTCTTCTAGTGGGTGCCCCTCAGGACATCGTCTGTGAAACATGTGAGCTCTGTATGGCCAAGGACGGAACATCTGAGATACCAGGAACAAGCAGCCCTCAACATGGTGGGGTCAGAGGTCAGAAGTGAAGGAGGATTTATCTGACCCCTGTCCCATCTGTATTACACAGGTACAGAGTAACCTCTTCCTCACATCAGGGTTTTCTGGTTATCCTTTTATAATATGTTTATACCTTAAAATATGACTCTATAATCATAGTAGGCATTTAAAACAGGTTGTTGGCAGGTGAGTAGATAAGAGGACAGAGACATTCTTGTCCTTACATAGATAAATTTTCTCCAATGACTCTATTCAAAGGACCTCCTTTTCTTACTGTTACAGCCTCCCTAATATTCTCAATGGTCACAAACAGGGTCTCTTTACCTATTCGTCTAAACCCATGATTTACAGGTCTTACTTACTATCTTTTCAAATAGTCCCTTTATTTTCATTTCCGTAGGCTTTATGTTTGAACTTCAATAGCAACTTGCCAAGACTAAAAGAGCTGGACATAAATGAAGCTGATAGATGCTTTGTCTACTTTTCAACAGAAATTGGCACATTTCATTCAAGTTAATAGAGCACAAGTTACACCCATAAGCAAGCCAAAGGAAAGCACACATAAGATCGGTCTCGAAATTTTAATCAGTAGCTTGCTATAATGTACCAAGATATAATAAAAGTGGCTTCAATTCAGTATTACTGGCGAAGGTGACTAATGTCATACCTGGTTGATACACACTTAAGGTTCTAAAGATGAGATATGCTTCCAAATCCTATGCACCTAACTCTAGGGATATATTCTACCGCACTTTCCAATGTATTTCCTCGTTAAAAAACCTATTTATAATTTTAGAGTTGGCTTTCCTTATAACTACCATGAGATCCCTCCAAAAAATATTTCCTGTCTCTTCTTTGTATCCATTATATGTAGTAGGTACTAAGATAATCAATGTTTGTTGACTAAACTTTGGATAAGATATGGCAAACGGTGTATTATTATAGAGAATGTCCCTAAAAGATACAGCCTGAAATAAGGTATGGAGAATAATCACTGGCATATTTTTTAAATTTACAAAGTCAATTAAAAATAATCCCAGTATTACCAGGGTCACAGAGAATCTTTGGAGACTATGAGATTTGGCTTCTAATTCCACTATAGATTTTGCAATGATTCAGCAGTTGTGTATGCTTAAAAATAATGGCATTTAAAAAAAAAAAAAAAGTAAGCCCCCAAAAGAAATTTAAAATCTGAGAATGAGAAAAGTTATTTGCCTCTGTGTATGTGTGTGTGTGTGTTTTAAGACATGAAATACATGCTGTCATTTCTAGTACTACTTTCTAAATTTTGTGATAAAAGTATTGGTCCTGACCAATAGGTATCATCAAGTGACTCCCCCGGATAATATATACAGTTTAAAATCTACCTATAAAAACAAAAGTCACAAGTTAATAAAATACAATAAAATTTACCTCGCTGGAACTGGTAGTTTGGGGCACAGAACAGAAGCTTTTGAAGATGTAGTATATTCAGAAGGCTTTAGGTTGTAGCTACATAGTGCTGAGCCTGTTAAAAGAAAAGCTGGTTGTTAGCTAGTAGAACAGAGCCTCGAATTCTCTCACTGTATTTATCTTATATGTTAATATTAATTCATCATATTAATTCAACTTTCAAACACTATAGAATTAATAAGAATCTGATTTGGTCTTTAGTATCCATCTCCAATCATCTAATTTCCTTGGGGCGCCTGGGTGGCTCAGTTGTTAAACATCAGCCTTTGGCTCAGGTCATGATCCCGCCCCCCATGGGCTCCCTGCTCCGAGGGAAGCCTGCTTCTCCCTCTCCCACTCCTCCTGCTTGTGCTCCCTCTCTCTCTGTCTCTCTCTCTGTCAAATAAATAAATAAAATCTTTAAAAAAAAAAACACACCTAAAAAAACGGATTCTTCTTGGGTAATTTGTATACAAATTTTAATTAATAATATTAAGGGTAATAACAACAATAAGTACTAGCACTAACTTTATTGTCTGCCATATACTAGGCCACATATATATATTTATAAATGTTTTTTTAAAGTCAACTTTTCATTGTAACAGACCAAACCGTACCCAGCAATGTCTCAAAATAACAGAACAATAGAAACATGACAAAATTCTCCTACTGAAGAAGTCAAGCATCTTGGCCAGACCCAGCACTTCTGACAGTCAGCCCAAGAGCAGCCCATTCCCAAGACTGGTTCTATTCCCCATGCAAGTTCTCATCTCAGCAAGAGGGTTAGGGATGGACAAGGGGCCTGCCCCATCCTTCCGTCATGCTGAGAACTCTCAGAAAGTCACTGGTGGGGACAAGGGAGGCTGCCCTCTCATCCCATTCATATATTAATTATGTACCTACTATAAATCTATTAAGCAAGTGTTATTAAGCCTACTTTAAAGAGGACGAAATAGAGACCAAGAGATAAGGTATATAACTTGTCCAAGATGATGGAGAGCTGGGACAGAACTCCTAGATCTCTTAGACTACAAACTTACCCTCAATAACACATTGTCCTGTCCCTCTTTCCCATGCTTCCCATTACTAAATGACTGCATATAGCATACATGCTTTCAGATAATACATTACTTTTTCCTTACTTAAGAGGCAAGAAATAATAACTGCAAATAAACTGGACAAACTGATAAAAGGATTATCAGTTTTCAGATAGTTTAAAACAACTCAAATTCCATCACAGATTGGTTATACAAACAGCCATCTATTTCTCGGTCTCCATGGCTAATATATGTCTCAATAATATATAAAATTCAGATGCATGAAGTCCACCGCACCTTTGATAAGTCTTATTTTACTGACCTACTAGTTTTGTTAACATAGCAACTAGAATACTGTCAGGTTCATCATATAATAGGTATCATTAACTGGGAAGACCTAGGCTCTAGTTCTAATTTTGCTGAGGACCTATTGCACTTTAGGTCTATTTGACCAGATTACTAATTTGGTCAAATACTTTATTCTTACGTAGAAATAGAATAGCTTTGTATTTCTATTATAGTAACAATGGACTTCCACACCATAGGACCACGGAAAAAGTTTAATATAAAACGTGAAGTGAAAACTGCAGGTTTTAACATTGAACTAATTATAGAAATATCACGTGAGGATGTAAGAAAGAACTTTAAGGGAATAAAGAAAAAAATTTCGGTAGGACAACAAACAACCTTGAGAATGGTTTTATTTCATTTATATCTTGTCCTATCAGCCAAAAAATTTTTTAAAAAGCCATAAAACTGCATTTAATTCAGTAATGCTGCCCCCAGATCAGCAATCAACTTGCTAAGTATTTAAATATATGGCCTCTAAATATCATAATTACAAAAAAAACATGTAGCATCTATTTTATATAAAGATAATTCAAGTAATTTGACAACGTAAGGCACTTTTTATTTTTTATTTTAAAGATTTTATTTATTTATTTAATTGACAGAGAGAGAGAGAGAGAGAGAGCAAGAGAGGCAACATAAGCAGGGAGAGTGGGAGAGGGAGAAGCAGGCTTCCCACCGAGCAGGGAGCCCAACGTGGGGCTGATCCCAGGACCCTGGGATTATGACCTGAGTCAAAGGCAGACGGTTAACTGAATGAGCCACCCAGGCAAGTATGCAAGGTACTTTTTAAAAAAGATTTATTTACTTATTTGAGAGAGAGAGAGAGACAGAGACAGAGAGAGCGTGCCAGGGGAGGGGCAGAGGGAGAGGGAGACTCTCAGACTCTGCTGAGCAGGGAGCCCCACTCAGGGCTGGATTCCAGGACCTTGAGATCATGACTGGAGCCAAAATCAAGTGCTATGCTTAACTGAAGGAGCCACCCAAGCGACCCTTGACAACATAAGATATTTTAAAAGAGATACTGGAAAGTTACATGGCACTATTCAAGTTTCCTCCACTTCTTAAGATAGATTCAGTAGGAAACTTAAGTTTCTGAAATTATTTTAGAACATTCTTTTCCATGTTAATAACTTTTTTTTAAGTTAAGCATGAATATTGAACATCTACCTCTTCTAAAATTAGTCTTTTGTCTTTGAAGATAATGCCACCAGATTCTATTTACAGCCATTGCAGAGAAAACATGACAGCAGTGGCAAGCAAACATTTTAGATTAATCCTGAAATATCTGGAGTCCGACTATAGAACTGCTCAGGAAAAACACAGCAACCAGGCCAGTCACACTGCAGAGCACCCAACATGATCATTAACTTCCCGATCTGAATTGTCAACTTCTTTCTTCAGAGTCTAAGACGGAATCAATTTGCACAATATGAAAGGGCCTAACTAAGGCACTGTGTCAGCACCGTCAAACACACTAGTCCATCTGAATTCAGTGAACATAATCTCTGTCCCCACCCTTTCTTCATTTAAAAAAGGAGGTCAGCAGGTGCAACAGAATTCATTTTTATAAATACTTTCCCAGGATAATGCTCAATGAAAGGATAATAGCCTTATCTCTGATGGTATTCTGGGACATAGGCCAATACTAAATAGATCCTGTACTAAATAGATTAAAGGAAAAAGATCTTTACAATGTAGTAACAATCCGAAGAAACCTTATAACGCTTCCTGCTCAAAGGGCTGATGCAGAGAGAAGCCTCAATGCAGAACATTAAAACAACCCAGTAATGGCAAACATTTTGCAATTGTTTCTCTTTTCATGTTTATTAGCTGATGCATTTTCAGTAGACACTTTTCAGGTGGTATCCTTTTTTTTTTTTTTTTAAATAGTGAGAGTATAAAAGACACTTAGCACAAGAGGTCTGGTCATAAAAAGTAGGACAAAGTTTTTCTTCTAACACAAAAGGGAGGGAAAACCATACTTGAGTAATGAAGTCTAAAACCAAAAACAAAAGCTTATCTAAACCACACCAGAGGCAATCCATGCAATTCAGCCAATGTTATTCAAAATGAGTGATCTTAGGAAGCTAACTTCCATATATAAACATTTATCTTGGTAAACAGTTGCTACAGTCCCCAGAATGTTTAACTACCATAATTTTTCAAATGCCTTATAATATTCAATTATTTATTCTTTAGCTCAATATCACTTATAAGAATCCCCCTAAGAGGTAGGTTTCCATTATTAGACTTCAAACATAACAGATGAAAAAAAATAAGTAATACTTCCAAGGACTTTATAAGCAATCACTGACAAATTTAGGAATAAAATTCTTTACTCCCAAGCCACAATGGTTCTTCTGTGCCATTCCTAATCATCATAATCAGACAAATACTCAATAACCTTCCGAGCAAAAAACATATATTCCACAGATATCTCAAAAACTCTTCTCTATATGCTGCACACAGTCTTGAGAATGGTCTTTGTGAAATGGTCCTTATTTGTAATACCCTCCCACCCTCAGGGTAATTTCCAAACTCCTTGGCTTCAAAGCTCTACCTAAGGCAGGCCTCTATCTAAAACTTCCAGCCTTATCTTAACATAATAAACTACTGACAGTTTTGCTGTTTATAAACTTCCAGGCTTTTTTACATGCTGTTCCCTCTGCTTGGATTGTCCATTCCTAAAGACCACCTGAGTGAGTATTCAAGTTTGAGCAGAATTTCTACAAACTACTCAAGCCTCACCTCCTTCATTAAGCTTTCTCTGATGCACCCAAAGCTATTTAGTGCTCAGTTCTATTATGAAACTTAGCATATTATTTTGTGATTTTTTTTTTTAGCTTACAATTCATCTCTATTTTTAGAAAGTGAGCTCTTTGAGAACTGGGACCTTATGCCTTCAAAATACATGGGACTCATGAAGTGCCTGTGTGGCTCAGTTGGTTAAGGAACTGCCTTTGACTCAGGTCATGATCCTGGAGTCCTCGGACGGAGTCTCACATTGATAGAGTCCCACATCAGGCTCCCTGCTCAGCAGGGAGTCTGCTTCTCCCTCTGACCCTCCCACCTCTCATGCTCTCTCTCAAATAAATAAAATTTTAAAAAAGAAAAAAAAATATGTGGGACTGGTCTCTCCTGGCACATAGACAGTACTCAAAAACCATCTGTTGAAGACAACAGACATCCTGACTGAAAAAAAAAGAAATAACCTATTTTTAAATCTCTTTATTTTGGTGTTACATGTTATATATATAGTTTTATATGCTTTTCACCACTCACTACAAATTATAAAAAGTATACAAATCATACTATGTAAAACATGATTTCTCGACCTTGGTATTATGACATTTTGAGCTGGGCAATTTTTGGTTGCAGGGAGCTGTCCTGTGCATTGTGGGGTGTATAGCAGTATCCTTGGTTTCTAGCCACTAGATTCCAGGACCCTCCCCCTAACCCTTCCCCCAGTTTTGACAACCAAAAATGCCTCTTAACACTGCTATGTGTGGTGGGGGCAAGCTGGGGGGGTGGGGCAGGCCGTAGCAAACTTACCCTTGAGATCCATTGGTCTAAAACACCAAATTATTTGAAACAAAAATACAAAATGGGTTTGGTAAGTTCGAGGCTAATTCTTCTTACTTTAAAAGTTTTTGCTTGATTTGCTATCACAGCGATATTTGTAGGCTATAAATTAAAAGATTCCTTAAAAAATACTTTAAAAGATTATAGTTTAATAAAAAAAGAAAATCATCCAATGCAGAACAGTGTCCATTACAAAAAACAAATTATACTGTTATGTGGGGCCCAATGAATTTAACCCCTTTCTCTCCAATGAGGAAAGCATATATATTCCTATGCTGGAAGAATATAATTCCCAATTTCAATTTCCAGGAACCAACCAAAAGCATGGATATGTTTGCAGTTCCCAAGAAGCACCCATTAACTAGCTAATGGTGTGACATTATCTGTCAACCACTATTAGCACATACTATGCACATACTAAATATTTGCTCAGTGAATTAATTTTGGACATCTATGTGTAAGACTTCTAGGTATTGTGGAGGACAATGAAAAGTTTTATCTTCTATCATGCAAGCTCCCTAAAGGAAACTGTACCTTTTCTTTGTTTCGCTGTCACATACTTCATGGGTGCTAATTAATTGTTGAATAAGGAATTATTTAAAATTGGATTATCAAATATAAGGATTTTTTTTTAAAGATTTTATTTATTTATTTGAGAGAGAGAGAGATCACAAGCAGGCAAAGAGGCAGGCAGAAAGAGAGGGGGAAGCAGGCTCCCTGCTGAGCAGAGAGCCCCATGCGGGGCTCGATCCCAAGACCCTGAGATCATGACCTGAGCCAAAGGCAGAGGCTTTAATCCACCGAGCCACCCAGGTGCCCCAAGGATTTTTTCTTTACCCTTAACAGTCAAGCTTTCCTTGCTGGTTTCTGACTTGGAGACAATTAAAGCAGTTGCTAGGGTTGATCATTTCATTCATTTGGAAGTGATATTCAATCCAATCTTTTGATTCACTGTGCCAAAAAGAATCCATAATAACTCTGTGGTTTAAGTTATATGGTTACTGACTGGTAAGAAAGAGGGTAATACTGATCATCTATTGATACTAACTTTAAACCTCACAGCTAGATAATGACAATCAAATGCTTGTTTCTATTCATAAATTTTATCTCATGTATCACATCATCTTTCGAGGTTTTCAAAGACAGAACAATGATCACCGAGAAAGCACCCAGCTCCATGGCCCTACTCAAAGTATGAACATGGTCTACATGGTAGTTCATAAAACTCTCCGACTTTTCACAAAATACAGTGTACTAAAGAAGCACTCCCAGATGGGAGTGATTTCTCCCATGCTATAAATAGGACACACACCAGAAAAAATAAGATTTCTGCCATTGTACTACTGTGTTAGGGAAAACAAATTAGATATTATAAAAGTTTGATAAGAGTAATGCAAAAAGTTAATAAGGTATGTCATGTAACCTATTAGCAATGACTGAGAATACGCAGTGGGCCTCCAACTTTCAGGTCGTTCTTATTTCTAAACTGCTGTTTAGAATTTAGATTTGCAAGCGGAAAGAATAAAATGACACGCAAAGGATCTGGCACTGTGCATGGCACAAAGTAGTTACCAGTAAATGGTATGGTGAAACAAGGCAGGGCTTAAGTCTGATTTATCTATTCAACAGACTCAGACGACCACGCTGAACAATGGGGAGAGCAGAGTAAAGCGAAGGATGAACTATGGACCAGACTTAGAGCAGGAGAGAAGAAGGGAAGGGACTGTCCCCGCAGGCATTATGCCCTGACGGGGCCAGGCTGGGTTGGGATGAAAATCTTATATAAAGCTGGTTAGCTTCCGAGGGAGGGGTGTTCTCTTTCCCCCTACGATGGATACATTACTTGAGTTTTCAAAAATAATGATCATAAAGTAAGAAGGAAATCTGTTCACCAGAAACTGGAGGAAAGTAAAATGAAAGGGAGACAGAATTCACACTCCGCTGAAAATAACCCCAGGGAGGGCTTCCACCAAATGATTTCAGTTTTCTCTGGAGGGCACAAGGTTAGGAAAGAGGAAAAACAAGAGGGCTTAGAGAAAAGAGAAGGTTATGAGTAATCACGCAGATAGGATGGACAAGAGTGATAAATGAATAAGATGAATTCCTGAGAGATGAGAAAGAAGATGACCAAAGATTCCTATCAATTCTGCTTAGAATGAAGCTAAACATTTTACCAGTTGGTGGCAAATGATACAGATTCAGACCTGAGCAAAGGATAACATGTGCCGAGAGAATGAGAAATTATTAAGTGCCAAGAGAGATGAAGAAGAAAGTCCAGGGGTGCCTGGGTGGCTCAGGTCATGATTCTCCTTCTCCCTCTGTCATGCCTCATGCTCTCTCTCTCAAATAAACAAACAAAATATTTTTTAAAAAAAGAGAAAGAGAAGTCCAATCCATCTTCCTTTCAAAACACACGAACAGCAACTATGTGGGGTCTGGTACTAGGGCAAGGATATTCAGAAGTGAAGAGCAGGATCCCACCACACAGGAAATTCACGCACTACTGCAGGAAAACGATAAACAAAGAACCAAGTTGAGTACTGAGTCCTTATGGTACATGAAATTTTAATTTTTAAAAGGCAATTTTTAAAATTTATTCTCTAGCATATTTATATTTGTATCATATAAAAACAATGAACCATAATAATAATAAAGTGTATGCTTGTCCACCTCCCACCCAACTCCCAGACCAGAACTTAGATATTTATATTAGTCTAAATTCTTCTGTTTGCCTTTTAAAGCTCTTCCTAATGTCCAGCTGTTTCTTCTAAATTTTCTATTCTCGTCAGACGTATTTAACAGGGGTGGGTGTTCTACAAACTTTAGTGTCCAAGAAAACTCCTCTTTCTTGTCGAAAAGAAAGAGTTGAGGACATTTTTTTTCTGCCTATTAAATGCATTTCTTACAAACGTTATTATGGGAACCTAAAAGTTAGCTTTCCCTTACAAAGATTTTAAATAATTTGTGAAGGTAATAAAAGTTCACACAAATGGATAGTTGTCAGTGCTAAAAAACACTTTCAAATGTTGTCATGGAAACTTAAAACTCTTTGAAAATGATTTATAATACCTTTTTAGTCTGGTAAGTAAAATGTTGTTTTACCTTACATTTTAAAATAAGGTTTAAAATTATCATTTAAAAAGTTACTAACCAGACGGAATCTCTTTCCTGATCTTTTTTAATTGCAGTAAAATACACATAATAAAACATTTATCGTTTTAACACCATTTAAATGCACAGTTCAGTAGCATTAGGTACATTCATGTTGTTCAAACATCATCACCGTTTAACTCCAGAACTTTCCATCTTGCAAAATCCAAACTCTTCACTCCTAAAATGGTCACTCCCCATTCCTCTCACCCTGTAGCCCCTGGTAACTTACCATTCTATTCTGTCTCTATGAATCTGACTACTCTAAGTATCTCATATGAGTGGAATCATACTGTATTTTCCTTATGTGCCTGGTTTATTTCACTTAACAGTGTCTTCAAGATTTGTCCATACTGTAGCATGTATCAGAATTTCCTTCCTTTAAAAAAAAAAAATTGTGGTAAAACCTGTAATTTGACATTGACCATCTTAACCAGTTTTTCAGTGTATTAGTAGCGTTACCTACATGCACACTGTTGTACCTACAGATCTCTAGAATTTTTTTTCTTTTTTTAAAGATTTTATTTATTTATTTGCCAGACAAAGAGAGTGCACACGCACAAGCAGGGAGGGGGCAAAGGCAAAGGAAGAAGCAGGCTCCCCACCGAGCAAGGAGCCTGATGTGAGATTCGATTCCAGGGCCCTGCGATCATGAACTGAGCTGAAAGCAGACGCTTAACCAATTAATTGAGCTAACCAGGCATCCCTAGAATTTTTTCATCTTGCAAAACTGAGATTCTATAGCCATGGAAACCATCGCCCTATCTTTCTATTACTGGTTTATTTCACCTAAAATAACAACTTCAAGTTTCATTTGTGTTGTAGCATATTACACAATTTCCTTGTTTTTCAAGGCTCATATTCCATTGTGGGTATATATCATGTTTTCCTTATTCATTTATCCATCATTGGACATTTAGGTTGCCCCCATGTCTCGGCTATTATGAATAATGCTACAATGAACATGAGTTTGCAAGTATCTCTCTGAAATCCTGCATCAATTCTTTTGGATATATACTTACAAGTGGGATTACTGGGTCATATGGTAATCTACTTTCTAAAAGACCATTTTTTAGAGCAGTCTTAAGGTTCACAACAAAATTGAGAGGAAGGTACAAACACTTCCCACATACCCCCTGCCTACACACATGCATAGCCTCCTCCACTATAACATTCCCACTAGAGTGGTCCATTTGATACAATTGATGAGCCTACACTGACACATCATAATCACCCAGAGTCCATAGTCCTATGAGCATGGACAAACGTAAAATGCCAAGAATCCATCATTACAGTATCATACAAATTATTTCCGCTGCCCTAAAAATCCTCTGTGGTAATTCCACTTTTTAATTTTTTAAGGAAACTCTAAACTCTTTTCCATAGAGGACATACAATTCTATATTCCTGCCAATGATGCAGAAAGATTCCCATTTATCCATAATGTCACCAACATTGTTATTTTCTGTTTTGTGATATTGTGGGGTTTCCTCTATAGAAGCTGTCCTAATGGGTATAAGGGGGTAGGTATCTCACTGTTTTATTTGCATTTCCCCTATGACTAGTAGATTGAGCATCTTTTCATGTCCTTATTACTGGCCCATCATATATCTTCTTTGAAGAAATGTCTATTCAAGTCCTTTGGCCATTTTTTAATTGGGTTGTTATTGGGTTTTTTTGCTGTTGTTGAGTTGTAGGAATTCTTTATATATTCTGGGCATTAACCCTTTATCAGATATATGATTTGCAAATCTTTTTTCTCCTATACCATGGGTTACCTTTTCATTCTGCTGTGGCCTTGGATGAACAGAAGTTTTACATTTTGATGCAGTCCGATTTATTTATTCTTTTTCTTTTGTTGACTGTGTTTTTGGTTCATATCCAAGAAATTATTGCCAATATAATGTCAAGAAGTTTTCCCCTATGTTTTCTTCTAAGAGCTTTATAGTTTGCTCTTACATTCCATTCTGTCATGGATTTTGGACAATTTTCTCTTAGAGGTTCGGAAATTTCCCACTTAAACTTAAAATCATCTCCTTCCAAATCAATATGCACCTCAAATGATGGAAAGACAAAAGAGGAAGAAAGAATGCAAAAAAAAAAAAAAAGTCAAAGAATTCTCTCAGTGGCAAAATAATGTTGGAATTAAATCTTACCAGGCCCACTATCAAGTCACCAATCCAAAGAACAATATAGGTTTTTTTTTTCTTGAGAAATTCAGAATTTTCAACTTAGGGTTGCTATTAAAATAAAGGTATTTAGGTCCCTCCACCAAAGGCTCCCTTCTCTATTATAATTTCATAGTTTTTCTATTGCCTTTTAAAATATTTATCTTCTCTATCCTTCCACTGCTGTGCTTCTTGATGCTGCCATTATTAATACTTTTTTTATGCCTAACATGTTGACTTATTTTGCAAACAGCTGCCTCCAAAGCCTAAGGGTGCCTGTGTAGTTAGGCACCAATTTAAGAAGTCTGTTTTCTGGAATAATATTTATTCGTTAATATTCTTTTTTTTTTATTCGTTAATATTCTTGAACACCTGCTTTGTGTAAGACACTGTGAAAAAAACAAAGCTACAAAACTCACCAGAAAGGTCTTATAAACTGATCTTATTAGGCCATACTCAGTGTCATAATCACTTAGAAGGATAATGGCCTGGAAATAAACATACCAGCAGGGCAGCATGGGGCATTTCTCCCCAGTGGGTCATCACAGCAGGCAATACAGTTGACTCTTCTGGCCCTCTAGATGACATGTCAGGTTCAAGAGACCAAGTTTCACACCCAGTGGGTTCAAGAAGATGTGTTAGAAGATAGTTTGACGCTAGATCCTAGCTTTGAATGCCAAGGTAAGGCATACAGCATTTTATTTTATCTTTTTTACCTCTGATGATTTCTGAGTAAGGGATTAATATGACTGAAGCTCTAGCAGCGTTAATATGGCAGGAGTATGTAAGAGGCTAGAAGTAGAGACTGTAGGCAAGAAGATTATCACATTCCTTTGCGGGAATAATAACATTAATAGTAGTAATGTAACAGCACTAACCTATATATATATATATATATATACACACACACACATATTTTTTAGCAATTCACTATTTGCCAGACATTCTTCTAAGCATTTTTTATGTACGAGGTCCTTATAACAACCTATGAGAAAGGTTTCTTAGAAATATTATCCCCTTCATAAATAGGGAAACTGAGGCATCTAGCGACCAAGTAACTTGTTCAGGGTCTCATGGCTAGGAAGTAATAGGACCAACATTTGAACCCAGATAATTTGGTTCCAGAGACTATACTCTTAACGACCCAACATCATCACTTTCCAGAGTGTGTATATGCTCACATTGTCTAAGATTTTAGAAAAACCCTTAAGGGCTAATTAATTTCTCCCTAAGAAACCTGATAATGGCTGGGCCGACAGTTCTAGTATTAGCAAATCAATACAGGTAAGGATATCACATGGGACTAAAAATGAGATCTTGAAGGGTAGTTGGTACCTCTTTATTCAATGCCTACCAAGTGTCAAGGATTCATGCATCATCTCATTTAATCCTCACAACCACCTATTAAGGAGGCATTGTTTTTAATTCCTTTTTTTTTTCAGATAAGGAAATCCAGTTCAGAAAGTCTACACCTTCAGTCCCTCATTAGAGAACCAGTTAGTGGGGCAGCAGCAGGACTAGAATCCAGAGTCACATTAATCTCATGCTCTTCCCACTACCTCACGCTGAGGGCATGAAGTGACAGGACAGGAATATGGCCAGTCTGGAAGGACATGGCCCTTCTGCCCTCAAAAGGCCAGCAACCCCTCGGGAAGACTCTGGAGCCATGTAGAGGTGTGTGTGCAACTATGTTCTCAGACTGTCTCTTTACCTAGCTAGAAGTTATACAGGTGGATGCATGAGTTAGCTTCTTCTGAGGAACCAGAACTAGCCTATAAATTCAGGCAGGGCTAACTCTGCTCTAGGGATTCCAACATACAAAATGCAAACATGAAACCTCATGGAAGTTCAAAAACACAGGCTAGAAGTTAGTGGCCCTCCACAAAGACAGGTTAAAAATAAAATTATCTACAGAGAACTGAGGATAGCACCTGGAAATGAGAAACCAAAGGGACCAGAGTCAGAGGTCAGGAAACTGACTATGTTTGTTTTCTCACCTAATTCCCATATGTTTAACCTCAAAGTTTCTCAAAACCTTACCCTCAGAAAAATGCTTATGAGATAATACTAAATTTTAAAAACTAAAACACACCAATGCAACTGAAAGATGGTAGAATTTTGGTTTGTACTTCATTTTCCTTCTCTTGAATTTTTCAAATTTCTCATACTAGACATATATCACATTGTTCTTCCAGGGATAAAAATAAAGTATACTGATTCAAATACTTTTAAGCAATATTTAGGAAGAGAAAAAGAAAAAACCCAATTTCACAAAGAGTAGTCTAGTAATTCCCAAATGTGCAAAGACGCTACATCAAAATCACCTGAGACATTTGTAAAAAAAAAAAGAAACCAAATTTCCAGAACCCAAAGACCTACTCAGTCAGAATTCCCCTGGGTAGAACCTAGGCATCTGGAGTTTTAACAAGCTCCCCAGGTGACTATCTTTTTCATCAAGGAAGTCCAAAAGCACTTTCAATTCTCTTTCTCTTTTTAAGGTTCTTTGATGATTTCTTTAACACTAGTTATACTAGAAAGCAAACACACAATATTTAACAGTGAGAGTAAGTGACCAGAGTGAGGACTCGGATGGCCTCATGTCTCACCATTCATCTCTGCAAACTTCTGAACATCACTTAGGGTTTTCAGTTCTTGTCTGGGACATGCTGTCACACACAGTGCTACAGACTTGATCTTCCGGTTTATCAAGTCCAGATTGCATGGATCCAAAAAGAACACATACCTAAAGCATGGAGAAAAATACCGAGATATTATTTCACAAGAACACATTCTGGTTCATTGCCTAATTTGACTAAGCCTAAAAGCAAAGAACATCTATTCTAGTCTATGTGCCTTCACAGATTTTATCAAAGATAGATATTTCACAAATCTAATCACAGATTTTTTTTTCAGATTTTCTTTTTAATTAATTGCTTATAAATATATCATTAACAGTAGGGACTGGAGGAAATGTAGGATTCATATTTGTCATGATGTGTTTTTCCAATATTTAAATTTTTGTAATGTATACTTTATAATCAAAAATTATTTTTTTAAATAATGTTTTATTTTTTGCCAAATTTGTGCCCTAAAAATCTCCCAAGACTGCTATATAACATGAATTAGTTTCTACATAAACTTATGTAATAAAAATTAATTATATACAAAATATAAAATTATAAAAAGATATATAAACTTACTAATGAATATATAATTCTAAAAATGAACTGTAGATTATATAAAATTGAACGTATAAAGTTGAATGGAGACTAAAGGAAAATACACCAACAATTTAACTGCAGTCATCTCTGGATGTTAGAATAAAGTGATTTTAATCTCTTTCCTTCATTTTACAGAAGTCTCATTGTCTAGAAAATGTAAAATGACTTTTGAATTGAGATAACTACAGTTAATATTGTTTATTAAAAGGTCCATTACATTTCTTTTCTTTTTTTTTTAAAGATTTTATTTATTTATTTATTTGACACAGAGAGAGAGAGATCACAAGCAGGCAGAGAGGCAGACAGAGGGAGAGGTGGAAGCAGGCTCCCTGCTGAGTAGAGAGCCCGATGCGGGGCTCGATCGCATGACCCTGAGATCATGACCTGAGCCGAAGGCAGAGGCCTAAACCACTGAGCCACCCAGGTGCCCCAGTCCATTACATTTCAACAAAGTAATGCCCAAATCTTAAATTATCCATTCAGTATCCCATACATTTTTGTTTTAGAAAAGGAAAGATTAATCAGAAATTACACTGAAACAGATTTTTTTTTTAAATGTTAAAAAGTGGGGTGTCTCAGTCGGGTAGGCATCTGCCTTTGGCTTAGGTCATGATCCCGGGATACTGGGATCAAGCCCCACGTGGGGCTCCCTGCTTAGCCAGGAGCTGGCTTCTCCTTCTGCCTGCCGCTCCCCCTGCTTGTGCTCTCTCTCTGTCAAATAAATAAATAAAATCTTAAAAATAAATAAATGTATGTATGCATGTTAAAAAAGCAGAAGAGATGACAAAGACTGTAGATGTTGTTATCATCTGCCCAAAAAGAAAGTAAGAGCCAAATACTCTTAACTGAGAAAAGCAAAGTCTAACGTGGAGCAACAGAGGTGTACAAGTAGGAATGCCTTCATGTCAGAGAGGAGTTAAAGAGCCTCCAGCGCTGGTTTCTGTGCTACTGGGTCCAAGGAAGGTTTTACAAAATCATCTATTTGCCAACAGCCTTTCCCACGTTGTTAACTCTGTCGCTTTGCTATATAAAATAGGATTCAAATCAGGAAATAAAACCAAATAGAAGAACTAGGTGAGAAAATTGAAAAGCAAAAATGTCAGGGCGCCTGGGTGGCTCAGTTGGTGAAGCATCTGCCTTTGGTTCAGGTCATGACCCCGGGGTCCTAGGATTGAGCCCCACGTCAGGCTCCCTACTCTGTGGGAAGCCTGCTTCTCCCCCTCTGCGGCTCCCCCCTGCTCATGGGCTCTCTCTCTCTCTCTCTCCCTCTCTTTCTCAAATAAATAAATAGAATCTCAAAAAAAAACAAAAAAACAAAAAAAAAACACCCAAGTCAATACATATGCTGGGATGGACAATAAAAGGATACTGGAAAAAAAAATTAAACATTAAAAGAAAAAAGTGTGTATGTCGGGGGAGAGGGATCTGAGAGGCCTTTGCAGGTGGAGTAATATTGCACACGGCAGAGGAGCTGGGGACCAGGAATCTGCACGAAGGTCAGGGATAAGCTATAAACCACCAAACTAAAAAAATAAAAAGAATATTTTATAACTGGGTTAGTGGCTCCAATACCATTCATGTTCTACATAGATAAAAGGAAAGAAAGAACCCATGAAGAAAGGTGTTATTTGGCAGTGGAATTCAGACTGCTCCTGTGCCTGATGGCCAGGAAGGAGGGCAGGGAGAAAACTTTCTGACCACCTTTGTGTAAAAGCAAGCACTCCCTTACTGATTGCTGCTCTATCTGTCCTGCGTCTGGGAGTGAGTGTGCCCTGCCTGGGGCTCTGCGCAAGGAACAGCAGGGAACACACAGGTTCTTGAGGAAGGTGTCATAAAAACTTGGGAATCATTTACCACCACCACCGCGGACACTGTCAACAATACCCATAAAAATAATGGTAGAGGGGCGCCTGGGTGGCTCAGTTGGTTGAGTGGCTGCCTTCGGCTCAGGTCATGATCCCGGAGTTCCGGGATCGAGTCCCATATCGGACTCCCGGCTCTGCGGGAAGTCTGCTTCTCCCTCTGACCTTATCCCCTCTCATTCTCAGTCTCTCTCTCTCTCTCTCTAATAAATAAATAAAAAATCTTAAAAAAAAATTAAAAAAAAAATAATGGTAGACAACATTAGTTGAGTACTTATTACATACCAGATGCTGTATTTATAAACCTTTTAGACACATCAACTCCCTTATCACAAAGTCCTCACAACAATCCTGTCGTCTGTTTTTGTGGGGGTTGGCAGGGGGCCAGGGGAGATGGGATGGGGAGAAGAGTTAAGTGCACAGTTCTAAGTGATGAGCAAAGCCTGGAGAAATACCTGGAGAAATCACATGACAACAGAAAAAACAGGCTTGGGGAAAAGGAGAGAAAGCCAGAGGCTCCTGGGGTCTTGGATCAGTGACATTGACTTTAACAGCCTGTTGAGAACAGATACTTTGGCTGACTGACTTGCAGGATTCTGCCCCCTCCAAGGCCAAAAGTGACCTCACTATATTTCCAGCTTCTTCCACATCTTAACGCACACTCTTGATTTATCCTAGTGACTGGGCAGCAGCCTTATACCAAGCCTGGGTCAGGCCCATCAGACTGCTTTCTGGTTCTCTTTCTTAATAGTTCTCTGACCTTGGGGAGTATATTTATCCTTCTGAGCCTCAGTTTCTTTATCTATAAAACTCCACATTCATTACTTTATTTTATCCTCACAACAACTTTATGAGCTAGAGGCCACTACCATTCCAGAGAGGACAAAACTGGGGCCCCAAGGGACTAAGAAAATGGTCCAAGACAGCTAGTAGATGCCAGAGCATGAATTCAAACCTAGTCCTTCTGATTCGGAGTTTCGCCCTGTGTCCAACCTGCTCAAGTCCCAAATATTTCCTACAAAATAATAAATCATTGTAACTGTTCTATATCAACTCTGAATATTGTTTCCACCATCCTGAAGTTCGTTCAATCCATGGCAATGTGTTCGTAAGTAATTAAATTTTAACTAAATGGCATTTAACTGAATATTTACAGAGTAGGAAAAGTGCATGTGTCAAACAGACAAATTTATGATTCATTAAAACTGCACTTTCTTGCCTTTTGATTTAAAAATGCCCTTAGCCAGGTAAATAAATCCTTACATTAGTTTCAGTTTTCACTTCAAAGAAAATGAACTGTATTTGCCAATTTCATTTTTTTTTAAATGAAACAAATACACAACTCTCAAATAAGTGTGACATTGGCCGACCAGATTATTTTAACAAATCTACCAATCAGTGGGGTTTTTTTAACCAAGAAGGTGAAAGACACTAGGTAGGAGGTTATAAAACACCCTAAAAAGGTTTCTGAAAACAGCCTACCTTGACTCTGCCACTGGGTAAAAGGCTGGGAAGGGGTTGGGGCACATGAATTCGTGATTACAAGCCCTCCTTTCAAGGTGGAGAACCACAGTCACAGATAAGCCATAAATTGGGAGTGAAAAGCAAATTTTCATCACTACCCTCAGTGAGTCTTTTACCAGACCTATTAACAATTTAAAAACAGCTTTAAGTTTCACATCCTGTAGAGGAACGGGAATGAATAAAATACCAAAAGTGGGAATGAAAGTACGGAGAGACACAACATGAGAAAAACACTTTCACCACCTGAGCAGCCCAGACACTCGCGGGCACTGGCACATACGACAGGCATACGGCATCATCACATGGTATCGAGAACATGTTTGCAAAGAGAGTGGCAAAACAACCTAAGTGAGCTTTGAACTTCAAAGTGAGAGGAATGGCGAAACATGCGGGAGACGGAACTGTAAAGCAAACACCACGGATGACAGCAGGTAAGGCGTGTAAGTATGTATTATAGTCGAGATGGTTCCTGGGAACTACTGAAGGTGAGAAACAGATAAATTCGTTTTCAATCGAAATTCTTGAAATATAGCTCATCCCCACAAAGACAGGATAGGAGAGAGATCTAAAGAAAATGTCTTTCTACACAGTAAACTCGTGGGCACAGATGCACCAAAGATGAAGACAGAGCAGTAAGGCATGAAAGCTCGGGAAAAGGGATGGAGGGACAGGAAGAGGTGACTTTTGAAGCTGTGCTCAGGGCGGGGCCATGAACACTGAGTGAGCCGATGTAGAGAAGGATGCCGGAGATGGCTCACACTGTTTTAAACTTCTATTTTGCTTACATTTTCTTCAAGGAAGATAGGGCAAGGTAGAGAACATAAGATTTACCAAGAATTTACTGTGGGCCACCAGGCATCTTTGGCACTGTCTTCACACATCCTAATTCAACAAGAGGGAACTGGAATTTATAAGTTGGGCAAGCATGCTACCAAAGACTACACCATCTTGAACCCTGGGGGGAATGACTTCCCAGGGCTGCTCTTGCTGCCACTGGCCCTCCAATTTAAAATGCCAGGGGTGCCTGGGTGGCTCAGTGGGTTAAAGCCTCTGCCTTCGGCTCAGGTCATTATCTCACGGTCTTGGGATCGAGCCCCTCATCGGGCTCTCGGCTCAGCAGGGAGCCTGCTTCCCCCTCTCTCTCTGCCTACTTGTGATCTTTCTCCTCTCTGTCAAATAAATAAATAAATTCTAAAAATAATAAAATAAAATAAAATGCAAAGTGAGAATAAAGGTAATGGCGAGTGAGTTACAGACCAATTACACAGTGACTGACCTTTACATGGTAAACTATGCTCCCATGATAAGAATTACATAGGATGAGGGTACCTAGGTGGCTCAGTTAGTTGGGCATCTGCCTTCGCTCCAGTCATGATCTCAGGGTTCTGGAATTGAGGCCCACATGGGGCTCCCTGCTCAACTGAGAGTCTGCTCCTCCCTACTCCTCTTGCCGCTCCCCCCTGCTTGTTGTCCCTTTCTCTCAAATATTTTTTAAAAAAGAATTACATAAGATGACACATAAACACTTCATTCAACAAACACTACAAAGTGTTTATTACATATCTACTCATGGGCTAGGCCTGGGGATAAAAAATTCATTAAAAAAACAAACAAACACGGTTCTTAAATGTAAATGACTTACAGCCTAGAGAGGAAGAAACAAAAATACAGTAATTGCCAAATCATGTGATAGGTGGTCAGGTTGAGATGGCAGAGGAAACATTCTCTGTGTCATTCTGCACAGAGCATACGGGGTTAGAGGAAGTGCTACGGAGCAAGAGGCAGAATCTAAGCCATATTTTGAAAATAGGATTTTTCCGGACACATGGGGAAGGAAGCATTCTGGGCAGAGGAAACTGCATGCATAAAAGGACAGAAGCATGAAAGAGCATATTTAAGGAACTGCAAGTAATTTGATAAGGTGGACTCCGGGATGGGACATCAAAGGGCTGTGCCCAAGGAGAAACAGGGCGGGGGGGGGGGGGGGGGGG
>CM052813.1:56965948-57014308 GCA_028533885.1 Nasua narica | reverse complement strand
TTAAACTGCCTCCGGCTGCCATGGCAACTCCGCCGCAAGGCTTTTTGGAGCAAAAAGTGGCAAACAGATACTAGTCTGCTGGCTACCTCCTGCCAAATTTGGCTTCTCTCCTCTGTAATCAGGACGGAAGCACTGCAGCTGGAAAGCTGGCTGAAAATCCCTCCGTCCGTCGCCTTCCGCGTTAGTGATTCCTGACACGTGTTTTTTCCCCCAGAGGAGAATAAAAATGGAGTCTGATCATTTTTCCAATTATTACCTCATATCAACTTACAATTTATAGCCCCTCTCCAAAGAGCATGCTGCCATTAGTGAATCACACCAAAAGGGAAAACACAACAGCCTCGCAGAGGCTTCTCCTGTTGCTCAATACAGACTTCAGAGAGCCCTGGATCTCTGCTCCGCCCACAGTGGAACGATGCCCAGAGGAGGCCTCTTACTTCCTGTGTGGGGTGCCAGCAAAGCCAGCCCAGTCATCCCACCGGGGTGGGACCCAAGTGCACCAGGAAGGGCTCTGTTTGTTACACAGGACAGAGCTATGACGCCTGCATACTTAAGTCCCTAAAAACCCGAAACGAGGAGCGCCTGGGGTGGCTCAGTGGGTTAAAGCCTCTGCCTTCGGCTCAGGTCATGATCTCAGGGTCCTGGAATAGAGCTCTGCCTCGGGCTCTCTGCTCAGCAGAGAGCCTGCTTCCCCCACTCTCTCTGCCTGCCTCTCTGCCTACTTGTGATCTCTCTGTCAAATAAAAAATTTAAAAAACATCTTAAAAAAAAAAAAAAACAGACACACAACCAGCCAAACAAACTGAGGGAACACACAATTAACTAAAACCCCCGCGGCCCTCCACTTTCTGGAACAAAGTCAAGTGGAGAGAGAGAGAGAAATAAGTGGAAACCAGTGATTTATCTTCAAAATTGTCACTCTAGATAGTAACTGAGAGAACAGTACAATGTTCACAACGCCCCCAAGATTGCAAGAACACTAAGGAACAGAAAAAAAGGGCAGAGGTGAACTGTGGGCGGCCTGACCCATGAGGGTGAGGACAGCAATGCCCCACCTTCCCAATGTCCCCCGCTCTAATCTCAGTGAGGAAGAGGCAAAAATGTCCCCAGAGGAAGCACTTGATAAATGCCTCACCATGCATCTCACCAGCCCGCCAGCCTTCGATGCTAGCACATCCGTGGCCCTTGATTCACAGGTAACTGCTAAGAAGGGAAACTCTCACTGTCATTTCTAGTAAATGCACAGCACTGAGAGCTGAAAACAGCTTCCAACTATGGAGGGAGCCCATGGATCAGATGAAGACAGCGACGCTCAGAGATGTTTATTGCTCTGACCTCACCTCCCGCAGGTCTCCTTTCTGTTCCTCACTCTCCAGCTCACCCGCGCCTAGAAGCCTTTGCACTTCTATCTGCCTGGAGCGTTCTTCCTCCGAAGAGCAGCACAGCTACTGCTAGCCCCCTCACTGGCTTCAAGTCTTCACTCAAAACTCACCTTCTTAATGACAGTGGGGCAGCCGCCTGTCTGAAATGCTTCTCTCCACTCTGATGGACATCATCCACCTTTCCTGCTTTCTCTGTTTCTCCTTAGCTCTTACACTCACTAACACACTGTATATTTTACTTATTTATTGGTTTATTATCTGTCTCCAGCCATAGAGTATCAGTTCCCAAAGGGCAGAGATATTTGCTGTCTTCTTCATCACTATATCCCCAGTGCCTGGAATAAAAGGAGTGTCAAACTTATTTGTTGATTTCGTTCATGGATGTTAACTGTGTAAGATTTTGCCAAGTGGAGCAGCGGGGAGAGGGAAGATAAGGAAGAAGATATTGTAGCTAGAAGGAAAGAGTCTCATTCACTTAACAAAAACTTATCAAACACCTCTGTCAGGTGCCCGGCTAAATACGCAGTCACGATGCCGTGATAAGTGAGACCAACACAAACAGGTGTCTCCCGTCCCAGCCCTGACAGTCCAGAGAGATTAGGGGGTAATTAAAAAAAGCATATAAATGCTACCGCAGAGAAAAGAGGGTAAGAGAATGCCTCCAAAGGGCCCCATGAATGGACAGGTGTCCAGAAGAAGGAACACCTTAAAGCCAGGACCTAAAGAATGAGTAAGAGTTTGCAAGGTATGGAGGAAAGGAGGCAAAAACAGAGAAAGAAGAGCACAGGAAAAGACATAAAAGTGAGACACAGCATGGTGTAATTGAGAAAATGAAAAACATCAGGATGGTTGAAGGACTGTGATAAAGAACCACATGGCTGGACAGGCAAGCTGGAGCTGGATCCCAAAGGCCTCCCAGGTGGTATCAAAGAGGTCAGAAACTCTGGAGTTCATCCTAAAGACACTGGGGAGCCACTGAGGTTCACCAGCTGTAATGTGGGGAATGAATTAAAGGTGAGGAAGAGAGAAAGTAAAGAGACTGAATCTCTACCAAGGGGGTGACCTCGACCAAGGTGGGAATGGGAACAAAAATGAGATTTTTGGAAACACTGAGGCACAATTAAGAAAACTTGATGACTGATTATATGTGGAGGGAAAGGAAGAAATCAAGCGTGGTGCTTCTTTACAGAAAAAACTAGGAAAGGAAGAAATTAAGAATGATCTGGCTTAGAGCAGGGTAGCCAAGGCATCCGGTTTGGACTCCTGTTCAGTAAGACACGCATCTCAGGAGGAGGAGTAGAGTTTGGAGGGATAAGATCGTGTTCTAACTGTAGACAGCGTGAGTCTGGAGTATCTGTGGTGTCCAGGTGGACCCGGGCAGTTGGCTGGAATGCTCTGGCAGAGAAATCTGAACAAGAGATAGAGACTGTGGAATAACCAGCATATAAATGATAACCTGGCCCAGGAGTACCTGAGATCACCAGAGTGAGTGTTCAGAGTTGAGATTCTGATCCTTGGCAAAATCTGTGACCCTCTTGAAACTGCAAGCAAAATTTGGTGCACAAATTCACAGGCAGTTTTCTGAAGACAGATTTCTTATAGTTTTGATCAGATTGTCAAAGCCCCCCAAAGAGGTTAAAACTAAAGTCAAGTACGATGAGCAGAGAACCAAAACAAAGGCGGGGAACTGAAAAGGCAGGAAGAGAAATGATTCTACTATTTAGCTAAGTGTCTGCTTTCTCCTTATGCGTGTACTATAAAGGGAGAAATAATTGCCAGAATGGTAACCAAGAGCTCGACAGCAAATCGTGTTCCTCATACTAAACTGAGACCAAAAAGCAAATTTAAACTTTTTTTTTTGAAGATTTTATTTCTAAGCAATCTCTACATCCAACACGGGACCTGAACTCACAACCCCGAGATCAAGAGTCACACACTCCACTGACTGAGCCAGCCAGGTGTCCCTAAAATATCTTTTAAAAGTAATTCACAAGAGCTTTAAGAAAGAAAAGTTCTCTATGTACTCTAGTCAACCAGAATAACACCCCTAACCTCAAGTTCACTGGCAATACTCACAGTCACGGGAAGCACTCTCAAAATCAACTTGTTCCAGCACTCAGGGCTGAGAAACAGTATGTGCTGAGAGTCGATGACCAGAGATCTATTTTTCTTTTTAGTTTAATAGCTTTATTGAGATATAACTTATGTGCCATAAAATTTACCTATAAATTATACAGTTCAAAGTTGTGTACAATTCAGTTCAATTAAATATTTTTAAGTATATTTCACAGAGTTGTTTATCCATCACCACAATCTAATTTTAGAATATTTCATTACCCCAAAAAGAAATCTCATACCCATTAACAGTCATTTCCCCATTCCCTCACTTTCTAACCCCTAGCCCTAGGCAACCACGAATAAATTATCTCAATAGAGCTGTCTATTCTGGACAGCTCACATAAATGGTATCACAGAATATATGGTCTTTTGTGACTGGCTACTTCTACTTAGCATGATGTTTTCATACTTTGTCCATGTCATTCCTCTTTATGGTTGAATAATATTATGTTGTATGGCCAGAACACATTGTGTTTATCCATTCATGAGTTGGTGCACATTTCTGTTGTTTTCCCCTTTTGGCTATTATGAATAATGCTGCTATGAACATTTGTATACAAGCCTTTCAATGGGTATATGTTTTTATGGATACATGTTTTTATTTCTCTTGGGTAAATAATAAGGAATGGAATTGCTGGGTCATATGGTAACTCTCTGTATTTAATATTTCGAGGCCCTGCCAGACTTTTCCATAGTAGATACTCTATTTAATGTTCAGACCAGCAATGTATGAGGGATCTAATTTTTCCACATCCTTGCCAACACTTGCACCTATGTCTTTTTTTAATCATACCCATTCTAGTGAATGTGAAGTAGTAACTCATGTAGTTGTGATTTGCATTTCCTTGATGACTAATGATGCTGAACACCTTTTCATGGGCTTACTGGCCATTCACCTCTCTTTTTTGGAGAAATGTCCTTTCGAATCCTCTGCCTGTCATAGACTTCTTTTTAGTCTCTGAGAAGGACAGAGTAAGGCAGAGACAAGCACTTGATATTATCACAACAGTATGAAAAAATTCTAAGAGAAAGGAAGAATGAAAGTAAAGAAAGAAAAGCAGTTAGGAGAAAAGACGGGAGTCAAAGAACTAAAGGTCAAAGAATGGCTCCGAAAGGCAAAGAAGAGCACACAAACTGGAAGGAGAGAAGACTGTGGTCAGAGTGGGGAGTTCTTGAATTAGTTTGAATTGGTTTTATAGGTGGAGCAATAAAGGGTGATGACCGAAAACCAAGCTGTACTACAGAAGAGTGAGTCCTGAAAGCCCCCCTTGAGAGGAAATTCAGAGTTCCCGGGACTAGAGTGAAAATCAATGAGACAGAATATGTGAAAGTGCTTTGTAAATTCCACTAATGTAAACTTGGCTAAATGAGCAGTTTTCCCCATCTGCGTTAAAAAGGGAAGAAGCTTTGATAAGTAACTTTGAAACTTGTTTTGGAAGATTGTACTAATGAAAATGATTATAATAAATAACAGTTAACATCTATGGTTCTAAGCAATATGCTAAGAAGCAGACATCATTTATCGTATTTATTCCTCCAAAACACCCTAGGAAGTAGGTACTACTATTATTTTTGTTTTACAAATGAAGATTTTTAGGTCAAACAAATGAATGTAATTTTCTCCAGTGTAAATCATCCTTGGTGAAAATGTAAACCATCATCGGTTATCTGTCTTCTGAATCTAACGTTATGGATATATCTCCAATTACATGAAAAATCTTACCCATCATAGAAAAACTATAAGTCCTCTTTAAAAAAAAAAAAAAGATTTTATTTATTTATTTGACAGAGAAAGAGACAGCAAGAGAGGGAAAAGAAGCAGTAGTAGGAGAGGGAGGAGCACGCTTCCCGCTGAGCAGGGAGCCTGATGTGGGGCTTGATCCCAGGACCCTGGGATCAAGACCTGAGCCAAAGGCAGACGCTTAATGACTGAGCCACCCAGGCACCCCTATAAGTACTCTTCTGAAGGTACTACTTTTATCTTTGTATTAGAAAATCAAGGTTTTTGACAAACATGCCCACCTTGGTACTACTTTACTCCTTTAATGCTTCAGTAACATGTAAATGGTTTCCTCTCCATAACAGAAGTATAATGTTTGTTTTAAAGTATTTAGCTCGGGGTTACCTGGTGGCTCAGTTGTTAAGCGTCTGCCTTCAGCACAGGTCATGATCCCAGGGTCCCGGGATCAAGCCCTGCATGGGGGTTCCATGCTCAGCCAGAAGCCTGCTTCTCCCTCTCCCACTCCCCAACTTGTGTTCCCTCTCTCGCTGTCTCTCTGTCAAATAAATAATAGCCTGCCTTCGGCTCAGGTCATGATCCCAGAGTCCTGGGATCAAGTCCCTTGTCAGGCTCCCTCCCTGCTCAGCAGGGAGTCTGCTTTTCCCTCTGCCCCTCCCCGACCATGTGCACTCTCTCTTTCTCGCAAAAATAAAAATGTTTTTAAAAAAAGCTCTAGGCATAGTTTCCTTCATATTATCATTCAACAATGTCTTTTGTTAAATACCGATTGCTATTAGTTTTTATTTTACTTGATTTCTCATATGCCACTATCAGTTTATTTCCGATATTAAACAAAATATTCTATTTTGTTTCCGTCACTGTAATTAACCTGCATTGAGGTAGTCTTGTTAATATACTTGGGAGTTAAGTGTTGGTTTTGAATGGCAAAATTCCTTTCTGTTCCGCTCTAAGTTATACAATCACTAATTAGACAATGAGTAATCCCCCCACCCCAACCTGTTTTGTTTGGACAATACACTAATGGCCCATATTTAAGAATCAGAAGATCAAGCGGTGCTATGAATGTGTGCCCCCAAATTTCATATGCTGAATCCTAACTTCCAAAGATGGTTGTATTAGGAGTCTTTGAAAGGTGATTAGGTCATGAGGATGGTGCCCTCAAGACTGGGGTGGTGCCCTTATAAAGGAGGTTCCAAAGAGATCCCTATCCCCTCCTACCATGTGAGGACACAGGGAGAAAGTGTTAGCAATGAACCAGAAAGAACGCCCTCATAAGAACATGATCATTCCACCGTCCTGACCTTAGATTTCTAGTCTCCAGAACTAAGAGAATTAAATTTCTGTTGTTTATAAGCCTCTCAGTCTGTAATATTTTGTTAAAATAGCCTGAACAGACTAAGGCGATAGGTCATGTGTGCTCCCCTATTCTCCTTCTATCAATAGATTTCTGGCTTCTTTTGAAAAAAAGAGCACCACTGGAACATCCACCCACATGCCAAAAATCAGCTAGGACCAAGTAGAAACTCTCCTTTTATTGGGCACACACATATCAAGTTCAAAGTGTCCAACATTCTCTATTATCTTATTCTCAGCCCACTTAAGTGATTTATAGTGCCTGCCTACGGGCCTTTAAATATGCAAACTCTGGTGAAACCCACAAAATTCCCTTTATACCTTCAAAGCCAGAAAGTCCATAGTTAATTTGATGCACAATTTAAGTAACTACACTTAGCCTAGGTTTCTGGTCTATTGTATGGCTCTCTGCTCTTTTATCCCCATTTAACTGTCTTACAATATATGCTCCTAATTCTAATGCTCTCAAATTATTTTGAGAACAAGAATGATTTTTAAAATGTTCTCCCCTGAAGTTCTTTCCTCCTCCTTTATTCTGTGATTTATACTATCAATCAAGTCCAATTCACCATCCTATCAGGATCTTAACTGGTATTGTATTAAATCTATAAATTAACTTTGTTAGTATTGTCATCTTTATTATATTACGACTACTCAGCTAGGAGTAGATTATATTATTATTTGTTTTCTTTTCATTCTATTAAAGTATTATAATCCTCTGTTTTTAGCCTTGTATCTTGTTAGATTCTGTTTTCTCATAAAACAAATATTATGTTTTTCATTATATTTTGTCTAGTGATAAAAATAAATGACTGAATTGAGTTAGGTGTATGTTTTATAACCCATGATTTAAGCATCTCATTTCAAGATGTTTTTGTTGAATTCACTAAACTTTCAGGTTACAGTCCCTTGTCGTTGGCAGATAGTATTATTTTTATCGCTATTGACCTATACACATTCCATTTATCTCTTTTTTATCATTTGTTCCAACTAGTTACTTAAAACACTGTTATAAAAGAGGTGATATCCTTACTTTAATTTTTTCCGTATTACTGGTATCTGCCACTACTGGAAACTCCATCAGCTTCCTTTCATGCCTTCAGATTTAAAATCTATTTTTTTTTTTTTTTTTACAGGAGTGCCAAGGTTATTCAACAGGGAAGGCAGTCTTTTCAATAAATGAAGCTGGAATAACTGGATTTTTGTATGGAGGAAGAAGACAAACCCTGACCTCTTCACACGACATGCAAACATTAAATCAAAATGGATCATAGGCATAAACATAAGAGCTAAATACAAAACTTCTAAGGGAAAATGAAAGAGGACGTCAACCACCTCCATTTTGACCTCAGTCTGTACTTCCTAACTGATTAAGTTCTTCCTTCTAGCTTATCTCTTAACTCGGGCAAAAGCATCCCCTGATGGGAGTCAAAACTACCCCCTTGAGCAGGAAGGACTGCCAGGAGCAGGCAAGACACCATGGGACTGACCCCAAGACAATGATGACCTGACCTTTACTGCCCACCTGCATGTACCCACCCACCATTGTCCCACATTCTCCTTATATAAACCTAGAAATATTTTCAGCACTTTGAAGACAGTCTTTGAGACGTTAGTCAGCTGCTTTCTCAGTGTTGGCCTCACTGAAATAAATTCCTTTCTTGTTTCCCCACCATGTGTCTCTCTGCTTTTGGATTGTCAGGGGCAAGGGGTCAAAACCGGTCTGTTTGGGACCCCCAGAGCCAGGTGCTCCTAGACCCCCGTGCCCCCGCTACAAAAACATAGAAACAAATCTGTATGACTTGGGGTTACATCAGTGATTTCTCAGACGTAATACAATAATAAAAGATACTTCTGTGTGTGTGTGTGTGTGTGTGTGTGTGTGTGTGTGTGCGTGTGTGCGCGCATGCGTTTTAAATGTATCTAACAGACAAACTAGATTTCATCAAAATTAAAAACTTGTTTGTCAAAAGATACCATTAAGAAAACAAAAAGGCAAACCACAAATGTGAGAAATACTTGCAAAACGTATACCTGACAGGTTTTATAAATAGAATATATAAAGAGCTCTTAAAACTTTTTAAAACAAACCAAGTTGTCAAAAAAATTTGCAAAAGATTTGAACAAATACTTTACAAAAGAGGATATATGGATGGTCAACCAATACTTTAAAAAGATGCTCACCATCACTGGCCACTAAAACATGTGAATTAAAACCACAAAGAAATACCATCATATGCGCATGTGACCAGCCGAACCTGGGTCTGTTTGGAACCCCTGGAAACAAGTAGTCTTATACCCCTATGCACCAGCTACGGGGGAAATGCAAAATGGTGCAACCCCTCTGGAAAACAGTTCTGCAGTTTCTTATAAAGTTAAACATAACCTCACCATATGATTCAGCAATCCCAAACCTACGTATCTACCCAAGAGTAATGAAATACATATCCATACAGCATCATATGCATAGATTTCCAAAGCAGTGTTAGTTACAATAGAATAAAATTATTTTAAATAAGTAAATAACCCAAATATCCAAAAACTAGTGAACAGACAAGCAAAATGTGGTATATATATCCACACAATGGAATACCATTCAGTAATTAAAAAGGAACAAACTAGGGGCGCCTGGGTGGCTCAGTCGTTAAGCGTCTGCCTTTGGCTCAGGTCACGATCCCGGGGTCCTGGGATAGAGCCCCGCATCAGGCTCCCTGCTGGGCGAGAAGCCTGCTTCTCCCTCTCCCACTCCCCCTGCTTATGTTCCCTCTCTCACTGTCTCTCTCTCTATTAATAAAAAAATAAAATCTTTAAAAAAAAAGAAAAAAGGAACAAACTACTGTTTAACACATGGATGAATCTCAGTAACAGTATTATGCCAAGTTAAAAAGGCCAGACACAAAACACAATATACTATAGGATTTCATGCATATGAAATTCTAGAAAAGGCAAAACTATACTGTCAAAAAGCAGATCAGTGGTTGCTTGGGAACAAGGATGGGAGAAGAACTGGCTGCAAAGGGGTATGAGGTAATTTTCAGGGGGCAACAGAAGTGTGGATTGTGATAGAGGGTATATGACTGTATACAGTTACCAGTTATAGTAAATTATTATATGTAAATTAAAGCTTAATAAAACTATAAAAAATTTCAAATTTCACCTTGAAAAATGTACTTTACAAAATCCAACTTAAAGAGTCCCTAATTAAGTCCCATGCGCTCAAAGTGTGTAGTAAAGAATTTAACCTACTGGGCGCCTGGGTGGCTCAGTGGGCTAAAGCCTCTGCCTTTGGCTCAGGTCATGATCTCAGGGTCCTGGGGTCATCGGGATACATCGGGATATCTGCTCGGCACGGAGCCTGCTTCCCCCTCTTTCTCTCTGCCTGCCTCTCTGACTACTTGTGATCTCTCTCTTTCTCTGTCAAATAAATAAATAAACATCTTAAAAAAAAAAAAAGGAATTTAACCTACTCAGAGAGAGGTTTGGACTTTGCCCTGGGCAAAGGCGTGTCTCTATTTGCCAGGGGTCTGGGGTCATGGCAGATAGTCCAATGACAATGTGGTTTAGGGTATAGGCAGGCCACACCCAATAGAATTTAGGGCCACAGTTAACCACTCTTTTTTTTTTTTAAAGATTTTAATTTTAAGTCTCTACACTCACCATGGAGGTCCAATTTACAACCTGAGATCAAGAGTTGCACGCTCCACTGTCGAAGCTAGCCAGGTGCCCAAGGGGTTGACCATGCTCAGAAAGACCAGCTGTCATGTAGACTAGGAGTTTGGGATCATGTGTTTTCTGCTTGACAAGAAGGGCTAGAGAGGGAATCAGTCGCATGCACAATGAATCATACCTGCATAATGAAGCCCCAATAGAAATTCTGAATACTGAGACTTGGGTGAGCTTATCAGTTGGCAATGTGCCACATGTATTGTTACATATCAATGCTAGCTAAGTAAGTGCCCTGACTCCATAGGGAGAAAACAATGAACGCTCTGCCCTGTGTACTTCTCTCATTGGCTGGTTTTAATCCTTAGTCCTTCCCTGTGAGTATAATGGATTTCAGTGAGTTCTGTGAAGCTTCCTAAGAATGGTCTTGTGGAGCCCTCAACTTGCAATTGGTGTCAGAAGTAAAGGTAGTCTTAGGGACCCAAACGTATAATTTAGTGTCAGAAGTGAGGGTGGTCATGTGTGGGCTGTGTATCTTCCAACTTCTCAGTTGTCCTCAAACTCAGGTCCCGATAAACAAATAGATGGCAAACTAAGGACTTTAAAATTCACAGCTGAAGTGGTTAATAATTACCTAAAATATATTACAAAGGTCATTATCTATGAGCGTACATACAATCACGAGAGCTTTTTACAATCTTTACAGTTGCCTGCTTTACCTGGAACCAACCCAAGGAGTGAAAGTCTGGACTGAGCCTGCATAATCAGCTGTTTAACTGAGCTCAGGCAGGATACACACTGAAGCAGGTAGCGCAGAGGAAAATCAATCACCCCATCCATGCCTCATCGTATGCATGCCATCTCAGAATTCTAAGTGGCTTTTTATTCACTATTTAGAATCTGCAAAACATTTCAACTTTCAACTCCTGTATTTTCTAAGGTATGTAAATGAATCTCTTCTTTCAAATTGCTAGTAGTATTATCCATAGCAAGTATTATCCTAGAGGTAGAATTATACTAGTAACACAGATGTTACCTTTGTAAAAATTTTAAAATTCAAGCTAAAGAGAGGCGCAGTCACAAAATATGGCAAAAAAAAAAAAAAGTTTCCAAAGATGCCTCCATAAATTTGAAATTTGCCTTCAGAAAATTTACCTTTCATTTTTACACCTTCTAACATTTTTCCACGAGAGAAAAATAAAGTTTAGGGGAAACGGCATAAATAACACTGTAAGTGTCCATTTAGAACATCCGACGTGTTACTGTTTTCAAATGCTTATCAGCTTGTGACAAAATGAGTCCACAAACGCAAGTTCTGGTGGAATATCTACCTTGGCTGTTCTTCGGGTTGAGCCAAGTAAAAGAGGTGGTATTAATGTCAGAATCAGAGACTATTTGACAGGACACAAAGAGGACTGTGCTTTCCCTTAAAAGAAAACCAAACTCACTGAAGGCTTAAAGTATCTCCCTTTGTTCACACCTATCTCTAACTGCAGGAATGAGCAGGTGATCTATCGGGCTGCTCTGAAGAATACCCTGAACACTGTAAAACGCAAGCATTAGCACAGTGGATAAAATGCACTTCTGTCCTCCCCGAAGCCTCTTTCACTCCACGAGATAGGGTTAGGAGCTCTTCACCGTGGTTGCCAGTTTTCAGCCAGCTTTAGGATGTCCTACCGAACTTCAACCTGTATACTCAGCCCACAATGTTCTTCAGCCAATGAGAACCAAGCCTGGCCTTAGTCTAACTGGAATTCCATCCTTATGAGAGATGGGCTCTTGAGCTGTCACGTGGCCCAAGAACCCACATGACCATCCATTCACCAGTTTCCAACCCCCATCACCACTCCAGAAGCCTACTTTATTTGATTTTCCCCTTGCTGTCCTGCTCTGAACCTCTACCCTAAGGCTCTAAAACCCTACTTCAATGACTGAACCCCCAGTCATTGGCTGAGAGATTCTTTCACCCAAATGGCTGATCTAGCACCAAGACGCTACCCTGAAGAAGGGGGAGGTCAGGGATATTTAAGCATGAGAAGGATCTCTCCCCGTTGCTAACCAAAACAGACCATGAGCCCCAGAATATAGGCTATAGTATACAAAAGCTGACTCTAGAGGCTGAGAATGACCCCTTGTTGACAACCCACAAGGAAATGGGACCTAGGTCTGACAACCAAATGGAACCAAATTCTGGCAACAGCATGAATGAGCTTAGAAGATTCACCCCCCACAGCCTCAGTGAGGAGCAGAGCCCTGCTGATGCTTTGCTTTCAGCCTTGTGAAACCTGGAATAGGGAATCAGCTGAGCCTTGCCATGCAGACAAGACCTCTGACTTACAGAGAACTTGTTTCAAGCCACTTAGCTGGTGGCAATCTGTTAACAGAGGCAGAGCACCTAATCCAGTGGTGGTTCCAGGGCCACCCCCACATTGCCTTCAGACTACGAAGCCTTCATAGATTGTGTAGCTTTCAAAGTTTTTTTAGTTATAACTTTATTATTTTATATAACCTGCCCTTTCTTCTCTGCATGGTCTACTAAAAGTTTTTCATCTTTAAATGTTCAGAGGGGGATGGCTGGGTGGCTCAGTCCATTAAGGGTCTGCCTTCCGCTCGGGTCAGGATCCCAGGGACCTGGGACTGAGTCCCCCTTGGGCTCCTCGCTCAGCAGGGAGTCTGCTTCTCCCTCTGCCTGCTTCTTCCTCTGCCTGCCACTTCCCCTGCTTGTGAGCATGCGCATGCACTCTCTCTGACAAATAAATCTTAAAGAAAAAATCTTTAAAAAAAAATTCAGAGGGAGAGGCTGCGAAAGTAAAAAAAGGGTGGGCGACTAGAATCATTGCATAGCTCACCAGGAAATAATGCAAAAAGCATTAGACTGAGCATTCAAGAGTTGGTGCTAGTCCTAATACTACTGTTTCATCAAGCCATTCACATTTCCTAGACCTCAGTCTTTTCACCTGTAAAATGAAGGGGCTTGGTGATCTCCAGAGCCCTTCCACCATGAACATTCTATGCTGTGGATTTCTGGGAATGAGACAATTGAGAAAAAGAAATAAAACTCACATTAGATACTCTGCCACAGGTTAGGAAGGTAATTGAAAAAAGGTCTCAAACAAAATGCCCCCTATAGATTTTACTTACAAATGTATGCCATCAACCTCCTCAGATCTCTACTTCCTGTACATCCTCTTAATACTGATTATCTGAAATCTGAGAGGCATTTTACTGTCAAAGAGCCTTTATCAGTGATTGGGGCTTTAAACGGCTTCCTTAGAGGAAAGATAAAAAGATAAAGAATAAAGTTAGATTTGTACAAAAAAATATATCTTTGGAACCTCTATGAAAAAATCAATTCTGATAAGTGAGACCTATCTCACTTACCTCCTCACTGAGAAAATTTTTTAAGTGTCACAAAGAAAGAGTTGCTAAGCTCTGTGTTAGAATTGTTTGCAGAATGGAGAAAAAAATTCTAATAAATGATATAATACCTACATAAAAAAGATTAAAAGCAGTTCTCTACCACCCTCACCTGGCTTTACAATGACCTATGCATACGAAGAGTCACTGCCACCTTGCCATAGCCTCTCCCATCCCAGATACCCAGGACAAGGTAACATTCATGATGGAAACACAGTACCTCCCCCTCCTCCAACTGTCTCCTTAGGTGCCAAAAGAGCTAGATGTTTTGCCCCAGTACATTCCCCATATCCATGAATCCAGGTATCTTAGAACTAGAAGCAGCTCTATTCTATCCAAATTGATATGGAGGACAGGGGGCTTCCCCTTTGGGAACAATTTCTATAATAATAATAATAATAATAATAATACTCTAAAAATTGACACATACACTGTAAAGCTAGCTTTATGGTTTTGAAAATGGTAAGCAATGTAGAATTTGGAAGAATGGTAGATTTTGAAAATAGTAGGCAATGTAGAATTTTGGAATTGTCGATCAGAGTCAAATATATTATTACTACCCCATTCCCCACATCCTTCCCCAAAAGAGACTATAAGGCTTACCGTTGTTCTCTCGCATCTCCGCTACATAATAATAGCTCAACTATAAAACAAGTCATTTTCTTCTCTGATTGAACTGGTTGGCACTCAACCAGTATTTGATAGGGTGCTTTATGGAGGTTACACACAAGGCTTACCAATATTTGATGGGATGTTTTAAGGTCGTTACACACTAGATACTCTTCACCTCTGACAGTCTATGATTCTAAGATAAATGAACTTTCTGAGTTAACTGAGCCTCAGAACCTTATTTATAGCAGTTTCTACGCAGAAGAGGTGTGCATATCTCAACCAATTTAAAAGTGAACTTTGGGAACATAATCCATTTGAAGTCGGGGCCTTCCTTTATCTCACAAAATATTATCTACCATTTCTCATTACATCCTAATTACTGCAGTAAATATATTATCACGTCAAAAATATTACTTGAAGAAAAAGAACACATTACAATTAGAGTGAGAAAGCAATAGGGGTGCCTGGGTGGCCCAGTCAGTTAAGCAGCTGACTCTTGATTTTGGCTCAGGTCATGACCTCAGGGTCCTGAATTGAGCCCCATCTTGGGCTCTATGCTGGTGGAGCCTGCTTAAGATCCCTCTCTTCCTCTCCCTCTGTCCCTCCCCTTCCCTGTCAAATAAATAATCTTTAAAAAAAAAGAATGATAAGGCAATAAAATATTGTCTTTTCTTTACCAGTAATAGAATCCTATAGTCATCTTAGCATCTTAAACTTTTTTTAAAAGATTTTATCTATTTGACAGAGAGAGACAGCACGAGAGGGAACACAAGCAGGGTGAGTGGGAGCAAGAGAAGCAGGCTTCCTGCTGAGCCCTTGCTATGGGGCTCCATCCCAGGACCCTGGGATCATGACCTGAGCTGAAGGCAGATGCTTAACAATTGAGCCACCCAGGTGCCCTGGCATCTTCAACTTTTTAAAAAGATTTTGTTTATTTATTTGAGAGAGAGAGAGAAAAAATGCATGAGATGGGAGTGGGCAGAGGGAGATGGAGAAGCAGGCTCCCTGTTGAACAGGGAGCCCAAGGTGGGGCTTGATCCAAGGACACCAGCCGGGATCATGACCCTGAGCAGAGAGGGCAGATGCTTAACTGACTGAGCCACCCAGGTGTCCCTGAAATTTTCTGATTAGAACAGGTCAAAGGCATTTCCCCTTTCTATTCTTCTTCTAACTTTGTTGCTTCCTCTGTTACTGCAATTCAATAAGCCCCTATGAAATAACTCTCAGGTGTTCAAATCTGGGAGCTATACAAAACATGGCACTCCAGTGAGACACAGTTGGGCAGGGTGGTAGAAGACTTTAAGATGCCCCAATTATTCCCACCTCTTGGAATTCACACTTTGGTGTAAATCTCTCCCCTTGACTTTGGGTGGGACCTGTGACTTGTTCTAACAAGTAGAATATGGCAAAGGTGACACGACATCACTTCCATAATTATATTCCAAAAAATTTAACTTCCACCTTGCTAGCAGACTCTGATACTTTCCCTTGCTGGCTTTGAAGTAAGCCACCATATGGAGCGGCCCACATAGCATGCACTGAGGGTGGCCCCGGGCTAATAGCCATAAAGAGTTAGGGCTCTCAGTCCAACTATCTTGAAAGACAAAGTGCTGTCAACTATATGAGCTTGGAAGGGAACTCCCAGCAGAGCCAACACCTTGATGTCAGTCCTGCGAGACACTCTGACGCAGGAGACCCAGCTAAGCCATACCCTATTCCTGACCCAGAGAAACTGTGAGATAGCAAATGTGTCTTGTTTTAAGCTACTAAGTTTATAGTAACATTGTTACCTAGCAAATGACAATTGCTACAGGCAGAAGAAACACACAATATAACTGGAGGACTTTGAGGCAACAGGAAAACAAATTTGAGACAGGAAAGGTTAGGTAATAAAAGAGAACTATGGGATAAAGTTTGTTTTGAAATATTTCATGAAGAGGTTAGGAGACCCACCTTAAGTCTTTCAAGAATTCAGACTGGCAGAGAGGGAGAGGGGACAGCGCACAGGCAGAATGAATATCTTGAACACTACTAATACACTGAGAAACAGTGGGAAAGAACTGAAGAGGTACTAGTGGGTCTAGTGGGTCTGGATCATGGGAAGCCTGGAATGTTGAGTGGGCTCACCTTCAATAATGTAGGCATCAACACTAAAGGAAAGGCTCTTGAGCAGGGAAATGACCATAAAAAGTGTTTGAAAGAACTTAATCCTATCACAGCATAAAGGATGGAGAAGATTAGCGTTTAGAAGACCAAGAATAGATGTGCCAGCACAACAGTTGTCTGAGGTCAACAAACAGGTGAGGTAAAGAGGCTCACGCTCAGGAATAAACAAAGATGTGCAAATTAAAACTATAAAACACCATTTTTTGGTTAATCAATTGAGCAAAAAATAAAAACTAGCAAAGATAAAGCAATCTCAGACACTGGTGGGAATGTAAATGGAACAAACTTTATGGAAAGCCATATTCATCAATAATTTTTATTAATAATCTTAAAATTTTTTTAAAAGATTTTTTATTTTATTTATTTATTAGAGAGAGAGACTGAGAATGAGAGGAGAGAAGGTCAGAGGGAGAAGCAGACCTCCCGCAGAGCTGGGAGTCCGATATGGGACTCGATCCCGGGACTCCGGGATCATGACCCGAGCGGAAGGCAGTCGCTCAACCAACTGAGCCACCCAGGCGCCCCAATAATCTTAAAATTTTTATTAGTAATATTAATTAATCTTATCCTCCAACTTGGTAATTCACTTCCTAGAAAATATTTTTTAAAAATAAATTTTTTTTACCCATTCAACAAACATTTGAGTGTCTACTACATTCCAAGTACTGGAGATACAGTACTGAAAACAGACCTCACCTCTGCTGTCACAGAACTTAGAAGACACATTAAACAAATAATCACAAAATAAATATGTAATTACACATGTTATAGGACACAATGAGAATATTTTTATTTATTTTTATTTATTTATTTTTTAAGTAAACTTGACACCCAACATGGGGCTCGAACTCACAACGCCAAGATCAAGAGGCATGTGCTCTACTGACTGAGCCAGCTGGGCACCCGGTGAGAAAGTACTTTTAAATACCTGATTTAAATTGTGAGATCAAAAAAGGCCTTTCTGGGAAATAACATTTATAGTGAGGGCTGAAGGATGAGTAGAATTTAGCCATATGAAGAATGGGAGAAATGTTTCTTTCTGACAGAGAAAACAATACTCATGAAAGCAAGAAAGAGTTAGCTGTATTCAAGATTTTAGAGGATTCATTTATTAACTTATTCAACAAATATGTATGGAGGTAGGTCCTAATAAGTGTCAGGTACTAGGGACGGAGGATAAGAAATGGGAGAAAATAGTGACCAAGGTCAAGCTGAGGCAGCAACAGACACAACAGATATAAAAAAATTATATAGCGGGGCGCCTGGGTGGCTCAGTGGGTTAAAGCCTCTGCCTTCAGCTTGGGTTGTGAGCTCAGGTTCCTGGGATCGAGCCCCGCATCAGGCTCTCTGCTCAACAGGGAACCTGCTTCCCCCTCTCTCTCTGCCTGCCTCTCTGCCTACTTGTGATCTCTCTCCGTCAATTAAATAAATAAGATCTTTAAAACAAATTCTATTGCTATGGTAGGGCTTAGTATTCATAATGAAGAGAACGATATATCAGGAAATGAATGAAAAAGGAGGAAATGAATACATCTGGCAGGAAAAAGAGGATGGAGTAAAAGTAACAAACACAAAGACACTGTGCCTTTTTTCAAACCCAAACAGGATAGACTTACCTGAGAAAGGTATATTCAAAAATGTATTAGTCGTTGAAAAAAATATATATTGCATTTATAGATACAAGTATTTAGATAGGTCAGCACTAAAATGTTTACATGCAGAGGAGAAGTAGAGATCAAAAATAAATAAACAGGGTCCCCTGGTTGGTACAGTTGGTCGAGTGTCTGGATTTCAACTCAGGTCATGATCTCAGGGCTGTGAGGCTGAGCCCAGGTGAGAGTCTCTTTCACCCTCTCCCTCTCAATAAACAAATAAACAAACATGCATACTTAAGGTATAGCTACACTTGGGAAACTATTTCTTCTACAGCAATCCATGAATGGCTCCCTACTACGCTAAGCACTCAGGGAAAAGTAAATTTTTCTAGAATTAGAAGCAGGCTCTCTTTGCAAGAGGCCAACATACATAAATATATATAGTGTATGTATATATGTATATTAAATATATATACATAGTGTATAGAACATATAGTATGTATAAAATATCTGTATCAGTATACAGAAAATACAAGGATTTGAAATTAAAAATTGATCAGATGAACCTCCATAAGGTTAAGTGTGATGAGTGACATTTACATTAACCTTATGGTGATGATACACTTGGAACCATCAGCAAGTTATAAAGGGAGTCATGAACATGAGTATGACCTCATTTGAGCAATAGATCTGAGGGAAGAAAGCTCTTTTCCTTCTGTCTCCTCAATTACCTAAATGGTAATATTTTATGTTTGGTACATGTCACCACCATTAAAGAGTCAAAACGTATTTGACAGCATAGACACTACCCACAACAAAAACAACAAAAGATGTGGAATTCTGTACTATTTTTGCAACTTCTAGGAATCTAAAATTATTTCCAAAGAAAAAGTTTAAAAATATATATATGGGCTCTCTTGTTATCAGAAATAACACAAGGTCTAAAAGTTGTGTTAATTCTATAGAGCAATCAAAAAAGGGATAAATGGGGCGCTTGGGTGGCTCAGTTGTTGGGCGTCTGCCTTTGGTTTGGGTCATGTTTTCAGGATCCTGGGATCGAGTCTCACATTGGGCTCTCTGCTCTGCGGGAAGCCCACTTCTCCCTCTGCCCCTCCCCCTGCTTGTGTTCCCTCTCTCGCTGTGTCTCTCTCTGTCAAATGAATATATAAAATCTTCAAAAAAAAAAAAATGGATAAATGAAAATCCTCCAAATTACTCTCTATGAGTCCAATTTTCACTTCTGTCAAGGGATGCAGGTACTTATCAAGAGAAAAGCTCATAGTCTGTGTTTGATATTCCACTGACCAACCAGACTTTTGAAAAATCACTTCAATCTCTCTACACCTCTGCTATACTACCTCACAGCATGGTATCATATGCTTGCCAACTATGATATGCTCCACAAATATTCATTATTATTATTATTTAAAATTTTATTTATTTGAATGCATTATTCCTTCTTTCAATGGGGGAATATCTCTGAGATATGATTAACTATTTGGATTTCTTCAAGTTTGTGAAATGGTCAAATTAATCTTAATCCTTTCCAGGAAAGGCCCTGATTTAATAAACAGATTTATCTAATAATAAATATAGCTACTATGGGGCACCTGGGTGGCTTAGTCATTAAGTGTCTGCCTTTGGCTCAGGTCATGATCCCAGTGTCTTGGGATTGAGCCCCACATTGGGCTCCCTGCTCAGCAGGGAGACTGCTTCTCCCTCTCCCTCTGCTTCATACTTCCCCTACTTGTGCTCATTCTCTCTCTCTCAAATAAATAAATAAAATCTTAAAAAATCAAACAAACAAATAAATAAAGCAAGTTACTATATCCTGGAAAATGCTTCTTAAATTTCATTAATTTAATTGAATAACTCATTACTTTAAAATTAGCTTGGTTAATTCTGAAGACCTGTTTTCATTAATTAAGTTTGTCTAATCAAGAGTGATGGGGCGATACTATACAGTGTGGACAAATATACTGACATTATACCTAAGATACGTTTGATGACATTTTCCTCACAGACATTAAAAATGAAATAATAGCTCTTAGGAAGAAAAAAGGCAATTAAGACAGGAATTTCATAAAAGGCAAAAGATGACGCTTGAGAACTCAAAACAAATTTTAAAGTCTGACAAAGAAAATGTTATCTTTTATAAAATTGGAAATTGATGTGTACTATACTTATAAATGATGCATCACAAAATGTTTCGTTATACCTTTAATGTTTCAAAATCCATTATCATCCCTCTGTTTCCCATCAACTACAATCTTAGGAAGAAAAAAATAATTACGATATTTCCTGAGTTAAGACTTTGTGTACAACCTAAAGGCTAATGGGAAAACAGAGTATAGAAATAACCCTCTCAAATCAAGCCGTTATTCATTAAAATCTCAAGGTAGTGCATTTTAACTTGGCAGCTAATTTTATTTCCTGGAAAATGTTTTTACAGACCAAAAAGAGGACTAATTTGAGTGGGCAGTCAAAAAAAAATAGAAATAAAAATACCAACAGGAGTTATAACAGTAAGAAAAGCAGGATTTTCTGCCCCCCTTCAACGTTTCCATAGTGTTCATTCAGCCAACAGTCTACTCACTTCCGATGGGTGTGGTCCATGCCACTGTTTGGTATTGCTTCCAACTTTGCATTTTTCTGCCCACAGATATTTCCATAGCTGTCGTATCCTGACACTAGTCTCGCTGCTGCACCTGTTGCTATTGAAAAGCCACAAATAAATCCCTAGAAAAAAAAAACAGAAAAAACATACAAATAAACCAGTTCAATAACAACAGTCACTACTTGATACAATAATGAGCTTCTTTTGTCCGCTGAAAGGAACAAAGAGCTATCTTTCCTTACTGCAAACACTATTCTACTGTTTCCCTGGGATTTCACAGAAGCAGCACAGAGAAGTCCACAGGGAAACACTATTTACTACCATAACAAAACAAATCTCAAGCTCTGACATCATAAGATCGTCTACGCATTTTTTAGTAACAGCGGCTTCTCTGTATGGAACATTTGCGCTGGGCCAGGCTTCTACTAGGTGCTTACCAGACATTATCGTTAATCCTCAGGATGGGGAAACTGAGACCCAGAGAGGTTCAATAAGTTGCCCAATGCCCCTAGTAAAGATCAGAGCATAAAATCAAACCCCACTTGTTTCATTCTTTACTTTTATTTGGTTGGAAAGGAGGTCTGTTAAACAGACAACAGCAACAGATGAAAGAAAAAAATTCAAAGAATAGGTGCATGGGTTTTGAATTATTATCACTTTGGTGCACACATTTCTGTTTCCTTCCTGCAGTAAAGCTGTATACAAGCCAAAGAATTATGCCATGAAACTCAAGAAGAGGGAGGCACTGGGTCTGTGTGCCACAAAGGTCACTCCATGTCACGGCAATAGGCTTCATCGCAGGGCCAAAGGCACATAAATGGTGATGCTTCGGGAATGTATCATGCCTGCTGAGTCAGGTACACAAGGACCAAGACAGAGCAATCAAGTCTAGACTCACTGCAGGCTAGTAGGTCTAACAATAGGAAGGTGAATCACTACTGACGAACTGAACTGGGCAAAAAGACTGGGGTTAGACAATCTTGCAACGTGGTCATTAAAAGGGTGAGTTTTTATTATCCTTCATGACGTGGCCAATGAAGGCAGAGATTATCACTGTTTAGTGTATTCTAGCCAAGTCTCATGAGTAGGACATATATAAGCAGCTCAGCTAGATCTCAGGCCTATAGTGCTGTACTCACATACACTTCCTCCAAGGACAGTGTTTCCCTCTTAAACATACTTTCCTAAAAAGGCAAAATAAATTCTTTTTTCTAAAATAACCCTTCTAATTTTATCTTGCAGGTAAGGAAAAGGGAGTTTGGCTCTAGCTAACAGAAACTGCTTAAAACTACAGTTTATAAGAAAGTCCACCCCAGAGTGGACACTATCTCTGAGGTGCTCCTTTCGTGCCTTCTGATCCCTGCCAGGTCACTTTAAGTCTCTTTGCCTCAATTTACTCACCTGTAAAATGGAGACAGTGAGTGCGTGACTCCTAAGAGCGCTGTACAGATTAAATGAAATAATCCAGTAAAGTGGTAAGAATCCTACTCAGCACACAGTAAGATCTCAATAAATCCTAGCTACTACTGTTGTGAGAAATGAGAACATGTAAAGGAAAAAATCCTGGGTTCTGGGGTCAGATAAACCTTCACTGGTCAATGGAATACTGAGGACTCTATATTCTACTTGTGCGACATGGGCCAAACCTGCTTAATGCTCCGTGCTTCAGTTTTCCTGTCTATAAATTGAGGCTAAAACCACTTACCACAAAGGCTGCTCTGAGAATCACATGAAATAATGCGTGTAAGTGTCTCTTTTAATAAAAAACATTAGTATCCTTCGGTCTCCAAGCAGCAGCTAACTGCTTGCACTTAGGGTTAGGCAGAGTCTGCTCCGGACTCATTCACCCTCACCTTTTGCCTCCTCCCTCTCTCCTGATTCCTCCATGGAAAATGCAAGACACTGCCATGTCAGGACCTCAAGCCAAGAGCAAAACATGAGATAAAAAACATTTAAGCCCCTGCCCATGTACACATGTGAAACCAGCATTCCATTTTAAACACACTGTTGAACCTCAAATTAGGAAATCCTACACCGAACAAAAACTGGAAGTGGAGGTAAACATTAGGAGGTTTAATAGCTAACTTTTCCAATACAGTTCTTTAACAAGAAGAATCAGAGGGTAACAGAAAGGGAACCCAGAGAGATGACTTTGATCCAATTACATACTTAGAGTGTCTCTTCCTCATCCCACACAAAGTACTATCATCTATTTCACAGCCTAATGATAAAGACTAAAGGAGATAATGCATCTGTAACCCCTAGTGGGTCTGGTACATGGCTGGTAATAAGACATGGTAGCTGTTAGTGGGAAATTTGAAGGATAAAACCAGACAACAGACGTTGACACCAGTAACTGGGGACTGACCAAAAACTCCTTCAGGTCTCTTCTTTAGCAAAAAAATTTCTAGTGGGGAAATGAGCAACATTGTCAGTAATTCTGTCACTGACAGAAACGTTCTGTCACATAGAAACATTCAGACCACAATCACAATCTTCTGTCACTAGCCTGAAATAGCAAAGCCCTTGCATAATTAAAAGGTTATGTTCTTCTTTCACTTTTTATAGAAATTTTCTTATGTTTGATAAGTACTTTGTGTTACAGATTAAAATGGTTTCTGATTTCCCTTTCTATTTTTAACAGTACTGTTGGACCCATGAGGGTTTTTTTTTTTTAAATCATAAGCCACCTCACATCCCTCTGGGATGTAGACAGAGAATAAATGATAAACTTTACATATATATGTTAAAATGGGACACTGACATATTTTCACACAGGCCATTTAAATTTTTAGTTGCTTCCAAAGCCATTACAGAAGAGAGGGTGAGAAGCTGCAGGGGAGAAACGAAGGAGAAAAAGTAAGCTAATAGAGTAGGAAGAAACCATGACTGTTATCCTAGGGACTTCCCATACGGTACAAGTACTGACAAGGGGGAACTAGGCCAAATATAATTAAAAATACAATCACCTTACAGAAAAACATTCCGAAAGCCAAATGCGGGAAGCAATATAGTTTCATATGAGAAAAAAATGTGGTACATGAAATTAAAATAGGATGGGAGAAACTTTACAGAATGCACTCAATAATTTAATGGCTCTAAGCAGGGAGAGGAAGAAGCATTCAAGAGAAGGAAATCATATTAATGAAGCAAATGATAAGGGGGATGAGGAAAGCTTTTATACGCCTATAGTAGAGAGCAATCACTGCAGAGAAAGTAAGCCCATTAGTAAGGAAGAGAAGCATGGCTAAAATCTTAAAGGACTGAGTTACTGAAGTGCTTGCAGAACTGCTTTTTTGAGAGAGAGGAGCAGACAAATGTAATCACGAAGAGGAGGTGACTCAAGTCAGATCAAGGCATACAGTGGTATGGATCCCAAGCTCGATCTTGCAAACTCCTGAGTTATCTATTGCCTAAGCGGGACAAAGACAATTTGCTAATTAATGAACTGTGCTCATTAGTTCAACATAAGGAGGATTTGCTTAGATTCATTCACTACTAGTCAAAAGAAGGGACACATTTTATTTCACAAGCATGTTTCAATTTCAAACCTGGAGCCCCAACATGCAACTGAGCAAGGTAGAAGGCCTTAGTTTTGATTTTGGGGGTGGGAAAAAAAAAAACCAGTCAGCCAAAACCTGTGCGGCAGGTGGGATGAAATATGAATATGGCAAAATGTTTCAAAATAAAAACATGGGCAAAAAGACTTACATCTACAGTTCTCTCCCAGGGATTCAAGAAAATATGCCCAGACCCTTTATTCCTCAAATCCTACTTCCTTTAGTTCTATCCCTAATCCTCTACCTCTATCCCTAAACTCAACGAAAGCTAGGAGCCAATCTCCTAATAACTACTTTGTCAAACTTTGAAGTAACATTTGGCTTCTGGTTCTCCTCATCATAGAACCCTGACACCTGAAAGGCTATTAGGACCCAGCAGACAGGATAAGGATGTCTGAAGCAGAGCTAATATTTATACAAACTAACAAAAAATTGAAACATTTTCCCAATCTGCCTGAGTTCTCTGAAGTTTAATAGGATGTATTACTCTAAGAAAGAAGAAAGAAGCAATAAGCAAAAATGACTGGAAGTCTAGAAAATACCTCTCAATAAGCATTTATCAAGCATAATCAAACACAAGATGTCATGCAGGGAACGAAAGGGTTATAAGACATCAAGTTTACAGTGAGAGAACTGACATGTTCTCAAACGATCAGAAAATAATGAGGTATGAGGTAGCAAGATCAGAGAGACTCAGTCTTATGGGCAGTTTGAACAATGAAAAAACGAAATAAAATGCACGGACGAGGAATGCTAGGAACTGAACCCAGCTCGGCCACAAATGATTCTTATGATTGTGGGGAAGTCACTTTAAATTCCGAGCCTCGGTTTCCTTACCTGTCACGAGGCTTAAACTAGATTAATCTCTAAAGCCCTTTCCTCTTCCCAAATTTTATGATCGTAAGGAAAAGCAGGTAGAGAGTAAAATGTTTCAGACTATATACTTGCAGGAAGAAGGATAAACCCAATTGGTCCAGCACAGTGTCCAAGGATTAAAAAAACAAGAGTAGATTAAAAGCAAATTGATTCGAACTTTAAAAACAGTTACAATGGCAAATTTTACATTATGTGTATTTTACCATAATTCTAAAAAAAAAAAAAAAGGAACATAACAAAGATTTAACAGAAAGGAGGTAGGTATTAGGGTCAGGTAATCTTAGGGTAATTTTTGGCGTGCTACTCTTCCTATTCTCTGATCCTGCCAGTGCTCAGACCATCACACAGATGACTAAATATTGCAGTGAGTCTTTGAGTCTTTCATTTTGTGCTGCATGCTCAACAATAGTTAATGAGGTAGAAACACTATGCTCTGGGAACTAGACTAATGCTATAAAATAAAAAAAGGTCCTTGAAAACGGTCTGAAGGAACAACATATGCAATGTCGTCTCCTATCCCCAGCTCTAGTCCACATCATTCTCCAAATCTCCCAACTCTGCCTTTCCCACTGCTTATCTTTACCCACACTCTACCTCTCCCAAACTCATCTTCTCATTCCACATTTCCCCAAGCCACTTCCCTTTCCTGCATCTACCCTGTCTGCCTTTGTAGTATCTTTCCTTACCAGACCGCACATGTCAGGGTATGGAGTAGAGCAGACTCCTTGGTCTCCCCTCTCCACACTTCTGGCCGTCACTCTTGCATCCTAAGTGCACCGGAGGAAGCAAGAATGCTAAACTGTTTGCTCAGAATCTGCAATCCTGACGAAACCACATATTCCTGGCAGATGAGGTTACTGTGTCCATGTTTTAAATGACTTTTCTATTGTTCCAGATTCCAGGCAACAAAGGAAGGACTACTCTTGAGGCCTCGCCTTCTAGACTTCTTCTCTTCCAGGTCCAATCTTGCCACTGTGGAACCTAGACAAGTTATTGAACGCAGCCCTGTGCCTCTGTTTTCTTATCTATAAAATGAGAATGATATTAACAACATCATCAACTTCATTGTATAGTTGTGAAATGTAAACGCTTCTGTGTCACATGCAGAAAAGTCCTGAGTCCGCAGTAAGCAGCACTCGGTATCAGGGGTACGTTGTAAGGCATCACCACTGTCCATGGTGAGCACTCTTATCCGAGCCAAGAAGCCCTCTCTTCCCTGCCTTTCTGTGGTAAACCGATCTGGGCAGAGAGGGTCCAGATGATCTCCTCCCTCTTCTCACTCATACCTCTTTCTCCCTGAGTCAGAATGGAGTCACACTGACCAACATGGGAAGGTCCCTCAGACCACATGGCCCAAACTTCATTCTACAAGTTGTTTTTACCAAAAAGCTCTTTATTGGGTATAATCAGGTGACTGGCCACTAATATAGTGATTTGTTTATCCATCTCATTCTTGTTCCTTCATGTATACAGAAATTGTGGTTTGGAACTTACAAGCTGCAGTCAGATTTGACCTGAAAAACCCTACTCTGATCCCTCATACAAGAACCCCTTAGTCATCCTCACTCTGCCTCCCTCTTGTCTGCAACATCGATGACACTCTCTCCTCTCCTTTATCACTACCTTATTTCAGGTTTTCCACATGTTACCTACACTATTCCATCAGCCTCCAAAGTGGGCCCTCTTTATAATGCATTATAAACCATCTATAACATCAAGGCTATCTTTCTAAACCCAGTCACATTATTTCTTGCTCAAAACCCTACTGGGGGACCTGGGTGGCTCAGCCAATTAAGCATCTGACTCCTGATTTCCACTCAGGTCATGATCTCAGGGTTGTGAGATTAAGCCCTGTGCCAGGCTCCATGCTGGGTGTGGAGGCTGCTTGAGATTCTCTCTCCCTCTCCATCTGCCCTCCCTGGAAAGAAAGAAAGAAAAGAAAGAAAGGAAGAAAGGAAGAAAAGAAAGAAAGAAAAGAGGGGTGCCTGGGTGGCTCAGTGGGTTAAAGCCTCTGCCTTCGGCTCAGGTCATGATCTCAGGGTCCCGGGATCGAGCCCCACATCGGGCTCTCTGCTCAACAGGGAGCCTGCTTCCCCCTCTCTCTCTGCCTGTCTCTGCCTACTCGTGATCTCTCTCTCTGTCAAATAAATAAATAAAATATTTTAAAAAAAAAGAAAAAGAAAGAAAGGAAAGGGAAGAAAGGAGGAAAAGGAAGGAAGGAAGGAAAGAAAGAAAAGAAAGAAAGAAAACAGAAAACTCTTCAGTGGTTTACTGGTGCCTAAAACAGAAGTCCCAACTGTGGCTGAACACTGGAAACACAGATTAAGTCAGAATCAGAGGAGGGACCCAGGAAAGAGTATTTTAAATCCTAGCTGCTTCTGATCGTAATCAACTTGTCCAAAATGAGAACCACTTGACTGCTACCTTAATGGAAAACAGAAATTTAGAAGTACAATGCTACATGCAACTTTTTTTTAGAACAGAGTAAATGTATGTCCAACAATTTTAAAATATTGATAAAAGTTCAAATGTGGAAGGCAAGCATGGAAAAACCTTGGATGTAAGGGAGGAAATAAAAGTACAAATATTTATGAAGAGGTGAACACGTGAAAATAAAAAGATTTAATGGTGAAGATGAACAATATGAGATAAGATCTTAAAATGTTTCAAAGCACAGTATCAAGGAATTGAGCAAAGAATTGCAAGTAAGGACAATGAATAAAGATTTGGCTTGAATATTCGGCCACAAGAGGAGAGAAAGAAGCAGACACCTGGCCACTAGGTTAAAAGAGTATTCTCGTTCCTCTTCTACCTTTGCCACATATTACCAGTATCCTATTCTTAGACAAGCTACTATTAACCTTGCTACACCATGCTGGTAAGCTGGGGAGAAAACCTATTTCATAAGGTAACCAGGAGAATTTAATATGATGAATACATACAAGTGTCAAGCATAGGATAATCTCAACAAATGTTTGATGAATGTTTCTCTGAAAAGAACGAAATCCTAAAGAAAAAAAAAAAAAACTTCTAAAACCCATACAAAACAAATACACAGAAGACAAAAAACTTTGCTCTACTGCTATGTCCATACGTTGGGCAACAGAACTTGGAAATTTCTCCAGTTCCTACATGGCAAAATGTGAGGTAAGCTCAACTCCACGAGGGTAATCCATTAAAAAAAAAAATCATTCCAAAATAAGTAACACTATGCCTGTATTTAAAAGTACACACAGTAGGTCTTAACTGCCATGGCATTGAAATCAACGTTATATTAATTACCATTGAGTTAAGATGTGTCAGTAAACAGATAGCTCCTTACTTCAAGTCAGTCCCAAATCAGCCTATCAACATTAATGACTGTACTTTCCTGAGCTCTTTTAGTATAGAAAATCAAAAGCATCTGGAGTGGCAGCACATGTTTTTATAAACATAATTTTAAAAGGTCAGCTGCTGTCTTGGGGATACTTTAGGAAGTATGGAGAGGTTGTGCTAATTCTGTTAGCAAAAAAAAAAAAAAAAAAATTTCCCATACTCAGCACGCACACCACATTTCAGGAGCTACTCCATTAAACTGAGTAGACTCCTGAACAACATCTTCCAAGTCCTAAGTGAGGAAATGGGTATTTTGATGTTTTCTAAATATCTTCGGTTTCATGAAACTGTGCTATTATCTTTAAAATAAACTCTCCTCATTTTACTTGCTTTATTATATCTCTTTAAAGTCAGTCGCTTTCTTTTCCTTTCTTCAGGTACATAACGGGTCCCTGCAATTATGCCTTCTTGTCAGGATTAGGGTGGTTCCGTGGTTTGCAAATGCCATTTTCGAAGCGTGCAGTTGCAGAGGACAGAGTAAGATTATCCTTAAAGAAGCTCGACAAAAGGTACGGGGAAATGAGGCTTAAAAACACTCGCACATTTGTGAAAAAAGGCTGCCAGAGGTATTTGTATTTTGGTTGTAAAGACTAAGAAAGAGAGCATAATACCCAGCTGCAGAGTCCCCTTGAGGAAGAGGAAAGGAGCTGGCAGAAGAGGGCACCGTCCTGGGAATGAGGAGAGCAGGGCTCTGGTACCAGCTTTCCCATGAACTAACAACGTGACCTTGGCATGGTCATTTCCATCTCTGGGTTTGATGCTTTCCATCTAGAGAATGAGGGGGATGAGCCAGATGAGGATTTCCAAGCCCATTCTAACTCTAGCTCTCAATATTAGCTGCCTTTAAAACCACTGTTTTCACCCTGTTTTTTTTTTTTTTTTCCAGCCCAGCACACCTGCCGTGACCCTCAAGTCCCTGAAGCGTGTCAGAAATCCTGCCAGGCAGCGTGCGGGTGCCGTTTGAAAAAGCACCCCTGACACTCCGCACGAGGGGCTCTGCTCCTCCACCCTCAACACTCAGCGGAAAATCACCAAGTCCCTGATCTCCAGCGGACAGATGCCACTCTTTACAGCAGGCAGTGGGGGCCAAGTATGGGCAGAAGCAGGGAGCAGCCAGCCTCCCCCTTGGAAGAACTAAAAGATGTCAGATTTGGAAACACTGTAGACATCCTCTAGCATAAACTCTAGTTGTATGTAAAGGAATGCCAAATCCCCCAGGGGAACACTGTTGCAAAAACCATCAGGTTTGTGTGACTGGGTTGGATATATACTCAGGACTCAGGGGACAGGGCTCTGCTCAACAGTCCATCAAGACCACAATTCACAGAAATTTATGTCAAATGATCTGGCTTTCTTAAACGATCTAATCTAAGAGACAGAGTTCCAATCCTCTTAATTTTATCTCACGTATCGAGGGGTACCAAAAACCAATAAATTATATGGGACAAAAATAACCTGCTTCAATGGTCTCCTAGGACCTCCAGTTATAAGCAATTCGGGGGGGGGGGGTTAAATATAAATCAATAACAAGCTCCCTCTTTAGACCAGTTCTGCATCATTCCCCTGGATCATGAGTCTGCCACGGTCTGATGATCTGTGTCAGGATCCTTACCATCCCAATGCAGAAGAGGATAAAGAGCAGCAGCCACGGGATGTCTGTACAGCTACGGTCCTCCAGCGGCTTCCATTCTCGTTTAGAGCTCTAACGGAAAACACACAGTAAGAGAGTGGTGAGTGTTAAATTTAGTTCAAAGTAGGAAGGCACAAACATACCACTTATTCGTAGATTCCTTCTTGCCTGACAAGTTTCTTACTGAACCTTTTAAGACACAACTCAAATATGTGTCACCTTTCTGGGAAGTCTTCCCTAACTCCCACCATTCTTCCTGGCCAGGCAGAGTACTGACTGAAGTGATTTTTTTTTTTTTTTTTTGGTACCTCTATTACAGTATTTAGCATGCTGAATTGGAATGTATTGAGCTGTGTCCCCACATCATGAGCTTCCCAAGGGAAGAGACCTCTTCTCATTTCCCAGCATCTACATGACACTGGAGGGCTCAAGATATGTACTCAGTGTGAGCTTTTTAAATGAAAAAACAGGAGAGCCTGGAGGGCTCAGTGGGTTAAGTGTCTGACTCTTGTTAGCAGCTCAGGTTGTGATCTCAGGCTTGTGAGTTCAAGTCCTGTGTTGGGCTCCATGCTGGGTGTGGAGTCTGCTTAAAATAAATAAAAGAAAAGAAAAGAAAAGAAAAGAACAAACAAATTCTTCCAACTTCAATCTTTGTGGTAGCTTTCTTTTTGTGTGTCCAGATGCTAGACTTACAAATTTAGAATGTGCTTTACATGTGTTCTCTTCTAGGAAGAAAGCCCATTAAAATGAATTCCTATTCGGGATAGCTTCTTTTATATCCAATAAGATTCAGAAAGGAAAAACTGAATTAAAACATTTTTACAGACTGATTTGGGTAACTCCTCAACTACCATCCACGGATCTTTATTCTGTTTCTGGGAAGTTTAAAGAGTTTCTAGATCAAACAGAGATTCTCTAACTAAAGAACTAGAAGCATTCTAAAAGTGAATTTGCAAAGTACTGATTGGAATCCTGATTGTATTTTTCTTTCTTATAGCAAACAGTCTTAAGTTTTCAAGTCATCTTACATATTCCTTTTACCCAGAATGTAATTGAAATAACACCCCTAAGCTTTCTAATGGACAAAAATCCCAGAGCCTCACACCCTCTGCTGGAAAAATAAACAGAAAAGGCAGAGAGAGATGGTAGTCTTGGGAAACCTACAGAAAAAGTTCCTGTAAGAAGAAGACTGTGGCCTCCAATGGCTTCCATGACAAGATCAGGAAGCCATCTGGGAAGGGGCATCTGCAGGAAAGGGCACACAAGCAGAAGGCAGCTGGAGATAATAGGAACCCTCTAGTATAATTAGCATTTAGAATGCAAGAGTAAGGAACTGGTTCTCAAGTTTGCTTATTAGCTTTCCCTCCCTTAAAAAAAAAAAAAAAAGTTTTAGCTAGGTACCCTTTGATAAGCTGATGAAAGGTACACATTCTTATCTTGGGAGGTATGCATCTATTTGCATAATTTTCAAAACTTTAGGGAATTCAGACCTCAGGTTAGAAAACTCAACTTTAAAATACCTGCCTATCAACGTTGAGGGCAGAGAGTAAGAACTACAACCCTTCTTTCCTGACCCCTTTGTGCTAACCAGACAAAGGCTTTTTCTCTGTTTCGTGCCTTACACTGTTCAATTGTTAAACAAAAAAACCCATCCCCCTTGATAGTCTGCTCCCAGACAACTACACAAGAAAACAAAAGAACAGTAGTGAGTCATGGGGAAAAACCTTACCCGAAGACTCTAACTAGCATTAAAAACCAAGAGTGAGTAGGCAGTTTTTTCCAGAGGAATGTAACACTGGAAAATGGATAAAGGACTTCCTTCTCTCCCTGGTTCTGTCATTAGCTAGCTACAGGACTTCAGATAAATTGCTTTATCTCTCTGGGTGGCAGGAAGGAGTTAGATTGGATCTCTTAGGTTCCTTCCAACTCTCAAAATCTGTGATCAGGAGGACAGCTTTGTGAAAATTTTTATTATGACCCAAAAAAAACTACAAAAATAATTCGACATTATTCCTTGTATTAGTCAAGTAAGAATGCCCGCATTGTGGTCTGTGTTTTAGAAGACAGTTGCTCATAGTATGAATAAAGAATGTGTCTTTGTATTAAATAATTTCAATATTGAGTAATACCCATTATAGTAAAATTACTTACAAACACAGAATTTGGACACCTCTTTGAAATTCATTGTATTTACTCTAAGGTAATTTCCAGAGCAACAGCTACTTTAAAATCTGATGTTTGTTTATCCTAAACAGTCGGAGGTGGGGGGGGGGGTGTGGGCAGGGGCCCTTGGACTGATTGAGCAGTTTATTTATCCACAACTATTGTCCTAGTAGTTCTACCTTAGACCAACATTTTTTAGTGCTTAGATTTTTACCTATAAATAAAGAAAGTGGGATTTCACTCTTGACCAGAAACACACAAAGATTCAACAGCTCAACAGTACAACTTACTGTGGGCCACTTCTAACCAAATCTAGAAGAAAAACCTTTCACTGGGGATGAGAAGTGGAAAAAAGATAGGGGTTACATATAAAAAACAGTGATGAAGTGCAAATTAAAACAGAAGAATACAAAGCAGGGGGTGGTCACCTTCACTCAGATAATTGAAGAGTTCTCAGGGGACGGGCGGCTTACTTCTTGGAGCTGCACTGAGGAGCCCATCACAAGGTAAACGCTAATTCTCGGTTATTAGGTTATTATTCTTATTCATCAACACTCACTTTTCAGTTACCCCTCTCCCTATTGTTAAAATATCCTTTTACCAGATGGACCCTTCCAACTAAAAGAAATAAAAAGAATAAACTTGCCTTTCCCCTTCTATTTACTAATATTTGACTTAACAGTGGCATATTTTCATTTTAGCTACTATTAAGGCGATCAGTCATTGATCACAATTAACTAGGCACTATACCCAAAGCTTTACATACTTGATGTCTTCTTTATATATATTACATCTTCCAAACAGCTGGTCAAGGTATTCTTATTTCACAGATAAAAAAACAACAACAAAAAACTCAAGCTCAAAAGCTAAATAATCAGCCCAAGATTTTACAGCTATGCAACCAGAATTTGAATCCAAGTCTGGGAATCCAAGTCTGGGACTACAAAGCCAAATCCAACGAGAATATCATTCATTTGTATCAGTCAGTAAGGAGCAAAAAACTCCATTACTTTTTCCTCACAACGCAGAATTTGGGAGCCAATCCAATTATTTAAAATCCTATATGCACAGAGAAAGAGAATGAGATGTTTTATGAGCCATGACATATCTCAAGCGAGTCAAGAAACCCAACAGTTGAAAAATTTTAATGATTCTTTAACAGATTTAACCAAGTGGCAACTGGATTGAATGCAATCTGTTTCTTCCAATTAAAATCCACATAGACCTGGCAAAAGTAAAATGTTTTACAAAAGCACTTTTTAAAATGTGATTTTCATCCCTTTCTCAAATTCTACATGAGATTAATACAGGCTGTCAATAAATGTTAGGTCCCTACCTCTTCACAAAATCTTACAGTTTAGGAATTAAATAGGGTCAAAGTAATCATACCCTGCAAGCCTTGAGTGACAGTGACTGAAACGGAGGGAAGGGAGAGGTAGAGACTAGCCCAATGGATCACATCGATCCTCAAAATAATTCTGTTAGTCATTATTATATATCCCTGATTTTCCTATCTTGTAAAAGAGAAAACCAAGGTTCAGAGAAAATAAGTGAAAAATCTATTTCTCAAACCTGAGACCTCAATCTCAAGCAGAGAGATGGGCACTATAAGAGTTAAGGGAATGCTAAAAATAAAAAACATGGTAACGAGATGAAGAATGGCTTTGTCAGCCTCATCAATAGACTAAACACAGCCCAGGAAAGAATCAATAAACTCAAGGATAAGTCAATAGAAATTACTGACAGTGAAACACAAAGAAAGAATAAAAAAATCAAAAACCCACAACCGAGCATCCAAGAACTATAGGGCAGTATCAAATGGTCTAACATATGTGTAACTGGGATCCCAGAAGATATTGAATGGGACAGAGAAAATGTTAGAATTCTGACATAATGACTGAGAATTTTCCAAAAACTGTAACAAAAGAAATTTATGGGGCACCTGGAGGCTCAGTTGGTTAAGCAGCTGCCTTCAGCTCAGGTCATGATCCCAGGGTCCTGGATCCAGCCCTGCGTCAGGCTCCCTGCTGGGCGGGGAGTCTGCTTCTCCCTCTCCTTCCTGCTCAAGCTCTCCCTCACTATCTACCTGTCTCTAAACAAGTAAATAAAATCTTAAAAAAAAAAAAAGAAATTTATAACAAAATTAGCACAGCTATATTTACAAAATTTTAACAAAAGAAATCAAAGCACAGATACAAGAAGCTCAGAAAATCCTAAGCAGGATAAATCCAACACACATTATAAGTGTGTGTATACACACACAATACACACCCTACACATAACTATATTCAAACTGTTGGAAACCAAAAATACAAAGATCATCTTGATGGCAGTGGATGGGGGTGGGGCGCAAAGATTAATCAACCTTCTTGTCAAAAACTATGCAAAGCAAAAAACTATGCAATGACATCTTTAAGTTACTGAAAAAAAAATTTTTTTTTAAAACAATCAACATACTAGGAGCACTGAGGTGGTTCAGTCGGTTAAGTACCTACCTTCAGCTCAGGTCATGATCTCAGCATCCTGGGATCAAGCCCCATGACTGGCTTCCTGCTCAATGGGGAGTCTGCTTCTCCCTCTTCCTCTGCCCCACCACCTCACTCATGCCCCCCCCCTCATAAAATCTGAAAAAAAGCCAAAACGACCAACACTATTAACTCAAAATCCTATACCTCCCAAAAAATGTTTCTCAGAAATATTTTTTCAAACAAAAATCTAAGAATTTATTAGCAGTAAACCTCAACTACAAAGAAGTTTTTAAAACTTCTTCAGATTGGGGGCGCCTGGGTGGCTCAATTGTTGGGTGTCCACCTTCGGCTCAGGTCATGATCCCAGAGTCCTGGGATCGAGCCCCGCATGGGGCTCCCTGCTCATGGGGCTCCCTGCTCATGGGGCTCCCTGCTCGGGAGGAAGCCTGCTTCTCCCTCTCCCATTCCCTCTACTTGTGTTCCCTCTCTCGTTGTGTTTCTCTCTGTCAAATAAATAAAAATCTTAAAAAAAAAAAATTCTTCAGACTGAAAGAATAAAATACCAGACAAGTTTCAATGTACACGAAGAAATAAAGATTTCCAAAAATGGATAAAATTAAAGAGTGAAATTTCCCATTAGAAAGTTATTTCTTGATTGATTTATCTTAGAGAGAGAGAGAGAGCACGTGAGCGAGGGAGGGGGGAGGGAGAATGAGACAAGCGGCCTCCTCACTAAGTGTGGGGCTGGAAGCAGGGCTCAATCCCAGGACCCTGAGATCAGACCTGAGCCGAAATTTAGAGTTTGTTGCTCAACCGACTAAGCCCCCAGGCATCCCAAGTTTTTTTTTTTTCTTCATTTAAAAAATAAGGGTGTGAATATATGTGTACAATGACATTCACATTATATAGTCTTTTTACTTATTATACAAAGTCAGTAATCTAGGAGGCAGAATTATAATTTTTAATACTAGTACTAGACCATAAAATACAATTCTAAGTCAGACCACAACTGACCTCTTATCTCATGCTTTTTTTCTTAAGATTTGTTTATTTTGGGGAGAGAGAAAGCGCACGCACATGAGCGGGAGAATCTCAAGTAGACTCTGCGTTGGGCGTGGAGCTGGATGCAGGGCTTGATTGTGGGACCCTGAGATCACGACCTGAGCCGAAACCGACCGTCTGACACTTAACCAACTGAGCCATCTGGACTCTCCTGACCTCTACCTCATGTTTATGTTTTATTGTATTCATATCCTTAAAGTTAGGGAAGAACAATGTTTAATATCTTCACATTCCTTCTTACATTTTGCACATCATGGATGCAAGAAAGGAAGAGAGGGAGGGAGGGAGGAAGAAGGGAGGAAGGAAGGGAGGAAGAAAGAGACAGGGAGGGAGGGATGGAGGGAAGAAGGAAGAAAAGCTTCCACTGTATCTCTTAGAGAAGTACAGAAGTCATCGCACAGGCAACTATGTCCTAGACTCCACATTCACTATGAGCCCTAATACCTAAAGCCTTCTGGTGAATTAATATGGGGTAGTAGGGATGTGCTTTTTTTAGGAACTAAACCTGTAACGTTATGACCTAAATTTCCATGTTATTTCTAATGAAAATACGGTTCTTGAGTAAATCTATTACAGATAATAATAACACACAAAGGTTTGGACAAATGATACGTTATAACCAGTTAGGTCAAATTAGGTATCACTGGAGGGCATCGGCAGTAAATAGGGCAGGCAGGGTGGGCCAAGGGTAGGAAAAGGTCTGGTAGATGTGACTCTAATTCACCGAAGTAGGCAGGGCAGGAAGGGTCAGGAAAAAAAATGAAAAGATCAGAGAGAGAGTACCAACAATCCAGTATCGAGACAAACAGATCTCAGACACGGAGTCAAAGGAGGGTCCAAACCCTAGGAAGTCACAAGACACCCAGGTCATATCTAACAGCAATGACTGAATGCTTCTAGCCTCTTTTCACACTCTATGCTTATTCTGTATGACTTTCTCCTAATTAAGATAAAAGTACGAAGTTTCCTAAAAGATTCTTACATTAATCTAATAACAGTAATACCTAATGCTATGAATCTTTCCTGGACACGCCAGACTTGTGCAGACATGATTTGAAAATAATGAAAAATGTGCTACAAAAAAGAGCACAAATTACACCAAGAAGTTACTCGAATTTCAGACAATACTCTCAGGCGTTCTGTTGATTCTTCAGATCGATACTGAGTGCCACATAATGTACCTGAGATTCAAAGCCAAGTAAGATAGCCCCTGTCCTCATTGAGCTCCACTCTAATAAGAGAAAGACAAATTAGCTACCAGGGTATCGATGAGTGATGCCAAAATAGAGACGCGTAAAAAGTAACCCAGGAAAAGAGATGTGGAACTATCGAGTAAACGTTTGTGAGAGCTGTTGAAATTACCTCGCAAATTCTGAGGCAAACACTGAAGAATGATCCTTTGGTGTCTAAAATAGAATGTGTTTTGTGCCCAAAACACACTGAAAATTCTCACTCGCTATGATGGGGAAATATTGACTGCCAAATAAGAATTACTCCACTCAGAAATGTTTAGTCGTAAATAAACAGAACATTAAGTTGGTTTAAAAATACAAAAATCAGCCATTCCTTTACTTTGTTTCCATTAAGATTTCTTTCTACTAAAGATTCTAAGGCAGCTCCAGTTAGGAAGGGGCCTTTCAGTCTTTTCAGACTGAAAAGTGGTTTTCTCTTCTTTTCGGGCACAATTAGTGCAGCCCTGTATTTACTAAGCTGCTCGAATATTTTCATGTTGATGTCACTGGTGAGAGTACTAGTCTCACCAGTGAGACTGGTCGCAGACATCTAGAATTGCTTCAGCTGGGAATTTCAGCTGCACTAAGTGACCACAAGCTCCTTTGTCATTTCTCTGAGTGAGCCAGGGGATTGTATTCTCCTACATTCAAAGCAGCATGAAGTGTCAAACTTAGGAGGCTGGTATAACCCTGCAAAGAAAGGACAAGCCAGCATCAGTTCCAACACCTTGAGAGCCAAGAGTTCACAGGTATAGCGGCCCAATACTTCTGTGTTTTGATCAGTGGGGAAGTATAGCACAAGCATTCGTTATTACTAATAAGGTACAGAAGCTCAGAAATTCAAGCAGAATCAAGATTCTCCTTATAAGGTCATCGACCCATGCCTACGCTCCCACGGGCCAGCAAGGAGTTAAATGGGTAGGTCAGGAATTAAAGCCAACTGAAGCCTCCACCACATGAGAAGCATACGGACACCATGTGTGGGCCTAGATAGATCTCTGCAGCCTGGATCCATTCTTTCCATTCACGCTGCCTTTCCCAGGTTCCAGTGAAAAGCCAACTGTGTGTGTGAAGGCCAAAGCCAGTTGAGATGTAGCCTCTCATGCAGGACAGATTCCCAGAAGTTCTCCTTGAGGTGTGTTTGCTAATGTGTCAAATAATCAAACCCCCCCACACACACAATGTTGTTTTTTGTTACGGGTTTTGTTGTTGTTGTTGTTGTTTTGGAACATCATGGTCTCTCTACTGCCTGGATAAACAGGCCACCTCCAAAACTGGCTCCATAGTTCCAATGGTTCTGCTACAGTTTCCATTGTCCTGGCTGCTCCTTGGCAGAAAGCCTCTAGGGGTAGTCAGTCCCTGAATGCGTCTCCAAGGTGACTGCTACCTAGATAGCTGTGCGATTTAAATTACACATGTGGCAAACACTGGGCTATCTGTGAGGACTTTATTTTGTTCGTGCCAGTTCATGCCAGTCTGTTTTACACAAAAATCTCCAGTATTAAAGACAAATAGTCGTACACTCCCAATCTTCAAAGCTCCCTCCAAGGACATACTGCTTCATTAAATTCCCCAATATGCTTTTATTTGTGCAGAGTAGTAACAAAAGAATAAAAGAGCTGATGTGTATCATTTTTGCCACAATTTTCAATAGAGTGAGCAGACCTGATGAAGTTAGGCAGCAATAAAACATGGGAGGCTTTCAGCCTTCTGTTCATAGCACCTGCAAATAAAATCCTGTAATAGGATTTTGAAAGACATTGCCTGCCCTTTGGGAAAGCTCTTTCAAGGATTTGGAGTGCATAACTACTTACAGTTACCATAAGTAATCCGTTTCATTTGCTAAGCCTGGTGATGGCAATTTATATTTGAAAGGTAAAAATAAAAGCATGATTTTAACAGGCTGTTAAAGGTAATAAGATACATTGAGTGGAAAGATACAGGTATCTGTGTCCAACTGCTTTTCTTAGTTCATGAACTTTATGCTAAATCACAAATATTCATCCGTTGGAGAAAAAAAGGGGGAAATGGCAACCAGAGCTGCTTTGTAAGTTATTTAGTTATACAGCGATAGAAAGATCATGGGGAGAGAGCTCCCTTTTGTCTTCACCCTTCTGCCAACCACCCTAAAAATAAATAAATAACTGTGGGCTTGCTAGAAATTTGGATGTTCTTCCATCAGACTCCTCAGTGGCTGTCTTTCTTGCCCATGAATACATAATAATTGGTGGGCAGAGGCCAAAGTCATCCTGCCCTGCATCTTTCACCTCATCATCAATGAAAGATGATCAAAATTATCCAGACGAGCCTTGTCTGCCATCCTCAAAGAGTATTTCTAACTGGTCTTTCTTCCGAATCAGTGGTGAGCAATGTTTTTAACTTGAAATTACTTTTTTTTATTATACCATTTTTATGACCTTCCCTCCCCCCACCCCACCCCCCCCCATTACATCCTACAAGTGTCAGAATGTCTTTGGTACTTGGATACCAAGGACAGATGAGTAAGACCAAAGTTCTACTTTGCACTACTTCCCTGCGACAGGACAGTTTCCAGACTGCTAATGGATTTACTGAGTTTCCCTGTTATACTAGAAACATGTATTAAAGCAGGAGTTCATAGGTACTCAGTATAGGATTCTGACTCACAACTGGTTTCCTTCCATGACACAGTAAGGAAGAACTGGCTTATGAAGTCTATACTGACTGAGGAGAAGGAATATGAAGATTACACTGACCGTAGCACAGTCGATGGGTGGGTAGAATTGAGTAAATGTATGCTTTTAAGTCAGAATTAGAGAGGTGCCTTGGTGGCTCATTTGGTTGAGCGTCTGCCTTTGGCTCAGGTCATGATCCCATCGTCCTGGGATCAAGTCCCGTGTCGGGCTCCTTGCTCAGCAGGGAGCCTGCTCCTCTCTCTGCCTCTGCCTGTCTCTCTGGCCTGCTTGTGTTCTCTCTCTCTCTCTGTTAAATAAATAAATAAATAAATAAATCTTTAAAACAAATAAATAAACTAAAAATCAGAATTAGATATTGTCTTTGCCAATGAAGAGGTTTTTAGGTTCACAGTAAACGTGCACAGAAACAAATACATGTTCAACTCTGTGGCAGTGCTTAAGAATGCTTAAATGACCAAATCCCTAAAATAGCTTACAAATCTTTGGAACTCTCAAAAGATGGATTAGATTCCCTTCCTCTGTGCTCCTATAACCCGATATAAATATACCACCATTACAGTAATTTTCTTTTCTTTTTTTTTTTTTTAAAGATTTTATTTATTTATTTGAGATAGATAGAGAAAGCATGAGAGGGGAGAAGAAGGTCAGAGGGAGAAGCGGACTCCCCACAGAGGCGGGAGCCCGATATGGGACTCGATCCCGGGTCTCCGGGATCATGACCTGAGCCGAAGGTAGTTGCTTAACCAACTGAGCCACCCAGGCGCCCCAGTAATTTTCATTTCACATTATGATTATTTCCCCAATAGATTGGGGAATCTATTGTTTCCCCAATAGATTACAAACTTCATGAAGGTGAGCATAATGTCTTTTCTTTTTTCAGTAAATCACGGATCAGCACTGTTTACAGTTGACACTTAAAGTTCTTCAAGTGAAAGGGTATTCCATATAAAACAATGTGTACAGGAGCATCTGGGTGGCTTAGTCAGTTAAGCATCAGCCTTCAGCTCAGGCCATGGTCCCAGGAGCCCCAGGATAGAGGCCCCTCTCCAACCCAGCCTTCGGGAATCCCTGCTCAGAGGGGAGTCTGCTTCTCCCCCTCCCTCTGCTCCTCCCTACAGTTCTCTCTCACTCTCTCTCTCTCTCTAATAATAAAAAAATCTTAAACAAAACAAAACAAAATAATGTGTAAGAATCTTCCTCTAAGGGAGCAAACATAAAATGACCATTCTTCCCACCTAACTGCCTACTTAGGAGCAAGGATTTGTTGGTTTTATTCACTGCTATATCCTCAGTAGGTGAACAGTGTCTGGCACACAGCTCTAAATTTCTTTAATGAATGAATGAAGAAGACTAGGTCCCTTACCACTGGCATGACATGTTATAGCAAACATCCTTTTTTAAAAAAAAAAAAAATTTATTTATTTGACAGAGAGAGAGATCACAAGCAAGCAGAAACACAGGCAGAGAGTGGGGGAAGCAGGCTCCCCGCCGAGCGAGAACCCGATGTGTGGCTCGATCCCAGGACCCTGAGATCATGGTCTGAGCCAAAGGCAGAGAGGCTTTAACCCACTGAGCCACCCAGGCGCCCCTACAGCAAACATCCTTATAAAGCATTCTACTGCATCATAGGCTGGCTCCTTCTCTGAGAGATATTACATAGTATGGCATTCTCCAATGATGTTTATTAATAAGTCTACAAGAAAAATAAGTTCCAGATTTAAATAAGTTCCAGAAATGCTAACAAAATCTATTATTTCAAGTGGGATTTGTCTGAGACGTTACTGTGAGACTCTCAAAAACATACGGGGTCATGGGAGACATGAATACCAACAGTGCCAACCTCTCTAACAATACATTCTGGAAACCAGAGCATAAGAGTTCATGCTCCCAATGAAAAACACTTTCAGAAGTGAAGGCGGTTAGTGCTAGTTCAGACTGTGCTAAAATTGAAAGCGATTCAAACTGGTTAGGTATTTTTGCAAAGTATTTGTCCATACATTTAAAAAACCCAAGGAAATAATCTAAAACATTAAAATAGCTGCACTTAAGATGTTCCATACAGCACTATTATACAAAAAGAATTAGAAATTCAGTTAACAGAAAATAGTTAAATGTGCGAATGCAATACCAAGCAATTATAAAAATACTTATGAAGAGTTTGCATTGTAATTCATAAAAATGATAATGATAAAAAGTTGTATTTAAAAACATGGTATGAAATTATATCTAGGCTCTGGCTTTACAACTTGTAAGACAGTATATGAAAATGTACAAGCACTAGGAGATAATGCAATTTTTAAATAGTTTGACTTATGATGCATTTTCCTCACTTTGATTTCCATTAATTCTATTTAATTATGTAAGAAAAAACAACAAAAAAGTATCACTGGCTCTCATTCCTTCAGATTATTCTTTTTCTACTTTCTTAGTGCAGTATCAGCTATAAACAGAAACAGTATCAAAACTGTAGAAGAAACGTTCATGTCCTTCTATCTGACACTTATTGACAGGAGATAGAACACTTTAAATGTCACTGAAAAGCTATATGCTGAAAATTAGCTAGGCAGAAGCAAGGATGCTCCTGAAGAGAGCAGGAGAAGTGGCAACATCAGACAGATAGTGAGTACACTAGCAAATATTAGAGAGGTAATACACGGGTATGAGAGGAAGCAACGTAAACCTGGGTTCGAATCCTAGCTCTTCTAAATAGAAATACGGTCAGCTAACCTGATTTCCCCACTCATAAGGTAAAGGGGACTGACTATCCCCATACCACGTGCTGTGGTTCTCAGAACTAAATGGTTTTAAGTAAAGCTCTGAGCTAGGGCCAGGCCCTAACCATTGCTAATGCCCTTTCACAACTGGCAAAGGGGAAAATCTTCCCTGTGAAACATTGTAAACATTTGAATTCTCACCAATACTCATGTCAAGCATGTAAAAATTGCTCCCATGTTGCATACATTCTAAAATGTGTGCCTGAAAAAGTAAAAAAATTAGTTGTAAAGGAAATACAATCAGGAGAAATTAATGATTGCATAGTTGTAGAGATAATAGCGGTAAATGTAAGAAACAAATTAATAGTAACCTTCAAATGGCAATGGCAACAAGAAGAGCAACTGAAATGCCTTCCTAGGTCTTAAAGATTTTAAGAAATATGAAAAACACTTCAATTCTAAAACCCAGAGTCAACCAAAGTACACAAAAACCCACTCAGTGCAGAGTCTGCTTGTCCCTCTCCCTCCTAGCCTGTGGGGGCGCTCTCTCTTTCTCTCTCTCTCTCAATAAGTAAACAAACAAATAAAATCTTAAGAAAAAAAAAGATTACCAAAATAATGTTTTATTATCAAGTGCTTTAGTGACTGTGTGACGCTACATACAGACTACTGTTTATATTGCTGAGTATATTCCATGTGTCAGACACTTTACAGATATTAACTTATTTGATTTTCACAACAAGTCTATGAGGTTGGTAGTATTATTCCCATTTTACTGATGACAAAACTGAGGCAAAGAGGGGGTAAGTTATTTGCCCAAGTCACATAGCTAGTAAGTACTAAAAACAGCAGGGATGTTAAGCAGGTAGTATAGCTCAGTGGCTCAGGACTGCTCTGCTCTTCCATGTTGACTGTGGTTAACGTCCTGCGTGGATATTGTGGACTGATGATGTATGTGGGAGAGAACAGGGAAAAAAGAACAATGAGAAGCATAAGAATTACGGCAAAATTACTGCAGTACATTCTGGGGCTTATTTTATCTAAATTGATTTTTTTGCACAGTTAACATTTTTCTTACAGGAAAATTATAGGCCATAACAAAGAATAACATGTTATTAACATATTTTATATTTTGAGTTCAAAGATAATTTCCAAATGTCCAAATATTGCTGTTGATATTTGAAGTAAACACCTGCAGTGATGTCTAATAGGTAGAAACAACTGTCGTTTCTTCCAAGCCTTCTGTAACTTCCATCATATTTTGTATAACACTGTTTGGATTTCAAAAAGGAAAATAAAACTAAATGCTACTTTGCTAACAAGAAATCACATACAGGGACGCCTCGGTGGCTCAGTGGTTGGGCATCTGCCTTTGGCTCAGGTCATGATCCCAGGCTCCTGGGATCGAGTCCCACATTGGGCTCCTTGCTCAGCGGGGAGCCTGCTTCTCCCTCTGCCTCTGCCTGCTGCTCCCCCTGCTTGTACGCTCTCTCTCTCTCTCTCTCTCTGACAAATAAATAAAATCTTAAAAAAGAAAAGAAAAGAAAAGAAATCACATACAGGGGTGCCTGGTTGGCTCAGTCAGTAGAGCATGTGACTCCTGGATCTTAGGGTCATGAGTTCAAGCACCACACTGGGTGTAAAGTTTACTTAAAAAAAAATAAGAAGAGGGCCCCTGGGTGGCGCAGTTGGTTGAGCGACTGCCTTCGGCTCAGGTCATGATCCCGGAGTCCCGGGATCGAGTCCCACATCGGGCTCCCAGCTCCATGGGGAGTCCGGTTCTCACTCTGACCTTCTCTCTCTCACTCTCTCTCTTTCCTAATAAATAAATAAATAAAATCTTTAAAAAAAAAAATAAGAAGAAAGAAAGAAAGAAATCACACACAAAATGCCCATCAATTGATGAATGGATAAATGAAATGTGGTATATCCAAGCATTGAATATAAATTTCAAAATAAAAAGCAGTGATACATACTACAACATGGATGAACTCTGAAAACATTAAAGTGAAAAAAGCCTGATACAAAAGGCCACGTATTATATAATTCCATGTATATAAAACATCCAGAATAGGCCAATCTGTAGAAACAGGAAGTAGTAGAGCTTGCCTAATATTGGATGGGAGTTGAGGGGAAAATGGTAAATGACTGCTCATGGGTTTCTTCGGAGATGATAAAAATGTTCTAAATTTGATTGTAGTGATGTTTACACAACTCTGAATATACTAAAAACTACTCAACAGTTAATTTTAGAAGGGTGAATTATATGGTATAAGAATGAAATCTCGGAGCACCTGGGTGGCTCAGTCAGTTAAGTGTCCAACTCTTGATTTCAGTTCATATCATGACCTCAGGTTGTGAGACTGAGCCCCTCACTGGGCATGGAGGCTGCTTAAGATTCTACCTCTGTGGGGGCACCTGAGTGGCTCAGTCATTGGGTGTCTGCCTCTGGCTTGGGTTGTGATCCCAGGGTCCTGGGATGGGGTCCTGGGTCGGGCTCCCTGCTCAGTGGGGAGCCTGCTTCTCCCTCTCCCTCTGCCTGCTGCTCTGCCTACTTGTGCTCTCTCTCAAATAAATAAACATAATCTTTAAAAAAAAAAAAAGATTCTTCTTCTGTGGCCCTCCCCCCCTAAAAATTATGTTTCAATAAAGTTGTTTTATGTATAAATCACAGAGAACACTTAAAAGGCAGCCATATTGGCCACTTTACATGTGGTGTTCTACTGATTTCATGACCGACTTCATACAAACACTTCCAATTACATTAGATATATCACAAGAAAAAAGCAGAATAGCTTTAAGGTAAAGAGTTGAGTCATAATGAAATTTGATGAAAGGAAACATTTTTGTGGGAAATCAGAAAGTACAAGAATTACTAGATAGAGTGCTGATTTTCGTTGAATAGTTCAATCCTCCTGTGGGCAGCACAAGAGGAAAAGAGAAATAAGGCTGTACCAAACTGAAATAAAAGATAAAACAGATCAAAGCAGAAACAGAAAAGTCATCTTAAAGAGACCAAAGGGCACACATGCCAAGGCAAAACTAGACTGTGGTATGAACACACCTAGAGGAAGAATGTACTTGTCTGAGAAAAGGGCCAGAAAGGGCAGGTGCATGCACAGCTCCTCTTTATTTAGCATCTAGTAGGTGGCAGGATCTGTACTTGACCAGTTACACGAAAAAATAACAAAGTCTGAGAGATAAACGTTGACATCACCCTTCCCAACTGTCTGGAGGAAGAGGTGCCAGGGCAGTGGCCTCTGGGTTGATGAAGAGACAACTCAGGCTTCTGACAGGATGCCGCACTATGAGTCATCGGGCTGCTCTGTTCATCGGATTGCACGTCATCAGGCAACCTTCTGACTGTCCTCTAGCTTCTTCCCACAGCTGAACAACTGATGCCCATAATCTAACTCGAGAGCTATAGAAAAATAAAGCAACAAAGTAACAGAGGCTCCTGTGTGTGCAAAGAGTTTGGATGAATACATCTAGACTAAGCTGTTAACAACTGTTACTTCACCAGGTAGGATCAGAAGGACTTTGACTTATACACTTCCATATTTGGATTGGACCATTAAAAAAAAAAAAGTCCTTTCTCTTAAGGATAAACAGGATAATTTTAAAATAACAATTTGGCTTTCCCTTAATACTTACAAGCTAAGACGACTAAAATTTTCTGGTCTGTATGTAAGTTTCATAAATTAGCCTCCCGAGGTGACATGTGTCTTACGACTCAGGTTTACATGATTCTACTATTAACGGAAGGATGTACTCTACATGTACTAGCAAAATTAACTTTCTGAGCTACCAAAGCTTTTAAGGGTTGCTGAATTCTAATGTCAATGATACTTGGTAAAGCCTCCTTGCAGCTATCAGCTGGGCTTCCTTGGTAAAACCTGAACCACACCAAGTATTCTGCGTTCAAATTCTATAAGCAGAAAATATTAAAGAGGGATGCCTGAGTGGCTCAATCAGTTAAGCATCTGCCTTGAGCTCAGGTCATGATCCCAGGGTCCCAGGATCGAGTTCCCCACCAGGCTCCTTGCTCAGCGGGAGTCTGCTTCTCCCTCTGCTTGCCGCCCCCACTGCTTGTGCTCTCTCTCTCTTTCTCTGACAAATAAATAAAATCTTAAGAAAGAAAAAAAGAAAGAGAGAGAGAGAGAGAGAGAAAGAAAGAAAGTAAGTAAGTAAGTAAGTAAAAGAGCTATAATTTAGAACCCTTCTAGAGACCTCTCCCAGCATTTCAGCATAATTTACAAACAGGTAGCTGTTGGACCTACAGAGTGGCCTTGTTAGCTGGCAGGCCTGGGAAACAGAGAGGTTGGTTCTATACCACCAACAACTTCAAACACCTTCTCTCTGCCTCTCTGCCTACAAATAGATAAGAACTATGGAGAAAGCTCTAGGAACATGAGAGTCCTGGGTTTAGCCTCAGCCTAGAATTGAGTCTTTAATCCAACCACACTCCCATGCCCTGCTCAGAGTGTAAAGTTAGAGGTCAGATTACCCAGCAATAAGGACCACTGAATGGTATCAATGTTTCAGCATCAGATAACCAGCTGGTCTTCAGCCATCCCTAAGTATGACCAGTTAGTTATCGCCAAGTGAATGCTGGGCCTGAGAATGCTATATTGTCACAAACCCTCAAATCCCACTTCTTGATAAATCCAAGTATTAAAAATCAAGACATCAATTATGTAAGTCTGAAATGGAAAAGAATAATACAGGAGATTCAAGCATCAAATCGATGGATTAGAAAACCATCACAGCCTTTTGCAACCAGAGATACAATGTTCTATCATCAGAGGAAGGTTTTCAGGAAAATAGGTGGCCACGTCAGGAGCTAAATTAATGAAAACCAGCTAAAGTTCTGAAGTGATTAAGGAAACTCGTAGAAAAAGACTACAAACACCCAAATAAGTGAGAAGGAGTACTGAATCATCAAATTAACAGCCTTGTAAAGACAGATACTAAACTTGCTCTTAAAAAAAATCAACTAAGAAAAATAAATGTTAATGGACCAAACTTGAATAAACAAATGCTCTAAAAACATGAACATCTGTAACCTTCCATGCCCAATGAGTTATTAAAATAATGCAGTGTGGGTCACCTGGGTAGCTCAGTCGGTTTGAGTGTCCAGCTCTTGATCTCAGCTCATGTCTTGATCTCAGGGTCCTGAGTTCAAGCCCCCCATTTGGGTGTGGAGCCCACTTAAAAAAAAAATCCCACTCATAAGAAACAATGTCTATCCACCTCCAAAGCCAAGTTCTAAACTCTGGCTGACCTCATTTGTACCTTGACTGGTCTGTATCTAAACCTGGCAACCCATCCTTCCAACCTTCCTCTATGTGTTCCAACTAGTCCTCTATGTGTTCATTTAAGTTACTTTCTCATATCATAGGATTAATTTTCATTAATCCCTTAAAAGTAACTACTTTTTCTCCCTTTCCACATCCCTATCCCACTGCATACCAACTGGTCCCTTACAGCCTAAAGTATGTAATGACTCTCAATCATAGGCTTCAAGCAACTATCCAACTTCTAACCATATTGCTCCCATATGCAGAAAGTCTCCACTTCTCTGAAATCCAATTAAATCCTACTTCAAGTCAATTAGAACTCCATATATCTGGATGATTATCATCCAGATATCATCTAAGATAAGGGGTGGCTAATTCATTGGCTTCAAATACAATGACACTTTCCATCTTCATTTTTTTTTTAAGATTTTTTATTTGTCGGGGCGCCTGGGTGGCTCAGTTGGTTAAGCTGCTGCCTTCGGCTCAGGTCATGATCTCGGAGTTCTGGGATCAAGCCCCACATCAGGCTCTCTGCTCAGCAGGGAGCCTGCTTCCTCCTCTCTCTCCGCCTGCCTCTCTGCCTGCTTGTGATCTCTCTCTCTGTATCAAATAAATAAATAAAATCTTTAAAAAAAAAAAAA
>CM052813.1:56876275-56965848 GCA_028533885.1 Nasua narica | reverse complement strand
GCAAAGCTGTAAATGCAGATAAGGAAGCTGCAAAGACATTTCTCTCTGTATTACAACCATGGATTAATGAAGGCTATATAACCTGGATAAGATTTTTAATTTTGATGAAGACGTCCCTATTAGAAGCAAATACCCCCTAAGACCTACTTAAAGGAGAAAGCCTGAGCACTGGAGCGTAAGGGTACAAAGAATTTTCTCACTGTGATACTGGGTGCAACAAAAGTAAAATGCGCTAATTTTTTCTTAATACTTCTGGCAAGACTACTACTTCTGTTAGTTACAAAGTTCCTTAGTTTTTTAAGTGTTCTGTCCCAACTCCATTTCTTTAATCAGCCTTGTTGGTTCAAGAGCCTGATTTTGCACAACATGAGGTTGTTTATTTTACTTTTAAATTGCTAAGTCTTAGTTTTGTTCTGTTTTTGTTTGCTTGTCTTTTCTAGGCTCACCTATACGGTGTGGCAGCAGAAACATCTGTATTCCAGACCCATCAGGTCTACTGCAATCTGCTTATTAGCACAGTGAAGCCCACTTGACACGTGAGGTTCTTTTTTAACCCAGACACCTAATATACACGAAGTACTTGCCATCAAGGAATTTAAGATGCTTGATTTAAATATTGAGAAGTTTAGGGGCGCCTGGGTGGCTCAGTCGGTTAAGCGGCTGCCTTCGGCTCAGGTCATGATCTCAGGGTCCTGGGATCGAGCCCCGCATCTGGCTCTCTGCTCAGCGGAGAGCCTGCTTCTCCCTCTCCCTCTGCCTGCCTCTCTGCCTACTTGTGCTCTCCTATATCTCTGTCAAATAAATAAATACAATCTTAATAAATAAATAAAAATTAAGAAGTTTAAATCATTTGTGACAGAGTACCTGCAGCCAAGAGAGTGGGCATATGCACATTTCTGAAGTACCATTCAAGCAAGGGTGGTGGCCACACCGAGCCCCATCTTCTCATTCACAATGCACACAGACCCACCAAAACTCCTGATCTTCTCCCACAGGACCTGCTCCACCAACAGAGCCTTCCCCATCTCTGCAAACAGTAATTCTGCCTTCCCAAGTGTCCGGACTAAAAACCTGATGGCCTCTCTTTCTCCACACTACATATCCCATTCATTAAGAAATGCCAATGTCTGTGGCGCCCAGGTGGCTCAGTCCTTAAGTGTCTGCCTTAGGCTCAGGTTGTGATCCCGGCCTCCTGGGATCCGGCCCCATATAGGGAGCCTGCTTCTCCCTCTTCAGTTCTCCCGTGCTTATGTTCCCTTTCTCACTATTTCTCTCGGTAATAAATAAATAAAATCTTAAAAAAAAAAGAAATGCTAATGTCTCTTATCTTACAAACATGTCCAGAATCTGACCATTCCTACCAACCCTAGTTCAAGCCACCATTATCTCGTACCTGAATTACAACAGCCTTCTATCGGCTTCTATCCTTGTCCCCTCAACGCTAGCTTCAGCAAAATGAAACCCTTTTCATCAGAAAGCCAGATCACATTATTCCTCTGCTCAAAACCCCACAATGTTTTCCAACCTCACTCAGAGCAAAGACCAGCTGACAATTTGGCTTAACAACTCTTGAGGTGCTCTGGCGCCACGCACCTCTGAGCTGTCCCCTTCCCTCCACACACGCCTGCAACCAGGGCAGCCTTGCTGGCCCTCTAGTCTCTCAGGCTGGCTTCGAATTCCTGACGTTTGCAATTACTGTTCCCTATGCCTAGAGTAGTCCTTTCTTGGGTAATCAAGCTGGCTTTCCCCCTCCCTTCCCTTCCCCCTCCCTCCCCCTTCCCTTAGGTTTTTGCTCAAATGTCGTCATCTTAGTGAGACTTCTCCCGACCACCATTCTGTATGTTGTGCATACACACACACACACACACACACACACACGCATGCACACTCTATTTCCCCTCCCTTACTCTTCCCCGTGGCAGCATGTCCCTCCATCGGCTAAACTGTTTATTTTACTTACGGTGCACCTTCCCTGTCCACTAGAAAAGAAGCCTACTGCTGTCCTGTCTCCCCGGTACCTACAGGAGTTGCTGGCATTCAGAACGTATTGAGCTCAATTACTACTTAATGAATGAATCAGGCTCACTGCATGAAGTGATGAAGGAAGTAACAGATTATAACTCCAGGTTATGGCCCTCACCATCGCAAATGCAAGGAATATTTGGAAGAAGGTGAAGCAGTGCACAGAAGTTTCCTTTATTTTAATGCAGGCATATGGCTAAGCTGTGAAAACTTATTGAAGAGATTTACTGAGCTGCTTCCTCAGATCAAGGACACTTGGAATTAAAGGGCTTTGAGTGGCTTGACTTGTCAGACCCCTGGTGACTCACAAGATTGTTCCTCCACGATGTGACAAGACATTTGAACACACCAAAACTGAAACTGCAAGGGAAAAAAACCTGGAACACTACTGACAGGACCAACGAAATACAAGTGTTCTGACTCAAACAGGACAAGTGAATCAAGTCCATGGAAACCGCATTCATTTTTCCAAGGCTGACGAACCCCCACACTCAATGGAATCACTGAATTTAAAAAATTAGAGAATCTTATCAATCTTGAAAGAATATCTGTGGCTACCTCTAAAGTGAATCCTTCAGGGACAGGGCTGAATTATCAAGCATTTGTCCCACCGGCATGGCTCACGTTTTCATGAACAAAATGCAAGAGTTGAAGGCAAAATTTAACCAACGAAAAGCCAGTATTTTGGACGGTCTGAAGATGAATTTACAAGTTTAAAGTTATCCTAAAACTTCTGACATGGGCTCAATTCTAGAATGTGTTTACCATTCCCGATGCTGTAAAATCATATTCTTTTTCATGAAAGGGCTGAAATTAACACTGGAGCTTTACATCTGTGATGTAATCCTAGAGTCAGGACAAACTGAAATGTGCCTGACTATATACCCAATAGCTGTAGAGTATAGTTGTTTCTTAAATGCCACTTTCCTATCAATACATCAAGAATGCTATCTCACTAGTTCCAGGCCTGTAACCTGTAACTTTACAGTTTGAGGATTAACAAGTTTATGAAATTATTTTTCAAAATGATTTTGAATTAATTCTGAAATCTTAATTTCATAAATCTGTTTTATATCATTATCAATCATTTTTTTAAATATTTTTAAAGATTTTATTTATTTATTTGACAGAGAGAGAGAGAGATCACAAGTAGGCAGAGAGAGGAGGAAGGAGGCTCCCGCTGAGCAGAGAGCCTGATGCGGGGCTCAATCCCAGGACCCTGAGGCTTTAATCCACTGAGCCACCCAGGTGCCCCTCATTATCAATCATTTTTAAAAAAGAATTTAGGGGTGCCTGGGTGGCTCAGTCAGTTAAGTGTCCGACACTTGGTTTTGGCTCAGATCATGATCTCAGGGTCCTGGGATTGAACCCTGTGTCAGGATCCCCACTTGGGGAGGAGCCAGCTTACCGCCCCCCCCCCCCCCGCCCTCTCTCTGCCCCTCCCCCTGCTCATGCTCTCTCTAGAATAAATAAATAGGGGCACTTGGATGGCTCAGTTAAGCATTTGCCTTGGGCTCAGGTCACGATCCCGGAGTCCTGGGATTGAGCCCCCCTCTCAGGCTCCATGATCGGAGGGAGTCTGCTTCTCCCTCCCTCTCTGCCCCTACCTCTGCTTCCTCCTCAGCTCTCAAATAAATAAATTAAAAAGCTTTAAAATTTTAATTAATTAAAATAAATAGCCTCTTTAAAAAAATAAATAAATCTTGTTTTTTTTTAATTTTATTTATTTATTTGACAGAGAGAGAGATCACAAGTAGGCAGAGAGAGAGAGAGAGAGAGAGAGAAGCAGGCTCCCTGTGAGCAGAGAGCTCGATGTGGGGCTCGATCCCAGGACCCCGAGATCATGATCTGAGTCGCTGAAGGCAGAGGCTTTAACCCACTGAGCCACCCAGGCGCCCGAAAAAATAAATAAATCTTAAAAAAAAAAAATTAAACTTCATATGGGCCCACACATAGGTGGATTTCAAATTATACAGAGGTTTTCCTTGCTATCCAAAAGTTAGATTTACCAAAGAACTACATTCATTCTTATTTTCCTCAAATGAAAGAAATCTGAAGAGGATTTTCGTCTTTACGAAATGGTAATTGTTTCTTCAGCATCTCATGCTTACAAAAGGTTTCATGGGAATCATCTACTTTTGGATAGTGGGGAAGCCTATAATTCATTACTTCAAAAGCATAGGTAAGGACAAGGTAATGAAATATAAGGAACGCCACAGATTGAAGGAGTTAACTAAGATGATATGACAGTTAAATGCAATAAGGGATCCTAGACTGGATCCTGGGATAGAAAAAAAATAACAGTGGAAAAACCGGGAAAACCCAAATAAAGGCTATAGTTTAATTAATAGTATTGTACCAACATTAATTTCTTAGTTTTGATAAATGTATCAATTTTATGTAAACTGTTAACAGAGAGGAAGCTAGATGAAGGGAACACAGGAACATTCTGTTTTCTTTGCAACTCTTCTGTAAACCTAAAATTATTTCCAAATAAATATTTAAGAAGTGCCTTGGTGGCTCAGTCAGATAAGTGCCTGACTCTTGATTTCAGCTCAGGTTATCATCTCAGGGTCCTGGAATCAAGCCCTGCGGCCGGCTCTCCTCAGACTATGGAATCTGCTTGAGATTCTGTCTCCCTCTTCCCCTCCCTCTGCTCAAGCGCTCTTAAAAAACAAAAACAAAAAACAAAAAAAAACACACATCTTCCAGACCTATCACAACAAAATACAAATACCACAAATGAAGGGAAACCACCTTAAGATAATAACAGCAATCACATTTACACAGACATGAAGTGATGTGAAGATTAGAATAAACCAATATTTCAACCAAAATTAGGTATGAAGGACATTCTAAATTTGGAAGGGATGGATGCCTTGGTGGCTCAATTGGTTTAGTATCTGCTCTCGATTACAGCTCAGGTCATGATCTCAGGGTCACAGTACTAAGCCCCACATCAGGCTCTGCACTCAGTGGGGAGTCTGCTTGAGATTCTCTCTCTCCCCCTCTCCCTCTGACCCTCTCTACCCATTCTCTCTCTCTCTCTCTCAAATAAATAAATTAATTAAAAAATAAATAAATAAAAGCACACAGTGGTTGTTTCTATGTGCTAGAATTATAAATGATAATTTTACCCTAAACTTTTTCTGCAATGAGCATGTAAAGATTTTATTATCTGAACAATAAGAATACATACATTTCAGGGGCACCTGGGTGGCTCAGTTGGTTAAGCGTCTGCCTTTGGTTCAGGTCATGATCCCAGGGTCCTTGGATCAAGCCCCAAATCAGGTTCCTTGCTCAGCGGGGAGTCTGCTTCTCCCTCTCTTCCCAGCTTGTGCTCTCTGTCACTATCTCTCTCTCTCTCAAATAAATAAAATAAAATAAAATAAAATAAAATAAAATAAAATAAAATAAAATACATTTCAGTTTAGTGCATATAATCTTGAGGTGAAATAATAGGAGGTTATTCCTGTTCCTGCAAGGTCTCACATTCTTGTTCTCCCTTACTCCTGCACCCCACACCTGGCTCTGATTTGGATTCTGATCAGTTCTCCCTTAGTCGGCTGTATCATCAGCCAGTCTTCCTATACCCCTCCAAATACCTTCAGTCTAGTTTTCCCATTCCTGTAAGTCATGTGCTTAAAATTCAGGTTACAAGACATCACTTCTGTCAAAACAAAACAAAAAACAAAACTCTAATGGCTCTATTATCTAAGGAAGAGGCAATAATATTCTAAGGATGAAAAGACTTACAGGAACCATAATTTCCAATGTACCTTTCAAGGCTCAGCCCACTGTGTCCCAAAGAGACTAAACCCTTCCACAAACTTAATAGTCACCTTCAAGCTTCTTCTAAGTGTTTGTCCATGACCTTTTCATTAAAAAATTACTTTAGCTAACATTTACTGAGTGCTTATTATGTACTAGGCACAATGCCAAGAGATTCACATGTAATTTTTTTCCTAGAGTCTTCTCACTAACCCCTAAGGGTAAGTGTTACTAAAAGAAGAAAAGTCAGAGCTATTGGCTAAGTTCCCCAAGGTTATCTGGCTAGTAAGTGATGAGGTAAGAAACTGAGCCCGTATCTCCAAAGTCCGAATTCAACACAATCCTCTTTCCAACTTCTGTCTCAGAATGTTAGCTTCTGGTACCACCCCTAATTCCTCCAGTTGGAAATGATAATCTCTTCCACGGACCTACACGACTATTTACTTTACTTTTATAGATCTTCTTTCATCCTTCCTTGTATGTAGGTAACATACATATGCCTATATTACCCAATTAGATTCAAATGCTTTGAGGACAGGAACAGCAAAATTACTATCCTTCACAACCTGGACCCATGATAGTGGGATTATGGGGTAGTAGCACTCACTGTCTATCAAAGAAAATCATGTTCAAAGAAACTTAGACTTCTACTTTATTCCTTTAGTTATATACACATACACGTTTGAATTAAAGGTACTGTGTGTACTTCACACAGTACAAAGAACACTGTTTTTGAAGCATGGCAAACCTGTTTACAAACCCTGGCTCTAGTACAAAGAAGCTACTATCTGACCTTGGGGCAACACACTTAACCAATGTGCCCTTTCTCATCTGTAACAGTGTGAGACTAATGATAATCTGTATAAAATACATAGCACTACATGTAGCAAAGTAAATGGGTAGCAAACTATTAAAGTAAGTTGATAAATAGTTAGGTGTCACTGTTATTTGATTCTACAATATGTTAATTAACTTCTGGGCGTGAGAATTTGCCTCATACCCAGAATGACAGGGACCATTTCTAGGCCTTTAAAAAGTCAGTGTTTCTGTAGGTAGATGACAAGGAACACTTAGATAACAATACTCAGACTAGTGAGATGATTACGTGCTAAGTGTTCAGCGATGAGAGTGATCAGTATAGACTAAAAAGAAAGGAAGGAGTATGAGCTGGCTCATGAGGACAGAATTGGATAGAAGGGAGAAAAACTCCAAATAAGGAGAACATCATAAGTAAGAGCAGTGAGGCAGGAGTAAGATGCTTATTTGAAAAGGCCAACATGCCTCGAGTACCATCTTGCTCAGTGGACAAAGACAACATGAGTAAATAGAGGGCAGAATCCAGAGGGAATTCTGAATTGGATGCTGGTGTGATACACAGCTCGACAGGATAAAAGTGGCAAAGGAGAAGCTTCATATCGCTCATAGGAAAATATCCAATAAAATGAGAATTAGGGATTTATCTGACAAAGGCATGAAGAGTTTGCTATAATAAGCATATCCTTTGTTTTTATTAGCCTTATTCACTACCTTTATCTCTAACATCAATGTCAGTGTTCCTACCTTACCCTATCTTTCAGCACTGTGAAACATATTTGAATGCATAGAGAAATAACAACTTAGAGAACTACCAGAGCCATACACATGTGGCTGTGGATGTGGATAAAATGCAGAAGACCCAGTGGTGAGGGTTCCTTACAACTAAAAAATGCTATCTGATTCTAAAGACCCTCAGAGCTAAGAAAAGTAATTTATTTTTAATATTACTAATAACAAAAAAAAATCAGGCACATTCTGTTGAGGGAAAAACAAAAACCATAATTTTAGAGCAATGCCATACTGGTTAATGAATTATGATATTGATAGGTACAAGGGTTTGAATTATTACTGCTCTGTGACTGCAGGTTAAGAATCAGACAATATACACAGAACATAATACTTTTTCGCAATGGACTCCCATCTTCAAGACTCCCATTGCTTGAATGAAATTCACTCAGTTGCCATTTTACACAAATCATCCACCATGAAATGATATAGGAGCCCAGCATCCTGAGTTTACATACGGATTTTTCAAATCATTGGGCACCTGTTCAATCAGAACTGGAAAAAGAAAAAAGAAAAACCTAGTTGACAAGTATTAATAAAAGTGAAATATAGTCCACTCACCTCCCTAGTCCATATTGACTACGTTGACAGTAAGGAATAAAACCTCCACCTCTAATTCATCAACATTTTATGTCTTAGAAATAAACTTTGGTTGACTCTTACTCTAATCAAAGTTACCAATCTGAGTTCCAGTTTACGCCTAATGGAGAAAGCCCTTTTGAGAACTACAATGTCACTGGTGAAAATACAGGAAAATTTAAAAAGTTAAACACGCTGAATGGAATTATTTTAACATAGTATTTAATGTGGTATAAAATATTTATTTTTAAATTATTTGTTTGTTTATATGAGAGAGAGAGAGAGAGAGTGCGCGCGCATACATGCACACAAGCTTCTGCAGAAGGAGAGGGAGAGGGAAATAATCTCAAGGAGACTCCTGGCAAGGCGTGGAGCCGCACACGGGTCTTGATCTCACAACCCTGAGATCGCGACTTGAGCCAAAACCAAGAGTTGGATGCTTAACCAACTGTGCCACCCAGGTGCCCTTTTTTCTTTTTCTTACCCATTTTCATGCACATGTTACAAGAAAGGCCAGAGGCTCTGAATTTGCCTAAACCCTCAGCACATGGGGAAGGCCTGCTCTCAGCATGTGGACTAGCCACTGCTGCACAAACTCCATTTTTTTTTTTTTCAATTGGCCAGTAGGCCACTCATCAACTTCAAAAGGGATTTGGGATATCTGAAACAGATAGAGGAGAAAAAATAACCCAAGATTTGTGTTCTAATTCCAGGTCATTTGTTTGCTAAATAATCTTAGACCTTTGACCTCTTATCAACTGGTTTTGTCATCTATAAACAGGACCCTTATACCTAACACAGGATAATTCATAGTGGCTCCAGATCTTTCTTCTTGGAGGGAACAGAAGCAATCCCTGACTGGAAGGGGGTACATGTAGATGCCCCTGTCCCACACTGCACTGGAGATTATGAATATATTAACTGTCCTATCAAGAATGGGTACTCGGGGGCGCCTGAGTGGCTCAGTCGTTAGGCGTCTGCCTTCGGCTCGGGTCATGATCCCAGGGTCCTGGGATCGAGTCCCGCATAGGGCTCCCTCCTCTTTCGGGAGGCCTGCTTCTCCCCCTCCCTCTGCTGCTCTCCTTGCTTGTGTTCCCTCTATCACTGTGTCTCTCTCTGTAAAATAAACAAATAAAATCTTCAAAAAAAAAAAAAAGAATGGGTACTCGGGGTGCCTGGGTGGCTCAGTCGGTTAAGCGCCTGCCTTCAGCTCAGGTCATGAACCCGGGATGCTGGGCTCGAGTCCCACATTAGGCTTCCTGCTCAGTGGAAGTCTGCTTCTCTCTTTCCCTCTACCCCTCCCCGCTCTTCATTCCCTCTCGTTCTCTCTCAAATAAATAAAATCTTAAAAAAAAAAATGGGAACTTGATGGAGATACTGAGAAAGCTAAATATCCCCCAGGACCCTCCTTGATGCCAGCACTGCTTGCTGTGATAACAAAGATTATAAATGGAAAAGCAACATGTAAGAAACAAAGACGCCAAAAAAATGAACATCCACAGTGCAGATGCATATGAGGTATGCAATACAAAATCATTTATCTCCCTTTTTAGATTAATTCAATAGAAAAAGTCTGGCCTTCTAGATTCTTGGGGAGATTAAATCATCTTATCAGAATTCATTTCAACTCAACAATGAACACCTATTATGTGCAAGCTACTAGGTAGGGTGCTGTTGAAGACAGGAAAGAAATGAAGAGATCCTCACCTTCAACTAGTATGTAAAAAGAACAAAATAATTCCCATACTAAGAATATAAAAATATTATGGGAAAGAATGCAGAACCTCTATAATCTTGAGCCTTCATTTAAGGTCACACACAATCTACCTTTCAGCCAGACCCCATACTACTGATAAACACATACTCCAGTCATCCCAGATCACTTCTGCAAAATACATGGTGCATTGTGCCCTTCTGTTATTCTGCTCGTGCCATCCCCACAGGCCAGAGTTCCTTTACCTATGTCCTACTCAAGGTATTCTCTTCCTCAAGACCAAATTCCATTCCTTTTGCTTCACAAAGCCTTTCCCATGACCAGCTGGAATTAAGGAGGTGATTAAAAAAAAAAAAAAAAAAAAGGATACCATTAAACAGATTAAACAGAAACACTGAGGAAGGGAATGAAATATCTGTACCAGAGGAGCTATAAGATAAATAAAGACAAAGGATTTGCAGAATCTTCCAGAAAACCTTCATCCCATGCTACACAAAAAATTAAAAAGTCTAACAAGTTTCAACAGGAGGAATCCAAGAGGTAAGAGAAAGCCTGTCAAGATTAAAAGGATACTGGGGCAACCTGGCTGGCTTGGTAGAGCATATGACTCTTGATCCCAGGGCCGTGAGTTTGAGACCCACACTGGGCAGAGAGATTACTTAAAAAAAAAAAAAAAAAAATTGCATGATAGGAAAAGCCTAGCAGCAGAAAGCTGAGAAATATATCTAGGAATTATGAAACCCAAGGGGTTAGAGCCACAGTTGGTCTTTTTATCTATTATTTTGACAGGACTAGGAAGCACGCGGAAAATTAACCACTAGTTACACAAACAGCGTCGAAGGATAGAATTTAGTTTTTTACGGTTTAAGACACAACTCTACCAGCAGGCACCTTATTAAGTCTAGAAGAATGCTTTTGCTCACAGACTGGCCTAGCTCATCAAAAGAGCCTTGAACTAATCATGGAGAGGTAGAAGCCATGATGTAACCCAGTACTGTAACACATCATTCATCCTACAATAAACACTGACTGACCATCTCCCGATTGCCACAGCCTGGTGCCACACTGGGGATACAGCGTTCAACCAACCCGAGCTTATGGAGGGAGAAAGCCAGTAAATATATGCAAATAATTTCAGGTGATGATCAGCTTAAAGAAACATACAACCAAGTAAGAAATAGCCCATGACAGGGTTGGGGTAGAAGGGTCATCTCAGAACCGACAGAGCAAGGCTGACAAATCTGAGGGTACCATCAGGCAGAGAGAAGAAAAGCAAGGCCCTGACACAGAAGGATCTCAGCATGTCTGAAAACAGTGAATCTGGCCAGAACATAACGAACATTAACTGGTAGGCGGGGAGCTGAAGGGCAGCCAGAGCCAGACTGAGGCAGAAAGGAAGTCTGGATATCACACTTCAGGGTGATGGAAGTTACTGGAGGGTTCTAGGCGCAGGGAAGATGGGATCTGAGTTTGCTTTCTCATCACGCAGACTGCTGTGTGGTGAAAGGAGTGAAGGCCCCTGAGCACAAGACAATGCTGACTCAGACTAGAGTAGTGGCAGCAAAGTTAGCACATGCCAGACATGATACATAAAGAAAGACTAGAGGCAGTTCAAGGAGAGAATGTAGGGGGGAAAGGAAGTATTCTGTACATGACTTCCACTGTCCAGATAACACGTGCACAGGAGGGGCCATGCACAAACTTTACTGTTGGTACTTCAATGCTTTCTCCCCACTGGGTGAGCTCCATGAGAGCAGGCACTGTCTTATTCTTCACTATAGAGCCAGAAGCCAGCAAAATGCTCACAACACCAACAGGTATTCTGAAAAGGCGCTTTTTGTTTGTTTGTTTTCATAAATTTTGACACTATAAACACAAGTGAGAAAGTATACCCTTAGAAATATTACCAAAATTTAGTAGGCTGAGACTCAACATTGAGCTGGAAACACTGAAGCCCAATAGGGGAATAGGTGAGGAAGTCCAGAAAGAACCCCAAGTTGTCTCAAAAAACAAACTCGCTCAAACATTTATGGAGTGTCTTCTATACCAGACCGGTGCAGTATGCCGAGAACACAGGGATAAGGCAGTGTCTTATCTTAAGGGAGAGTTCACACCCTGGTCATCTAGACATATAGACATCTATCTGCCGTCCACAATGGCAGAGAACCAGAGGAAACATGTCAGCATCCCCACTTTTAGAAAGGAGAATGAAGTGAATGTCACAAACTTTGCAGTTGAACATAACTTCAACTCTGGTAAAATTCTACACAGATTAACAAAAGAGGGTTTGAGGGCTCTTAAGAAGAGGTAAATAGTAAGAGCCAGCACATATACCTGGGTAAGCCATTCCTGGTTAATGCCATGTTCTTGTTTGACATGAGGAGAACACTGGGAAACATATGATACAGCTAAATTTTACTAAAATGTGTTGATTTCATCTAGTACTATCTCTGAAGATAAGATGGGAGAAAGTGGACTCAAGTGTCAAATATATTTGGAACTGTTCAAATGGTTTTTTTTTGTTTTTTTGTTTTTGAAGTAGGCTTCATGCCTATCATGGAGCCCAACTCTGGGCTTGAACTCATGACCCTGAAATCAAGCCCTAAGCTGACATCAAGAGCTGGACACTTAACTCACTGAGCCACCCAGGCACCCCAGAACTGCTCAAATGGTCTTGAGAAAAGAGATGACCAATTAGAGATGTCCTGAAAAGAAATGAAAAATATTTTTTAAGATTTATTTATTTATTTGACACAGAGAGAGAGAGAGAGAGCATAAGTAGGCAGAGCAGCAGGCAGAGGGAGAGGGAGAAGCAGGCTCCCCACTGAGCAGGGAGCCCGACTCTGGGCTCGATCCCAGGACCTTGGGACCATGACCTGAGCTATAGGCAGACGCTCAAGTGACTGAGTCACCCAGGTGCCCTGAAAAATATTTTTAATAATAATTAAACAATAAGTAGTATCAAGACTAAAAGATAATGACATAGGGGTTTTCCAAAGGAAACAGGACAGCCAGCCAGCCAACCCCACAATCAGCAAGCCCTTTCCCAAATGAATATGAAGACATAACTGGCTTGCTGACCCAATCATCAGGTAATAAAAACTTAAGAAATAAAAAATAAATATATAATAAAATAAAAAGAAAGGAATAATATACTGAGTAATAAAGTCAGAATTCCAAAGGCTCAAGGAAGTCTACAAAACCGGGCAAAAACCAACAGCTTTAAATTTCCTGGGGAAATTCAAGCTCTGTCCTCATATTTGAAAAATCCAACATTACAGAAACAGCAGCATAGGAAAAAAAGATGACTGAGGGCTTTTGGTAGACTGCAAGCTAATGTAAGTGAAGTTGTTGGAAAAGCTAATTCCACCCTGGGCAACATGAAGAATCCAGAAGGACTGACTTCGTCTAGTTTAGTGAGCTCCTCTCTGGGCACCACACTAATGAAACTGTTAAACTAGAACTCATAAAGATGAAAGAGACTGGGATAGTACTTCCAGTGAATGCTGACTTGCTGAACACATGCATTTAACTCTGCTCCCTTCCAAAATGCCACTAAAATGACAGTAAAGGGATTTAAGATACTTGGAGCTTGGAAGTGGGCAGAAGAGAGATAACTGACCTAGAAGACTCCAAAAAGCTCACTTCTGAGTCAACAGCGGAAAAGCCAGGAAGCATACCGACTTATGGCACAAAAAAATCCTCTACACCTCAGGAATTCATGGTATGAGATATCTCTGGAACTGGAGGTGACAGAGGACTTGAATGGGAGAATTTAGTGCAAGGAGGCCCAAGAGCACTTACAGCCTGTGAACAACAGAGTAACTAACTGTTCTTGTTTGCCCAGAAGGGCTGGGGCTAGGGGTACCCTATGGAAACAAAAAAATTTAAGCGGAGGTTTACATATTAAATAGAGACCAACTCCCACCCAACTTTCTTTCTCCCTTGTGTCCCAGAACTCCGGTAACCAGGCTAGTAATGCCCTCCAAGAGACTGGAAGAAACTTCTTTGGGAAAATTTGACCAGCCCAAAAGATATGGAAACTGGGTGTTTCCCAGGAAACAGGCTGACTAGACCACCCTCCAGTGAAGCCCAATCAACCATTCCCAAATGAATACAATATTTTCAAACAATCTTTTAGAGCCCTGTCCTTCAATAATGAGCAGATAGCTAAGATTATTAGACATTTAAGGACAGTTTTAACATGAACGCAGAGACAAAAAGAGCAAAGCTGGAAGAAACAGACAATGCAGATAGAGAACTGAATTTAAAACAAATGAGCACACATATGCCCAGAGAGATAAGAACCGAAGATGCAAAAATGAAAAAGAACGTTGAAGAGAACAAAATAAAACACCCTAGGAAACTAAGAACTCACAGCAGAAATAAAAATGCAATAGAAATACTAAAGATTAATTGAGGAAATTACCAGAATGTGGAGAAGACAAAGAGTTCAGAAATGAAAGAAAGTAAGAAAGTTAAACAGGGGGAAAAGATGGGAAAGAATCAAAGAAAATTCAGGAAAATTTTTCTAACTGCAAAACACAAATTTCCAGATTCCAGACTCCACACTGGTCAGTGTAACAGATGAAAAGAGATCCTTAAAAGACACAGCACTGAAAAATGTCAGAACATAGGTTACAAGGAAGATCCTAAAAGGTTCCAGAGAGGATAAAACTAGTTGAATACCAAAATATCAACAGTCAGAATGGCAACATTGTCAACAGCCACCCTAGAAGCAAAGATGACAAAAGGATAACACATTTTAAATGCTGAGGGACAATGATTTCCAACCCAAAATTCTACATTCAGCCAAACATAAAATAGGTAGGAGGTAGGAATAAAAGCATGCAAGGTATTAAAAAAAAAAAAAAGATTATCTCAAGTATCCTTCTCCCAGGAAACTACAGAAGGAGGTATTTTACCAAATCAAGAGAATAAACTAAGACAGAAAAGACCAGTACAGTTAACACTGATTAAAGAAACCAAAAGCTTAAATACACAGACAACTCTACCACCATCACAGATATGAAAATTCAGTATTATTCGACAATTCTTCCTTAATTGATATACAGTTGTAACACAAACCAAATCAAAACCCCAGCAGGAAATTTTTTGGTAGATACTGACAAGCTGATTCTAAAATGTATAAGGAAAGACAAAAGAATTTTAACACCCAAAATAGTCGTTTAAAAAGAAGGAAGGTTAAAGGAATCACACTACCTGATTTCAATATATAGTATAAAGCCACCATAAAACAGGTGAATGAAACCGAATAGAAAGTTTGGGAATGGACCCACATGTATATGGTTGATATCTGAAAGAGGTACAAATGCAATTCAGTGGAAAAAATATAGCATTTTCAACAAATTGTACTGGAATAATTAGATACCCATATGCAAAAATGCAAACGAACAAACAAAAAACTCAACTTATACTTCAAATCCTCTACAAAAATGAACTCAAAATGGATCACAGACCTTAATGTAAGATGTAAAAATAAAAATTGTAGGGCAGTGTGTATATCTAGTTGCTTGGCTGGTGAAGTGATCTGAGGGTCTACCTACTAAGGTACACTGTCAACCAATTCTGTTGTGTTCAGCCTCTTTTCTCACCCATGCCCTCAGGGATTCCTGGGCCTAAGATCCTAGGTGATCTGGACTATATTTTTGCCACACCAAGGAGTTTGGAGAAGGACCAGAGACAAGTGCATACTGCATCCACCACGCTGATCAGATTCACTGGTCTTATTTCAAACAGAACTCTTCCCAGGTCTTGCAGTTTGAAGGCAAAAAAAGAAGTTTTCTTTTTCTTTTTTTTAAGATTTTTATTCATTTATTTGACAGAGAGATCACAAGCAGGCAGAGAGAGAGGGGAAAGCAGGTTCCCTGCTGAGCAGAAAGCCAGACGCAAGGCTCAATCCCAGGACCCCGAGATGATGACCTGAGCCGAAGGCAGAGGCTTTAACCCACTGAGCCACCCAAGAGCCCCCAAAAAAGTTTTCTTCCTTCAATTCTATTTCACCTTCTTCCCTCCTTTCTTTCATTTACCTTACATGTATTCATAAAATAAAGCAAGCCGGATAGACATTTTAAAAATATTTTTAAGAAAATTTTTAAAAAGTCCACAGGATCCAGATAACTGGGACTCCAACAAAGAAAGACCAGGGTAATTCCTCATACGATGTGAACGGAAATCTTAAATTAAGAGCTTTGCAGTAGGCCTGAAAATTGGCCAGCCCAGACTGGAGCTAGGGAAGAGACCGAGTCCAGAAATTGAAACTGAAAAGAGTATCTAAGGTATCTGAGCTGACTCAAAGAAATTCACACAAGTAGGCAAGAATTTAGAGGTAAATTAGTCATTAAGTACATAGAAAACTAGGTAAACAGCAAAACAAGACAATTATCTCCAAGAGCAACAAAAGATTATGTAAGATGGATGAAATATTACGTGACTCATCCGTGAAGAATATTTACATAGTCGTGATGTAAAGACTAAACACTGATCCAAACAAAATTATGATACGTCTACAGCAGGAGGATAACGGGGACTGGAAGTGTGTCCAGGGATGGGGCGAAGAATGGTGTTGCAAGAGAGCTCAATCTTCATCATACATAATGGGAGGCCAAAATTAATGCCAGAAACTGGAGAACCAGGAAGCAGCGATACAAGCATGTTAGAGATACTGGGGCAAAAGCAAAAGATTTAGTTCAAAGATTTGAAAGTGATGGCCGCAGGGCAACAGAAAATTGGGGAGACTTAAAAAAAAATCCTGTTAGAAATGCTTAACTCTTTAAAAATATATGCATGTATTACTTTGATAGGAATAAAAAAAATTTTTTTTAAATCAAAGCATAAGAGGGGGATAAAAAGAGGGAGCCCAGAATAGTACAGGATCTGGAATCATGACATTTAGAAATGGTTGTATAAATCAAGAGTTTTTAAGTTTAAAATACACACAAACTTGGCACATATTAAAAGCTGATTTCTATCCTTGGTTCAGTTATTCTATCTGGCTAAAGGGTGCAGAATCAGAACCAACAATAAAGTTACATGGATACAAGACCTCAGCTGTGCAAAAATGGAGACATTTCTACTAACTGCCTGAAAGCCAAATTAACTATCTCAGGAAGCAGTGAGCTCTCTACTGATGGAGGTATTTAAGCAGAACCTGAACAAAGTCCCCTCAGTGGATATGATAACTTGGTGAATTGGGCTGCAGACCTCAAGGCCCTGCCAGTTGTGGGATTCTGTAAAAGGATTTCATGTAATAATCTCCTTTGAATTAGTACTATTCTAAAGAAGGGCTAGGAACTCTGGTAGGTGAATAAGCTTAGGCACTTAGGACATGTATGTCTCCTCCTTTTATACCACCTTCTCCTTTTAGCTTTTGAATTTTCATTTCAAAAGTCTTTTTTTTTAAGATTTAGTTATTTATTTCAGAAAGAGAGTGTGAGGGATCGAGAGACAGAGAAAGCATGGGCGGGGGGAAAGGACAGAGAGAGACGCAGGCTTCCTGCTGAGCAGGGAGCCCACCGCAGGGTTCGATCCCAGGACCTTGGGTTGGGACCATGACCAGAGCCAAAGGTGGCCACTCTGAGCCACCCAGGCACCCATTTCAAAAGTCGTAAATATGTTTACATTTGGTTACAGATCACGTAAAACATTTTGGGAAGCAGATGAAGTGCAAATACTTAGAGTAGAAGAGAAAATGTCCATCTGAGTGAGAGAAAGACGGCAGAGAATCAAGAAGCTGGTCTGAAGTGGTGGTAAGAGACAATGAAGGGCACCTCGGGCCCTGTGGTTCGCTGGCTGTAGAACACTGAACAGGCACAGTACCTGGGTAGGTATGAGACTCTGGGACGGCACCTCTGGTATGAGACAAGAGGAGCTGGGCTTTCCTGGCAGGGTGAAAGGACAGAGAGCTGGGATTCAGTCAACAGATGTAGACAAGCAGCAAGAGAGCCACCAGAGATGAGTGAACAACAAAGGAATACCTTCAATTTGTTCTACTTTAAATAAAGTTACTAGAATCTTGCACTATCAAAGAACAAAAACCACACCTTAGCTTAAATGTTGGTCATCAAATGACGAATAAAAATATTAAACATATGGGGCACCTGGCTGGAAGAGCATGTGACTCTTGATCTCAGGGTTGTAGGTTTGAGCCCCACACTGGGGGCAGAGATTACTTAAATAAATAAAAACTTAAAAAAATATATTAAACAGGGGCGCCTGGGTGGCTCAGTGGGTTAAAGCCTCTGCCTTCGGCTCAGGTCATGATCTCAGGGTCCTGGGATCGAGCCCCATATCGGGCTCTTTGCTCAGCGGGCAGCCTGCTTCCCCCTCTCCCTCTGCCTGCCTCTCTGCCTACTTGTGATCTCTCTCTCTGTCAAATAAATAAATAAAATCTTTAAAAAATATATATATATATTAAACATATTATAGGTACCATCTTTTCTATGGGATTACCTTAAGAGTCAGTATGACCTGTCTATAGGCTTCAGGGAAGGTTTATTTGCTAGTAAAGGACGTTATTTTTCCCTTCACTCTGCATAATAAAACACTATCATGTCTACAGACACAATAAATTTATCCCAAACTTTACTGAACTCCACCCATTAAGAAATGATACAGATCATACTTCAAAAATGTCTATTTCTAGCTCTTATTTTTATTTTATTTTTTAAAAGATTTATTTTAGAGAGAGAGCGCTCAGGGGGTGGAGGGATGGGCAGAAGAGAAGGGAGACAATTCTCAAGCAGACTCCTGCTGAGCAAGGAGCCTTGGGGCTTGATCCCAGGACCCTGAGATCATGACCTGAGCTGAAATCAAGAGTCAGCTGCTCAACCAACTGCTAACTCTTATTTTTAAAAATTAATTTAGAATCTGCCAGGAAATTATCAGTGCTTTACACACTGTAAATGGGTGTAACTTGTGGCTATCTAAGAAACAGAGGTGCAGGTGCACTCCAACACTGTGGGAGCCCCTACACTGCTCTGTAGACTGTATACTTCTACAGGTAAAGTCTCATTCTTGGTTAAAGGCAGTCCATAGCAGCCTGACTAGCACGCTTGCAGGTAAACACTGAACTGAACTAAAGCATGTGACTGCCTGGAATTTTCTCTGTATTTTACCAAAATTCTTCATGCTTTTACTTTTTTTTTTCAGTGCCTTCCCACTGGCCTCAGAGCTTCCTCACTCCTGAGCCACAGTCATGGGCAGGGGTCATTTTTGCTGTGCTTTTTGTTCTTTCAGTCATACTTTGAAAAAAATACATAGGCTCCATAGCTCTACCCATTCTGCTTCCAGACAGGCACTGTGAAGATGGGCCAGGAGAGTTTCCTTCGTGCATTCTACAATGTGAGCCAATAAAAAGAAAGGGGGGAGGGCATGGAGTGGAGAGGCAGAGGCAGAAGGGAAGAGAAGCCTTCATTCTCATAAATCTATCAACCAGTGCCGATTATCTAGCATAGTTAGGTATGGACCAGCCCAGAGGTCTCTAGTTGATGATGTGCTTCCCCCCACCCCCCGGCTGGCTAGTATTAATGTCTTCAACAAGACTTCATTATAAGGAAGGGACACATGCTAACAAGGTCAGGTTCACAATCACTAGAATTAATAAACATTTCGAATAATAGCCTTATTATAATTTTCAGGTTCATTCCCATTTCCCTCTACCACACGTTATATTTGTTTTAATAGTAATTTTGATAAGTATCATTAGCATCCTAAACTGTTAGTCCCTGAATACCCCATCCCCCCATCACATTTACTCAATAAGCATTTATTGAGGATCTATTATTTGCTTAGCCCCTATAACTTTATCTCCATTCTCACTTCTTTCTCCAACAAAAGACAACATTGGATCACCAGGTTCCACCTCCAGATGGCCCTTTGGAGTGGTAGGCAGCAGGCCCAGAAGAAAGGAGAAGAAAAGTCTGAAGCCCAAAAGGCTGGTTCCTTCTCTTGCTGTTGGGCCAGCTGGTCACACAGCAGTCCAGATTCCCAAATTACAAACTGGTAGGGTCCTTCTATAGACTATTAACTCTTCTGTAACTTCTTGGGAGATCTCAAACCACAAATCTGAGAAACCATTCACATGAAGGCTTTTAGATTATAATATACTAGAGTCACTTGAAATATATTTACATTGTTCTGCTAATATTTATCTTTTTAAGATGTTATTTACTTGATATATATGTATATATAGAGAGAGAGCACAAGCTGGGGGAATGGCAAGGGAGAGGGAGAAGCAGGCTCCCCACCGAGGAGGGAGCCCAGTGCTGGCTTGATCCCAGGACCCTGGGATCAAGACTTGAGCGGAAGGCAGATGCTCAACTAACTGGGGCACCCAGGTGCCCCATTTCTGCTAATATTTTAAAGAACATTATTGAATGAATAATGAATATAATAATATTCAATATTTTGAAGCTTGTGACGTGTTCAAATTCTATTTCATATCTGCCGAGCACTTCCTACCTAAGGGTTACCTGATCTCACAACATTCTTGTTACTACCACATTCTCTTTTGTTATCACTTAAGGGAATTGAGAAGGAATACTTTAAGAACCATTTCTCAAGGTGTGTTCTGCAGAATAGTTCCTCAAGATGTAATGAAAAGGGGCATCTGGCTGATTCAGTGGATAGAGCTTGCGACTTTTGATCTCGGGGGATGTGGGTTTGAGCCCTATTGGAGGTAGTTTACTTAAAGAATAAATAAAATATATTTTAAAATAGATGTAATGAAAAAAATATTTAAGGACAAATAAATTCAAAAGGTCAGTTATGGAAAGTTAAATTGGTTTCCTGGGGTTGAGGATGGGGAGTGTGGGGCAATGAACCTTTAATATGCTACTATGCACTGTGACTCAAAAGAGGTAAGGAAAGGGAGATGTTGGGGAGATGGTATGGAATAAGCAAGAACTTCCTAAACTTTTATGACTTTAGAACCCTTTTCCTGGAAGATCACCTAGTAGCCCTGGTGTTTGAGAAGCACAAGTTTTGGAGAAACCCTTAAGGCATTCTTAAATAAGTAACATTTGTATCCTTACTGTGGGAGCACCACCCATGAAACCCAGAGCCTGGTTAAGTAGCAGGTCACAAGAAAATGTTTCTCTTGCCTAGGAGGCTCCCGGCTCTGTTTGCTTGTTACTACAAGAGAAACATGCCTTTTACTTGCTCTTGGTAGGTTTATAAACTATATTAGACTGTAAACTTTAAAAAAAGTATCACTATTATTTAAAGAGAATTGCATTCTGGGCGCCTGGGTGGCTCAGTTGGTTAAGCGACTGCCTTCGGCTCAGGTTATGATCCCGGAGTCCGGGGATCGAGTCCCATATCGGACTCCCGGCTCTGCGGAAAGTCTGCTTCTCCCTCTGACCTTCTCCCCTCTCATTCTCAATCTCTCTCTCTCTCTCTAATAAATAAATAAAATCTTTAAAAAAAAAAGATTAAAGAGAATTGCATTCAATTTTAAAATGAAAAGTATTAAAGTATTATTTCCAAACTTTCATAACTGACATCTACTTCAACCACCAGTGTCTATTCCAAAATGTTTCTCTTGACGTAGAAGTACAGTTAGTTTCAGAATGTATTTAATATGCTAGACCTAAAACTTGATAGCTTTAGAATTGTCTTCCAACACTTGATGTTTTTGGACTTGTCATGAAAATACAAAATCACATGCAGAACAGATTTGAAAAAACTTCAGAGCCTAGCAAGCAAGGGATAAAATGCTCTTAAATATGCTGAGTTTTTAAAGTGCAATCTAGTTTTAAAAGAAAAAAAAAGAAAAAATCCAGCTTTTGCCCTGGTGGTGAAAATCTCTGCCTTCGTAATTTGATCCTAATGTGCATGCTAATCATTTGTGCTACAAAGTCAACTTCACTGTGGCCATTTTCTTCACCTTTTCCTCTCTTGTGGCTCTCCAGAGCCTTGTTGGTACTCACTATTAAATAACGCCAGCATCCACGGCCATCTCCAAACATTGACTAAATAAACATACATTCCTTATTTAAAATGATATTCTCAAGAATCTAAGTTATGGGGGAAAGGACAAAATTATAGTCACATCTGGTAAACTTACTGCCATGATAGACTTATTCAGACTCAAGGTTTTAAGAATCTGTAAAAGGGCCCAGGAGGGGATGCACAATAGTCAAGGGTCCCTAGAGTCCAAGGTTTGTAACCACCACTTATGCAGACTACAGATGCTGCTCCAAACTATCATCCTGGACCTCTAGTTTAGGGTGCACGGATTTAAAACCAACACCCTCAGGGCACCTGGGTGGTTCAGTCGGTTAAGCGGTTAAGCATCAGACTCTTCTTGATTTTGACTCCGGTCATGACCAGAGGGTTGTGAGACCAAGCCAGCCTTGGGCTCCATGCTCAGTGGGGAGTCAGCTGGAGATACTCTCCCTCTTCTTCTGCTCCCATCCAACCCACTCAATGTCTAAAATAAATAAATAAATGGGGACTCCTGGGGGTCTCAGTCTTTAAGTGCCTGCCTTCGGCTCAGGTCACGATCCCCACGTCCTGGAATTGAGCTCTGCATCAGGCTCCCTGCTCAGCGGGGACTCAGCTTCTCCCTCTCCCATTCCCCCTGCTTCTCTTCCCTATCTCCCTGTCTCTCTCTCTCTCAAATAAATAAATAAATAAATAAAATCTTTTAAATAAACAAGTAAGTAAATAAATCCTCTCCCCCCCACACACACACTTTAAAGTGAAGGCCAACAGTATACACAATCTCTGAATTTAAGTTACAGGTAGGTGGTGCCTGGGGTACATCTAATATACTAAAATTTAGTAGTCCTCAGTATAGCAGAGAGAGAGGAATGTAACAGTAGGAAATGTACGTGCCTTGAATTAGTCCAGGTTTTACACTACTTGGGGGAACTTGGGCAAACTGCCTCAGCTATCCTAATCTGTAAAATGGGGCTAACACTGGCACACACACACACACACACACACACACACCCAGAGTTGTGAGAAAAAAATGAAATTTATTATATGAGAGCAGACAGGAAATGAGCACAGAAAAAGCCCCAGTTCATGATCAGTCATCACTCATTCCTTAGTTGCCTGCTCTCATTTTTCGTGCCCTTTCCTTCCCCTCAGAGATGACCCATCCTAAAAGAATCTCCTCTACGCACATGACTAAAGCATCATCTGAAACCCAGTTCTAGGTCTTTCATTGCCTATGGGAAATTGCTAGCTACATGAAACTATCAGTATCAATATCACCTCAAACCTCAGTCCACACAAAATTAAACTCATCTTCCCTTCCCCACATACTAGCCTCCAACTCCCCTTGCAATGCCCATTATAATACCCTCCCCCTCCATTATATGGAATTCTAAACTGGTTTTATCTTTCCCCTTCATCCCACATCCCAGATAAACTAGGAACGTCTGCCCTATTTCAACTCCATCATAATATCTCTTCCGTGTTTTCCATTTGGGAAACACTGTTTGGTCCAAGATAGTGAACAGCTTCCTGGAGTGGCATCTGTTTCCCTTTCTCCCACTTCGAGCACAGGCAAGGCTGTCATATTAATCTTCCTTAAATCACTCTGAAAAACCCTCCATGGCTGCCTATTTCCTTCCCTTCAAATATTAAAGACTTCCCAACATGTCACATCTCTTCTTTCTACTCTGGCCAGGTCTCCTTTGCAGTGAGTTAAAGATTTCCTTGCCTTTGTTCATTGGAGTGCCCCTTTTGTTTTCTACTAAAATCTGTCTTTCCGGGGCACCTGGGTGGCTCAGTGGGTTGAAGCCTCTGCATTCCGCTCAGGTCATGATTTCAGGGTCCTGGGATCAAACCCCGTATCAGGCTCTCTGCTCAGCAGGGAGCCTACTTTCCCCTCTCTGCCTGCCTCTCTGCCTACTTGTGAGCTGTGTGTGTGTGTGTGTGAGAGAGAGAGAGAGAGAGAGAGAGATAAATAAATAAAATCTTGAAAAAAAAAATCTGTCTTTCCTCACACTCGAAGTCCCATCCTTCAAGACCAGATCAAAGGTCATTTTCAGGTAGCCCACTCACCAACTAGTCCAATCTTTCTTGGTTTCTCCATTCTCTGAACTCCTAAGCACCCAATTTAGCCTCTCATTATTGCTGTTTTTTTCACCCTTAGCACTCATCTTCCAGACACAATTTAAAGTTTTTAGAAGTCACGGTCCCTTTTCCAAAACCTGAAAAGGACTTTTTTCAAGGGGATTAATGGATACAAATACATCTGACAGACTCAGTTTCCATTAATACCATAATGGTGGAGATATTTCCATGGGTTGTGCAATTTGCTGTAAGCCTGTATGAGACAGGCTTTATTACTGTTCCCATTTTACATCTGGGGAAAGCGAGGCACCGGATGTTAAAGAATTTGGTCCAAATAACCCAGCTGGTGACAGAACTGAAATTCAAATCCATGCAGTCTGGCTATACGGCCCATAATCTCATCAGTATAAGATGGTGTTCAATTCTACAAATTCTAATGGTCCTTTAGGGTAACAGTAGGGAAAGAAAATAGAGGACAACTTGTGGATTAACAGAGGATCATTAAGCTGGAGATGGGGAATGAGACACATATAATAAACTGTTTCATAAAAAAGAAATTTTACACCAAAAATACTATATTTAAAAGTAAACTCTTTTGCTATTATAAATAACACCAAATGGAAAGATTCTTGCATATAGCATTTACTGTACTTTTGGAGTACTAAATAAAGAATGTCAACTGCTTTTTATGGCTTTCAATGTATGTCATCAAACAATGTCCCAAGAGAGTCATTCCAATTTATTCAGCAAATCAATAAAGTACACTTAAGTCAAAACCACATGAGCAATTAATATTCTGTTAACTTTTACTAAAGTTGCAGGTGTAAAAGAGTGTCTCTGTGCTTTCAGTTAATTTGATTATCAGTAAGATTGAACACATTTACATATTAGTTTACTATTTCCTCTTCTGTAAATTAGCTATTTGTTGTAGAGATGCATTTTTTAGGAGAGCTCTTTATATCATAGGTATCCTAAACAATGATGTGAATCTCCAGGTTTATTATTCTTAATACAAAAAAGAAAGAAAGAAAAATTAAACAGGAGGGAAAGAAAAAAAGGCACTCTTCTTTTTTTCCTTTTCTATTCTACTACATTCCACTCAGTATTATGGCTCCTTAAGTGCATTGGGGAGGGATGAGATGGAAGGAAAAACAAAATGTTAGGGAAAAGAGAATAAAGAATAACAACTAGACAGAGATAAACACACACAGAAGAGGCAGACAAGGAAATTGAGAGCCAGAGGGAAGAGGTTATACTAACCCCCAAGATTCTCTTGAGGATCACTGACTGTGGGAATATCAATTAGCTACTTAACCATTATTCCAACCTTAAATGGTCTTTTTTATCCTGAAGCTATCCTGGCCTCAAAACAGAAAAGAGGCAGTGGGGTGGGTAAAAGAACAGGGCTTCAGCAGTGGCTAGTGGTCATATTCCTGGGAGAACAGGAGGATAATGGTGTGACTTTCAGTTATGAGCTGTGAAAAGTCTTATAATGGAGCTATAAGCAAAATGTTAGGAAACACTGCAGACGTGTGACTTTACAGGCAGAAGAAAACGACAAGACTATGAAACCGGTACTACTGGCTGACTACCCCGTCACCATCCCCACCCTCGCCCTCTGCACTGGTGGCAGAGTTCTAATTTTGTTCTGGTGTTGCTCCACCCTCCAATTGACTCCAGGAAATCCTGGTTAGTACATGCCAACCAATTACAGGGTTCTTGGTCTCCTGCCTGCTGGAAATTGTTTAGGGATGAGTATGTAGCCCTCCTTAACTCCTACTAAAGGGAAACCACTGGGGGTTGTTAGCTTAGCAAAAGGAAGTAGGAAGAACCACACACATCTTGGGATCATGAGGGTAGATATGTGAGGAGAACCAATCTTCTTTAAAATAAACGAAAAAATTATAAAAGCAAAAAGAGAACTCAGGTCCTCGCTGACATCATCAAGCCGCTAAACTAAGCCACCCTACCTCTCAATTTATGTGAGATTAATTTTTTAATGTTTTAGCTACTTAGATTTCTTTATTTCATACAGTAGAACCATCTAAGTGATTCATAATGAAAAATCTTACAAGATTATCATCATTATCACAATGCTACAAAACAAACAACACCTTTATACCTTCACTGCTACCTGAACATCTTAAAGTAACCATTTCCAATTTTTCTTTTTGCTGTTTTCTCTATTTTACGTTATATAAAGGTACCCAGAAATCAAACACTTCTGTTTAGCAATTTTCAGTATATCTAAGAACCTTAAAAAATTAGACTAAAAATAGCCTTTAAGAGTTTCCTTTCTAAGTAAATGTACAAATAGTTGGTTGTGAGATGTTGTAGAGAACATCTAAAAAGAGTAAGTTCTCTATTATTTTCACACAAAAAATAAATTCCTGGGGTGCCTCGGTGGCTCAGTCAGTTAAGCGTCTGACTTCAGCTCAGGTCATGATCCCAGGGTCCTGTGATAAAGCCCCAGGTCAAACTCCCTGCTTCGAGGGGAGCCTGCTTCTCTCTCTCTCTGTCTCTCATGAATAAATAAATCTTTTTTTAAAATTAATTAATTAATTAAATTCCAGTGATTTATCAACCAAATGTTTGTTTGTTTTTAAAGATTTTATTTATTATTTGACAGAGAGAGGGATCACAAGTAGGCAGAGAGGCAGGCAGAGAGAGGGGGAAGCAGGCTCCCCACTGAGCAGAGAGCCCGATGTAGGGCTCGATCCCAGGACCCCGAGATCATGACATGAGCCAAAGGCAGAGGCATCAACCCACTGAGCCACCCAGGCACCCCTATCAACCAAATGTTTTTTAAGTAAATCCTATTATACAACTGATATGAAATCAAAAAACAGTCTATCGGGGCAACTGGGTGGTACAGTTCGTTAAGCATCAGATTTTTGGTTTTGGCTCAGGTCATGATCTCAGGGTCCTGCAGTGGAGCCCCATGTTGGGCTCCCTGCTCATCAGGGACTCTGCTTGTCCCTCTTCCTCTGCCCTTCCACGCCCCCTGCTCATGTGTGCACTCATGCGTGTGCTGTCAAATAATAAAATCTTTAAAAAAAAAAAAAAAACGACTTTCCCTCTCTCTCTGCCCCTCCCCCCTCTAAAATATATAAATCTTTTTTTTTTAAAGGAGTACATCACAGGAAAAAATAAATTAAGGACCCCTTACCACTACTGAGTATATTAAAACCTACTGAAAAGAGGTGTTTGGACGGCTTAGTTGGTTAAGTGTCTGCCTTCGGCTCGGGTCTGATCCCAAGGTCCTAGGATCCAGCCCTGCATCCGGCTCCCAACTCTGCCACCACCCTCTGCCCCTCCTCTTCCTGTCTCTGTCTCTGTCTCTGTCTCTGTCTCTGTCTCTGTCTCTCTCTCTCTCTCTCTCTCTCTCTCTCTCGTGTGTGTGTGTGTGTGTGTGTGTGTGTGTGTGTGTGTGTTCTCTGTGTGTTTTCTCTTTCTCTCAAATAAATAAATAGAATCTTTTTTTTTAAATAAATAGAATCTTAAAAAAATACTGAAAAATGCAAATCTCTTTCAAAAATCACCTTTTAACAGGAGAACTAAGTTTGACATAATGCATAAATTCCAAATTGGAACATCATGCCGTGCTATATTACAAATAAATGTGAAAACAAAAAGTACTAAAAGGGAAGAAATATTACTGTGCCAGAAACTTTAACCATTTCCAGAGTGAATTCCCACAGTAGAAATAACAATGCCTCTTTAACGACTGAAGTTTTCACCAGTTCAAACACTTTTTCTTTATAACACCTCACATAAAGTCCCATCCATTTGTGCCTGCTATAAAAACGTCAGCACTGTAAATCCACCTGGCCCATTACTGGAGTAGACCAGTCTTTTCCCATCCACCTTGACCTGGGAACTTACACCTCTCAAAGTCCCCTTCCTTCACACATGACGTGTATACCTGCAACATGCAAGCTGTTTAAAAACACTGCAGAGGATGCTATAGAGAAACTTTTTTGTAAGTATTTATCCCTTTAAAAATTGTTGTATTGAATTTTAAAACATCAGAATTGCTAAGGTAGGAGTTCATCCACATCCATCCACGGAAGGAAAGAAAACTTTGTTAATTTATCTAAATATTTCCTGAGAACCATCATGTACCGGCTATCAACCTGGCACAGAGAATAGCAGCAATGAACAAGAGGGTCATGGTCCCACTCTTCATCAGCTCTTTCTAGACCAGGGGTCAGCAAACATTTTCTTTAAAGGCCACAGAGTAAATATTTACACTTGTAGAATCTGTCATAACTACTCAACCTTGCCATTGTAGCATGAAAGTATCGACAGACAGTATGTAAACAAACGAGTGGGATCATGTCCCAATAAAACTCTGTGGACTATGAAAGTCAAATTTCATATAATTGTATGAAATAAATGCATCACACAATAATCTTTTGATTTTTTTCAACCATTAAAAAATACACACACATACACACCCACTATTTTAGCATTCTTAGCTTGCAAGCCATATAAAAACAGGTAGCTGGTCAGATTTGGCCCACGGACAATAGTTCTGCTAACTCCCAGGCTAGACAATATCAACTTTATTTGAATATTGCTTTAAACACTCAAAGGGAAAATTCTTAAGGCAATGAGAATTTACTAAGGAGATGTGACCTGGTTTGAAACATCAGGGCAGCTTTCTCCAAAGATGTGACTTTAAGGCTAAAACTTAAAAGGATGAGTAGTAGCCCAAGTCCAGGGAGAAAACAAAGAGTCTTCCAGACAAGTGAATAGCAAGTGGAAAAACTCCTAGAAGGAGAAGGTATACAATCTACTAAGGAATCTGTGAGGTTGGAGCACAAAGAGTGAGCATGAGAGGACAATGACACTAGAAAGAAATTAGCCCACAAAGAGTCTTGTTGGCTAAGGTCAGAGACTTTTTTTTCTAAAGATTATTTATTGGGGCGCCTGGGTGGCTCAGTGGGTTAAAGCCTCTGCCTTCAGCTCAGGTCATGATCTCAGGGTCCTAGGATCGAGCCCCACATCGAGCCCCACATCCGGGCTCTCTGCTCAGCAGGGAGCCTGCTTCCCCCCTCTCTCTCTGCCTACTTGTGATCTCTCTCTCTCTCTGTGTCAAATAAATAAATAAAATCTTTGAAAAAAATAAAGATTATTTATTTATTTGACGGGGGCGGGGGCACAAGCAGGAGGAGTGGCAGGCAGAGAGAGAGGGAGAAGCAGCCTCAGAGCTAAGCAAGGAGTCAGATGTGGGACTCGATCCCAGGACCCTGGGATCATGACCTGAGCTGAAGGCAGATGCTTAATTGACTGAGTCACCCAGGCGCCGCCACCCCCCCATTAAAGGGTTTCAAGCAGGAGAGGGACACAACCAGCTTTGGATTTTTTAAAAATCACTAAGACTGCAGGACAGAGAAAAATTTGAAGGGAGCATGAATAATACAGGGAGATCCGTAAGCAAGGTTCTGGCTAGAGATGATGGAGGCTTAGGCTGGGGTGTTGGCAGTAGAATTTAGAAGGTAAAAGAAGCACTATGTGGTGACACGATGTGAAGGAATGAAAGGTAGGCTGCTGTATGCCTCAGTTTCCAGTTTCCACACCAGGATATTGGTATCCTTCAGTGAACCAGAGATTCTGAAAACACGTGTCTGTGTGTGTGTGTGTGTACAAATTTTGAGTTCAGTTTTTGACATGCTGAGTTTGAGTTGCCTGTAAGATATCCTAGTGGAAGCGCTAAGTAATCAGGTGGATATTAGAATCAGAAGCCAGGACAGTTTCTTTCAATTCAGTAATTCAGTTTGGGAATTGTCAGCATACAGATTGTAATTGAAACCATAAGAGGAGATGAAGTTACCTAAAGAAAGGCTATGTTCTCAGTGGTTTTCAACCTTGGCAGCGGAGGAGAATCATCAGGGGAACTCTGAAAAATTTTGATGCCCAGGCAGTGACCTTGATTCAATGAAATGAGAATCTCTGAGAGTAGGAACCAAGCATTAGTGTTTTTTAAAGTTCTCTAAGTGTTTCTAATGTACAGCCAAGGTTGCAAAGTTAAGAGGACTTAAAACATTAAGAATTAACTGGACTACAGAAAGATCAAGAGATTAAGAGACAAAGTAGGTTTCTAGTCCCAGCTACTTCATAATGGATTTCTCTGACCTCAGACTACTTCATAGCTTCTCAGTTCTAGTTTAGCTCAAAGAAAAGTGAGACAACAGGACTGGTTTATCTCTAATATCACCTAGAGTCCCAAAAACCTGAGCTAAAGTTACAACATGGAAATATTTCTTTCTTCTGGGGGTTGGGGAAGGGGAAGGTATGGAGGGTTATGTAGAAACACAGCTATTAACCAATTACCAGAAGCATAATAAAGAATGCATTTTTATAAATAATTACCCTCCCAAGCCAATAACATTTCTAAATGATAGGATGAACACATCAAATAGTATTTGGTAGCATTTGTGAAGTCTGGGAACATTCTAGCTAGACTAGTTTTGCTATGTTATACTATGTTGTTCCACAGGAATTAAAAATGGTGGCACGAATTTAAGTTGGAAATCCCTAATTCAAAATTTTATTGTGGACCTTTTCTAAAGATAGAGCGAGCTGCAATTTAAAATTTGGGAAGCATGGATGTGAACACAGAAACACAGGAATGTGATCCAGAAGACCGGGATTAAAGTTTGGATCTGTTACTCGGTAGTTGACTTCAGTCAAGTTTCCTAACCTCCAAGTCCCAATTTCTTCAGCTGTAAAATGAAAGTAGAGTCAACTTCAGAATTACTACAGAAATTATAACATGAAAATCGCAGTGGAAAATAGCTATACAAAAAGCATGACCATTTTTACATTATTTTCTAATTTTAACAGTAACTTTAATTTACATATTTTGAGAATCTTCTAACAGCAGAGTATTCAGACGAGGAAAAATAAACTGTCTTCATGCCATGACTTTTTTTTAATCCCAGAAAGTCTACTTTGCTGGACATAGTTTAATGGAACTTAGTTTCTGTTGGGAAATCCCACTACACTCTTCAAATGCCATTTTTATCATCTGACTTCAAATTCCACAAAGCAGATGGAGACAATACTATTAAATACAATAGTATTAAATACAATATTAAATACAATAGTATTAAATACAATAGTATTAAAAATCTCTTAAGAAACAGTTAACATACTCAAAAGTTAACAAGTACTAGTGAACCACCTGTTTTGTATTACTCCTTCGACAAAACAGAAGAGCTAGAGGGGCGCCTGGTTGGCTCAGTGGGTTAAAGCCTCTGCCTTCGGCTCAGGTCATGATCTCAGGGTCCTGGGATAGAACCCAGCATCTGGCTCTCTGCTCAGCAGGGAGCCTCCTTCCCTCTCTCTCTCTGCCTGCCTCTTTGCCTACTTGTGATCTCTCTCTCTGTCAAATAAATAAATAAAATTTAAAAAAAAGATAAAAGAGCTAGAAAAAGATAGTTAAATTTATATCTCTCAATTTGAGGACCATGGGACAAGACAGTAGACAAGTACAGTTTCTCCTCAAGTCAGAAGAGGGGCGGTTTGTTCAACCAGAAAGACTCTCCTCCATCCTCACAATTTCTAAGGTTAGAACCAAAGAACATGGAACGTCACAGCTCTTGCAGAATCTCCTGGCCTCCAAAGCACTGCTGTGAGAAATAATGATCTAGCCATTAACGACAAAGACTTACGGCAATTTGCTAAGTAATCTTTGGAAAGCCTGCTTCATTCAAACTGGTTTGTCAATGGGAAAGAACATTTCATAAATCTGAAGATTTACACGTGGACTTTGAAGTTTAACACTACAAGAATAGAAATTATGTCAGGTTATAACAGAACAAATGAATTATGGAGAGTTGGGAATAAATTTTAAGAGTCTTAGGGAAGATTAGTGCTGTAAAAAGAAACTCAAGACTATCTCACCTTTACATTCCCTTCAAAGAGATTTTTTAGGCAAAGGCTATCATGTGTTGGCTTGTTTTGAGCAGTTACTAATATTAGCAAGTTACCTGTAGTGGTCACCAATAAAAATCATAATTAAAAGTTCTGAAAGAGCCCTGACTCCGCAGACGTTCATAAGATTCTTAGGTGTACATAACTGATACAATACAAATTATTTTGCCAATAATTTGCTCTTTCGGCAATGAAATGCAAGTTAGTATAGCAGGTGACAATTTTCTTTGATCTAAATCCTAAAACAGGGTAATTATTGATGGCAAATTATGATATCCAGACACTGCCAAGAAAATGAAAATAATAACAGGACAGACTACAAGAGATGAAACAGCTGGGAAGACCATAAACTCTTTTATAAGAGTCTACAACAGAGCAAGAGACTAGGAGGAAAAATAAATTACATTTCAAAAGTGAATCTCTACTACAAAAAGGAAACGCACTATATTTACATTGATAAAACCTGCCAGAGCTTTAAAATTGCTGACATACAACTGAGAAAAGCTAAGCTGAGCCGCAGAGTACCCCAAAGCATGTTGTTTTGATGTGCTATGCAGGTTATCATTAGAATTTGCAGACAAGCTTTTTAAAGACTTTATGGCCACTGCTCCAACTAAAATACAGGCATTGAGTGGAGCACCAAGAGAAAAGGAGAATCCTGCTCAATTTTGCAAACTGATGGTACCACTGACAGAATAGGAAGGAACGTGGGAAAGGCAAGTCAATTTTAATTTAAATAGTTCAAATCTGAGCTTCAAAGAAGATGGCTTGGTGGAATTAGAGTCCATGAAAGTGAAACAGCACATTGGTCTGGGCCAGGCTCATATTCAGTGTTACTTGCCAGCCAGATATTCCCATGTGTATGTATACATTCTGTTTACTGAGTACTGCTGAGCAGCTCTTCTGTACAAGATACGGGGAGGCACTGCAATGGATACAAAGATGGGGAAAACAAAAGCAGTTCCTATTCTCAAGAAGCTTACAGTACAGTAGAAGGCATGAAAAGAAAGACATTCTGCCTGAAAATACAATTGAGGTCTCTAAGAGAGGTTCAAAGTCACGTGAAGTTCCATCTCTATTTTCTTTCAACACAACATTGAGAGACAGGGTATTATTCTAAAACTGGGGACACTCCTGAAAGGGGCATTAAAATGCCAGCAGATTGGTAACATTTCACAAATGAAGAATGATGCCAAAATCTCAAATTAAAAAACAAACAAACAAAAAATGCTGACCAGTTCTTTGGCACAAAACCTGCTCCTCGATGCCCCCCAAACACTACAAGTCCCTACAGCTGAACTTAAAGGCATGTGACAGCTGCCGATTGGTTATAGAAATCTACAGGAAAAAAAAAAGCACCCCTCAGGGTGCATGACATGCATCTTGTCTGTAGAACATGGCATGAAGGAAACAGTGCCTGCAAGAGGAGGAAAAAGCGAAGAAAATGTATGTGACGGCATTCTGAAAAGTAAGATGTGGAGCTAGTCAAATTCAAGACCTGTGATTAAACCAGAGTTCTGGTCCAGCATCCCTCCCTTCCAATTTTAACTGTTCCTACACTGAACAAGCCATCCACAAACTATCAATAATTTCCTGTCTTAAAGGGATTTCACCACCAAAGGAGGATGTAAAGTAACCCAATTCTTAAAAGAAAGGCAGTATGAAAACACCTTTTTGGTGAAAATAATACGTAAGTAAATGTGAGATGACTAGCACTCAACTAGACCGCGCTCCCCCAAAACTCCCTAAGCAGTTGAAAGGTATTGTGTAATCCCACACCTTTAAATGTTAATATGAAAGCCCTGGTCTATCCACCTCTCCTCCATACCACCACCACATACAGTTTTCTTGGCTATTCCAACTAAATAGGAAGGTTTAGCTAACTAAACCAACCAGCCTGACTGTGATCCCAGTAGATGGAAAGAAAAAAGAAAACAAAACAAACCCCCCGCCCCCAAAAAACAAACAAACCCAGTTAGCAAACACCCAAAAAAAGAACTGGACAAATAGGTTGGATACTTGATAAAATATAAATGTCCTCCATTCATCTGCAATTCTAGTCATTTTCTAACAGATCTCAGATTTTCAGAACAAGTATGCAGGTTATTTAAAACTGAGTTATATATAGTCATTTAGCAGCAGCAAAACACTTCTGGCATTATCGCAGATGCTAGATCTCCGGAGGAATTTTTTCTTTTTTCCAAACTAGCATTTTTCTTCACCAAGAACCAACCAGCCTTTATTTCTAAAAACAAGAGCCCTTGTCTCCCCCAAAACAAACAAATCAAAGACCACAGTTAAAATTCTACGCTAATGAAACTGTGAGATTACATCCCAGGCGTTGTCAGAGCCTATTTTTCATACACCAACACCAGACAGTTTGATGCAGTATTCCTGATTGCTTTTTATCGTATTTGTAAATACACTCACTAATCCACTAAATTAGGTAATTTACAAACAGGTCCTCTCAGTTATTAGTGGCCAGCAGTCAAGTTCTATTACATTTGATCCGTATACAGTTGTCTAAACATATCCATCCAGGTTAAGGGCTCGGATCGGCAAGGGAGAGGGAGGTTAGCGAAATTTGGATGGGGGCAGGGTAGAAGCTGGGAGAAATCTCTGCATCTCAGCCCTCAGCGACAACATTCAGCCAGTGCCCACAGAAAAACTAAATTCGGCACCTCTTCCTCCTGTTACACTGGCAACAAAGAGGGAGTTTCCGTATCGCTCCCGTCACCCACCAGATGCCCAATCTCCTTCCCAGCCTAGTGGCAGCGCTCCCGCAGGGGCCTCGGTGTGCGAAGAGGCCGCGGTGCCCAGGGTCAAGGCACAAAGGGGGGATGGGGTGCATGGCGAGCGGGTGGGATCTGGGAAGTGGGCCGAGGAAGGGCTCCGGAATCCGCTTAAATACTTCAACCTGGTGTCGGGGGCGGCGGGCAAGAGAAAGGGACAGAATATCTAATGGAGCAGAAACTGGAATAAGGTGGAAAAGGGGTGAAGAGCCCATGCTGAGGGTACTCCGCCTGGGAGCACAGAAAACAGCCGGTGGATGGGGAAGGAGAGACTCCAACGAGATGGGAAGAGAGGCGCAAGGCCCAGAAGACAAGGGAACGGGGTGCCACCTGGGGCAGAGCAAAGAGGAGGCGCCTGTGTTGCTTCTACCTGCAGGCGGGCGGGACGGGCCGCTCAGGTGTGACTGGGAAGAGGCCAAGTCGGAAAGGGGCCAGCGAGAGCTGGGGGCGTACTGGGGGCCGCGCAGAGGTGGCTACGAGTTAGCAGCCGCGGAGCCAGCGCGGGGGCACCTGCGGGACAGGCGAGATGGAGAGGCGGGGGTGGGGGTCTCCGGAGTGCACGGTGGGCTGAAGGGAGGCTCTCGGGCAGCCGGGGGCAGCGGGCGCCACCAGCGCGGCGCGGCGCCGCACTGCACGGCGCGGGGGAGGTATCCGGGCGGGCGGCCGGGAGGCGGGAGCCCCTCACCTGCGCGGCGGAGGAGGCGGAGTTGCAGCAGCCCATGGCGGGGCCGGAGGAGCCCGGAGGCGGCGCCCGGCGCGCAGCTACGCCCCGGAGCCCCTCGGCATGCGAGCCGGCGGGCGCCCGGGGAGGGCGCGGCCTGGCCCCGCACGGCTCGGCGGCGGCGGCGGCGGCGGCTTGGGTGGCGGCGGGTACTCAGGAGGCGGCGCGGCTCGGGGCGAGCGCCGGCCACATCCCCCGGCGGCGGCGGCTGCGCGGCTCCAGCTCCTGCTCCGCTCCTGCTGCTGCAGCTGCTCCCCAGCGGAAAGGGGCGGGCGGCGGCGGCGGCGGCGCCTCCCCCTGTCCCCCGCCTCCCGCCTCCCGCGCCCAGTCCCTCTCCCGCTCCCTCTCCCGGGCCGCCGCCTCCTCAGCGCCGCGCGCGGCTCCCATCAGACTCCCCGCCCCCAGTGCAACGCCGCGCCGACAGGCGGGCGGCGGCGGCCAAAACGAGGCCGGGCCCTTCGGCGCGCGTCGGAGCCTGCGCAGTGCCGAGCCTATTTAGCGGTGGCACCGAGGCACAGCGCTGCCTCGGAGCAAGAAGTCGCATGGGGTTGAGGTTCCCGGGGGCTGAGCAGGCTCACAGCCGAAATCGGCCGCATTGCATTCCGGACCCGTACTGGCGAGGCATGCTGGGTTGCTCACTTTCCCCAGTGGACGCGTAACCCGAAGACCCTAGCAGCATCTTAGTGCTTCGACGGTTGCTTTTTATTCAGAGGAAAGTGTACACAATAAATCTTCCCTGGTGAAGGAGTGGGTAATAGAAAACGGGGAGAGACGAGTATCTGTTGCTACTGGCCCCATTTTGCTGATGAAACTGAACCTTTGAAGGAGACAGCCTAATAAAATGCACCCAAGGTCGAAATTGGGTAAGTTCTCCAGGTCTCTCAATACAGAGCCTTGTTGAATCTGAACTAAACTTTCTAATACAGGATTGTCCACAAAAAACAATAAGCGAGTATTACGTTTTTCATATTAAAAATATTTACTGAGGACATACTAAGTTCCAGTAATTTATGGGCACTGGGAATAAAGAGGTGAACAAAAAAAAGATAGCTCTGTTCTCCGTTGCTACATTAATATGTTGTGTGGTAGCAACAAATTAGAATAGGCGCGGTCACTACCTTCAAGAAATATACGACCCAAGAGTCCTTGGGAAATAGGGTCTGATGAGAACAGTTAAAAGGCCATAGAAATAAGGGTTCCTGGCTGGATCAGTCGGTAGGGCATGCAACTCTTGGTCACCTTGTCTTTGAGTTCAAGTCCCATGTTTGGTGTAGAGTTTACTTTAAAAAGGTGGGGAGGGTGAAAAGAAGCAAGTGTTTACCTAAAGGTGAAAGGAAACAAGTGAAAAGGTGGCAGGAATAAAACTTAAAGATCAGGGTTAATATTAAGAGAACCAAGTATCAGACACTATTGTAAGACTTTTACATGTTTCATTTCATCCTGTCAAAGAATGTGTCAAAGACAGAATCAGAAAGGAAAAAAAAAAAAGTTTATTTGCAAAAGTGCAAAGGAGTGAGATTTTGGAAGGCCTGACCAAATAAGAGACAGCAAATTTTAGAGATTACTCCAAGTCTAAGGGGGAAAAAAACGGCACAAAAGTAAGTTGACCTTATGTGCAGTGAAAACAAAGGAAAGTCAAAATAGAAAGCTGGGGACAGCTACAGAAGAGGCCATAGAATTCCTGGTTGGTGTATTCCAATACCATTTCCTAGACTTGTGACTGTGGATGAATCACCTTTCTAAACCTCTTTCTTGTCTTCTGTGAAATGTTAATGATAGGATGACCTGGAAGTGTTGTCAAGATTGAATAAGAAAGCTGGCTAGTAGGTAAGCTGCACTCTTCAGCATACTGCCTCAGATCATCAATACTTCCTCTACATTCTACCTATGTTCTCTTTCAGTTTGATCAGACGGTGCACCATACCACCAGGCTAGTAAATCCTCGGTGTGTTACCAGTAACCATCAGGCCACTATTTAGAAGTGAAAAACATAAGATTTTAATGGCTCTAATCCCAATTCTGATTATAAACTTCATATTAGATTGTAAACTCCCTGAGAACAAGGGAAAGGATTTTCTCCTTTGTATTTCCCTCAGCTCTCTCAAATGTTTGTTGAATTATTCAATGCAGCCAGGAATAAAAAACCTTCCCTTGAGATTTTCCCTCAAAGCCTTAAAGTACATCTTGTTTTTAACTGAGGGAGGAGGCTGAAAGTAAAATTACAGTCTTAAACAAGAAGCCATCTGTCTTCCTTCTTTATAATCAAGGAAAGGGGAGTTGTTTCTCTTAGCAGAGTCAATATGGGAGCATTTCTCTCAGATTATAAAAATCTTTTTGGCTAGTGTAGTTATTCCATGTAGTAGCTAGTGCTTATTTTGTAATTAGAGCCGCAAAAGGAGATAAATACGTAACAGACTATGGCAGGGCTTCAGAAAAAAAAATATATTTCACTTTCTTGGAGGTCTCTTTTGTAGATATGGATGATGGGTGAATATAATTGAAAGGGAGTACATTCCATTGTGCCTGACTGATATGAACTTGTTTTCCCTTTAAGGGTTAATGGAACTAGGAGTTCTAAGGTTCTGCAAGGTGCTTTGTAAATATACTAATTATGTATGTATGCACCATATATGCATATGAATGTGATGTTTTAAAATTATACCTCGTCATTAGCATAAGAGAAACTAGTGGCTCCTGAATTGATACTCTGTACCTTCTAAGAAGGAGTCTTTTTCCCATCCCCCTCATACCCAAAGAAGCCTCATAAAAAGAGTGATTTAGAGGGGGACAAATTGCTATTCCTTTTCACTCTTTCTCATAAACAAGCATGTTCAGCCCTCAATGAAATTAAGCTACAGAAAATTCAGAAATCATTTTTTCTAGCTAGCGATCAAGGTACTGATCTCACCACCATGAGGTGTCTTCAAGGCAAGCCACTAAGGGCTTAGTTTGTTTTTCTTTCGAGAAAAAGAGCATTGGTTCTTTTTTCAACTTATGTAAGAACAGTATCTGCACTAACAAGGATAAAATTATAAGGTCTATCAATCTTGGTGCTGCAGGGTAAAAGCAGATCACCGGCTGAGCCAGCCCGAAATGCTTCCCAGTGGTCTAGTATTGCATAATTGGCCGTGCGAATTCCAGAGTTTCCAGTTTCGGATAGAGGACTTGGTGCTGGTCACTCACGGTAGGAAAACACTGAACTAATGGTCGTTCCTATGATTTTAATAATGCCTGACTCGTTCACATGATTGCAGGTTTTTGGGTAACAAATATAAATGCATCTATGTATGTGTAGGCTTATAACTGCTCGGAATCATCCTCTAATTTTTTTTTAAATGGCATTTGGTGCTTTGGGCTGTGTTATTTACATTTTAGCACATACTGTGTTCACAGCCGCATCCCACAAGAGCACAGTTGGTTCAGCAGAGCCCCAGCCTTCCAGTCTGCCTCACAACCTCCTCCTGGAAGCATTGGCATATCACCCCTGGGAAATGCTCCAGAAGCAAAAACTAATTGTAACCAAGAGCTGTAACTGTTCATTCATTACCAGAAAGGCAAGAGCAAGTCTCTATTTGAGAAGATGGAAATGTATCTCAGCCTCCTAGTTATAAGCCTTGGAAGTTCAAAAGCCCTGAAAAGAGCTTCCTTAAACCCAGGCATGTGACAGAAAAAAGTTGTTCCTAGCAAAACTCTGAGAATTATAAATCCTTAGTTCTGCAACTTTGTTTCTATCCATACTTGTAAGTTGAGGTCTCTCCACTGTTAATAACTCTTTTACTTGTGGTTTCATTTGGATTTCTGCTGCAATTATTAGACAATTTATAAGTTCTCTAAAAATGTTTGTTGTGAACTTGTGTTTGGGGGGTAGCATTTCCTTTAATACTTTTCTGAATGACATTTAAAAAATCTGTACTTATTCATTTATTCAATAATTTTTTTAATGAGTCCTTCTTATGAGCTAAGCATGTTTGATTAAATATCACTATGCAAACATCAGTCCTTGGGGATTTCAGCTGTTTCTATCATACAACTACTGTTGGTTTTTATTTTGAAGTGATGGGGTGAGGAGGAGGGGAAGGGAGACAGGATTTCGAGTATTAGTGTGAGAAGGAAAGGAGGAAACTTGTAAAGTAGGGAAATCCATTTATTTAACAATATAGTTCTTGAGCCATTATAATGAGCCAGATACCTAGTTAGATGCCAGGGATTCAAAGATAAATAAGGTACATTTATTGCCCTTAAGTCGTTTACATTTTAGTGAGGTGGAAAGACATTTAAACCTAGAATTCCAGCATAGATTAAATGTAATAAGAGGAATGAGTCCACATGCTATATAAGCTCAGAGGAGGTCCATGGAGATGGATTTATTTTGTTCATAAAAAATGCTGCATTACATTTTTTCCCCTGTTAACTCTTATTCTTATCCCCACTAGACAAGTTCACACTGTGTACCAAAAGCCTAGGAAAGAGCTTGGCATCCAGGAATATGTCACAAATATTTCTTCAATGAATAACTGCATTTTGTCAATGAGTTCCCAGAATTTTACATTTGCAAATGCCTAGAATGTCTCAAAGGAAGTGTTACCTGAGATACTATATCATTTTTTTTTAATGTTTGGTCTTTTTTTCCTGTAAAACATCTGGAATAAAATATATTTATTTATGTAGTATAAAAAGTATAGAAGGTTTTTCTTTGAAAGACACTGTAGCCTAACACTTGGCAAAAGATGGGGATTAACTACATAAATCTTTTTAAACTCCTAGAAGCTAAAGTTACCATAAATAAACACAACTATCAAACAGATAAATAATCCTTGTAAAGTGATATATAAAAGGTTCACGGCTACAGCATGAATGTCATGTCCCCCAAAATTCATATGTTGAAATCCTAATCCCCAAAGGTGATCGTTTTAGAAGTAGGGCCTTTGGGAAGTATGTGGGTCTTGAGGATCGAGCCCTCATGAATGGGATTAGTGACTTATAAAAAAGGTTCCGGAGAGATCCCCAACCCCTTCCACCGTATGAGGACACAGAACGAGGTTGGCAGTGTGTAACCAGAAGAGGGCCTTCCCCAGAACTCCATCATGCTAGCACCCTGATCTTGGACTTGCAACTTCTAGAACTATAAAGAATTAGTCTTTGTGGTTTATCAGACACCCTATTTGTGGAATTTTGTTATAGCAGCCTGAACAGGCTAAGATATTTACTATTGATTATAATCAAAAGCCTCCTATTAAACAAAATAAAACTCTAAAAGCACCCCAAAGAGAAACAGGCAAAGGACATAGCAGACAGAACCCACAGTGAAAGAAATACAGGGACTCATAAAATGTGAAATGCTGCTCAACTTCACTAATAATAAAACTGTAAGTTAAAAAATTAGGAGCTATCATTCTTCACGCAACAAATTGGTGAAGATTTAAAAGCTTGATAATATTCAGTGTCAGAGAAAGTCACAGTGCTCTCATATACTACTGATGGAGATATAGTTACCTCTTTCTGGAGAGGAGTTTAAGAATTTATACCAAAATTTAAAAGATGCATTTCTTTTAGTTCAGCCTTTTCTGAACTAAAACCAATAGCAATACAGTCTTTTTTACAATAAGGAAAATTTGAGAAAGGCTTAAATTACTATAAGTAGAATATTAAATAATTGGTTAAACAATAAGAAGTATTTTACAGCCATTAAAAAGTATGAGGTAGGGGTGCCTGGGTGGCTCAGTGGGTTGAAGCCTCTGCCTTTGGCTCAGATCATGATCTCAGGGCTCAGGGTGCTCGGATCGAGCCCCGCATCTGGCTCTCTGCTCAGCATGGAGCCTGCTTCCTCCTCTCTCTCTGCCTACCTGTGATCTCTCTCTCTCTGTCAAATAAATAAATAAAATCTTAAAAAAAATTGTTTAAAAAGTATGAGGTAGATCAGTATTTACTGACATGGGAAGATAACTACAATACATCATCGACTAAAAAAGATTAACAAAACAGTATTATGATAGAATCTTGTTTATGCAAATACTGTGTATATGTATTTGTAGAAAAGGCTGTGAGAAATATATACACTCTGTTAGAGCAGTTACCTTTGGAGAGGACCTGGGCATAAGTTGGATTGACATAGAGCAAGATGGAAGGGAGATACTTCCTGAGTTATGGACTTCTGCATTGCTTGTGGTTTTGACAAACCAGATGCTGTTTTTAAAACTACATTAAAGGGGCGCCTGGGTGGCTTAGATGATTAAACGTCTGCCTTCGACTCAGGTCATGATCCCAGGGTCCTGGGATGGAGCCCTGCATCTGGCTCCCTGCTCAGCAGGGAGCCTGCTTCCCTCCCTCTTGCCTGCCTCTCTGCCTTCTTGTGATCTCTCTCTCTGTCAAATAAAGAAATAAAGTCTTTTTTTTAATTACATTAAAATATTTTTATAAAATGACTGTGGGGGGAAGCATCCCTCCCAGATGACCTTTCAATCATGGAGAAATTATGCAAAGTGTCCAGAGTAGAGGGAAAGAACAGATCACTATTAAAAACCATGATTAAGAGAGGCTTCTTGGAGCAAGTGGCATTCAGCTGATCCTTGAAAAACAGGTAGATTTTCAATAAGTATAGATGGGAAAGAAAGAGATTTGTCAAGCATAAAATAACTTAAGCAAAGGTACAGGCTTAGAAATAAATAAGATCTACTGGATGTTCCAGTTATATATTGTTATATTACAAACCAGATTTAAAGCAACAATTATTTATCACCATCTCTTACAGTTCTGGGGACTTCTCACGTGGGGGCTTTTATGTGGTCGCAATCATGCTGTGGTTGGAGCAGGGATCATCTCAAAATTTCTTCATTCACCTGCCTGGTGGTTGATGCTGGCTGTTGGCTGTGAGCCAGAACACTTATGTGGCGCCTTGCCGCGTGACCGGGGCTTCCTCACAGCATGGTGGCTGGGCTCCGAGAGTGAGCATCCCAAGAGGACCAGACTGATACTGCATTACATCATTACCTTCTATAATCTAGCCTCAGAAAGCACGCTGCATGATTTTTGCTGTAGTCACAGGTGCATTCAGACTCAAGAGAAGGGACGACGAATACCACCAACACCCAACCCCAACAGAAGAATTATCAATGGCACATTGTAAGAAGACCATATGGGAGATCTTGCTAGGGGCTCTCCAGTTTGCCACAGGTCCTAACACTCTCTAAAGTCTCTTCTGACAGGAGTCAGCTTCTCTCATCTACATTAACCCCTGGCTCCATAGACCTTGGAGTTCGCACCTCTTGCAGACACGAGGATCCGAGAATTTGGAGCAAAAAAGGTAACAGAGCTTTTTGCTTTAAAAAGATCACTGTGATGATATCTTACAGGGAGGTCTAGAAGAAGGAGAGATTGAATAATAAAAACAGTAGGTGCTAAAACTGTTGACCATAGTCATCAACTCCCCTGCTCAATTCAGCAAAATGATGCCTGAGTATGATCAATGGGAGTCGTTCATATTCTTACCAAAGCATTCAGTCTTCAGGATGCTCTCTATGGGCCTCAATTCTTGTAGAACCAGATGCTCCTATGCCTGGCAGGAAATTACTAGGCCACAGGAAGTAATTGAACTTTTTGAGAATACCAAGTTACCACTTCAGGGATACTGAGTGATATTTTTCCGAATGAGCAAAGAACATAGACTGCCTGGGAAGCAAGCCATCTCTTGACCGCCCAACTCCCTCTCTTCCCCAGTGTTCCTATAACTGGCTTCCTAGTGTGGTGCTGCAGAACAAAATGAAGGAAAAGGGGCGAGCAGAGGCATCGAGGTCTGGCTGGACTGACAGTTTGAAGCTTAGCTACAGTCATCCCAGCTTCCCTCAAGTCCTGTTAAGAGATTTGTGTTAGGCAATGAAAATTGTAGCATTAGTCTGGTTTTTAAAGTTTTTTCCCCCCCTACTATTATTATTTTATTGGACAAACTGTCAAAATCTACCTGTTCTTTTTCTCAGAGCTCCTTTCTTCCTTCCTCGTTGGCACTAGACAGAGTCATTTTCCCTAATACTATGTAATTTAGAAGAGACTGTGTCAATTGCATAAAATATTTCTAATCTCCATAATTAAGATGCTGCTGGTCTGACAGCTTTGCTCTCTTACTCCCCCTCAGCTAGTTGCAGGGATATAGAAGGACATTTAAAAAGAGTACTAAAGCAAAAATGACATGCTATTCCCTTCCCGAAGGGCCTTCTCATGACCATCACCACTTTCCCTAGACTCCTATCTGGAGAGCTTCATTTATGGCTTCTTCAAAAGTAAGAAAGAGAGACCATGCCAAGTTTCTTCAGACCATTTTCTCTCTATTCCCAGAACATGTATGCCCTGTCCTCAGTTTGGATTTAGAGAAAATCCAGATTGCCCCTTCTTAAGACCTGTCCTTGAGGTTAGCTCCTAGCACAGTTTTTGACATGGAATAGTCACCAGTTAACTTAGGTCAAACAATCGAATGATGGAATTCTGAGGTCAAAGAGAAATTGAGGAGTAGTAGAGCATTGCAGTTGGTGGCAAGGAATCTGAAGATCATATAGTCTATTTTCCTTTACTTTTGGAAAAAACAGAAAATGATTCACCCAGATTCCCGTATACACAACTCTTTCCTCCTGCTTCTTCCTACTTTGACAGTGCCTTCAGGTATGGCCTATAAAAAGTCTCTTTTCAGCCTCATAATCATTCAATTAAGTAAAAATTATTATGACTATTTTAGAGATTAGGAAAATGAGATGTAAAAAAAAAATGGTCTAGATAGACTGGATTATGTTGCTACAACAAATTTACCCTCAAATCCTAGTGGTTTAGTAGAGCAAAAGTTTCCTGGGGTGGAGCCCACACTGGACTCCAAGCTCGGCCATGAGTCTGCTTGTCTCCCTCTCCTGTCCCTCCCCTGCTCATGTGAGCATTTGAGCGCTCTCTCTCTTTCTCAAATAAGTAAATAAATCTAAGAGAGAGAGAGGAAGGGAGGGAGGAAGGAAGGAAGGAAGAAAAAAAGAAAGAAAGAAAGAAAGAAAGAAAGAAAGAAAGAAAGAAAGAAAGAAAGAAATCATTATATGGGCTTTTCACGGTTGCAGTCCAGAAATGACACCCATTCTTTTGGCTGTATTTCATTAGCTAGTACTGGTCACATGTCCTCACAGAACAGTAAGGGGGACGAAGTGTAGTAGAAATGGAATCTTTGGTAAACATTGCTCCCTCACTGTCACTGCCCTATGAGGTAATAATTTGCCCATCATCCCATAGCTATGAAGTGGTAGGATTGGCCTCTAGAGCCAAGCTATCTGATTCCACAGCCCATGTTCTTAACCATTGTATTTTCTTGGGGACAGAAGTGGCCGTGGGATGGAGGCAGGGGTAACATAGTAGAAAGATCTCTGGACTTGAGACAGGTGGGTTTGTATACCCATTTTGCCACTTACAAGTTTTGAGGCCTTGGACAAAGCCCTTAGCCTCTCTGCTGACAGTAATTTTGCCTTCTATAATTAGGGATCAATAAAACCCTTTCATTAGGTCACTGTGAAGAGGAAAGTATGAGAACCTTCATGCCATGTAACATTTCCTCAACAAATGTTTAAATCTGAATTTTTCTCATTTCTTTTTCCGGCCCCTCTTTCTGTCACACAAGTGCTTTCCTACGATGTAAGTCTTTCCACAGTGACACCTTTTACTGAAAATTCTCATTGAAATTCTGCCAGAGGAGAGACATCAGTAACCTGATCCCAACACTTTGAGCTCTAAAGTTCTGATTCTATCACCAGTCCTTGTTCTGACATCAGTAATTTTCTTCATGTATTGGCAAGCACAACTCATTCATGACTTCAAGTCCAAGGAAAGGATAATGTCGACGTGGAATTAAAAGTTGTGGCTTCAGAACAGTTTTGCATTTAAAAACACTGAAAATGTTGGTGCCTCTTTAGGAAGTAAATGTCAAAGTGCATTAATATAGTGTGAGCATAAATGCCTTCTGGTTTCTCAATGTATTGAGAAAGCCTATTTGGTTCATCATTGCAGCCTTTTCTAAACTCTGAAAATAGGTCCTCTATATTATTTTAATGTTATTTAGAAAAACAAATTAAACATCTATTAAAGCAACCAGGTAATAGGGAAAAAAATGTCTTATTTAGAAGCTTAATGGTGCTTTTACTCCTGGGAAAAGAAAGTAAATTATTTCCTATGGGAAGGTGCATAAACCCTTTCATGTCCCTGGGTAATTGTTTAGGAGAGTATTGGTAGAGATAATTTACAATCTTAGGAGCCAAGGTGCAAGGCAAAAGTAATGAACTTCCCCCAAACAAAGCACAACAACTTCTATTCCTTACTTTGACTTTCTTGTTAGCAACTCATACATCCTGACACACTGGTTGCAATCTTGGGCTCTGGAGTCAGACAAATGTGGGTTTGATAACCAGCTCTGCAAATTACTAGCTGTGGGACCTTGTCCTACTCTGACATTGCACTGTGATTATTAAGTGGGGGAGAGTACTTGGCAAGTTTACAAGGGTGTACCTAGCATATATGATGCCTGGAACAAATCATTTAATGCTCTCCTCCAGATGACAACATTATTATCAGTAATAATCATTTTCTTAATTTATTTTTTTGTTTCAAAACAATTAGAAAATAAATTTCAATCTTTAAGAACTAAAAGGTGTATTTTGTGTGAACTAAAATGTACACTTACTCATCAAGGTATTATACCTTGCAGTCCACGGTTTTACTGTTTTAAGTTTTAAAGTACCATTAAAAACCCAAATTGTGACATAGAATGATTGAATTAAATTAATCTGGTTTTGCTTCTTTGCCTTTTGAATGACTGTGCTCTTATTGTTTATTTCTATTTGCTGCTTACATGTAGGGGTGTGTCCTAACACAAGGACCGGAAACACCAACAATGCCCTAAATGGGCTTGAACAATCCCTAACCATTATGAGCTAACTCTTGAAGAAAACCTGTGAAGCTGTGTCCATATGTGTCAGGGTTGACTGTGTAAGTAGGATTTCTCTGGATTAACTTCCATTTTGGAATACAATGTTTATTAAGAGACAAGTAATAAACATTTGCTAATATGAGGTATATGTATATATATAATATATATTATATAATACATATTCTACATATATAATAAACATCTTTAAGTTTATATATATATACATATATGCTTAGTATAAACATACATATTCTTAAAATCCAGCAGTATAAACAAAGATGTTTTAGGGAAGAGCATTTATCATTGACATTTTTCAAAATTTCAGGCACATGGTGATAATAAAAAGCAGGCAGATGGGGCGCCTGGGTGGCTCGGTTGGTTGGACGGCTGCCTTCGGCTCGGGTCGTGATCCTTGGGTTCCGGGGTCGAGTCCCACGTTGGGCTTCTGGCTCTGCGGGGAGTCTGCTTCTTCCTCTGACCTTCTCTCTTCTCATGCTCTCTCTCACTTTCTCTGTCTCTCAAATAAATAAATAAATAAATAAATAAATAAATAAATAATTTTTTAAAAAAGCAGGCAGACAAGGCTTGATTGTTTTTCAAAATTCTCTATAGACCAATGCTCCTTATATTGTTGCTAGCCACTCCCACGGTCCCACCCTTGGCACATCTCTGTAAAGCTCCAGGCTATAATAGGCACTCAACAAGTGTCAGCTATTAGTATTTTTTTACAAGTCTTTTAAAAACAAAGAGATTCTTAGGGGCTTTTGTGTTGGGGGGGGGGCAGGAGGGGCGGGGCAAGGAAATATAACTTAATATCCCAATAAAGAAGTAGCATTATCTTTTAAAAAGAATAATGCTTTTCTGTAATAATAACAATAGATGCTTAAAAAAATATTGGGGGGTGAAGTACACATAACCTTTGCCACTTTAATCACTTTATTTTATTATTTTAAGTAATTTCTACTCCCAGTGTGGGGCTTGAATGATCCCAGACATGCGGTCGCAAGCTCCACTGACTGAGTCAACCAGGAAACCCCATAGCAATAGATGCTTTTTATTTATTTATTTATTTTAAGATTTTATTTATTTATTTATTTGACAGAGAGAGGGAGATCACAAGTAGGCAGAGAGGCAAGCAGAGAAGGGGGGAAGCAGGCTCCCCACCGAGCAGAGAGCCCGATGCGGGGCTCCATCCCAGGACCCTGAGATCATGACCCGAGCCGAAGGCAGAGGCTTAACCCACTGAGCCACCCAGGCTCCCCAATAGATGCTTTTTAATTTAGAAAGTATATTATGTATTGGGGCACTTGGGTGACTCAGTGGGTTAAGCCTCTGCATTCGGCTCAGTCATGATCCCAGGATCCTGGGATCGAGTCCTGTATAGGGCTCTCTGCTCAGCAGGAAGCCTTCTTCCTCCTCTCTCTCTGTCTGCCTCTGCCTGCTTGTGATCTCTTTCTCTCTGTCAAATAAATAAATAAAATCTTAAAAAAAAAAAAGAAAATATATTATGTATTAAAAGAGCATACAAAATGCAGTAAAAGTTGTGGCCCTGTTATCCAAAGTTGTTATCCAAAGACAATAATAATTTCTTGCTCACTTACTATATGTATACCAGGAGCTATACATTCAATTATTTTCATCTTCACTGTCAAACTGTGAGATAGGTTCATTTTTTTTACATTTTTCATTTTTTCACATTCTTCTTTTCCTTTTTCACGGAGGAGAGAACTGAGGCCTGGAGAAGTGATATAAGTTCATAAGTGGCAAAGCTGGTATTCAGTGACAACTCTGACTGGAAGCCCAATCACTCTTGCTTTTTTTTAAGCATTTATTTACTCAAGTAATCTGTACACCCAGCATGGGGCTTAAACTCACAACCCTGAGATCAAGAGTTTCCCACTCCTCCAACTGAGCCAACCAGGTACACCTACAAGTCCAAGCTCTTAATAACTCTGCTATTATATATCTTTATAACCTCAGGGAATATATTCAAAGAATATTCAAAGAATATAAACAGAATTGTTTTCAAAGATTCATGAATGAGGGTACTTATCACAGTGATAGTTGTAAAAACATGTATTTATGTACAGGGAAGAAAACTGAGAAGGAAACAATAACACGTTACTACTGATGGTTCTCTTAGTTACTGAATTATTGATGATTTTTTATGTTATTGTATATATTTTTCAATATTTTCTAAAATTTCTATAAGAATGTGAGATCTTTCAAATGTAAAATCTTCTAAACATTTGGAAAAAGTGTATTTTCAAAAAATATTGGCAAATTTTTGGTGAATCTTCAACTCCTCGGTCATTGAATCCCAATCTTTCATACCGCCTTTGATTAAAATATTATGCACACTTCACACTTGCCAACAATGTGTGGACTAGGCTGAAATTCAGTGTCACTTTGTCTTCTCTCCCCCTCAGCTGTTATTTTATTTTATTTTACCAGTTCTTTGATTGTCGCTAACTTTCCTGGAGAGAAGATACTCATTTACTTCTTTGATTGCTTTTTTTTCATAAGGACATCCAATTCCTTTCTCTCGTTAGGAGATTATGGAAGGAAATATTTACACAGCCCAAATTTCTCCAGTCAGATGGAACATTTTTCCCTATCTCGTAAGAAGTTCCTTATAGCTAGCTCACTCCAGAAATTATGGGCAAAGTTAGCCATTTTCATCACCAGCATAAGATTTCTAAATGTGTAGGTAATGGTATGTTAGCTGCATAGCTTTACTTGGAGCTCGCTTTTCTCATCTGTAAAATGAGGGCACAAACTTATGGAACTCTAAAGTCCCTGCCTAGTCCCAATCCTTAGGTAAAAAGAGACCAGTAAAGGAATTAGTGTTAGTTCTTCTGGTCTCAACACTGCAAGACAAATGTTGATATATTAACTCTCTGAATGGTGCCTAAGCAAGGGGTTTCTAGTGTACAGATGTACTATACTGGATTAATGTAGTGGGGGACAGCCCGATCAGATGGAGGCCGGCCTTATGGGCAGTGAAAGAACTCACCTAAGACAAACCAGTGGAGATAGTTTATTGAATACACTGCAAGGGAGCAGAGGGCAGGAGAACCATGGAAAGACTGTGACAGGCGGTGGTGAGGGGCCACAGTTATAAAGCAGAGCGAGAGAGTATTGGGGACATATGGAAGTTTCCCTTTTTTGGTAATCCTAGGAACCGTGCCTGGTTGTAACTGGTCACCTAGGGCCTGTGGTTATTTCGAGGTGGATTGCCTAATGAATCTGTATGCCTTGCCTGTTTGCACTCCTCTCAGTGGTCACTCTGGGTTCTTTTGCCTTGCTCGACATGGAGTGCTACGGAAAGTTGCTGAATTTAGAATGAAATGACCCCAAAAGCAGGCTTGACTGTCTTTTCGTTGGCTATATGGCCTTCAGGAAGTTGGGTAAGCCACTTTTCAGATTTTCTCTTTGTCTTGCTACTCTGTGGTTTCTGTACAAAGTGTCCAGATGTGGATTTCTTTTTGTTTATCCTGCTTGGGAATGGTTGGAATTTTTGAATCTGTGTGGTTGCTATCTCTTACTGGTCTTGAAAATTTTTCAGCCATTCGATATTTAAATACTGCCTCTAGGGGCAAAATGGTATGAACACTGGGAATTGCTTTAAAATATACCAACAAAGAAAGGCATAAAGAAAAAGAACGAAAATGAACAAATGTAGCCAGATCTTAATAATTGTGAAATCTGGATGTTGGGTGTATGGGGTTTATAGTATTATTTCTTTAGTTTTTTTCTTTCATGCATGCTTAATTATATAATAAAAAACAAAGAAATAGAAGAGGCATAACAAATATTCTGTCTCCTCCATCTGGAACTTCAATGGCATGTATACCAGACCTTCTCATTCTATCCTCTTTGTCTCTTAATGTTCATATTTTCCATATTTTTATTTGTCATGTGACATTCTGGGTAATTTTTTTCTGACCTATTTTTAGTTCATTTATTCTCTATTTAATTATGTTTAATCAATAACCAGGTGCTTAATTTTGGTTATTGTAATTTTTATAGACCTCCCTTTTCAAGTAGTTAGACTACTTTTTATAGTTTCCTGTTCTTTGTCCTTTTTCTCCAATCAGAAGTGGGCCTTTTCCAGAACTTTTTAAAAATACCCTTCCCCAGGTAGTCAAACAACAACTAACAATAACAACATAGTAGGCATAATTGTTTTATACTCTTGGGTCTCATAATTCTGACATCAGAAATCTGTGAAAATCTAATTATATTGTGTATATGTCCTACTGTTTTTAAAGGATCTTACTCATGGTACCTTGCCTGTGTGCTTGATTATTTTTGACTGTGTGGGGCTCATATATATGAAAAATTATATGTGTGGTCCTTTGTGGTGTAGGATGAAGGTGCTTTCCTCTAGAGAGAATATACATTTGATTCTGCCATGTGCTCAATGGCACTGCCAATTCAGGACTATTTTAAAATAAATTCAGAAGTTGCAATTTTTGGGGACCAACCAAATTTAATGATGTGAAGGCAGGCTGTGAAATTGAGTATAACTTGCTACAACTTTTCAGACTTCCCTCCCCAACCTGGGGCTCAGCAATAAGGGCATTTTCTTTTCTTTTTCTTTTTTTTTTTTAATAAAGGAAGTAATCTTCCTTTTTTTTAAGATTTTATTTATTTGACAGAGAGATGACAAGTAGGCAGAGAGGCAGGCAGAGAGAGAGGGAAAAGCAGGCTCCCTGCTGAGCAGAGACCCCCCCCCATGTGGGGCTCAATCCCAGGACCCTGAGACCATGACCTGAGGCATGAAGCTTAACCCACTGAGCCACCCAGGCTCCTCAAGGCCATTTTCTTGTAGTTCCTGAAGTGGGGAAAGGCACAACCTTTTGGTGCCCCATCTTCTTTGGGATGAAGGGGTCTCCCCTTAGAGAACTAATCTTGGGCAGAACTTAGGCTTTGATTTCTCTCCTCCTCACCTTGGGAGACTACCCCTGCTCTGGGAAGAAAAAACAGCTTTATTGTTTTCTTTTGCCTTCCTAAAAAAAATGAGTAGTAAACTCCTCTGAGGTCTAATTTCTTCATATGTAATATGGGGCTAATATTGCTTCACTCCCAGAGTTACAAGTGTCAAGATTTAAAAATATCTTGTGTAAATTGTAAATCATAAACTTACTCTGGAAACCTGGGCCCTTAAAGTTTGGGGAACCTTTTCAAGTTCTTTACTCTGCATTTCTCTGTGAATATGTACGTTTTGCTTCATATGTGTCAGATGGTGCCCATGAATTTCATAAGATATTCAAAGAATCAAGTGACTTCCAAAATATATTTTAAAAGCAATTGAAAGTAGAAATTATTATTAGAAATCAAACGAATACAGAAAGAGGGCAGCAGATTTGGCTAGTGTTTATTCATTTAGATGTTGCTGAATTTTTAAAATCTCTGCCAAGGACCAAAATAATTTTTTTTTTTTTTTTGCTCAATAAAACCATATTTTCCCTGTTCTCTTCTAAATTCCCTTGACATGTGTGAAGTTCAATGGCAAGAGGGAGAAAACATACCAAAATAAATCCATTGGTCCTAGTTCAACTTTAGCATCTGGTAGGAAGAGCATTTTGTTCTTTTCATATTTTATTCCTTGCAGATTTTCATCTTAGGTACATAGACTTAGAATGTTAGGGCTGGCTGGATCTGTACAGATCAGATCACTCACCTCCTTAATTTACCTTTAAGGACACTGAGGAAAGGACAAAGATAAATTTATTAGGATTGTAAATGCAGCCAATATTCCAGAGGCTTTCTGCTAATTAAAATGTTTCTTCTAAAAAAAAAAAAAAGAGTCAACAGAATCTGAGATTTTCCCTGTTTTCCTTGATAGCATTGCCAGCATTATCCTTTAAGGCCCTGATCAAATGCCCTCTCTTCTGTAAAGCTTTCCTGCTTCAGATGAAATGACCCACATAACTTTACACAAAGATTTCTTGATATACAAGAATTCCTACTATAACTTTTCACCTCTTCCCACAAAACAAGTCTTATCATATTTCAGAATCAGAGTAAAAGAGAAGTCAATGATGGGAAGCTTGAAAATGTGTAAATGAGGGATGCCTTGGTGGCTCAGTTAGTTAAGCGTCCGCTTAGCCAGGTCATGATCTCAGGGTCCTGGGATCAAGCCCCACTTTGGGCTCCTTGCTCAATGGGAAGTCTGCTTCTCCCTTTGCCTGCCACTTCCCCTGCTTGTGTTCTCTTTCTTTCTCTCTGACAAATAAATAAATAAAATCCTAAAGACTTGAGCCACCCACGTCCCAATAAATAAAATCTTGAAAGAAAGAAAGACAGAAAGACAGAAAGACAGAAAGACAGAAAGACAGAAAGACAGAAAGAAAGAAAGAAAGAAAGAAAGAAAAGAAAGAGAGAGAAAGAATCTATCAGATCTTGAGAAGAACAGCAAGAGTTTGCGGCACAATCCTCTTCTCAGCTCCGGTCAAGGGAAATAGAGGGGCAGGCCACCTGCATGTCTCATCTCTCAGCTCGGGTGAGTGTGGCACAGAGGTCAGGGGCTCCCTTCCTCCACTGAGGTCTCACCTACAGGTGGAAGCGCCATGTAAGACATGGCAGGCTGAGAACACTGGGGACCTGGTAACCCTTGCTCTAGCTTGCAGGGTAAAGATTTCAAAGATATTTTATTTTATTTTTTCGATTTTTATTTTTTTAAGATTTTATTTTATTTAAAAATATTTATTTATTTATTTATTTATTTATTTATTTATTTATTTATTTGACAGAGAGAGAGAGAGCACAAGCAGGGGGAGCAGTAGGCAGAGGGAGAGGGAGAACCAGACTTCCTGCTGAGCTAGGAGCCCGATGTGGGGCTTGATCCCAGGACCCTGAGATCACAACCTGATCTGAAGGTGGACACTTAACCGACTGAGCCACCCACGCAACCCTAATATTTTATTTTAAAGTGATCTCGCCAGCCACTGTGGGGCTTGATCTCACAACCCCAGGATCAAGAGTTGCATGCTGTATCAAATGAGCCAGTCAGGTGCCCCTTCACAGGGATTTCAAATAACGCATTGGATTCAGGGTTCTGGAACTCCGAGAACTTGAGACTGTAGATAATGCAAAACCAAGCTGGGGAAAGTGTGAGAACTTAAGCAGAACCACCCTTCCTTTACTTCTAGACCTGAGGCTCCAGAGGAGCAAATGATCACCACTGCCTCTGTCAGCCTCCCAGCTCCAGCTCTGCCTTGCCTCAAGCCTATCAAAGGCCTGGAACGTTCTTCCGCAGGCCCTTCCAGCTATTGAATTGCTGCTCATTCTCCAAGACCCTTCTCTCTCTGGACCCCATCCTGCAGGAGGGGTGTGCCCTGGCTCATGAGGGTTCTTCTGTAATAAGCTAGTCCCAAAGAGAAAACGATTTCTAAGAGTTAATGAAAAGCTCCTTTTGTATCTCCTACTTTAATTTGATCCTCTCAACTTGAATCCCAAAGGAGGTATGTGTGCTGAATTCTGAGGGTGAGGAAATGTGTTTTACTTTTAGTTCTCAAAGGTCAGCTGGCAAGCCTTAGTCATGCTGATGCGATCTAACTTTCCCTGGAATCAGTTTTCCAACTCAAGGGAGTTTTAGAAATCTTCCAAATGAGGCCATTGTCTCCAAATCACGGTGATAGTTACTTGCAAAGTCAAAACTTCAACTCAGGTCTTTTGATTTGAAGGCTAGTGCTTTTTAAAAATTTTTATTTATTTGTTTGTTTGTTTAAACTACAACACTGTTATATAGTATCTGGCTTTCTTGAAGCCTCTTTCAGCACCAATTACCATTCCTAGTACACAGTAGTGTCATAATTACTATTGAATGAATGAAGAAATAGCTACTTAATGCCTGATTCTTCCTTTTCCCCTCTGGAAGTAGAGTAAAGAAAGAAAATACTAGACTATGTTTAGGGTTTTCAACTGGTATCACCAGCATGAATGAATGACCCTTGGGATCTCTGCCAGTCAAGTCATTCAATCAAGTGCAAGTTGAATCTCTGAAGAACTACTGTTCTTTCTTAGCACAATCCCTGAAGGATACAAAATCCCCGAACACAGCCAGTAGGAAATACTAACTCTGATCTGTTGTATAAATAATATCACTTATGAAGGTGGAAGGCCAGATATATTTCCAAGATAAGATAACAGTTCATGGCTACCACATGCATCTGGTTAGAAATAAAAGGCTGCCAGGTACTATTAAGGTGTGTTTGTTGGAAGTAGTTGAATTTAATTGAATTAGATTCATTGCTGCTATGACTACTCAAGGGGTCAGAACTTTAGTCTTTCAAAGTCCAGGGAGCAGGACTCTAGAGGACATCTGTTGTTTCCTGCTGCAGGAAAAAAAAATAAAAATAAATTATTTATATAATAATTTCAGTATGCTTGAGATGATAACAGATTAATCATCCCTTACCAAATAGCATGTTTCTGACATCATCAGATGTCATCAATTCACCCTCCTTCTAGAAGTACTCTGCTTCACCTCTAGAAGACTCCCCCTCCTCCATTCTCAGCTCCTGTGGCTTGGGCAAGGCTGAGCCAACTTCAGGTTCCAGAGGGGAGCGCAGACCTCAGACTTGGCTAGTTAGTTGTTTCAAAGCCAATGAGCCATAGGGAAGGGTTTTTGTAAGATCCATGCAACAGAGACTCTTACTCTTTACCCTGAAGGTAGATTTGAGAGTTCACAGGGACTTGGCCTGTTGCTGCCATATTGCCACCACACGGAGCCCAAGGCTGAAATCAGTATAACAGAAGGCAAAACCAAAAGACTGGAAAGGAACTAAATCCATGTGACTTAAATTTTTTTAAATTAAAAACAATTTTTTTCCCTATGACTTAAATTGAAGCATGAATCAACTTGCATGAAGTGCGCACTAAGTCTAAGGGTTAAGATATGAACCCACGGTATCCCTTACCACTTAAAGCAGGTTTAGATTAGGTTCTTCCACTACTTGTAGTCAGGAGGGTCCTAATTCATGTAAGATTATATCCCGTCTTGCTTCTCCTTCAGTGTTCTCTCCTGAATAGCCTTCTACAGTGTAGCCTATAGACATCCAGGCAGTAGGAAGACAAGCTGGTTCCCTGTGATCTCTGATTTCTCTCCAGACTCCACCCTACCATGAAAATGATACCTTTAAAACATAACTTGAGCTAAGAAGTATTTCATTTAAGATCACGTAGCTAGAGAAAGTGAAGCCAAATTCATGCCTGGGATTTTGGACTGGAATACTTTGCTGTCCGGTTAGCACACTTTCGATCATATTTGGAGCCACCGCTGACCCCTTTATCTGGTTAGAGTCATATACTTTGAACTGCACTATACAAAGACGGTAGCAGCTAGCCTTATGTAGCTACTTGCATTTAAATTAATTGGCATTAAATAAAAGTTAAAGTCAGTTCTTCAGTCCTTCTAGTCCTGTTCCATACGCATGTCAGCCACATATGAGTAGTGCCTGTCATATTGGACAGCTCAGCTAGAGAAAATTTCCATCGTCACAGAAAGATCTAAAGGACAGCACTGCCCCAGAGCCAGATTTCCTTCTTTATCCAAAGTAACAAGGTTCAGAAAGCCCAGTGGAACCTTCCCTTTCTTCAAATGGCAAACAAGGCCAATAGACCCATTATGAACTATGAGCTATTCAATCATCTGTTCCACATTTTCTAAACACTTACATGGAATTGATAGATCCTAGCTACTCATCGCTGGGATGAGCAAATCAGAAACATGCTATTTGGTAAGGGATGATTAATCTGTTGTCATCTCAAGCATGCTGAAATTATTATATAAATAAATGTAAATTAAAAGATGCATGGCTCTACCCCCTCTGGCCTAGTGTGTGAATATATACTTGGGATTTTGAAGAATATGATGTTTCACTCTCAGGTTGGTGACTCATTAAGAATACATTTCTCAATGACATTCCCACAGATCATCGTTCTCCAAGCAGGCCCTATCTCCCTAGGTCTGGGCCCATTGCCCTTTCAGATTAAAACCCTGTGGGGAAAAGATCTAATCATTTCAGTTCAAATAGGAAGTAAAAGCTCTCCATTTGAAAATTTGTACCAGGTATTCAAATTGGGAAATGATAACTAGGGTATAAAATAAACCTTCTTTATTAGAATATACAAATGAAAGATTATATTGTCACTTAGATACTGCTAGTGAGTTATTTTCCCAGGGGAGGAAACAAAGAGCTAGCTTTGCTTTGTTGTATGCCAAGTGAAAAAAAAAATGATGAACATGTAACACAGGACCCAGGGTGACCATTTCTTTTTGGTTTGACATGAATAGTTTGTATTTGCAAACATTCCCCATTCACTTGTGTGAAATAATTAGAAAAAGAGCACACAATTTTTGCAAAATTGGAGAAGGGGGGAGGGGTCAGTTTTCGGCCCAAGCACTCCCTTGTTGGGTGAGTAATTTGGTATCAGAAGGTAGTCATGGCGACCATAAAAGTTACTCATGTGACTAACGATGCAACTAATGATGCCCACAATTACTTAATTGCAGGCATGCTTAACTGCTTTTGCCATTTTTGGAGAGTGCTTATGGCTAATTGTGGCTGCAAGTGGGTAACTACAGGTGCAATCAGATGTGTTCCTAATTTTTACATTTGTGCTGACAGCAGGAGAATAAACCACCCCCTCTAAAGAGGGGAGTTATAAAAAGAGGGTTGAAATTAGATCTTTCAAGTCCAGGGAGGATGGAACAGCCTCCAACATGAAAACAAACACAAGTCATTTAATGTTTAAGCAGAGGAAAGTTCTGGATCATCAGCTGACCTTCAGCTAGACTCCATCTGTGCATCTTCTCTTTTCCCTGAGGCTCTCTGACTTGAGTTCCTGCTACTGTCCCTACCAAAAAGGACCCCCTAGGACCTTACAGCTCCTGTCCTATTGTGGCATAGGATACTATGGATAGTGTACTATAGTATACTATCTTAGAGCAGATACTATTCTTTAATTTAGATGAAAAATAGTAGTAGATTTTTTTACATTTTTTACATTGCATGGTCATTTACTTTACAAATACGTTTTACACATAGTGTAATATATATATATATGTGTACAAATGAACTCAAATATGTACCCTGGGACAGGTGGTTAGCTTTTGAAATTCTCTCATCAGGAATTAATAACCCAAAGATGGCTATATAACACTTCAAATATCTTCATCAAAATCTCACTTGAAGGTTTTTAATTTGTATAAGGAATGTTAGAAATATTTTTGAATAGGTAAGATGAACAATGGTCCAGGGTATATGGTTGGTTAGAAAGATAAAACCCCTACTGCTCTTATATGGATGAGTATCTGGCTCCAGCAAGCTCAGGGGGCAGACCTTTTTGTACAGTGATTGAGGTCTAGTATTCCCTTGGTCCTACACTTCTCCTTCACGAAGTCTGTGGCTTGACCCTACAAAAGGCTGGCTGGTCCTGTTATCATCCTGTGTCTGCCATAGAATTGATCATGCTTACATTATTTGTGGTACCTAAGACAGAGAATGGATCCCCAAAGCCTCAAGAACAGGTAGTAGAACTGTTCTTATACCTGCTGGCTCATAAAAACTTGTAGATTTGGCAGAATTTGGTCTTAAGACCTCACCTGGTGTGGGGGTTGTAGGGTGCATGCCACCCCCCCTCAACATCTATAAGCCCCGGAGGCTACTGATATTTATCCAAGGGGCCTGACAGGTGCTGAATGGCCAGATTAGCTTGGGTCAGTTCAGAACACCTATGTTCTCTTAAAATAGCTCTCACTGGCTTATATTTTCAAAATAAATGAAATGAAAAACAAAAATACATGTAGTTATATATAATGGAATAAGAAGCAAGGACATAAAAAGTATGTAATTACAGAAAGCACCAAATGCAAAGAAATGGACACATTTTCTAGGTATAAGAAACCACCTTCTACCCAAGGGAAGAAATGTAAATGACTCCTTTCACACACATTTTGCCTGGCCTCTGGCCCTTCTGGGCCCTCCTAAGCCCGGCTGTTTTCCAAATGCTGTGTGTCATCTTTTGCCTGTCTCATAAGAGATGCTGGCTAATCACTCAAACTACTCTGTATTCCACAAACAGTATCAAATATCCATTATGTGTGCCAGCCACTGTTCTGGGCTCCTGGTGACTTGGTGGGATGAATTAGACAGGCTTCTCACCCAAGGGAGGCTTTTCTGTAAGTAAGCCCTCTGCTCTATTAATCATCAGCTCTTCTGGTTCAGGGCCTGAGGTACAAGCTTTATCCAAATGGCAGAACTGTGAGGACTGGCAAGTAATGAGGTGGAGAAAATGTTGGTCACCAGCGCTCCCTTAGGGAGAGCTTTCTATTTGATTAGAAGAAATACTTTGAAATGACATTGGGGTGGAAGGTGAAGTCTCAAGGGCCTTCTCCATCAAGAAAAAAATGTCTGTTAAACTGCTTTGCATGAGGCAAGAGGGGAATTATATTGCTCCTAAGAGAGGGTGGAGAAGGGGGAGGGCAGGGTGGTGGGGGGAAGAGCTTGCAACCACAGTGCCACAGCAGAGGGATGTCTGCTGCACGATGTAACCCTTCATGGTGATGCACGAATCTTTGCTAAAATATACTAAGTGAATGAAATGTTTAGCATGCATGATTATGTTGTGGAGATTGGTGAGGAGGTTGAGTTTATATCTGGACTGATGCTGAATAGAACCCCTGGGTTTTTTGGTTTTGTAAGCCCACGCCATGCTTAGTGTGTGTGTGTGTGTGTGTGTGTGTGTTTGTATGTGGTATGGCTCGCTCTCTTTCTCTTCCTCTCTCTCCCCCCGCCCCCCCACAGTGTCTGCTGTCCTGCCCCTGTGCATGGTGACAGAGAAGGAGCACTGACAGAGAAGGTAAGAGGAGATCATTGTGCCATGCTGTGACATGACAGGCTGAGGGTACCTGCAGGTTTGGAGAAATGGGCGTGGTGCCCAGGACTTGGGCAGCCACGAGTCAGAGGATGATTAGACCATGGAAATCAACAGCTTTTAAAGGCCTGGCAGGTGAGGGAAGGCTTCCATAAAGAGATGGTCCTTACTGTCAGCTTTGGAGGATGAGGAGGAGGAGGAGTTAGCGGATGTTCGAGGAAAGGCCTTCGAGGCAGAGAGGTTAGTCTTGTGCAAACGGCCAGAGGCATGAGAGTTAGGAGAACTGAGGTGGAAGATGAGGTTCTCAGAGGCCAGAATGGCTTTGCCTGGAGAAGAGAGAGGCTGGGAACAGATGCTTCCCTCATGGTCCTTAAAAAGAATCCACTCTGGGAACACCTTGCTCTCAGACCTCGGGCTTCCAGCACCATGAGAAAATGACTTTGGGCTGTTTAAGTCATCCCATCTGTGCTTCTTTGCGGCCCTGGGCAAACTAAGATGGCAGGTTTGAGTCCCAGCTCAGCTCAATCTGAGCTGTGCAAGCTCCCGTGATTACATCACCCAAGGCTCACTTTCCTTGTCCGTAAAACAGGGATAGGAATCAAAGCTAAGTTGTGAAGTTGTGACAAGTGTTACATATGAGGTATTCAGCTTAGTCCCTAGCTGTCATCATTATTATTGTTATTTAGCTTCATGTTGTAGTTTAGGTGTCATGAAACTTTCATGGCTCCAAGTAAGTTACTTAGAGGATTCAAACACAGTAAAAATGTTGCCATGTCTGCTGGAGTAACTCCTGGCACTCTTAGGCGTCTGGGGTAGAAAGCTTGTTTTAATGAAAAACCCCAGGCTGGTCCCCTAGGAGTGGAGTAAGAGCGATGAGGCAGGGGGCTAAATCCCTAAAATCAAGAGTCAATCTGAGTGGGGCGCCTGGGTGGTCGGTTGGTTGAGTGCCTTTCTTTCTGGTCAGGATCCCAGGGTCCAGTTATCAAGCCCGGCATCCGCTCCCTGCTCAGTGGGGAGTCTGCTTCTCCCTCTCCCTCTTCCCTCCTGCTCCCCCGACCCCCACCATGCATGGGCGTGCACTCTCTCTCTCTCTCTCAAATAAATAAATTAGAGTCAATCTGAGAAATTACATCCTGTTCCCTGCACTCTGGACCTCACCTGCATCCTTGTTAGAGCTGGGAAACCAAAACTTCTTACAAGAAGAACACTACCTCAGATCCAAAATACACCTCCTGGGGAAACAGACTTTACATGCCTCTTGCTTACCACCTGAAGTGAGCCCACTTCCCTGCTGGCTTTTATTGTTGTTTCATTTTTATGTTTACCTTTTTTATCGTGGAGAATCTCACACACACACCCAAAAGTAGAAAGAGTAGCTTAAGAGCCCTGGGTGTCCATCATCAACTCATAACCAAGCCTGCACATCCACTCCCACCCCCACGTTCTCTCTAAAGGATATTCCAGACATTCTGTGATTTTACCATTAACATTTAATTATGTATCTTTAAAAGATATGGAGTCTATTTGAAAAGAATGTTATTATCACCAACCCAAGTAATTAAAAATATAATATTATTCATAACATCATAATATTCGGTCAGTATTCACATTTCCTTTTTCATAAACTCATAATTTTAATAGTTTGTTTGAATAAAGGTAAAAATCATCCTTATTATTTGAGGAAATCCACACATTGCAATTAATTAATATATCTGTTAAGTCTCTTTAAATCTATAGGTTTCCCTTTATTTGTTGACACCTGGTGATGTGCTCTGTAGAGTTTCCTACAGTCTCGATTTTGCATTCGTTCCTGCAGTGGCAGTTAATGTGTTACTCTGGCCTCTACATTTCTTGTACATTGGTAGTTAAAACTAGAGTCTTGATCAAACTCAGGTTGTTTTTCAGCTAGCCTACTTCATAAGTGTTGTCATGTTCTTCCATCAGGAGGCATATAATGTCTGATTATCTCTCTCCTGCTTATTTTTCCTTCCTTTTTGACCTCTTTTCTTTCCATAGCTCATCTTTCTGATTACAGGCTGGGAAGCTGGAGATTGGGGGTCTGGGGGGAAGGACTGCCAGGCTTTTTGGCCCTGTCCTGGGGTATTACGCCGCTGTATCTCCTTGCTTCCTGTCTCTGCTGCCAACATGGCTTTACATTTCTGTGGAGACCTCGTGAAGCTGCTTAAAGCTCTTCTCAGACTGGGTGGGGAAGAGACATCCTGAAAAAACTTTGGAGGATAACAGTTAGCTGCTTTTGCTCTTCCACTCTAGGGAGTGAGTGCCAAGTTTGAGCCCTGCCCAACTTGCTAATAATCCAGATGGCAAACAGCTGTCAGGCAGAGGGGGTACTGCTAGACAGGAAGTAGCTGAAGGGCTTCCTTCCTGACCCACACACAATAGGAATGTAATTTCCAAATACAATTTAAATTTAAATTCAGATTTAATGCTTGAAGTCTGAAGTCCAGCCACTGTTGAGCCCCATAAGAATGTTCCAGATCTCCTAGACCTTGGCCAACAAGAGACTGCCATATATAAAGGATTTGCTCAACCATTTCTTGCCCACACTAATATGGAAACTTCACCCAAGAACCAGGCTATTTTGTTGCTTGGAAGTCTACAAAAAAGAAAAAAATATATTGTCAGTTATCACTGCCAGCCTTGCTACAAAATAACCTTTTGTTAGATTCAGCAACATTTACATAATAACCGTTTTATATAACCTTGGTTTTGTCATCAACTAATTTTACCTTGTTGAATCCTAAGGGTAGCAGATTCCATTGATGTCCCAACCCATATCTCTTTGTTTACCTCTGAGTTCACGTGCAGATGGAGTAGAATAGTTTTTGGGCTCACTGGCAGGTTCCTACCTTACATACCCATGATTTCCTGTTTTGCTGAGGGTTTTCTCCTGCTCCACAGGAAATTACTAGATTGCTCAGGGCATCATAGAGGTGCTGGTTATTTCTCCCAGGGATAACCCCCAACCACTGAGAGAAAGGAGTCAATGGATAAATAGCTCAGCTTCCCCATCTCACAGCAGGAAGATCTTGAGATGTTTTCTACATGATTCTTCAGAGGGTTCCTTTCAGAAGACCAATCTATAGTGGACTTTCATAGTCACTGATGCACCTTTTATTAACTTTCCCTTTCCAATCTTATTTTCTTCACTGTTTCACTTGAACTTCCTGGGGTTACCTCCCAAATAGGTCCCCTCTACCCAATTCCTTAAGTCGGGGCTGCTTTTGAGGATCAGAAACTAAGATAGGCAATAACTTTGTAAGTTACCTCAAAACCTTTCAGAACAAATGAATATAAATAATTAAATAAAATACAGAGTATCGTGTGCTGAGTACATTTACATGTTCCGTGATCTCTAATCCTATGAGTGAGCCTATCGTTAACCCCATTTTTCGGATAAAACTGAGAATAGAAGACATTAAAAGAATTGTCCAAGAACATGTAACTAGTAAGAACTGAGATGCGAGTTCATAACTGTCCTCAACATTATCTTGCCTCTTGTTCTCCATTTTGTTTCAGGTGACAGATTTTCTCTAGTAGCTAGTGGATTTCTGTCTTTTTTTTCTTTTCTGAATTGTTCTGTTTGCTTATCTATATTTTGAATGGGAGAATTTTCTGCCAGTTGAACTTCAAGTTGTAAGTAAAAAGGCCCATCTTGATGTGGTCTCCTAGCAACAATTTATGAAACACTTTAAAGCAATTATTCTTCTCAAGCACGTTTCCAAATGTTGAAGCATGTTCATTCACTTCAATCATTAAAATCCCCAAGAACATTCATTGTGTAGCACACAGTTCGGTTAATTATAAGCTTGTCAACAGGTTGCCTAGTGAGCTGAGAGCAAGGACAAGACCACATTCCCCCCCAGGAGCTGAGCACTCTGTTTCCAGCCTAGCGGGCAGGGCAGAGCCACTCTTCGCCAAAGGAGTCTTAATTGACTTGTGGGGTGGGGATAGAAGAAAGAATATTTAAACCCCAAATAGCCATCTGTAAAATATCAAGCCCATAGCAACAACCTAGGGCCCAAGTCCACTAAGCGGGCAGTTTACTTCTTCTCCAGACCCTCCCTTTGTTCAGCCTAGATCTAAAGATTCAGTCAGGCATAAGACCTCCTCTAGTTTCTTAAAAATGCAGCTATGCCCTAAATTAGCTGATGGCCCTTCAACCTTTGTTGTTGTTGTTGTTTTAAAAGATTTTATGTATTTATTTGAGAGAAAATGAAAGCAAGAGCAGGGGAGGGGCAGAGAGAGAGGGAGAAGGAGACTCCCGGCTGAGCACAGATGCCAACTCAAGGCTGGATCCCAGGACCCGGAGATCATGACCCGAGCCAAAGTCAGACGCTTAATTGACTGAGCCACCCAGGTGTCCCTAAATTTTTTTTTAGGGGGACCTGGGTGGCTCAGTTGCTTGGGTGATTGCGTTGGGCTCAGATCATGATCCTAGAGTCCCTGGATGGAGTCCCACATCAGGGTGGGAGCCTGCTTCTCTCTCTAACCCTCCCCCCTCTAGTGTTCGCTCTCTCTCTCTCTTTCAAATAAATAAAATCTTTTTTATAAAAAGAGTTGGGTAGATTTAAAAAAAGTTTTCTTTTTAAAGATTTTATTTCTAAGTGATCTTTACACCCAATGTGGGTCTTGAACTCACAACCCCAAGATCAAGACTTTCATTCTCTACCTACTGAGCCAACCAGGTGTCCCACTCTTCAGTTTTTTCTTTCTTTCTTTTTTTTCTCCCTAAGAATTCTCTTTTATTTTTATCTTTTAAAAAATGTTCTCATATACTAAGTATGGAAGGATCTGAATCGTTGGCGATCACACTGCAGATTTAGCAAATTGGAAAGCCAATTTGGCAAGTTCGAGAGTATCCGTCTGGACTGTACTTATGCAGATATCGAGCCTGACTTCAGCTCTACTGGCGCCTTTGAACAGAAATTAGGTAACTCTAGGAAGTTTTAGACCTAAGAGGAGGAAGGTTGAATTTCTTACTAATCTGGATAATAGTTTTTTTTAGAAAACCTTTTTGGATAGCTTTTAGATTTACAGAAGAGTTTCTATATACCGCTTATCCAGCTTCACTTAATGCCTATATCTTATGTAACTATGGTACACTTACAAATGGGGAATATGTTTTATTTGGGGTGTCCTTGTGGAGGGAGATTGTATGAATCCCAGGCTGATGAAGATGGATACATGCACAAGCACACCCACATGTATGCACATATCACACATACAGACACACACACACACACAAACACAACACATATACACACAATATAATACAGATAGAATGGACATGCACAAAGGACACACATACATACAATATACATAGAGACACTCAAAGCATACATAAAGAGAGACATGTAGACACACATACATGTCATACACACACCCACACACACACACATACACACATACTGTCTCTTATAATTAGGACTCATCCTCCACATATGGAGAATGTTTCCTTTCTTTTCTTTTTTTAAAAGATTTTATTTTTAAGTGATCTCTATAGCTAAGGTGGGGCTCCAGGTGACAACCTTCAGGTCAGGAGTTGCACACTATACCAACTAAGCCAGCCAGGTGCCCCCAGATAATGTTTCTTGATGGAACTCAAGCTATTTGATGGAGGCAGAAATGTGCTGAGAGACAAAAGAACAATGGTGATGAAAGAGTCAGGGCAGAGGTGCCTGGCTGGCTCAGTCAAAGGAACATGCTACTCTTGATCTCAGGGTTGCAAGTTCGAGCCCCACGTTGGGTGTAGAGATTACTTAAAAAAATAAATAAAATCTTGGGGGGTGGAGGGGAGAAAGAGGGCAAATGAGCAAGATTGACTCTTTACGTGGAAATTGTTATTTGCAGAGGGGGGTTGCAGCTGTATCACAGCAATGGTCTAGGTTGCAAAGTCTGGCCCAACCAGCAGGTTGAGGTATGCTCATTCAGATAAGCTTCTGATGTGTACTGTTCAGTCACCCTCCCTAGGCAGAGCTGGATCCTGAAGCGAGGGTGGGAGAAGTAGGGGTGGGAGCAAGGTTGAGAAATGTTTCCTACCTGAGACTTTCAGGCAAGGCTCTGGATGGGGACTAACAGAAATATGGTAGAATGTACAGGCTGGAATCTGTCTCAACGCTGTTGTAAGAGAAGTATCATTCACTGAGATGTAGAGACAGATGGGTCTTCAAGATCTAGGGAAGTAGGAAAAGCAAGGAAGAATGGAACAGAAGTGAAGAATGGTACTTTGGACAATCCCAGGGATAGTGGTCTACTTCTTTGCCTGGGTTTATGTGGATTTGTGCTGATGGCTGGGTCACTTAAAGGAATTAGAGCTATATTGATTAAAAGGCTTTAAGAGTTAGGTAGTGAGTGTATTAATTACCAATTGCTGTGCAGAAAATTACTCCAAAGACTTAGTGGAGGAGACAACAGTAAAAACTTTTTTTTTAATACCTCATTTTATCTGTGGGTAAGGAATTTGGGAGTGCTTTAGCTGAATTGTTCAGGCTCAAAGTCACTCAGGAAATTACAGCCAAGATATTGGCCAGAAATGCAGTCATATGAAGGTTTGACTAGGACTGGACAATTTGCTTCCCTGGTGCCTTACACATGTTAATGGCAAGTTGATGCTGGCTGTTGGCAGAAGGCTTCAGTTCATTACCACATGGGTTTCCCTGTAGGACCCCCAAATATCCTCATGTCATGGGGACTGGCTTCCCCCAGAGTGAGCAATCCAAGAAAGCATGGTAGAAGTCTCAATGTCTCTCATGGCCTTTATGTCTCTATGGGAAGCTCTACTGTCGTGTCTGCAGTATCCTACTGGTTACCTACTTTAGCCCTATTCACAGTCAGAGAAGACTATCCAAAAATCAGGACGCCATCTTGGGAGCTGACTATGGAGTGATTTTTCACTTTTACAATGGTTTCATTCAGATTTAATAAAGCATATTTTGCTTTTATCTTGAAACCAAGTTGGTGGAATTGGCGAAAGCCAATTAGGTGTCCCCTCACACAATGAAATTTGCGTGGAGCCCTAAAGGAAATGTAAGAATGATGGAGAGAGTGGTAAGGTGAGATCAGAGTAGCATGTGTGCCCGAGGGTAGGGGTGCATGGGGAGGGTACAGACCAAGTATGCTTTGTTGACAATTTGTAAGGACTTAGGGATTTTATCTCTTCCAAAATATCATGAGACTTATAGGAAATATATGCCTGAATCCTGTCGTCTTCTTCCTTTTTCTCTTACCTGTAGAGTTCAAATGATATACAAGATTTTGGGAAGTTGTGAGAAAAGGAGGCCAGGAACTGTGAGACAGAAATGGGGGACCTGGTAGAGTTTAATAATAGAAGTCATTATTGTGAGGAATCACTGTGTGTGTGTGTGTGTGTGTGTGTGTGAGAGAGAGAGACTTAGAGACAGAGATAAAGGGACCCAAAGTCTAGTAATATGAATTGGTAGTAGCTGTATTAACAGTCTTTAAAAATTAGTTATTTTAATGAATTCTTACCTAAAAAATTTTCCTGATTACCCAAGTAATATATGTTCATTGTAAAAAGATCAGGAAGATAGAGATCAGTGTAAAAAGATGAGGAATAATCATCCACAATGCCATCACTCAGAAGCAACACTCAGGGGCACCTGGGTGGCTCAGTTGGTTAAGCGTCTGTCTGCCTTTGGGTCGGGTCATTTGATCTTGGGGTCCTGGAATTGAGCCCCACAGGGGACTCCCTGCTCAGCTGGGAGTCTGCTTCTCCCTCTCCTTCTCCCTCTCCCTCTGCTTTTCCCCCCGCCTGTGATTTCTTTCTGTCTCTCAGATAAATAAATAAAATCTTAAAAAAAAAAAAGAAACAACACTTAATATTTTGACATTTTCTTGGTTCTTATTTTTGTATATTTTATCCTAAACCTGAGATCATATTCTTTATCTAATTTTATATTCAGCTTTTCATAAATGTTTAACTAGATTCTTTTTTTTAAAGACTTTATTATTTATTTATTTGACAGAGAGAGAGATCACAAGTAGGCAGAGAGGCAGGCAGAGAGAGAGGGGGAAGCAGGCTCCCCGCTGAGCAGAGAGCCAGATGCGGGGCTCGATCCCAGGACCCTGAGATCATGACCTGAGCCGAAGGCAGGGGCTTTAACCCACTGAGCCACCCAGGAGCCCCAACTAGGTTCTTTAAAAACTTTAAATATTATTTTTAAAGTTGGATATATAGGGGTACCTGACTGGCTTAGTTGGTAAAGCATGTGCTTCTTGATCGTGGGGTTGTGAGTTTGAGACCTGCATTGAGTATAGAGATTACTTTAAAATAAAAAATAAAAAATAATAAAGGTAGATATTATATTTCATCTTTTGATATATATGCTCTTTATAAAATTAAATACTCTAGAACTATATTAAGACATAAAAATCACCTCTAAAAATACTGTTAATGGGTATAGTTTAGATTTTCTAGACATTTTTGTATGTATTCATAAGATTATATAGATAATGCTTATAAATAGATATTTTGAAATGTTCTGTGATTTGTTTTACTTAAATATCACTATTATGAACATTTTCTATTTCCATTGTTTCCTCATCCTTTACAAAATAGAATTTTTTTGATTACGAAAGTTATAAAAATTTTTTAAAGTATTATTTTTAATGATTGTGTAACATTGCATCATATATACACCATTATTTATTTAATCGTTAACATGCTATTTCCATTATTTTATTGTTATGAACAATCCTGTGAGAATTACCTTGGTAATTTCCCTCCTGTATTTCTGATTATTTCCTTTGGCATGTGGAAATTAGAATTTCCATGTCAGGCTTTAATAACTATATAATACATATTTGTATTTGCTTTTCCCCTCACAATTTCAAGCATTGGAAAAAATAGTAATTTGGGGCGCCTGGGTGGCTTAGTCATTAAGTGGCTGCCTTCGGCTTAGGTCATGATCCCAGGGTCCTGGAATCGAGCCCTGCATGGGGCTCCTTGCTCTGCAGGAAGCCTTCTTCTCCCTCTCCCACTCCCCCCTGCTTGCATTCCCTCTCTCGCTGTGTCTTTCTCTGTCAAAAAAATAAAATCTTAAAAAAAAAAGAAAAATAGTAATTTCTTAGTTATTTTTTCTTTTTTTTAAATATTTTATTTATTTATTTGAGAGATAGAGATCACGAGTAGGCAGAGGGGCAGGCAGAGTGGAGGGGAAGCAGGCTCCCCACTGAGCAGAGAGCCCGATGCGGGGCTCGATCCCAGGACCCTGAGATCATGACCTGAGCCGAAGGCAGAGGCTTTAACCCGCTGAGCCACCCAGGTGCCCCAGTTATTTTTTCTTAAAAATATTTATTAAATGAACAAACCACATTGTAATAACAATATAATTTTTAAAAATGTAAATAAAAAATGACAACATATGCCCCCATAATAAATCAACTTTATTTTTCCATATTCTCATTTAATCATTTTTCATATACACGGATGCTTTTAAACTAGGGCTCCACAAAGTTTTTAATAAAAGACCAGAAAGTGATAGCTTATGCTTTGCATGTCCCACGGTCTCTGTTGAAACCACTCAACTCTTGTTGTAGTGTGAAAGCCACTATAGCCAACACATCAATGAATAGGAATGGCTATGCTCCAATAAAATTTTATTTACAAAAATAGGTGGCCAGCTTGTGTTTGCTAAACTCTGTCTTAGACAGTTTTTCTTGTAATTCAGATGAAACTATTTCTCTGGCCATTCCTGAACCAAACTTCTAACTTTCTGAAGCTGTTTTACATTTTTAATTATTTAATTTCACTTGTTTTCCCTAGATCTTTCTTAACTATGCTATAGTTATGGAGCTGAAGTTCCCAGATTGATGTGTTTTTAGTAATGCAATAAATTCAATGCACTCACCGATTATAAAAATAAGGGATGTTGTTTTATAATGGACTTTAAAGATGACTCTTAAAAGAAAAATAGTCATCTGTAACCTCACACCATAGCAAAAGAATTATGATCTTTTTCTGCCTGGGTGTTTGAGCATATTTTTGATGATTATATTAATGGAAAAGGTGATATAGCAAGAGGAATTTTAGGGAAAAAAAAATCACCTCTATTTCCACTAACCGAACAGATACAATTTTAGTTCTTGTCCACCAGCAAATATATTTTTATATGGCTGTAGTTATGTACATCTATCCTTTTAAAATATGTTTTTCATTTACTCTAATGAACACACATTCAAAGCTATCTAAGTTTGTCCATATTTGTAATCTTCTAAAGGAATTTCAAAATGCATTTACCCTATTCAGTATAGCCCCCTCTTCATCATTCTAAGACAACTTAATCCAGTCATTTATACTTGTGTATTTTTACTTTATACTATGAAGATTCTATTTTTTTTAAGATTTTATTTATTTATTTGAGAGAGAGATACCACAAATAGGCAGAGAGGCAGGCAGAGAGAGAAGGGGAAGCAGTCTCCCTGCTGAGAGAGCCCAATGCGGGGCTCGATCCCAGGACCCTGAGATCATGACCTGAGCTGACTGCAGAGGCTTTAACCCACTGAGCCACCCAGGCACCTCTAAGATTCTATTTTTTATAACTTTTTTACTGTGGAGAATTTTAAATGGACAGGAAAGTTGAAAGAATAGTGTACTGAACACCTACATACCCACCACCTAGATTCAGCAATTTATATTTTATACATACACACACATAATTTTTTTCTCAATCATTTGGAACTGAAGGGCAGACATCATGATACTTCACTCCTAAGTACTTCAGTAGGTATCTCCTAAGAATAACACTTTCCCTGCATAGCCACAATGCCATTATCACATTTAAGACAACAAATAATGATCTCTAATATCATCTAATATCTAGTCCATATTCAACTTTCCTCAATTATTCCCAAAATATATCCAGCAGTTCCATTTGGAACCAAGATCCAATTAAGGTTTGTATCTTGCATTTGTTAATTTGTCTTCTCATTCTTATTTATTTATTTATTTATTTATTTATTTATTTATTTATTTATCAGAGAGAGAGAATAAGCAGCGGTAACAGCAGGCAGAGGGAGAAGCAGGCTCCCTGCTGAGCATGGAGCGTGATGTGGGACTCGATCCCAGGACTCTGGGATCAGGACTTGACTAAAGGAAGATGCCTAACCAACTGAGCCACCCAGACATCCCTCAATCTCTTTTAAACTCAAAGAGCATCTTGACATTTTTCACTGTGACATTGACAGTGACTGGGATGATTGTCTTTATTCCACAGTCTGGATCTGTCTGATCGTTTCCTCATGGTGTCATATAGATTGTTTATCCCCTGAACTTCCTGTACACCATGCACTGAGTCTGAAAGTAAAGTACATTTAGGTTAAACCTAAAATGGGGAAAATATTTCACCATTCACTCCTATCAACTTTGATTCATTAGACATTCTCTTATGTTTAAAAATATGTTCCATGTGGCGTGGTAGATGAGATCTGCTTTGTAATCAGAAAGATTTTATCGCAGGACACCTTGGGAAAATGACTTAACTTCTTTGAGCCTCAGTCTCCCCATATGTGAAAAGGGAAGTGGTAGACACTCAGTAAATGTTTGCTCTCTTCTCCTAGTCTGTAGGTTCTTCGGGATCTCGCAAAGCACCACCGGGATAGATATCTCAAGCGCATCTGAAGAGCTCACGTTTCCTAAGTAAGACAGCAGCAGCAAGACGGCAATCATTTCTGCGGAGACAGTATCATCATAATGCAATATTAGCTACTGTGATCTTCTATCATTTCCTTCTTGGAGAGTTATGACTGTGACATTGAGGATTTAAGACCTACAGCCCGAACACTACTTACTACAAATCTCTCACAAAGCTGCTGCAATAAATCTCGTAGAGGAAAGTCATTGCATAAAAAATCCCCAACTCCAGGGAGCTGGCCATTTATTTTCCTAGGAAAGAAGGGCTGTGATGAGAGACACTCCATGCTCCTTTAACTCCATGGAACAGAACCCAACAAAGCATTCATCATAGTAAATTGAGTGATGGGACCAATGAGACAAGCTGGGGAAGAAAGAAGTTGGTAGCGGAAGTGCCCCTACCCAAGGCCTGCTCAGGGATTTCCCCACAGCCTGGTGATCAGCTCTGCATAGAACCAACACCACTGAAGATACAGTTCTTGAAGACAAACTGCCCTTACCGAGACAAAGCCAGCAGTCTAAACTTGGCCCAAATGACTCCACAGATTTATCTGGTCTACACAGTGTTTAAAAATATTTTTTATTTAGATCCTAGCATTTAAAATTTGAAAATGTCACAGAGAAAGATAGAATCAGATTTCTGACATCTTTAAACAAATTGGCAATCCAGCTACAGTGGCTGAGCCGCCTGCATTCCTGCCCCCTTTAGGCAGTGGGCATAGACGTATTAGCAAGATCACTTCCCCTTCTACCTTATCTGCTTTGCAAGCAATAAAGTTTGCATTCCCCATACCAGTCAATCGCCCTAGGGTCCATTCTCTTGCCTCCCACCGCTATCCTTGTATCAAAGTGTAGCCCTTAAATAGAAAATACATGGGACGCCTGCGTTGTCAGTCATTGGGCTCTCTTGGTCCAGTCTGTTCCCTGGCTTCTTTGCTTCGTTTTTTTCTGTCTTCTTTGAAGGCACCCCTTCCTGGAACATTCCATAGATGTCAGTGTTCCTCAGGGTTCTGTCCCTGACATGGCCCCCCACTACTCCTGCTCCTTGCCCTTCCCTCAATCTAATGGTTTTGGTGCTACAGACACACAAAGTGATAAGCACATTACAGCACAATATGACTGTTTTGCTTTTTTTTTTTTATTCGGTCTCCGTAGAGACTGTTAAAAATTGTCAGTGCCCACTGTATTTCGAGTCGTCAGGGTAGGGTATTGGGAAAAATGATCAGTTAGCAATAATTATGCCTCAGATAAACCTCATTGCCTATAAAACTGCCACTGTGCAAAGCTTGTTTTACCTTTTTTTCCTTCTTTAAAGTTTATTTACTTAAGTAACCTCTACATCCTATGTGGGGCTTGAACTCACAACCCCAGGATCAAGAGTCACATGCTCTTTCAGCTGAGCCAACCAGGTACCCCGTTTTGCTTTTTTTCTCATTTATCATTATGTAAACTTTTGCTCTTTGCTCTGGCACATTCTTCAAAAAGAAACATTTGATGGCGGCACAATATTCCATTGTGTGAATAGATGATAATTCACTTAATCCTTCCTCTAACATTGGACAATTAGGTTGTTTTAATTTTGAAAGGTGATAATGCCAAGAATGTGTTCTAGTGGCATTTTGTTTTGGAATTATTTCTCAGCCTTATTTTTTTTTCTACCACTTCCCTTTTGACCTTTTGTTCTTCTCTTCCTCTTTCTCCTCTTCGGGGCCCTCAGGTTTCCAGATGTTTAAAGTGATCTCTTTGGTGTCAACGTGAAGGAGAGAGCGTGATGTCAATGAAGAAAAAAGCCCTGTCTTTTGACAATTTACTTTTCACAAAAAGCCTACATAAGCCCAGTGTCCACTTGGAACTGAGGATCAACAGCTTATGTGTAACTCTTCTCATGGTGGGTTTAAAAAGATGAATGCCTAGGAGCTTTACAAGTATATGATATCCGCAATGTCTGTGAAAGTAGGGATAGGTTTTCTTGACTCATCTGGCGGTCCTAGCACAGAAAACAGCATCTAGAGTAAGGAAGGGAAAAGTCCCCATCTGGCTGAGTGAAAATGTTAATTTGGAAGTAAAGGAGGAAGTGTTGGGTCAGCTAAGGAATTTTAAGCGCCCACTCTGCACTAGGAATACTGACTAGACAGGGCCATTGGTCCTGGACTGCCTGGTTGCTGAATAGAAATGCACTGATAAAAGTGAGAAATGCAAAGTCGGGTTTGATAAGGAAGTAGAATGTAGCTTCAACCATAGGAAAGGCTGCCAAAAAGGAAGTAGTGAGTAACTGGCTTCTTGTGACAATTTGGCCCTTGGAATTCAGTTGACTAGCTAGATGGCTCTCCTGGGACTGTACCTCTCCTAATGGACCAACGTCCCACCCGGGGTCACTAGGGCAAATTAATGAAGACAAACAACAATCTTACATGAAGTATTTTTGGAGACTTTATTGTCCATTGCGAAGCCAGCTGGCGGCACAGAAGTAGGCAGTGAAATGTTTCAAGGTCATCTCAAAGTAATAAGCCTTACACTCACAAAGATTTTATGGGTTAATTCTTTTCTCCTCATTGCAATACCTTTTCCATTCTTTACCAAATTTAGCATCCCCTTCCTATTATAGATTAACAACTGTATGCGACTATTACCAAGAGAGGCAGAAAGAGGAGTTATTTTTCTTGAAAATCCACTTACAGGCTCTTTGTCTTGTGATCTCATCCCAAGAAGTCAGTAAAGAGATCTGGCTTTCCTGACATCTTGCAACCAATGATACTACTTAAATGCATACGATTTACCAAATTTGAACAGCAGAACCCCATAAATTTTAAAGACCAAGTAAGAGAGAAGTAAAGCTTCCTAACTGGTTAACAAAACTGGTTGTAAAAAAAAAATGTCTCCAGCTAAGAAAGAGCACAGACCTGCCTTTGGCTGCTTCGATTCTTTAAAATTAAAAATGCAGCATGTCAGGGATGCCTGGGTGGGCCTGGCTTTTGGTTTTGGCTCAGGTCATGATCTCAGGGTCATGAAATCGAGCTTAAGGTTCTTTCTCTCCCTCTTGCTTCGCCCCTCCCCCACTCATAAATAAGTAAATAAATAAAAAAATACATACAGTGTAGCGTGTTAGGGAAAGTAGAATGAAGACAGAGTTTATGTTTTCTGTCTTGTAGGCTGGGACAGTACAACTAAGCTCATTTCTGCTTGGGTTTCCTCCTTTTAAGCCTGAGTAAAATCTGTGGGTCTGTTGCAAAGGCAATAGGCAGTGGAGGGAGGATTAAGCCTATTTTTGCAGTTAGAAGTCTTATTTTTGCATTTTGCATTTTGAAAAGGTTCATTTTCCCCCCCAGGATAGCTTGGAAAAGAGAATAAAGAACAGCCTTCAAGGGATGTAGACCACAGAAGAAAAGTTCTAGAGTCAGGAGGGTTTTGTTTTGTTTTAAGACTTGGAAAGATTTTGGTGTGCTGATGAATTGAACACAGCCCCAACTACCCCATCACAGAGAGTGAAACTCTGATCTGAAGTCAGATTTCAGGAACACCCAGGGAAGTTTGTAAACCTCGCCAAATCCCCATTCAGTTGCTCTCTTGGACTCTTCCAAAGCACTCTGCATCATAACCTTTTCTTTTCCTCGCTGACGTGGCTGTAGCATGATCGAGCTCACTAGCCAATGTTGACGGCTCATGTGTTATGTGCCTGGTTTCCTAGATCACTCCCTGCAGCCCGCCATACTCACCATTGCCTCCCCGTGACGGGGGAAGCAATCCACTGCTCACCTACAGAGCTGTGGGCTCACGAATGGGTATTGTTTTCAGCTGCTGAGTTGGTGGTACTTTCTTCCACAGCAAGAGAAAACTAATACTTTCCTCTTTTATTACGCAGGAAAACCCTATGAGAAGACCCATTACTCAGCTATGCCCTCTAGGAAAAGAGGGCATCTCTAGAACCGAGCACCCATACTGCCCTCTGGTGTAGAGCTCCAAGAAAACAGGCGTGTGTAAGTGCAACTCCCTTTCGGAAAAGACTGTCATCTTCCCTGCCCAGTCCCTGGTCCAGAGAGTCATGCCTGGGGGACCCCAGCTCTGCCCAGCAGCCTCCTCCCCGGGACTCCAGGCCCCATGGGTGCTTTTGGACTCCCTGATCCAAGGGGAAAGAAGCGTGGCTCTCTCGCTAGCTAATCACCTGCCAAATCCTCTCAGGTTTATTCTAAGTGAAGACCGTCCTCCTTCCCTCCACACCCACTCAGGCTTTGCTCTTCTCTGTAAGCCCAGCAAACTCAGCTGCATTTTGCACACCAGCCTTCCCTCTTGGTAGACCAAGTACCTCAGAGACTGGGAGGGCACTAGAACTGTATTTTGGGAACTGCTGAGCATTTAGTCAGCTTTGCACAGGGGTGGGAGGGGGTGAGGGGGCGGGGGGGCGGGTGGGCTGTACCTGGCACTGCTAGAATGTTTCAAGAAGATGCAAAGGACCTAGTTTCTAGGCAAATTAGAGTGCATTTCCTCCCCAGGTTCACTCAAGTGCATTTTGATAGCCCTTAAGCCAAGGTGGAGGGAACCAGGTGCTTTTGCATTTTACGTTCATAACAAACTTGTGAGATGGATAACAGTACAGTCATTTTATGGATGACACTTAGAAAGGTTAAATGACTTAGCCAAAGTCACAGTCAATTAAGCTGTGGAATTGGGATTCAATTTAATCTTTTTTAAAACTCTGTATGTGATATGATGATTTTTTTAAAAAAATTTTATTTATTTATTTGACAGAGAGAGATTACAAGCGGGCAGAGAGGCAGGCAGAGAGAGAGGGGGAAGCAGGCTCCCTGCTGAGCAGAGAGCCCGATGGCGCCCCCCTTTTTTTAAATTAGCAATAATCGTGCCTCAGATAAACCTCATTGGCTACGATACTGCCACTGCGCAAAGCTCCCCCCTTTTTTTTTAATTGATGATTTATTTTTAAATAAACTTTATTTCAGAACAATTTTAGATTTATGGAAACATTATGAAGAAATATAGAGTTCCCATATACTCCACAGCCAGTTTCTCTGATTATTAATATCATCCATTAATATGGTACATTTGTCACAATTAATAAACCAATATTGATACATTATTGTTAACTGAAATCCATGCTTTGTTCATATTTCTTCAGTTTTTCCCTAATGTCCTTTTTTCCATTCCAGGATCCTATCCAGGACACCATATTACATTCAGTAGTTAGGTTTCCTTAAATTCCTCTTGGCTAGGGCAGTTTCTAAGATTCCCCTTTGTCTTGCTGAGTTTTGAGGAGTACAGGTCAGGCATTTTACAGAATGTATCTCTGTTAGGAATTGTGTGATGTTTTCCATGATTAGACAGGGGTTATTTGTTTTTGGAAGACCATGGGAATTAAGTGACATTTTCATTACATTGTATCAAGGACAAATATTATCACTGTTGACATTCACCCAGATCACCTGGCTGAGTTAGTGTTTGCCACATTGCTTCATTGTAAAGTTACTCTTTCTTCCTTCTTTTCATATTGTAGTCTTTGGAAGAAAATCATATGCAGTCCACTCTTACAGAGGAGGGGAGATCTGCTTCTCCTTAACCGTGGAGAATTGACATAAATTATTTGGATTCTTCTGCACAGGAGGTTTGTCACTTCTCATTCATTTACTCAGTCATGTATCAGAACGAACACAGGGTATTTATTTATTTATATTTTGGGTTATTATCCAATACTGCTTTGTTTTGTTGCACACACTTAAACTTTCATCTCCTGTTTTTTTACAATACATTGCTTGTGGTCTTGATTCAAAATCACAGAGCTAATACTTGGCCAGGATCTAAGGTCCCATAACACTGGAATCCTTTCCTACCTGATTCTTCCCTTTGAGGCCCCCAAGAGACACAAATGCCAGAGGACCGGTCCAGGCAGAGGAATTCCCTTTGTCCTGGGATTGATCTCTGGCCTCTGTCAAAGTATAAATTTCCAAAATTGAAAACATGACTCTCTCAAAAATATAGAATAAACACATGTCAAAGATTTTATTTAACTCATTAATTAATGAGGGAACCAGTAAGATGAGAAACAGGATACTTGTGGGCAATTTTAAGAAGAACTTCAGAATAAGGTCACTGGGTGATACAAAACTGGTTTACTGCCCTACAGGGCAAGAAAACTACAACCTTTGGGGTTATCTTATCTACTAGTCAGAAATCATTTGCATCTCTATTAGTCACACCTCTACAAGTTAATGTGCAATGTCAGTGAGTTCCAGCCTCAATAAATACTAAATGGCAAAGCCTTAGGATGGTACTTTCTCATGAGATATTACATAATTCTTTTTTTTTTTTAAGATTTTATTTATTTATTTGAGAGAAAGAGCAAGCAAGAGAGAGCATGAGTGGGGGGAGGGAGAGGGAGAAACAGACTCCCCTGCTGAGCAGGGAATCCGATGCAGGGCTTGATCCCAGAACTTTGGGATCATGACCTGAGCTGAAGGCAGCCACTTAACCGACCACCCAGGCACCCTGAGAAATTACATAATTCTTGGATGGGCCTGTTAAACTATGGTTTGGCATGATATGGAAAGGACAGGTTGTGCTCTCTTGAACTTACCATGTTTTGGGTAATTTTTCTTAACTCAGCCCAGTGTCATTTCCTGTGGAACTGTGAGAAAGCATTTTGCCAGGCTACATAGGCCTAGTGGCCACCCCATAGGCTCCACTCTAGTTCTACTCCAGGAAACAGAAGGTCTCTAGGGGAAGTATAGCCCCAGGCCTCTCCCAGGAAACTGAAGATTGCAAAGAGGCTTAGCACTTTAGTTAATTTCCCATTCACACCAAGAAATATAAAGCCTGATCAATGCCTATGGAGGGGATTCAGAACAAGTCTCCTCAAAATGTGCCATTTGGTTGAGCTGAAGGCAATCAAGACTAGCAGATTCAAGGAAAACTTTAACCTCTCTCTGAAGGGCCTCAAAGAATCTAGATCATGGGGCTAGTCCAGGAAGAGAACTATTACCAGAGACAACTATGGAAGTATATGGACTAGTTGTGGTTAACTGCTGGGAAGGGGGGGGGGGGGTTGTGGAGCTCTGCAGGGCCTAGAGGTTAATTCCTCTCTGTGTCCCATTGTCTCTGCAGCATAAGACAAATATTTGTTTACCAAACATTTGCTCCATCCATTATCCCGTGAGATGTCTTCCTCCCCTTTGAAGTCCTAGAGATTTCCTTTAGCTCAGAATGGCATATAAACCTCCATGGCCTGATAGCCTGTGAGTGTCATATTCTTAAGGGCCCCATTTGTATGTATGCTTTTCCCCTGTTAATATGTGCTGTGTTAACTTGATTATTAGACCAGCCAAAGAACTGAGAAGGGTAGAAGAAAAGTTTTTCCTCCAAGAAGGTCAACACTCTATTCTTTGATTGTGGGAGCATTATGAGGCTTGGCAGAGTGGAAAGACCCTTGATTCCTCTCTAAAAAGTGAAATACCCTGCATAGCTTCCAAATTTTAACATTAAATAATGGTACTAATTTTTATTTAATGTCCTTTGAGTGGTGAGGTGTGGGACTATATATTGGTATAGCTTTGCATTCTTTACGGCATCTGGCATTAGATCTGGCATATTGCAGGCACCTTTTAAGTGGCAGCTGTGTGAATAAGGGGGCATTAGGACTTGGGGGTTTCAGTGAAAATGCAATTATTCAGGAGAAAGTGTTTTGAGAAGCCTGTACCAATGACTTGCTATTTGTGAGGCCATGCTGTGAGGGGATGTCTTGAGGACACAGTATTCTGGAAGAAGGTTCCAAAATCACAAGAAAGCCTTTATGTTTCAAAATGTGACCCAGATGGCAATACCAAATAATAATAATTATGATGATACTTTTTTTTAAAATCATTTTTTTTTAAAGATTTTATTTATTTATTAGAGAGAGAGAGAGACTGAGAATGAGAGGGGAGAAGAAGGTCAGAGGGAGAAGCAGACCTCCCGCAGAGCCGGGAGTCTGATATGGGACTCGATCCCGGGACTCCGGGACCATGACCTGAGCCGAAGGCAGTTGCTTAACCAACTGAGCCACCCAGGCGCCCTATACTTTTTTTTTTTTCTTTAAAGAGCACGGGCCTGTCCATATCTGGCTTTAGATTATAAATTGGCTCATTATCAGGAAAAAATATTTATTGAAACATAGCAATGATCAATGATTCAATATAAGCCTGTTATAAAAATCAGGCAGTTATTTGTACATGTGGTATTTGGTGCATAGCTTCACAATAAGCATAATTTTGTTCCAAGATGAGCACCAGGGACAGGAAATTGGACTTTGGGGTCCTGGAATCTAGGGCTAATTGGGATGCCTCCTTTGGAGGTTTGCTTCATTAAGGTTTGGTTGAGAGCTCAGAAAGCTTTGAATCAAAGACTCCTCAGCACTGTGCTTAGCCTTATTATTTAAGTGAAAACCTCAAAGTGTTTAGGCCATTTTACTTGTTTTTCAAGCTTCTCTGTTTTTCTGTGACATTAAGGCTTTCCTAGGAATTTCCCTAGATTTAGCTCACTGTCCTTTTACTTCCATCTTCAAAAACATCTTAAATGCTAGTTAGCATAGGATATACTGAAAGATTCAGATACCTCCACGGTCACAAATGATAAAAGAGAATGCACCAGAAGACCAGCTGGAGCGGTGCTTGCTACAACAAACAGCCTGGTGGAAAGAACACAAGCTCTAGTGCCAGATGGCTTTAAAGTAGAATCAGGAGCTTCAAACATAGTAGCTATGTGACCTTAGACATCTTTTGGTATTACTGGGTCTCTGTTTCCTCATCAAGAAGAATGGGAATGCTACCTGCTTTGTAATATGGCTTTAAGAATTAGAAATTATATTTGTATAGTTGCTGGAGCATAGCAGATACTTAATAAATGATAACAATTATTATCATCCCTCCTCAAACAGCAACAGTGAGAAACCTGGTGGGGAAACGTGGAGGTTTGGAAATTCTTTCCATCAGGGTGTGCTGAGCTGGGAACATGGATGGTAGAGATCTCTGATTATAAACATGCTGGGAACATCACTAGGCAGCTTTGAACTCTTCAGTTCCCTTGAACATAATCAGCATCAACTATATAATAAATATACCTAGCATGTTCAAAGCTGAAAAGAAAGCAGGCAATGGAATGAGTGAGACCCAGATGGATGGGACTGAAATATATAGCATTCATTACCTTCATCTAGGGGGCAGATTATCCCAACTCATAAGCCAGGAATTGAAGTTTAAAGAATTATGGAGTAGTGGTTAGGAGCTCAGACTCTGGAGTGAAACTGCCAGACACTCTCTAAATGGGTTTCAGTTTCCTGACCTGAAAAGTGGGAAATCATCAGGATAGGCTAGGTTATGCTGCAGTAACAAAGGACTGCCCCAAATCTCTATGGCAGACAACAACAAATGTTTCCTTCTTATACCCACTGTTATGTCCTTCATGAGTTGACCATGTCTCTGTTCCATACCAACTTTATCTTCAGACCCAGGCTGACAGAGCTGCCACTATTTGGGCGCTGTCAGCCATCATGACACAGTGAGAAGAGAACATGGCAAAACATGCACTGGCTTTTGACATTTCTTTGTGGAACTGACACATGGCACTTCTGCCCTTATCTCGTTGGCCAAAGAAAATCATATAGATAGTCCCTCCTTAGTCCAACAGGAGTTGGGGGGATGCTTAAGTCTGCTATGAGTAGGAGCACTACAGGAAGTTAAACTAAAATATGTGGTGAACAAAAATCTAATTTACCACAGGTGAAGACAATAATAAAAGTTCCTACCTCACGGGTTGCCCTGGCAACTAAATCAGTTAATTTTATGCATAAAGCACTTAGAAAAGTGAGTGGCACCCATTAAGCATAATACGTGTTTGTTATTTTATTGCTGAACATTATCTAGTGGGGTAGTGACAGAGCTGAAATAGATCCCACGTGTTGTAATTGAAAGGAAGAAAAAAATTGTATGTACTGAGAACCACGGATCCACAACTAAGGACCAAACACATGTAAAAACCAATGCAAAGCAGTTTTCTTTTTCTTTTCTTTGTTTTTGTTTCTTGGCTTAAACATCAGAAATTTATTTTCTCACAGTTCTGGACAATGGAAGCCCAAGATTAAGTTGTCAGTAGGGTTGGTTTTTGGTGAGACTTTTCATCCTGACTGCACTTTCGTCTGTCTCTATACACCCCTGGTGCCTCTTCTCTTCTTATGAGGACCTAGTCCTATTGGATTAGGCAAGCAGGTTTTTCTTTTTTCTTTTTAAGATTTTAAGTAATCTCTACACCCCACATGGGGCTTGAACTCACAACTCTGATATCAAGAGTTGCATTGAGATCAAGAGTTGCATACTCTACCAATTGAGTCTGCCCAGCAGCCAGAGGGTCTTTAAAAAGAGAAAGGAGGGAGTAGGGAGGGAGGGAGAAGGGACAAAAGGAAAGGTGAAGAATGAGAAAGAAAGAAGTGAGTGAGAGAAAGAAGGAGAGATGTGGAAGGGAGAGACCCCAACGCACGAAAGCCAAAGGACAGAAAGCTTCAGGGAGACAGGGAGATGCAACAATTCATGAAATGTGCCATACAGTGATGACTGCCTTGGTCAAACCCATTCTCCCCAGGTTGCTGTCATTCTTGTAGGTTTGTTATACCTTTCACAAAAATGCAGATTTCCTTCAGCAGCTAGGACCCCTTCCGTAGTTCTTTTGTTGTTCTCATCAACCTTGTGTCTTCAGTTGGTGGGATGGTCAGAGCACTCACTGAAGAAGGAAGTTTAATCTGAGGTCCAGCCTTGAATGATGAGAGCATTCCTGACTCAGAGATGCTCAGGGCTGGGCTGAAATCTAGGTGAAAGCTAAAGTCTGGAACACTCTATTCCCCAGAATCCTACCTGTGACACAGGGTGAAGTGGCAGAAGGTAGGGATATCCAGATCCGGGGCAAGAGACTGTACCTGAGTCTGCCAATGATAATAAGAGCTAACCTTCAAATTGTATGAACGACTGCCCAACACTCTAGGAGGTGTTCACATCTAACTCTACATGTTCACAACTCCAGGCTATGTGATCATCACCTCCTTTTTACAGGTGGAGGAACTGAGATACAAAGTAAAGTCTTCCCTGTTCTTCCCTTGTTCTTCCCTGGGCTCACAGTTAAATAGCTGAGTTGACTTTGAATCCAGGCAGTTTGCTCCAGAGTCCATGTTCTTGATGACTATAATCTAACATCTGTCTTTCTAATGCCTGCTTGAGCCACTACTTCCTTTTTTTTTTTTTTTTTGGTGGGCTAATAAAGCACGTGAGCCCTGATTTGGGACTTTGGATATACAAAGTGTAGAACTTAGTTTAAGCGGCTCATTTTATTTCGCCTCCCAATGGTAAAGATTCTTTGCTTTTAAAGTAACACATTTATTATATTTAGAAAGTTGTCAATTGTCATGAGTACATTGGTTCCATTCTACATGAATTTGTCTCCAGAAACGTTACCAGTACAAACGTTAGGAGCTTCCCTATAGCCTACCAGGGGAATGTTGGTTGACCTCAGTAAAAGGTGCCCTGTTGGGAGGTGTCTCCTTAGAGCCCTTGGACACAAAGCATCTTCTCATGTCCTCCAAGGTGTCTGTCTTGGCATTGATTACCTGCTCTGGGCTCCCACCAGCAACTTGCCTCCCCTTGACTATCATCAGCTGTTGCAGGCTAATTTTCTTGCTGAGTCAGACAATCAGTCCTAATTGCCTGTTTCCACCTCCAGCTGTGTCTCTTCCTTGCAGGAGGAAAAACTTCTGTCTCCGGGCTTGGTGCCTGCCCCTGAGGCCCTCGGATCAGATGTCCAGGGTGGCAATGCAGGCCACCTAGCCTTTCCTAGCAGCCTGCTCGTCTACCCTCACTTTGTCTTCTTCTCATAGCTGGCCAGTTCCTCGTCCTCCTAATGTCCCTCCAGGCTTGTCCCTTCTTCCTGCACTGCCACCTGCCCTGAGACGCTGACCTGTTTGGACCTCATCAGAGGGCTCTGCATGGGTGGGAAGCCTGAGCAGGAGACCTGGTTAAGGTCAGGACATTTATTCCCCCAGCACCCTCCCTGTGGCTTATCCTCAAGTGCTTTAGATGGAAGGGCAGCGCTCCTCTCAAGGGGACCCTTTTCTCACGACTTTTTCAGAGTTCGGCAAAGCACTCCCTCCGTTGACATTAGGGGGTGTGATAAATTGGGTTATTGGCCCCAGTTCCTTGTCCCTCCTGGTATCCATGCTCTTTGCCTGCATGTGACTTTGCAATTGCTTCCATGAAAGGAGAGCTCTGTTGCCCCTTGCATTTGGGCTTGGCTCTATGACTTGCTTTGGTGGATCTGTGGAACCAGTCGTTGTTGCCATTTTCCAGCCCAGGCTTTCAGAAGTATCCTGTGTTTCTGTGTGCCTTTTTTGTGCCTCTGCCATTTCTGTAAGAAGAGCTTCCCCTGGGCATTGCTGCCTCTTCAGCAGCCTCAATCTGGGCCCTAGAATGAACTTATGTGGAACAGACCAGATCTTGATCTGCAGAGAGGAGGGAAGCCCAGCTGGACACCAGCTTAAAGCAGAGACCCTGCTGAGCCAGCTGACCTGGCATCCCCCCAACCCCCGACAAATACATGCTTCTGCTGCATTGTGATAAAGGCTGGTCACACCCCACTGTTACTAGCACTAGGGTTACTGCACCATTCTTTGTGCCTCCCGACACCCTGCTCTTACACTATAAATACTCCCTTTATTAAACCCTTGGGGAACCATCCTAATTTGAGTGTCATCTGTTTCCTGTGGTGACACAGAATGAATGATACAGGCACAGGACCCAGTTTTTCCCCCTCACTCTATCACATTGCCAGCAAAGCTCAAAGTATGACATTAGATGCCAGCTGCTCCCTCTCCTTTGTTTCCCACTTGCTACTCAATGTTCAACAGAAACTCTGGTCTTACAATCCACTAATGATGTTTCATTTTATTCTTTTTACATATTAATTTGTTTTTAATTTTTCAATATTTTATTTGGAAAAAAATTCAAACATATACACAAACAGAGATATAGTGAACACCCTTGGACCTGTGGCTCAGCTTCGACAGTGATCAGCATTCTGCCAGTCTTATTTCCTCTCCTGTATTTTTTTCTTTGAAATCTAATGACTTTTCAAATTTCAGGGGGAATCCAGAGGTCCCATCATAGCTCTAGTCCTCTGTGGTCTCTCTCCAGCATTTGCTACTGTGGCTCACCCTTCTTTCTCTACCCTTGCTGTCTCCAAGTCTCCTTTTTCTCCTGTGACTGCTCTCTATTTCCTGTTTTCAAATGTCAGTGCTTCTCCCCCCCCTTTTTTAAAAGATCTATTTCTTTATTTTGAGAGAGAGAGCATGTGCAGAGAAGGGCAGAGGGGGAGAGTCTTAGGCAGACCCCGTGCTGAGGGCAGAGCCTGACCCAGGTCTCAAGGTCACTACCCTGAAATCATGACCTGAGATCACAACCTGAGTGGAAACCAAGAGTCAGCTGCTTAACCAACTTGGGCCTCCCAGGTGCTCCCTGAATGTCAGTGTTTCTGAGGGCTTTGTCCTTCACCCATTTTCCCTCCATGTTCTCTTCTTGAGATGTCTCGTGTACTCCTATGGTTTAATCTGAGAGCCTGCTCCATCCCTGGACTATACTTTCTGTCTGCTCATGAAGCAGATGGATGTCTGTATGTACTTCACACCGAACATGTCCAGCTAAAACCAAACGCAGTGCCTTTTCCTTGAAACTTCTCCTTCTTCACCTCCTCTTCCGGGTTTCCTATCTCAGTTCAGGAGTTCCCTTGTGCCCAGTCACATGACTAGGTATCCTCTACCTCTCTGACACCGATCTGACTATTCCACTTCTGAATGGTCTTTCCAGTTCTTCTCTTGTTTCCTTCTCCACCTCCTTGTTTCAGGCCCTCATCATCTCTCAGTTGGGATATTGTAGTGTTCCCTCTGACTAGTCTTTCACCGTCATTCCTCTCCTCAATGTTAGCATTGCTTCCCTAAATCATACACGTAATCAAGCTAACCTGGACCCAACTCACAAATCTTCTATGGTTCCATTCTAAATGTACTCTGAACATTTTGGTGTGGTAGTGAAGATTCTTTACCACCTTGTCTTCTAATCTCACCTCCTTAACCTTGTCCTCCAAATATATGGTCCTGCTTATTTCCCGTATAATACACCACGTGATTTCATGTAGTCTTTGCTCATGCCGATCACTGCTTTATTTTTTAAGGTAAAAAAAATGAGATTCTTGTTCTCAAACACTCATTTCAAAGTGCCCCTTCCACAGCCCTTTTGAGATTCTTCTTGGCATCTGAATTTGTTGTTCCTGCCAAAGGAAATAGTCAACATGGTATTTAATTTTTTGAGCAGTCTCATTAGAGTTTCTCTTTTCAAAAGGGGCCCATTTGCCATGGCAATGAGTATTAGCTCCATGGAAAGAGTGTCAGTGTAAAGTTTCTGACTCTTCTGTAGGACTTTGAGTGCCCCCAAGGCAGGAATGGTGTGTTACTCATCTTTTTATATGTCCCCAATGCCTGGCATATAGGAAATACTCCGTATTTGTTTGAATTGCATCTAAATTAGCATTGGGACCAGGAAGGAAGATCTGGAGAGGGCACAAATGTTGTCAGCCAATTGCAGAGAAAGCTGCCAAACATATAACTATGAGCTGAGAAGCTGGGGTCACCCCATTCCCTGCAGTGAGGGCCTCCAAGCCTGTCAGATGTCAGTTGCATTTGCAAAGCTAGGAGTTCAGGTGGAAGGTGGGATTTTTCTTCATTAAACTTGTCATTCCCCAAGGTGGGGCTCTGACAGGAACCCAGTGAGATGTCAAGCTGAGACAGCTGTTGCCAAACCTGGTGGAGGCATTTCAGACAGCCGGGGACACAGCTGTTGCCTCAAACTTCGTGGGCAACATTCTTCTCTTCTTTAAGGAGGTCAAAATACTTCACAATAAATAGCAAGAGTGAGACAGTCATGGTGTGATGGTAGATTCGGAGTAATGTAGATTTGAGTCTCAACGTGGGTTCTTGTTAGCTGTGTGGCTTTGAGCAAGTTATGTAACTCCGGGGAGCCTCATTTTCTTCATTCATAGTACTAGTTGCTGTGAAGACTGAAAAAGGTAATGTATATGAAAATGTTTTATAAACTATAGCTAACTATTTAAATATTAGGTAAAATTAGAATATATTAAAATTGCATTTAGTCTTCATGACATACACATATTTAGTATAGAATGGTCACGTTGATACATATTTGCTCACTCTCTCTTATATGTCCAACTCTCTGCTCTGAACAGTGATAGGTGTAGATAGAGGTTTATATAAGTCAGTTTCCTGGCTTTAAGAAAGTTGAAGTCTAGTTGGGAGATGAGACCAATTTATTCCCTTCTCCCCATGTTTCTATAGAGAAGAAGAAATTTCTACTCCACAAAAAAGGTAGAACATTTCCATTTCTCTTCTCCTTCTTCCTAAGAGAGGAAGAGTAATTTATATGATTGGTGCGTTGGGCAAAGGGACTGAGCATGGTGTCTCAGCACGTTTTTTTTTTCCTTTTCTCCTCTTGAATTAGTAGATCTCTGGGAATGCATGCTTTATTCTTTGTGACGAAGTAAGCCTTTGGATGGCACAGGGTCAGGGGAAAAGCTGCGGTCGTCCAGCTCAATCTGTGACTGGGTGGATTAAGGTTAAGTTCTGGGGGAGAGTATTAGGAGGTGTGTTGTATCTTGACATTTAACACTGGTTCCTGTTTTTGATCCCATCCTAAGGTATGATTCCTTCCTTACAACCTTCAACATCTAAATCTCCTCCCACTTTGAGGGAAGTACCTGCCACTTACCCACAGGACTTAAACATAACTCAAGGATCAAGCTACCTCTCCAGTTTTAGATTATTTAAATTAGACCAGTGCCTTAGGAATTCTGCAAGTCTCTCCAGGTAGGCTTGCCCCTCTAAGCCCTCTAGAACAGTTCAGAATGCACTCCACATCTGAATCACTTGTATGTGTCCTATCAACATGAGTTGTTAATGTGCTTCTTTATCTTTGGCTTTGAGCTCCGGTAGGCATGGGGTCCTTTTTGTTTATCCTACTTGGGGTTTGTTGAGATTCTTAGATCTGTGGCTTAATGTTCTTCACCAAGTTTGGGAAATTTTTAGCCATTATTTTCTGATATTTTTTCTGTCTGGTATCAGTTAAGGTTCTACCAAATAAACAGAACAGTAGGGTCTATAGTAGGATATGTGGCCAGGAAGATATGTATGTGTATGTGTGTGTAAAAGCATTTACTGCAAGGAATTGGCTCACACGATTGTGGACTGGCTAGGCCAATCTGAAATCTGTAGGATAGGCTGCCAAGAAAGGCAGGCTTGAAAGTCTGGGAGAGAAACTGATGTAGTCCATGGACAGACTGTCCTTTTCTTTGGAGAAATCTCAGCTCTGTTCTTTAGAAAATTTTTTTATCTTTTAATCTTTAATTTTTTTTAAAGTTTTTATTTATTTATTTGACAGAGAGAGAGAAAGAGATCACAAGTAGGCAGAGAGGCAGGCAGAGAGAGAGGGGTTTCCTGCTGAGCAGAGAGCCAGATGCAGGGCTCAAGCCTAGGACCCTGAGATCATGACCTGAGCCGAAGGCAGAGGCTTTAACCCACTGAGCCACCCAGGCACTCCATAATCTTTAATTTTTTAAAGGTAATCTCTACACTCAATGTGGGGCTTCAACTCATAACCCCAAGATCAAGGGTCACATGCATTACTGACTGAGCCAGCCAGGAGCCCCTCAGCTCTGTTCTTAAGGCCTTTCAACAGACTGGATAAAACTCATCCAGATTATATAGGATAATCTCCTTTATATAAATTCAACTGATTATATATATTAATCGCATCTAAAAAATACCTTTGTACACTAGATTAGTGTATGGTTGAATAATGGTACAATTTTTAATAGTATAACATTATTTATATTAATACTACCCTTATTTAAATCTTTAAAAATCATCATACATATAAAATCCCATATGCAAATGCCTACGCCGTTTAGAGAGTGGCAAAGTAGTGAATACTCAGTGTACTCACTATCTAGTTAAAGAAACAGAATATTAGTCATTTGAAGACCTGTGAGCCTTTTTTCAGTGTGTCCCCCTCCCTGCTCTATGTAAAGTTTAAAATAAGAAAAAACAGTACTATATATTGTTGTGCATACAGTGGTAAACACCAAATCGAATACAGTGATTATCTCTGAGAAGAAAAAAATGGGATGGGATAGGCGTGCACAGGGTTTCAACTGTATTTGTGAGGTTTCATTTTTTTTTTTTAATGAGGTCAAACAAATGGGCCACGTGTTAAGATCTGATTAGGTGTTTGTTTATTATTCTCAAAGAACACAAAGGCAAAACAGCATAATGGACTCAGTGCACAGGTGCTGGGGCCAAATTGGATCAGATTAGATTTTGGCTGCATGACCTATTAATTGTAGAAATTGCCCAAATTAGTTTGCCTCTCTGCAACTCAGTTTTTCTCATCTATAAAATGGAGATCACAATAATACTTTATAGTATTGCTGTGAGGAGTGCATTAATTAGTTTATGGAAAGCATTGGAGCAGTGTTTGGTATATAAGCAAACAATAACTGTTTATTATTATATTAGTAAATTTTACATATATCATAAATTGTTCTTAAGAAACTGCAACAATCCTCCTCTCCCCCATTATAGGGTCACAAAAATATGTTTGAAGCTCATGAGGCACTTGTGTTTCATAATTCAGAATTTTTGGTTGTTTGTTATGCAACATCACTGGTGGGGTCTGGGGCAACACCCCCTAATCAAACGTTATTTCTGCAATGACAGTTAGGAATATTCACTAAGTAAAATAAATAAAGACTAAAAAGATTCATGTCATTTCGGGTCAAGTATTACCACCAAAGGGGTTTGCTGCAAACTTTCCAAAACCTCTCAGTTTTCCGAATGGTTTTGGAATTTGGGAATGTATATAAAGATTGTGGACCTGTATTATAATGTATGTACCTTATGAATACTAGCTTGTCTTTATTTTTTTATTATTATTTTTTGTTTTAATTTAATTTTATTTTTATTAACATATAATATATCATTTGCCCCAGGGTACATGTCTGTGAATCATCAGGCTTACATATTTCACAGCACTTACCATAGCACGTACCCTCCCCAATGTCCATAACCCAGCCACTTTATCCCTACCCCCCACCCCCCAGCAATCCTCAGTTTGTTTCATGAGTTTAGGAGTCTCTTATGGTTTGTCTCCTTCCTGATTCCATCTTGTTTCATTTCCCCATCCCCCCCCCACAAACCCCCACCCTGCCTCTCAAATTCTTCATATCAGAGAGATCATATGATAATTGTTTTTCTCTGACTGACTTATTTTGCTTAGCATAATACCCTCTAGTTCCATCCACGTCATTGCAAATGGCAAGATTTCATTTCTCTTGATGACTGCATAGTATTCCATTGTATATATATACCACATCTACTTTATCCATTCATCTATTGATGGACATCCAGGTTCTTTCCATAGTTTGGCTATTGTGGACATTGCTGCTATAAACATTCGGGTGCACGTGCCCCTTCAGATCACTACATTTGTATCTTTAGGGTAAATACCTAGTAGTGAGATTGCTAGATTGTAGGGTAGCTCTATTTTCAACTTTTTGAGGAAACTAGCTTATCTTTAAAAAGAATGAGGCAGATCTATACATATTGAAATGGAAAGTTAAGGTATATTGTTAAGTGGCAATACCATACATGTTGTAGCATTTGGCCAAACAATCCATATTATGATTCCTGTTACATTTATAAAAATGTAACATTTTTATTTTACTTTATTTTATGCATTATTTTATTTTCT